>OY751319.1:19425943-20625943 GCA_963564615.1 Rhorus exstirpatorius | reverse complement strand
TAATGACCGTTATGAGATTGATAATCGATTTATGGGGGAGGGTCGTTGATCAAATTTATGGGAGACTCGTTGATCGAATTTATGGGATCGATAATCGATTATTTTTTTTTTCTTTCGAAATTCAACAAACCTAAATTTCTCTATAAATCCATTTCCCAAATTCTACTCGGGTGTAAGCCGAAAAATCGGTAAATCGAAGCAAAAAAAAAAAACGGACAATTTTTTTTTGTTTCCCCCCTAAGTTGACGTCGTCGCAGGCTGGTCAGACGATAAACGCGAGTCAATTGGTACTGAACAACGCGAATTTGGCGCAACAATTGGCGAGCGGTAAGGTCCAGCTCGCTACGATAGGCGGTCATCAGGTCGTGATACGAAGTACGCCAACCGGAAATCAGATAGTCCATTTGAATTCGTCGAACAGTGGAATTATCGTCAAGAGCAATGTAACGACTCCAGCGAAAAATTTGGCTCAAGCAACAACGACAACGACGACAGGACAAATTGTTCAACCATCGTCGACGACGACGACTACAAATACGAATACGACGTCGTCAAACGCCGCCAATCAAACGGGCGAAATATCGAATAATAATAATAATAATAATAATAATAACAATAATAATAATAATTCGACGACTTCGACCCCAGTTTCGACGAATCCGAGCCAAAATACCTCGCAACCGTTGCCCGGCAGCGTCGAGGCTTCCCTGCTCGCTGGACAACCACCCGGGACTGTTATAAAGTGCGTGACCGCTCAGGTCATACAAACGACCCAGGGACCGAGAATAGTTCTACAGGGACTGCAGGGCAATGATTTCACGGCCCAGCAATTGGAGATGGTGCAGCAGCAGGTCAAACAACAATTGCTGAAAGGTAGCTCGAGGTTTTTTTGAGCAATTTTTCGCTCGGGCAATAACGATTTTGGTCGGTGATGGGTTAATTTTTTTTTTGTTTTCGTTTTTGTTCAAATCATGTAAATTTTTTTTTTTTTAATGAAATTTGATTACCTTTGCAAGAATGGGGACTGATTTTTATAGGCAAATATCGCCTTTTTGCTTTAAAACTCATAGCTATAATGATAATAATATTTGATATTATTATTATTGCTATTTTGATATGCTAATTTTTCCTAAAAAAAAAACACAAAGAACATTTCATATAACCCTCAACGAAAGTCAATTAGATCTCAACAAAAAAGTCAATTTTACGTTTTTCTTGCTTTTGTTTTTTTTTTAACTGTTTACGTGACTTTTTTTTTCAAAAACACACATGTCGCTCATATTCCACAATGTTTGGGGAATGTTGAGTATTTTTTTTTTTTTTTTTTTTTTACGAAAAGAATGAATAAGCGTGGCAACCGTTCAAAGTGGATGAGATCATTTTGAACCCTTGTTTGACCGTCAAGATTCGATGTGTACGCATGTTTGTTGAAAAAATTTGAAAAAATAAGATAATTTTAATATCCAAATGACCCTTGTAAAAAAAAAAAAAAAAAAAGACTGATGATTATAAATTACAAAATGAAAATTTTGGTACGAAAAAGTTTCTCAAAAAATTTCAGTCAATGATTTTAACATACAAAAATGTTCCTAAAAAATTGCAAGTAACAATTCCAATATGAAAATGACTCAAAATTGCAATAGAACAAATTCTCATAAATTCCAAGTAAAAATTGCAATTTATAATTAAATTTTCATTATTATGATTATTTTCCTTGTAGCTCAAGCAACAACGGGCAAGCAGGGAGTTCTCGGTCCAACGAAAATTTATCTAGCCGTACAACCGGCTCCCGGTACTCAGCCCCAGCAGGCGATATCTCAGTCGTCCGCGACGCCGAGTACTCCAACGACGCCGTTAACGAAACCCGCGATCGTTCCGTCCTCGCCGGCGATCGTTCCCACGGCAAACAGTCAGACGGAAACCATCACCGCCGAAGCAACGCAATCTTCGATACAGGCTACACCGGAAAAGCCAAAAGTCGTTGTCCAACAAGTTAGCAGAGCGAGCATCTCCGAAGACGAACCAGTACAAAAAACATCGCTTGCGAATGGACAAAAACCTCCACAGAATCCCAAGGATATCGCTCAATCGTCGCCGAACAAATTTATCCTCACCCCCGATTACATACAGCAGAGTGAGTAAATTTTATTTTCTTTTTAACGTTTATCTGTTATTTTTTTACGAACCAATCGGATTTTTCAGCGGATTTACAATATAATATCAAGTTTCAAGTTCATAAGTCGTAATTCAAGTTTCGCGATTGCAAGTAAAGTCTCAAGTTTCAGATTAATAAATACAATCTCAAGCTCAACGTTAATGAGGAAAACTTCAAGTTTTCATTTCATAAGTATATCTCAAGTTTCAAGATTATGTGTGAAGTTTCGAGTTAAAGCGGGAAGTCTCAAGTTTCAAGTTTTTCGGACCAATTTGACTGTCCAGCGTATTTACCATATAATCTCAAATTTCAAGCTTACAAGTTGATATTCAAGTTTCGAGATTTCAAGGAAAGTTTAAAGTTTATATTTAAACCTGAAATTTCAAGTTTTCAAGATAAAATATTTTAAATTCCCGGTTACAAGTAAAATTTCAAGTTTTAATTTTACAAGTAATATCTCAAGTTTCAAGTTTTTATGAGAGAAGCCTCGAGTTTCAAGCTTTTATGTAAAATCTCAAGTTCATAAGTCAATATTCAAGTTTTGAGAATGCTAGGAAAGCCTCAAGTTCATGTGTAAACCTCGAATTTCAAGTTTATAAGATAAGCATTAAAAATTCTTAAAGTTTTTATAAATAGTTTTTTCTATAAGTAAAATTTCAAGTTTGAAGATTATAATTCAAGTTTCAATTTTGTAAGTAATGTCTCAAGTTTAAATAAATTCTCAAGTTATTATAAGTAAAACCTTGATTTTCAGATCGAGAAGTAAAATCGCAAGATTCAAACTTCTAAATAAATTTGAAAAATTCCAAGTTATGAGTAAAATTTCAAGTTCAAGATTTATAAGTGTAATCTCGAGTTTCAAGATGATGCGTGAAGTTTCAAGTTTACGTAAAGTTTCGAGCTTCAAGTTTTTTTTTGCATAAGTAACATGTCAAGTTTCAACATTCTAATTGAAGTTTCAATTTTCTAAATAACGTCTCAAGTTTAAAGTTTAGGAACTGTCTCAAGTTTTTTTAAGTAAAACCTTGAGTTTCAGGTTGAGATGTGAAATAGCGAGACTCAAGTTTACAAATGCAATCTCAAGCTTTAAATTAATAAGTAAAACTTCGAGATTTTCATTTTATAATTAAAGTCACAAGTTTCAAGTTTATAAGCAAAATCTCAAACTTCAAGTCAGTAAGTAAAATCACAAGTTTCAAGTTTACAAGTAGACCTCATGTTTCAAGTTTATAAATAAATTTGAAAAATTACAGCTTATCAGTAAATTTTTAGGTTTCATGCATAGGTACATTAAAGTTTCAAGTTAATGCATAAAACATATATTCAAAAAAAATTTGAAGTTTCGAGTATACATGTTAAAATTTCAAGTTTCAAAAGTTTCAGTTGAAACTTTGAGCTTGCAGTTGTACGTAAAAATCCTTAGAATAAAGTTAAATGCGTAACGTCACAATCTACAATTTTAAAATTAAAATCTTACGTTTCAAGCAAAGACCCGAAGAATTCAACGTCAAGTTGATACTAGAATCATCGATTTTCATGGTTAATCCTTGAAACATCGCAAGTTTCAAGTCAAATAAGTGAAAATTCATGTTCCATGTTAACGAGTGAAAATTCACTCTCAAAGCTTTGCGAAAAAACGAAACATCGAGTTTCGAGTATATACGAGCAAAATTTTCATTTTCAAGTACACGCATAAAAATATATTGAGCCTCATTTTGTTGTGGCCATACGATCCACTATTTGAGCCGATATAAATTTTTGTAAAAAAAAAAAAAGTAGTTTTCACACTTTATAATTTATGATTCTCCAATAGATGGAATTAATGCGTGAAAATTAATTTATTATCTTTTTGTTTGTTTGTTTTTTTTTCCCCTCTTTTTTCCTCTTTACAGCCATAAAGAATGCCCTGAAGCAGGAAAATCTAAATCCCGAGATCGAGGAAAAATTATTACAACTCCAGAGATATCAGGAGAAACAGATGAAGGGAGGATTGACGGAGGGCTCGATGGGGAGCGGTCAGAATCACGGTACAGCAGCGTCAGCGACGAGCACGACACCGAGAGCACCGTCGCGAAAAAGGCCGGCCCAACAATCGTCGTCTGGTATGACGAGTACAACGACGACGAGCGCAACGACGACGACGACGACAACGACGACGATGACGACCGGTACGACGACGAATACGCCAAACTCGAATTCGAGCCTGACGATCGGTGATAAAAATCACGATTTGACGGAACCACCGAGAAAAAAGGTCGCCTCCAACAGGCAGGAGCATCGCGACGTTTCCAGGTAAAATGAAAAATCAATGCATTCATTTTTTTTTTTTTTTCTCATAATTTTCAACCTAAAAAATTTACGTGTATATATTTTTATTTTTCTAACAAAACTAAAACCAAACGAAATTTTAATCTTTATTAATTATTTTCTCATAATTCTTGTCTAAAAACATTGTTATTATTGGTTTTTTTTTTTTTTTCGCCAAAATTAAAGGCCAAACGAAAGAATCGATTTTTTTATTTTCATCTTGATTTTTTTTTTTTTTTTGCCAAAAACCCCTTCGAGCTCACGATGCTTTTTTCTTCTTTCTCCATTTATCTCACGCTATGCCTGTTTTTTTCAGGACTAACCAATCTATCGACGAGTGTCGCGCGTAATTAACCAAATTTCATTCATCAAAATAACTAATTAAGTCACGTTTCAATTTTTTTTTTAACACCTTTTTGTTTTTTTTTAAATTTTTTAATACTGATTGAACAAATAATGACTGTGTAAGAGCCCTCAATCTCGAGACACTAAAAAAAAAACACTTGAAACTGCGTTTCTTTTTTTCTCGCAATAACAATAATTCGCTTTTCCATTGTCAATTTTTTTTTTTTTTCTTTTATCTCATCTCAATGGTCAAAGTGCCTTGGATGAGATATATATATATATGTATAAATATAAATATATATCCGCAAGATTGAAAAAGTCGGGCGGGTCGGGAAATTTTGGGACGGAGGGAAACAAAACCCAAACCAAAAAAAAATTTGATCTCGCGAAATGAAAAATGAAAAAAAAATGAAAAAAAAAAAAAAAAAAAAATACCAAGGTTCCTTTTGGCTTAACGTGTCGTTGGGCGGGGATTACTTTCTCCAGGATTCATAAGATAAACGAGATTACGGAGAGCGAGACAACGCCGAAAAGTCGAGCGGGAAAATTGAAAGATTCGCAAGAGGCGAGAAGAAAGCTTCAGGTACATTCGCGTATGCAAGTATTGCTGTTTCGTCACAAAGAGCTACTCAAGAAGGACATACTGAAGAAACGAGCATTGCTCGAGAAGGAGTTACAAATTGATATTCAGGTATGAATTTTATTTCTGTATTATTATTATTATTATTATTATTATTATTATTATTATTATTATTATTATTAAAAATTTAATTTTTGTGGTGGTTGCCAGTGATAATTAGAATTTGACGAAAACAAAAAAGAAGAAAAAAATGTCTTTTACCCAATTGAAAGTCACAATTTTAATAAGCGAGTATCGCTTTGGGGCTAAAAATTGAAAATTTCATATAAAAAATTAACGCAATCGTCCCAATAGCCGGACGTTTACCTTAAAACTTTAAACGAGCAGTGCTCGGGAAGACATTGCAAATTGATATTCTGGTATGAATTTTATCTGTTTTATTATTACTATTATTATTATTATTACTGAAAATTTAATTTTTGTGGTGGTTGCCGGTGTTAATTAGAATTTGACGGAAAAAGAAAAATTGTCTTGGACCAAATTAAAAGTCACAATTTTAATAAGCGTGCATCGTTTCGAAGCTAAAAAATTGAAACATTGACGCGTAAATGCGAATTATACGAAATTTCGAATCAATAATATTCGTGTAAAAAAAAATATTCATACAATCTGAAACGTAAATTTTTTTTTGTTTTTTTTTAAACATTACGAATAAATGTTTAAAAAAATTGACAAATCGCTTTCGTTACGGCAATATCCGCAGAAGGATCTCTCGGCCGAATTGACAACGAGAACCAAAGCCGAGAGGCACAAGCAGGACGAGGTTAAGGTTGGGGGCGGTAAGCGAAAATCAAACGCCCAATTGCCGCAGCAAGTTAGTCCATCGAGTCGCGGCGGAAGACCAAAGAAGCACAGAGGCTCCTCGCAGGGAAATAGCAATACGCCGCCTGGTATGCCATCCGCATCGGCCGCGCATCGTCTCAAAAAAGAAAAACTCTATTGCTTATGCAGAACACCCTACGACGAGACCAAGTAAGATTTTTTCCCCCCTTTTTTTTTTCCGAAACAGACAAATATGGGTCATTCCACCAATTATATGCACAAGTTGTACCGGTGGGTCGGAATTTAGAAAAACCAATTATTACGACATTCGAAAGTCCCTATCGAAAATACGAAACATGATTTTTTTTTTTCAATTTGTTTCTTTCGGTAGTTTCGGAGCTCGAAATTTTCGAATTTTCGAAAAACATCGATTTTTTAATTCAAAATATTCATTTTCAGTCGAGAAATAGAAAAAAAAATCGTTACAATCTTTTTTTTTTTTTTTTTTTTGTAAAAAAGTTTGATCTTTTCGAAAAAAAACGTAACGACTTTCTCTAAAGTCATAAAAAGACTATCAAAAATTAATGTAAAGTTTTAAAACCGGTTTTTCTCTCTTTGCCGACAAATTTAGATTGATGATACTATTTTTTTTTTCGAATAACTCAGGTTATTTTTACACAATAAACGTCTTTTTTGAGATGGGATGCGTGCAAAACAGAGCCTGCCAAAAAAAAATTAGTTTGCGGTTCCTGTCGCAACGGTCGCTTGAACCGCATATGGGAAACTGATAATTTATTAACCAAAAGTTTTTAAAAATACTTCCGAATGATAAATGCCGTTTTTAAATTTAAGTCTCGTGGGAAATGAGGACTAAAAAAATGAAGTATAAAGCGATTTTAGGTATCGAGAATTTATTATTTTAACTTTTCGTGAATTTATTGAAGTTGAAAATTTTTTCACGGTGCAATATCCAGGAGTATTGTCAAGAGGGATAATACAATGGATAGATTGTGCTCATTTTACAGTCATAGCTTATGCAAATCTTGGTTCAAGATACCCCCGACGCGTCTTTGGTGTTACTTTGGAAAAAAAGCAAAATCGATATTTTCAAAGGATTCACTTGCTCAATCGAACAAAACTTGCGATGTCAGGATTGCATTTTTTGTCCCCATCTTAATGTACCCTGGGATGGATGTACGTTTCATTGGGCAAGTGAATCCTTTGACAATATAGATTTGGCTTTTTTTTACAAAGAAACACCATAAAACGGGTCGGGAGTATCTTGCACCAAGATTTTCAAAAGCTATAAATGTAAAAGGAACAAAATCTATTCATTATCCCTCTTGATATATCCCTCCTGGATATTGCACTGTGAAAAAATTTTCAACTTCAATGAAATTCAAGGCAAGTAAAAATAATAAATTCTTCATTCCTAAAATCGCTTTATATTTTATTTTTCATTCCTCATTTTCCCACGCGAAACTTCAATTTTCAAAACTTTGAATTAACTTTTGATCGTCTTTGTGAATTTAGAGAAAGTCTTTACATTTTTTTTCGAAAAGATCAAACTTTTAAAAAAAAAAAAAAAAGATTGTAACGATTTTTTTCTATTTCTCGACTGAAAATGAATATTTTGAATTCAAAAATCGATGTTTTCGAAAATTTCGAGTCACCCCCCCCCCCATAGCTTCGAAACTACTGGACGAAAAAAATTGAAAAAAAAAATCATGGATCGTATTTTCGATAGGGACTTTCAAATGGCGTGATTGGTTTTTATAAATTTCGATCCAACGGTACAACTTGTGCCTATAATTGGTGGAATAACTCATACATGTATATTATGCAGTATAAACAATTATTTATACGATTTATTTATTTATTTTTATCGAATTGTTTGTCTTTAAAAACAAAAACAAAAAAAATGTTACAGATTTTACGTTGGCTGCGATTTGTGTAATAATTGGTTCCACGGTGAGTGCGTTGGAATAACCGAGGAGATGAGCAAATCCCTGTCCGAATTCGTCTGTACGGAATGTCGACATGCCCGCGAAACACAGGAACTTTATTGTCTGTGCAAACAGCCCTACGACGAGTCTCAGTGAGTCAATGAATAAAAATTGTAACGAGAAATTTTATCAAATTACTCGGGATACTTGTAATCAATTTTAAAATTATATATATATATATGAGTAAAAAAAAAAATTTCATTAAATTTACGCACAATTTATCGCAAATACAATCGAACGAATATCGATGATCGTGTAAAAAAAATTTGTCAAAAAGTTACTTTCTTTTGTTATTTCGTATCGTTAAATTTCATAATTAATAAAAATAAATATCTATATGCGTATAAATATCCTCCGTAGATTCTACATATGCTGTGACAAGTGTCAGGACTGGTTTCACGGACGTTGCGTCGGGATTCTACAATCCGAGGCCGACAACATCGACGAGTACGTTTGTCCAAATTGCCAACGAAATTCGTCGGTTAATTTCGCAAATATGAAGAATCTGAGCAACAAGGATCTCGATCTACTGAAGAAACTCATTAAACAGATTCAGGTGAGAATTTAAAAAAAAAAAAAAAAACAAGACCCAAATTCATTTGCCCCCCTATGATACATTTTTTTATTTTAATTTTTTTTCCCTAACAGGCGCACAAAAGCGCATGGCCTTTCATGGAACCGGTGGACCCGAACGAAGCACCGGATTATTACAAAGTCATAAAGGAACCTATGGGTAAGTGAGGAAGGAAAAGAAAACGATAATGATAGTTCACGTCGGACAAAATTGGAGAATTTTCTAGAAGAAACTTTGCAATTTTCTAATTATTAACCTGTTTTAGTGCATTTAAAATCATTTGAAACAAGTTAAAAACAGCTTTAAAACGAACTTAAACTACTTAAAACAAGATTAAAACAACTTCAAGCAATTTCAAACAGGTGAAAACAACTTGTTTGAAGCAAATTGTCAACTTATCTTTATTTTTAACGTGTTTTAAACTGATTTTTCACTAGCTAAAGGCATTTTAGACGAGTTTAAAACACGTTCGAACTGGTTTGAACCCGCTCAAACCATTTTTAAGACGACATTGAGCCAGATAAAACAAGTTTAGAGTCACTTTGAATTCGTCAAAACTGATGTAAAGAAACTCCGTATAAGTTAAAGCGAGCTTGGAACAACATTGGCCTATTTGAAACAACTTTAATCGAAACAATATTAAAACCAGCTAAAACTAGTTTTAGCAAGTTAAAAACTTATGCTCTCTTATTTGACGGTATTTCCAAATTTTTTTGAGGAACTCAAAATTATTTTCAACTCGTTTTAAAAAGATTCGAAGCTGTTCAGCATTTGATTTATCTAGTCTTAAGTTGTCTCAATCTCGTTTAAACTAGTTTAATGTTGTTTTTTTCATGAGTTTCAACCAATTTAACCGTGTTTTCCGCGTTAGGACGGATCAAAACTAGTTTGAACCCTTATCAACCGGTTTTTTCGAGTTTGGACTCAGTTTTTACTGGTATTTTACTGATTTGAACTCGTTTTTACTGGTTTGTAATTGTTTCAATCGGTTTTAACCTCGTTTCAATTCGTTCCAACGCTCCGCAATTCCATTCAAAGCTGTTAAAACTTGTTTGAAGACTTTTTTCTTTCGACTCGTTCATTTGCTTCGACCGTATTATCCAAATAAATTATCCTCAATCATGACAGATCTCCAGACGATAGAATTGAGGATAACCGAGAGATCGTACAAAAAGCTCAGCGAGTTTATCGGCGATATGACAAAGATATTCGACAATTGCCGTTATTACAATCCAAAGGAGTCGCCGTTCTTCAAGTGCGCCGAATCACTCGAGACATACTTCGTTCACAAGATCAAGAGTCTCAGGGAAAAGTTCTCCGAGGGCAAATGAGAGACGAGAAAGAACGTAAGAATCTTTTTTTCGTTTTTTTTTCCGGTTTTTTTTTTTTTTTTTTTTTTCGTCAAGTGCCAGTGAAGTTTTTTGTTCAACGAAGCAACTGTTAATTCGATGCAAACAAAAGTGAAACTTCTCCGTTTCCATCCCTCCCCCCTCTCCCCTCCACCAACACTCGCGAGACTACTCGTTCGTAGATTTTAAGATCTTAAGCGTCTAATTAGGTTCATTAAGATTCTTTATTTATTAGCCAGCTGTGTGAATATATACATATATATATATATATATATGTATATTTCTTTTTTTAATCTTGAACTTTGGCGAAAGAGAGAAAGTGGGAGA
The DNA here is from genome assembly GCA_963564615.1 of Rhorus exstirpatorius. Lineage (NCBI taxonomy): Eukaryota > Metazoa > Arthropoda > Insecta > Hymenoptera > Ichneumonidae > Rhorus > Rhorus exstirpatorius. The sequence goes on along the minus strand of OY751319.1, from coordinate 20,615,478 downwards.
AAAGAAAAAAAAAAGAGGAAAATTCACACGGCCCTACACATATTTATAGCGTACATGTAAACGGGACACATGTATTGATTACAATATGCATGTTTTAAAAAAAGAAAGAAAAAAAAAATTAATAACAAAAAATTAGCTTAGAACAGCGAGTCAACCGGTTATTTGGATAAATCATGACCAGCGATTTCTCAGCGGGGGGCGTTGAACGACACTAAATTAATTTCGCTCGAAAAAAAAACAAAAGATAATTTTTTTTCGTTTTTTTTTTTTTTAGAATTAATTAGAAATACCAGGCGAGACAAAGACGTTCCGGTAATTGACAGAGTAGAAAAAAAAGATATTGAAGGGAAAAACGATTGAATAAATAAAAAGATGGAGGGGGGGGATACTTTTAGCTGTAAGTATAGAGGATTCGAGATGGCGGGGCGGGTGGGGGAGAGCACGCATAATAAATTGTACAAAAATGTTTATTATGCTCACAAAGTAATTATCCATTACTTGCATTGTTTTAATCGCATAAATTTTCTATAAAATTGTTTATATATAAAGAAAAGAAAAAAAAAAAAAAAAACCGAAGACATATGATGTTTAGGGTGTAAGAGGTGTAAGAAAAAAACAAACAAACATAACAAAAATGAGCTCGGGCGCGTGTCTCAAGCTTTGTAAATATCGATAGAAAGACGAGAGATATAGCGAGAAAGATTTGAACAAACAAACAAATAAAAGCCCGTTAATAATTTTTATTCGGGAAATTTTACCCTCGGAAACAAAAAAAAAATTATAATAAATTAACAAAAGCCGCTGATTTCAACGATAACCGTTGTTTATATTTTATCAAGTATTATCGTGACGATTGAGTTTCGTCAAAATTTGAAAAAAAAAAAAACAAAAAAAAAACTTACTCGCATGAAACAACAACGAAAACATCGAAAAAAAAGCACTGAGGATATTGCGAAAATTTTGTGAAAAAATTATGATTTTCACTCGGGAGAAATATCGAGGAAAATGAATCAGGTGGATTTTTTCCTCGTGAAAAAAAAAAAAGAAAAAAAAACTCGAAAATTTGCTTCAAACGAAAAAAAAAAGAAGAAAAATAACGTTGTACATTTTCTCGCCAGGGTAAAATTCGCTTGTACAGTATTTTTTATGTAATTCGATGCCCCCCCCTCCCCTCCCCCCGCCCCTCGAGCAAACTTTAATTTTTTTTCTTTCATTCGCCAGCTTATTTCGTTTTTTTCCTTCGATCTCGAATTACGCGAGAGAGTAAGAAAGCAGAAAACTAAAATAAGACACGCATTCGAGATTGAGCGAGTCTTTTTTTTTTTTTTTTTTTTTTTTCCGAATAGAGAAAACAGTGAATCTATACATAAAGAGTGCGTGAAAGAGAAAACTTGTATCGGATTAATTTGTGAAGCTTGATCACAGGGCACTTATCGATATTGAGGGGAAAAAGAAAAAAATATGAAAACAAGATGTATTACAGATTTTTAACTCCACCAGGCAAAAGACACAAAAAAAAATCTCCACGCAATTGCACAGCTGAGTTTAAAGAATACTAAATAAAAAAAAAAAGTAAAAAACTAAATTCTGCCAATTTATCGTTTATCAATCATGTAATAGGGTTGTTTATTTCCGTTGGCGAAACAAAAAAATCTCAAAGAAAAAAAAAAAAAGAAAAGCTAAGCAAAACAAAGTGTGATTTTCCATGTATAACCTGAACGAAATAGGGAGAAGAATGAAAGAGAGAGAGAGAGAGAGAGAGCCCATATAACATAATTCATAATGAACATATTTGTACTAATTTTAATCGTAAGAAGAAAAAAAAAAATGTTGTTTTTATCGCGCTACAATACATAAAACAGTTAAGAAATGTAAGATACGATTAGATTAGTTTGACCTTTTTTTTTTTCAATTTGTAATTAATTCCGGAAGAAATAAAAATTCCAGGATGACAGTATGAAAATTTGAAAAGAAAAAAAAAACACAAAGGTGAGTACGATGTTTGAAGAAGAAAAAATGAATATTGCGTAATCGTCGAGAATGAGGCTCGAATATTCCTCCTAAACAGTGTTTATCGTGTAATTTCGTGATTCTGCACGTACGTTACGTGGAAGTAAGGTAAGCCGGGGCGCATGGGGAAAAGTTTTTTCTGTGCACGGTACTTCCGGTTTCGAACGACAGGTGGCCTAGCGGATGAGAGCATTTGCTCGTATGCAAAACGCCAGCTGTGAATATATAAATCAAGGGATTATCTGAAATCACGCTCAGTCGGGATTTTTTTTTTTTTTTTACCTCTGCTGATACCTCTTGTAGACAGTACTTGTGGGATTAGCCACCAGAGGGCCAAGAAATAAAGTAAGAAGACTTTTTCACAGTTTTTTTCCTCAAATATCACGAAAACTAACGAAGATATTGCGATAAACTAAGAGTACCTTTTTTCTAGAGCGTAAAATTGTCTACAATAATGACTATGAGGATTTTTATCGTCATGTCAGTCATTTAGCATCTACGTGCTATGAAATTTGAGCTTGTAACCCACGAGATAAATTGATTCCACCCAATGGGATCTCTGTAAATTTGAAATATTTTGATCCTCCATAAATATTGGAGAAAGTGATTACAGTCGCCTCTACGTAAGTTCCCCTTCATGCATCCTCGAGCTCTAACCCTCGCCACGACCGCGTTCCAGTGAAATCTCGATTTTTCACAATTCCGCAAGCTCTCTATCAGTTTTCTGCTTCACGAGTAGATCATCGTGATGACTGAGCAGAGCCTACAAGCCTCGGTTAATACATTCTTGGATTTCTAATTAACAATATAAATAATAATATACTATCAATCGAATATTTGTATTTTTGTTTTCGATTTGAACGATATGCAAAGAAACAAAAAAAAATTAATTTGATACAAATTAATTTAATATCGCAGTTTGAATAAAATAATTAGTTCGAACAGTGTATTTTTTTTTTTTTTTTTTTTTTTTTTTCTGAATATTACATTGAAATTGGGCTTATATACTGTTAGATGATACTGAAAAACATCCGATACAAATTAAGTCATCTTTCCAAGTCTTAGCCTATATAAAGTACAAATCATTGCTAAAAATATTCGTGTCATTTGTCAATCGCGATTTTCTCACCCGGCATAAGAGTTTCCATCCGGGTCATTTAATTTCCGGCATAGTTTTATGTTTTCCATAAAGATTTTCGACGTTGCGATTTTGGGTTCAGAGGCGATGGCATCTGCGCCAATGTGCCACCTTAGCTGGGAAAATCTCATAATGATTCGCTCTCGTGAAGAATCTTGATTACATGAAGTGTGGCTCTCGTGAATAATATAATTTGAAAAATTGGGGATTCATTTGAAAAATTTTTATGTAGAAAAAAAATCCAGTACACGAGATTTACATTGAAATTAAAAGACAGCAAGAACAATTTTAATGATACGAGGCACGCGTAAAAAGTTTTACATAAATTTCGTCCATTTCGGATTCCCCGTTACCCGTCGCGATAATAAGTCTTACCGTCTTAAAGGCAGGGAAAAAAAAAAACGCAATGTTTAATCTCCTAGCGCAAGGGCAAAGCGATTTAACAGATTCAAGCGCTCGTGCACGCGATCAATCAGATTTTTTTTCACGAGCGGTGCGTAACGTAAAAACCGAGACGCCTCCGTCAGGACGTTCCGATGCTCCTGATTGAAAAATCCCAATAATATCAATCGTAAGGTAAAAGAAAAACAAAAAATTATCCGGAATAACATTCAAGTTTTGCTTACATTGACGAAATGTTCAAACACTTGTGGCATTTGCTGTCCTCTAACGAATACGAGGGTATGAATGCTCGAATACATGGAATACAGAGTCTCTCCTCTGGCGTTATAATGTTCTGAAAAGCCGCGAAAGTATAAGTAAAAAAAAAAAAAAAAAATTGTATTAAAAAAAAAAAAGTGATTCGCAGCGATGAAAAATTTTCTCACCCGGCATTATAGTCTTCAGCAGATGCGTCAGTTTCTTACAGAGCGTTATGTTTTCATTTAAGAGTTCCGACGAAAGGGTATTTTGATCAAAACTTATTACGCAAGTAAACCTGAGTTTAGCCTCGATAATACTGAAGTGATTCTCATGAACGATACTCTCCTGCTTGTCGATGAATTTTTTCAACTCGTTCAGGCTCATTTTGTCGACCCTCGAATATTCCTTGGCTATTTCTTCCGTCATTTTGTCAACACTGTCCGACGTGATTGTCGCGTTGCACAAGTCGCAAACGTAATCCGGAATTTTTTCGTCATACGACACTACGAAGGTAGGCGGAAGCATGTATCCGCTGCACTTTCTGTAACAACAAAAATTTCATTGGCTTGGTTTTTTTTTTTTTTTTTTTTCCCATGAGCGAAAGAAAAGAGAAAAAGAAGACTATATTCTTGGTATATCGATTACTTGTCAATGCATTTCACGGAATTGAACATAGTTCCGAATTCCGTGGGATCTTTGCATCGCTCGCAGTTGCAAGTAAAGTATTTTTCTTTCTTCAAGTATCTTCCCCTCTCGGCTGAGCCTAAGAAGGTGTTGTGATATGATCTTGTCAGCGGTTGACCTGAAACGATGATAAATCGGTCATTGCCATTTTGCCAATGTCAAAAAGATAAGTAAAAGAAATAATTTTAAAAAGTTTCGCGTTATACCTTTTTCAATTGTCTCAATGGCCCGAAATAAAATTCTTCCGTCTTGAGTGCAGGTCGTGATGCAATTGGCATGGCAATTATGTTCGAAATAGGCCGCTTTTTCATGCACGCCCGCAAACAAAAATGGTGGAAAATTACCCACGTCGGTATTTATCTGCGAAGCATAACGCCCTATATTGTGTGAATTTGTAGAAAGCCTTATTTCGATAGCAAAATCCAGAAAGAAACGAGATCTAATCAATATCGCAAACAAAATTTGACGCTGCTGTACGCATCCTGCAAACAGCTTTTTTCCCCAACCAATAAACGAAGAATATTACAACAATGAAATAAGAATAAAGAAAAATATAATATATTTTTGTAGAATTGTTATGGAATAAGTGTAATTTTGAAGAATTCGTAAAGTTCACGTAATATCAAGCGCAATAAATTTTAACTACCACAAAAATTGTTGGATAATATATATTCATATACATGTGCCAAAATACGTTAGACTTGGTCAAAGTCAATCAGAATCAGTAATGCAGCAATTGAAGACTTCCAATTGGCTGTCTCGATGATACCTGATGAAACGTGACCGTTTCTTTTTCATAACGACTGCACAAAAAAATTCCGTGATTTTAGCGAAATAACTTTTGATAAGCTAACCAGCATGATTCCAATAATCTTTGAAATTTCCAATACGTCCATGTCCTTAATCTTCATGTATTCCTTGACCGCATTGGCTATATCTCTGCGGCTGCGGTTGGGTTGCAACGATCTCATCGATCGTCTGGCCTCTTCGATGCAATGGGACTCGTGTCTCATCAATCTTTGATAAGCATCCGGATCATTGTCACGTAAATACATAGCTCTCATAATAGCTATCGCATAAACATACGTGGTTCCCATCAATATGTACTCCAGCAGTCTTACTTTTTTTTTTCGATATTTCATCGTCAATTCGCATTCAGGACCGTGTTTTGTGCAATTTGAGCACAAATGCCATCCACATTTGTCACACTGTTTTACGGTGTTTATTGTCAGGAGACAATAGCAACTTAGACAAGTCAAATCGTCGAATGGTGGTACGCTTAAAAGATGCTTATCTTCGCGCAACAAGATCTCGTCGATTTCGATTCTTCTTTTCGCGATGTAGCGTCGTCCGACGATCGAATCATCGACGAGCTCGTATGGACGACAAATTTTCGAATGTAACTTCCAGTCGGATTTCTGGTGCTCCCGACTGCAATAGTACACGATATTGCAACCGGTGCACTTTTTTGTTGCGCTTATTTTGCATAAAGCACAAATATCCTCGTTATCCATCTTCGAATTTGTATTAACGCTCATTGTTGATACATAGGCTATGAATTTACAACGAGACAATGGATTCATATATACTTGCAGTGCTGCAACTGAACACCACACGGATTCGGATAACAAATTTATGAATGTATATGTATAATATTTGACTTTCCCGGAGTCCCAGAGGGGAACCCCTCTAGGGTAAGCTAGTATAGGCGGGGGATTCACACCAAGTCGTAAGGTAATATTTAGGGAAAAGCCATTCCGCCCCGGTTACCCAAGATTCCTTGCGTGGCGCGATTTCCGTGCCATCTGTGGGAGCCGGCTAAAACTCTGTCGAACCGTCCCCTCGCCTCTCGTCGTTTTGTTACAACTCTGTCAGCAATGAATTCTAAAATATCAAGTATTCGGCGAAAACGGAAATGTGTTTTATTTTATTAAATTTTAACAATGTACTTCGTAACAAGCGAGACATTCGCTTGTTACGAAGTCGATTTCGTGAATGGCCAGTTTCCTCAAACGTATAAAATCGGTGAGCAAGAAATCTCTAAAACTACTGCATCGATCTGAAATTTTTGGGGCTTTCTTCTAGATATAAAAATGTAGCATTTTGATCCAAGGAATTATATTTCCGATGCATACTTCGGATTTGATATGAACGAAAAATGTCGATTTTTTTTCGCAAAAATCAAGACTCACTTCGAACACCTGCCAATTTGTTTTAATTTGATATTTCGGAAATTCCTTCGATTAATTACAGGATAAACTAATATACTAACGAAATCTGTTTGAATTTTTTGATTTTAGATAACCTGGATCAGAATATGGCACTGCACACCGCGCAAACGACGCTTTTCAAAAGTGCTTCCCGGAAATCAGCTGTATTTCCGTTATAAATCCATGTTTTTCAACAAAAAAAATTACTGATTGCTCTTCACATGTTACTTTTTAATGTTCCAAATTCATGTTAAGATTTATAATTCTGATGTTCTGAAAATAACTTGCAAAGATGCGTTTTTTTTTGTATAACCCCTTAGAGAATCGCGTAAAAAAAATCATGGACTTATTACGTAGAATGAACTGTTGTGACACGATAGGGAGTTTCTATAATTCCAGGAACTTTGAGGTCCCGATTCGCCACCAATCTTTATCGGTTTTCGAACTCAATTATCAGCCTAAACTATAAGAAAAACAAAAATTAAGTTGCGTCAAAGTAATTCGGAGAAAGTACGATAAAATAATATTGTAGAAATAAATTCTTTGCGTCATTGAAATTTTTTTATTTATCCATCTGCTGTGTTGCAGATGATGCATAAACGATATCACGTAGAAAAAGTATAATGAGTGAAAATTTTATATAGTCGTTTGAAAAGCATCCCAACATAATTTTTTTTTTTTTTCCTCATCCTGCAAAGTCGCCTTGTAGTAAGAATAAACGTATTTATTTGCATTGTTCAATATTGGGTTGGCTCGTAGAAGCAATCTCCAGTTCGATGGCAGCCATGCTTTCGCGCAATCGCGCAAGCGTTATCTCGGGATTCCGCTTCATGAGTGGATCATCGTGATGACTGAGCAACCTACAAGTCTCGATTAATACCTTCTCGTTTTCCTAATGAACAAAATACAAACAATAATAATATCAATCGAATGTATATTTTTTTCGATCTTAACGATGTACAAAAGAAACGAAAAAAATTAATTTTATACAAATAAATACAAATATTATTAGTTTGATAGAAATATATATATTTTTTTTTTTTTTTTTTTTTTTACTGAATATTACATTGAAATTAAGCTTACTCTGAGATGGCTGAGATGATAGCTCGTATAGCTTGATGGTTGTTCTTTGAGAAGGAGTGCATGACTGCACAGGAACGTCCGAAATAAGTTAACTCCTCTCTGAAAGTATCGATCTGAGAAGGAAATGTAAATCATTGTTAAAAACATTTATGTAAATTTAACACGGATTGTTCAAAGAGAACTTTTAAACAGTGAAATGTGCGTTATCCAGAAAAATCAAGATTTATGAATCGCGATTTTCTCACCCGGCATCAGAGTTTCCATCAGGTAGTTAATTTTCTCACATAGCTTTATGTTTTCCTTCAAGATTTCCGGCGTCGCGATGTCGTGTAGAGAGGCGACTTCCTCTGCCAAATCCACCTTAGCTGGGAATAACACGCAATGATTCTCGTGAAGAATCTTCTCGTTCTTATCAATGAATGCTTTCAACTCGATAATGCTTCCGGGAGTTATTTTTAAATATTCCTCGGATATGCCGTTCAGCATCGTGTCGATGACATCCGAGGGCTTTTTCACGTTGCACTTGTCGCACACGAAATCAGGAATTTTTTCTCCATTCGGCACTGCGAATGTAGGCGGGAGCATGTATCCGGCGCATTCGCTGATTAACAAAACAATTAAACGGTTTCAGCTGGATTTTTTTTTAAATTTGTGATGGAAAAAAAAAAACAAAAAGAAATGAGACTCGATAGTAATTACTCGTTGTTGCATTTGACCGCGCTGAACATGGTTCCAAATTCCGTGGGATCATTGCATCGCTCGCAGCAACAATCGAAGAGTCTCGTTTGCGCTATGACACTTCTGCTCTCCTTAATGCAGCTGAATGGACCTATGTAGCTGATTGCTATCGGATGACCTAATGCGAAGATAAATCCCGTTGTTTTATTGTTTCAAATGGCAAATAGAAGAGTAAAAAAAAACAAAATTGAGACCTTCTGGAATCGGCACAACTGCTCGAATTGTGGCTATATCATTACGGGTGGTTGTGAAACAATTAGGCCGGCAACTGTGCTCAAAGTAGGAAGCTTTGTCGAATAGTACCCCGTGTAAGTTTGGCTGACCGCATCCAAAGGCATTCATCTTTAAACATGAACATATATAATATTTATTTCTTCACGAATCTCAAAGATTCTCGTCAAATGAGAAATCCTATTACCGCACTGTCACAATAAAGTTACTGTACAGTAACTGTACAATTATATTACATTAAGGAGGGTGGCTACATCCGTGCGATAGGGGAAAATCGGGGAAGGGTCGCTTTGTGCGCGGGTTGCCGGGCGGGCAGCGTGCCAGAGGGAGAGGTCCGCGTTACGAGTTCCCGAGCAAACAATGTAATATAACGAGAGCTGTTTTATTTTTAAAATTTCTTAATAAGCATTTCCCTTTTTGCGAACTTCTTCCCAAAAATTCGATGATCATATAGATCCATTTTCATTAAATTCTTATCATTTTAAAGAGTGAACCTTACGCACTAACACATGTACACGCGTACAAGTAATTTCGCGGGATGAATTCTCGAAGACGAGAGAATATTTTAGGAATGTTTTGTAATGAAATGATTCCTTATCCAAAAATGTTGTCGGTGAAATATCAGCGCACAACGTAAAATATTTTAAAACAATTTTTTCATTACTTTTTATTAAACTGTGATCCGTCGCTGATATTTCACAATATTTTCGGATAGGGAATCATTTCATCACAAAACATTCCTAAAATATTCTCTCGTCTTTGAGAATTCATCCCGCGAAATTACTTGTACGTGTGTACGTGTGTTGGTGCGTAAGGTTCACTCTTAACGTTATTATGAAGTATTTCATGAGATACGTACGATTTAGCTATGGTCGCCCATGTATAAGAGTACAACATCAAGAATTAATTACAGGAAAACTATGCAGAGACTTGAAATTTTGCCGCTGAATAGTTACCACACCTTTATTGCATCATTACTGTATAGTTATTGTACTATATAATTACTATAATATTACTGTAGTTACCGTACTGTCACTCCCTAGCGTATTGAGCGACCGCATGAAACCACCTTGGAAACCACCTAAAAACGACGGTGTTTTTGTGCCAAATTTATACCGACCAAACCACCGCGGAGACCACTATCCCGGGGGTCCCAATTTTTCGAGTGGAGCTTACGGCAAAGTGGATTTCAAAATAACGACTGGCAAAACCACCGTAAAACGAGCACTGACACTCGAGCAGTCGTTTAATGGTCGTTTTAACGGTTGTCATTTGTACAAACCACCATGCCGTAAGCTCCGTTAAAAAAAGTGGGACCGTCGGGACCGTGGTTTGCACAGTGGTTTGGTCCGTATAAATTTGGCACAAAAACACCGTCGCTTTTACGGTGTTTTGTATGGTCGCACAGACTGCTAGGGCTGTGCCATTACGATATGATCATTGTACAGTTGCTATATCGTTACATACAGTTACTTTACTATTACTGGACTGTTTTTGTACCGTTACCGTACCAATTAATTTCCTTTTCATACAATATATTCTATTCGCATTTTTTTTTCCAGTATGGCTTTTCTTTTCAGCAAGTCCTTGTATTATTTTTTTTCATCACGAAAGTTATTTTACCAATACACCGTATGGAGTCTTATAGGAGAACAAAAGAGGTCTACATGCAACCGTACAGGAAGGTTTAAATATATGACTAGAATATAGTGGATATAGATATGTGTTCAAATCATTGAATAAATAACTTTTCTTTGTAAACGCCGAACAGTTTTAGCCCGAAAGAAGTATAGTCAACGATCGCCAAGCAACATATATATATTATATACATTCTCAAGTTTTTGGTCTTCGAATATATTATAAATACAGAGGTATATTTTGGTGATTAGTTACAAACCTCCACGATACCGATGATGTCCGCGATTTTCCCCTCGTCCAAGTCTATATTCATTATAATCTTGACAAACTCGGCAGCGATCGATGCATTATGTTTCGCAAATTCGTTGGAATGGCCCTGCAGTTTCAACAGTCGTTGATAAGCTTTGGGATTACTTTCTCGCAGTGCCAGGGCCCTCAGCACGTAGATCTTTCCCTTATAACGATTCTTTGCCGACAGACGTTCCTTCAAAAGTGGTGACCATAACTTCGTGTAGTCCTCCACGCTCTCCCTGCTTCTTCGATATTTCAACGTTAATTCACATTCCGGGCCATGTTTCGTGCAATTCAAGCACATGTGCAAACCGCATTTGTCACATTGTTTCGCATCTTCGGGTATCATAAGCGGGACGTAGCAATTCAAGCAGGTGAACGGACTACTATCCGTATATCTCGGTATTACGAGGAGAGGCCTATTTTCACGCAAAACAATCTCCTCGGTCTCGATTCTCCTCGTGGCAATGTAGCGTCGTCCGACCATTGGATCATAAACGAGATTGAAAGGCCGGCAACTTTTCGAGTGAGTCTTCCAGTCGGATTTCTGATGCTCGAGACTACAATAATACACGACATCGCATCCAGTGCATTTTTTTTCTGTACTTATTTTGCAAACAGCGCAAATATTCGCGTTTTCGGTCTTTGATTCTGTATCAACGCTCATCGTTGCGACGTGAAAGGCTGAAACAGAAAGGCACACACTACCACCACCACAGTCTCTTAAATAGGGGAGAAATCAGCACCGCCGATGCCAGATTTTTGACGGCAAATGAGCTATTTCTGGCGGAAAATCGCCATAAGTCCGACAGCTTATCTCAGAAATTTGGGGTGATCCCCAACGTCAAATCGCACATGTGGTAAAGGTTCATTTACACCGGATGAGTCAGCTGATCGTCCCGATAGCCAATCGTAAGGCTTTCTCTATATCATAGGGATCCGCACTACAAAACTCAGCCGCGTGGTGGCAGCATCATAGATTTTGCTTTTTAGCGGAATTTTTGAATCGTTTTTATCGAAATAAACATTTTTATTAAAAAAGAAGCTCTGATTAACAAAAAGTATTACAAAAGCAATTTAAAATAATACACATGCTTAATATTTCTATTCATTTGCGTGGTTCACATGTGATTCGGTAAAATAAAATTGAACGATATAGATGTAACACGTTAGGTTAGGTGAGGTTTAAGTGAAAGGACTCAGCGTGTTCAAACGCAAGACGTACCCAAATTAAAAAAACTAATGGATAATTAAATTGAAATAACCCATTATGCGTAATTGCTGTGCTCCGCTGTGTAAAGGAGAGGTAATTTTCCTTAACGATCGGCATGCTTATTGACGTCGCGATAATCGGTATCACTCGGACACCAGAATTCTGGATCACTGCGGCGATATGCGGGGCATCTGATATTTGAAAATTATCATCCTCATCGTACCTAGAAGAATAATTTAAAGGAAAAATATATTTCATTATTCTTCTAGAAATTTGTGTGATGCTATTTGTGACGTTACACTTTTATTTACATATAAAAAATGACATTTTAAATATTTTGTACTTTTTTATCAAATTATTATTATTTTTTCTTTTATTACAGCTCCCTGTTCTTTCAATTCTGATTGCAATTGTGGCACTGTCCACGATAAATGTTCTCATTTCAATCCATTCTATTCTAATCACACTTTATGTCATCAAAAAAAAATTGATCAGTAATTTATAAAATAATGGCCTAATGTTTGTCCATTTGATCCTCATCGCGATGAAGTGCTTATAAGAAGTGGCGATAAAAAAAATATAAGAAATTTAGGGATATGTGAATGATTTGCAATGGTATTTCGTGTCGCAAATCGATGGCCTTGATGTATTTTTTTTTAAGGTGGCTCATCAGTGAATTAAAAAACCGGCGATACGAATGAAACTTCGGGAGAGTGTTATCTAAGATGCAATGAACGCTCTCTCAAAATTTCAGGGTATGTTGCCGGGCAAATTATTGCGAACGAGTAATTTAAAATTACCTATTTTAGCATGGGTCTTATGGCAGTTGATTCCATTTTCACCGGAAGTGACACGATATCTTTTGATAAAGACGAGAGTTCTTATTCAAATTTTGAGTATTGAAAGATGAAATCGTGAACTTTCCAATGGTATTTAAAAAATTGTGTCTTGCCAGGGATTTTTCCGAGAAATTTAATCGCGAAAGTCATCGTGTGTGCAAATCTCGGATACAATATATATGTCTGTCATTCTGCACGCGAGGAAACATATGAATATCAGCTATCGTTTTTGACTTGATCGCTCTGACAGCGTTAAATACTTTTGTCAGTTGAGACTTTATTTATATTATTTATAATAAATTATGAATAAAATATCACGGGAAACGTCATCGAAATTCATAAATTTTATTTAGACAGAGTATTTAGAAAATATTATGATAGGTTTATGATTTTTTTTCACGTCACGATTTTTGACTAGTGTTGTCACTGATGGGCCGCCTTAATTTCGTAATTTAAAACGCACTACGTCATACGCGAAGTACGCGCTATTACCACGGCTGTGATATTACACACGACTCGATCGGTAAGAAATCCGTTTCTCTCATATTTTGGGAATGTAGAGGAGGATCGAGATATTCCGCTGCAAGTTAATTCTGTCGATTCTGTCGACGGTGCCACGAGGGTTTTTTTTTCGTTAAACATTCAAACCTTGATTTTAATTTATTTTTTGAAGAAGAAAGGAAGTGTAAGACTCACTGATAAGGCGTCAAAGAAAAATCAGTCCAAATGTTGGGTTCAAATAAAATTAAATAACGTGGAAGTTTTGGGCAAAAAGTTATAGCGTTTTCCACTGGGGAACTCAGTGCAGATTTTTACATGCGAGTGAGTGAGACAGAGATGCACTGAGTACATATGTGTCTCACTTACTCTCATCCGAAAAACTTGAGTCGGTGCGCACTCGGTGCACCAGTGGAAAACGCTATTAATAATATTCACGTGATTCGTTCGAACGAGCTCATTTTCCCGCCCTTGCGGTCGCAAACTTTTGTCTATTATTGTTTCCGGCGCCAAATAAATATGCAATCAAAGTCACCGAATCAAATCGCGAGATGGCGTTAACTGTCTTTTTTGGCATCGAAAAATAATGTAAAGACCGTTGAAGAAAAGAAAAAAAAACTTCGCGTGCTGCTGCGCGCGTTCTGTTCACGCAGCCAGAGAGTTCGACGGCGCTTCGAGCGGTGCACAAGCGTGCTAAAAATTAGAGTAGGAGAAAAAAAATACTAAAATTCTCCCTCGCAAACAATATACGCGAAATAAAACGTCGCGCATTCTCTTAGCCATCTTATCGAAAGCTCGCGCACGCTGTATCATAAGAATATATTTTTTTATACAGACATTTTTACTCAGTGTTGTTAACCTTGAGACGTTTTTTTTTTTCGAAATCTCTCAGTGTCAGAGGAAAAAAACAAAACGTGCGAAAGACAGAAATCACGAAAACGTTGAATTGTTGCGGCCCCGCGAGGGTGAAGGAGGGGATTATGCCAATCGGCATTTTCATATCGCCAATGGACGCTCTCTGATACATCTCGACCGTTTTTTTTTTTTTTTTTTTTTTTTTTTTTCTTCACTTTGAGAGATCGTTCGCCGATCAACATCACTTTGGGATTTTTCATTGAATCGCGTAACCTCACGACGACGCTCGAAGGTTGGTCAAAATCTGTCATACATAATTATTTCAAGAAAAAAAAAAAAAAAAAAAAAAAAAAAACATTTGAATTTTCAAAAAAAAAGAATAAAAAATTTTCGAATCGTATAAAAATTTTCGCCAAATTAAAAAAATCGTTGCAGGGCTACATGTAAAAAACGTCGAAAATTAAAAAAAAAAAAAAAAAAAATGTCCGCGGCGTCCTCCCTTGCAATTAGCCGATCATAGATGACGCCACTTTCCCGCCTTTTCTTTCAAATTTTCATCGGGTAGGCTATTCATTAATATTCTTTCATTTTTGCCTGTCCCACGTGCGTACTTTTCGAGAAAAAGAATTTTCCTTCGAATTTTTTCTCCCCGTTGCTTTGCTCCGAAAGACCGAAATTCCGAGCAAACAAAAAAAAAAAAAAAAACGAATATCCGATCTCGTTTCGTTCGACAGAGGGGCGAGAAGAAATTTTTCCAAAATGAGCGGCGTAGCGAACGGCTCCGGCGATGCCGGCAGCAAGAAAAAAACCATAGAGGGCATTTATCAGAAGAAATCGCAGCTCGAGCATATATTGCTAAGGCCGGATTCTTATATCGGCTCGGTAGAGCCCGTTTGCGAGCTAATGTGGGTCTTCGACAAAGAAAAGGAGATGATGGTACAGCGAGAGATAAAATACGTTCCCGGACTTTACAAGATATTCGACGAAATATTGGTCAATGCGGCGGACAACAAGCAGCGTGATGAAAAAATGGATGCCATCAAGATCGACATAGATTCGTGAGTCGTTTGGGGAGAAAAAAAAAAAATTGATAATATCTTTACATCTCGTTCGCGCAGCCCCAAATTTTTTGTGTTCCGTTCACTATGCGATGTATCGTTTGACGAGAAAAAAGAGAAATCCTCGCTTACGGAGGTTTATGCCATTTGATCAAATTACTTTGCAATTTTTGTAATATATTCTTTGGCATTCAATGTGACTCTCTGATTTTTTTTGAAATTTTCACCCGCATTTTTTTATTTGAAACTTTTTTTTGTTTCCATTTAATTTTGGCTGCTTGAATTTTAAAAAAAGAAAAAAATCAATTCTATATTTTTTTTTTTGTAAAAAAATCTCAACTTTCCGAAAAAAAATATAGCCTAATTAATATACGTGTGGAAGACTCTGAAAATCAAAATTATAATCTGAAAAGTCGTTTTTTCGCCATTGCCCCCAAACTTTAAAAAAATTTTTCATATTTTTTTCAGAAAACTGAAAAAATTTTACACACTATATGTCATTTTAAAGTTGGGATCTCTAAAACACGCCTGGGATTAATAAAAATGTAAAAAAAAACCATAAATCTCATTTATTCTAAAAATTTTAATATTTTTTTATTTTTTGGAGTGGCTGTTGAAACGAACAATAGACAATTGTTGTGTACTAGTGTAAATACTGGGTTATTTTTTTTTTTAATTATTTTATCATTACAACATACAATCATTCCAGTTGAAATACATTTGCTAGAGAAAACGTTTCCGAGTTCGACGCAGGTTTGGAGAATAACTGTTCCCAAATTATTTGATACAGGCGAAATCGAATGCAACGATCGAGTAGCTTTGACGGTCTTCGAACGCAAAGATCTTTGTTAAATTTCAGTCTTTGAATTCGGTTACTCGATATTTTCCAAAAACTCAAAAGTTACATTTGATAAATTGATAGAAGGCCCATTCAAACCTTCCCGAAATTTTCGAAACTTTGCCAGCTTGTAGAACTAGTTGAAGAGACTCTGAGTGAATTATTTCAGATTTTTAAATCAAATCGTTTTGGAAATACTATATTTTTTTTCTTCAAATAAAAATATCTCTAAAAAAGAAAGTGGCAGAAAAAAAATTATTCGAGGTAAAAGTTGCAGTTTTTCATCATCGTCTCAATGAAATCCATGTCATAATTTTATGGTCCTTGTAAACTAGATTTTTCACTAAAAAAGGTTGAAAGTATTTTTTTTTTCTCCAAGTAATACCACTTTCACTTTGCTGCCAAATTTACTAAACCGTTGGGCACACGTGTAGACTAAAAAAAAAAACGAAACGAAACGTGTAATAAAAACTAATCTCATTGAATCCTTGCACACGCGTTTTGGGAACAAACACTGATGGGCTGTAAAAATTTCAAGTTGATTACGCTATATCGATACAACAGATGAACATTCTTAAGGCCCAGCCGAAGTAAGAATATATTTAGGGGTGGCTCGAGAACTTGAAAAATCGAGACCCCCACCAAAGCCGATTTTTCTTTTTTTTTCTCTCGTTTTTCGCTCCTCCCGCGCCCCGGCTATCTTTATACCTGAATTTCATTGAGATTAGCAAAATTTGAAAATAAAATATTAATATCGAACGGCAGCACGATCGTCGATGCCTTCGATGCCATCGCTGAATATTCGTTTTTCCGGCTGCGTAGCCTTCGCAGGCATTTTTTTCTCACTTACAAGAAACCCTTTTGGGACGTGAGCTTACAAAATTGAAGTCGAATTTGAAAAAAAAAACAAAAAAATGTACCAGATGTTTGATGCAAATTAAAAAACAAAACAAAAAAAAAATAATTCCGCAGCGAGAACAACACGATATCGGTATGGAACAATGGCAAAGGCATACCGGTGGTGATGCACAAAGACGAAAAAATGTTTGTGCCGACGATGATATTTGGACATTTGCTCACGTCGTCGAACTACGACGATGAGGAGGAAAAGGTAACCGGCGGCAGGAATGGCTATGGCGCCAAGCTGTGCAATATATTCAGTCATCGCTTCACTGTCGAGACGGCGTCTCGCGAATACAAGAAAAGCCTGAAACAAGTGAGATTTTAGTTCTATACCGTCAAAAGATAAAAAAAATAAAATAAAAATTATTTTTCAATGATTCAAATTTGATTTTAATTTCATTCATCATTTTAATCAATGAACGATCATTATCATTAAATATTAATTATACATCAATAGTTATTGATCAATAAATTGTTATAGAAATTATAACAATATAAATATATATATAATATATATATTTATATATATTATATAATATATATATTATATATATAAATATATATATTATATATATATTTATATTGTTATAATTTCTATAATATATAATAAATATAATATATATAATATATATTATATTATATAAAAATAATATATGTAATAAATATAAATATAAATATAACAAAAAAAAATATTTTAAAAAATTAACAAAAATTAACAAAATTAAAATATTGTTAATTAAAACAAACAAATCGCAAAAATCAAAAAATTTTCCAGACTTGGGGCAACAATATGGGCAAAGCAAGCGAACCGAGGATCAAAGAATTTCACGGCGAGGATTTTACAAAAGTAACATTCTCGCCGGATCTTGCGAAATTCAAAATGGAAACTCTCGACGACGATATCGTTTCACTGATGTCGAGACGGGCATACGACGTTGCCGCATCCTCGCGGGGCGTTAAAGTCTTTTTGAACGGAACGCGAATCAGCGTTAAAAATTTCAAGGATTACGTGGATCTTTATGTCAAGGGAAAGGAGGACGACGTTGGAAATCCGTTGAAGATTGCTTACGAGTCGTGCGGTCCGCGCTGGGAAGTCGCCGTGACGCTGTCGGACAAGGGATTTCAACAAATGTCATTCGTCAATAGCATCGCCACTACAAAGGTTGAAAAATATTCATTTTTTTTTCATTATTATTATTATTATTATTATTATTATTATCGATCAATTTTTTTTTCTTTAAATTGCATTATTTGAACGTAAAAAAATCATTCTCCTCATTGATTATTATTATTACATCTACGGTCTCGGAAAAAAATTGTCAATTTTCATTATCTTTTTTTCTTCTACCCTATCGTCTCATTTTTTAAAAGTTGAAAAAAATCATTTTCCTTCTAATTGATTATTATTATTATTATTATTATTATTATTATTATTATTATTATTATTATTGTTTACGCCTGTGAACTGAAAATTTTTTTTCCCTAATTATATCTTTCACCTCGTCCTCGCGTTCAAAAAACAATGATAATTTTTTTAAAAATGGCTAATTTTTTTTTCGTTTTTTTGTCCCCCAGGGTGGACGTCACGTCGATCACGTGACGGACTTGATAGTGAAAAATTTGACGGAAACTTTGAAGAAAAAGAACAAAGGCGGCGTCGCGATAAAGCCGTTTCAGATAAAAAATCATTTGTGGATTTTCGTAAATTGTCTTATAAACAATCCGACCTTCGACTCGCAGACGAAGGAGAACATGACCCTGCAGGCCAAGAGCTTCGGTTCAAAGTGCATCATCACCGAAAAATTTATAACAACCGTAAGAAACGGAAAAAAAAACACTTTTTTTTTTTTTTTTTTCTTATTTTAAGGGTTTTTTTTTTTTTCAATTTCTTGTTTTTATTTTTGCTCTCGAGGTGACGAAAATCGGTATCGTGGAGGCCGTATTGTCGTGGGCAAAATTCAAAGCCGACAGTCAATTGCAAAAATTGGGACCGAAGTCTAAGCAGCGCAAGCTTCAGGGAATCGCGAAACTCGAGGACGCCAATGACGCTGGTACGGCGAAATCATTGGACTGTACGCTGATACTTACGGAGGGAGATTCGGCAAAAACGATGGTCGTATCCGGTATCGCGGCTATCGGTCGCGACAAATACGGAATTTTTCCCCTCAAAGGTACGAAATTGATTTATTTCTTTTTTTTTTTTCTCGTAAAATTATGAATTTCGCCTAGAAATAACATGATTTATAATAATACGGAATATTTTTGCCTGAACGGTACGAATTTTTTGTGGCTTTAAATTAAAATTAGAAAAAAAATAAAAATAAATGAATAATTCTTTGTAAAATTACAATTTTGAGTAATAATAAATCTCAATAATAATATAAATAATAATAATAACACGGAATATTATCGCTGAAGGCTACGATATTTTATTCGACTTGAATATTTATTTAAAAAAAAAACCACTTTTTTTTTTCAATTTCTGAAATTTTGAGGGCTTACTAAAATCCCATTTTCATTTCCCCGAAAAGTCGGGATTGTGCTCATTTTCGTTGCAATCGTTTTAGCATTGAAACGCCACTTGGTTCATCGAGTCACCATATTTTATTTTGATTTTTTACAAATCTTCAAAGTTTTCTTTCCGGTATAAAAAATTGAGATCATCACTATTTTTAGGCTCTAGGGGATCGAAAATTTTCCGCTGATTACGAATCACGCGAAATTTTCCCGGAATCCCACGAATTTGAAATGAAAACAGAAACGATTGAAAATTTTTTCATTTCTCGAAATTTTATGGATGCACCAAAATCCCGAAATTCCCGAAAGATTTGAAACTCCATTCATTGCTCATTCTTTTTGCAACCGTTTTAGCTTCAAAATGGCTTTTGGTTCATCAACCTACGATTTTTTTTTTTTTTATTTTTTTCCGAATTTTCAAAGTAGGACCATCGATTTTTGCCATTTTTCCCCATTTTCTTTGGACTCAAATTCGCCGATTTTCAAAGTGCTCTTTTTGATACAAAAAATTAAGATCTCGGAACTAATCAAACGACATTCTCCAAGACTACTCCTGGGCTTTTTACACCCCCCCCCCAAAGTTTGAATCGATCAAACGGCCGTTGAACTATGGCTCTTTGAAATTTCCAATGTTTTCCAGTTTTATGAAAAACTGGAAAATTAGCGAATAAAGTGGAATCTTTACCGTTCCATTTTTTTTTTTTTTTTAAATTATAAATTTAAATAATATTATTAATAATAATAATAGTGATACTAATGTAATGTAGCAAATGACTATAATTGAGAATTTATCCCAATTATGAAATTATGAATTTTTTTCCGATTTTTTTTGTTCGTCTTCTATTTTTTTTTTTTTTTTTTCTTACAGGTAAAATTTTAAACGTTCGGGAAGCCACGCACAAGCAGATCCTCGAGAACGCCGAGATAAATAATTTGATCAAGATACTCGGTCTTCAGTATAAGAAAAAATACGAGACCCGGGACGATCTTAAGACTCTGCGTTACGGAAAAATGATGATCATGACTGATCAGGATCAGGTGATTATCCGTTAATTTTGGTTGTTTTAATTATATAATCTAAATTCGATCGAAGAAGAAGAATTTTTCCTAAATTGCTCACATTCTCGTCAGTTTTTTTCACAAAATCTCGTTTTTTCCAATAACAATAATAATAATAATAATAACAATAGATATTCTAAATTTCGAGAAAAAAATAAAAATAAAAATAAATAACCACTGGCTTTCTTTTCCTACCCATCCACAGGACGGTTCTCACATAAAGGGACTTCTCATAAATTTCATTCATCACAATTGGCCGTCACTTCTCAAATTGAATTTCATCGAGGAATTTATAACGCCGATCGTCAAGGCGACCAAGGGTAACAACGAATTGTCGTTCTTCTCGTTGCCCGAATTCGAGGCCTGGAAGAAAGAGACGGATAATTTTCACACATACAAGATCAAATACTACAAAGGTTTTTATTTTTTATTTTTTGCATTTTAAAGATTAAAAAAAAAATATATTAATAATAATAAAGAAAAAAAAAAACAACGCGACCCACCACATTTTCGTACACCGAATCTCGCTCAGGATTGCAAAAAAAAAAGAAATAAGAAATTTTAGTTTTTTTTTTTCACTAATTTTGGATGTCCAAACAAATCGGGATATTTCACGTATGATTTTTGTGCTTGGTGAATTTTTTTTCATATTTTTAACAATTACGATTTCTCACAGTGGTTTTACAGTAATAAAAATAATAATTAAAAAAAAAAATTTTTTTTCTTAAGTATTAAAAGAATAACGATGAGAATAATTTTACAGGTTTGGGTACGTCAACGGAAAAGGAGGCTAAGAAATATTTCGAGAACATGGCGCGTCATCGTATACGCTTCACTTATGCCGGTGACGAGGACGATCAGAATATAATAATGGCGTTCAGCAAAAAATGCGCCGATCAGCGAAAGGACTGGCTGACGAGTCACATGGACGAGACGAAGAGACGAAAGGAGATCGGTTTGGGGGAGAGATATTTGTACGAGAAGGACACGAAGGCCGTCAGTTATTCCGATTTTATAAATGTCGAGCTCGTATTGTTCAGTAATTATGACAATGTACGCTCGATACCGAATATGATCGATGGATTCAAGCCCGGACAGCGCAAGGTCATGTACACGTGCCTGAAGAGAAACGACAAGCGCGAGGTTAAAGTTGCACAATTGGCGGGCGCGGTCGCCGAGCACTCGGCTTATCATCATGGCGAGGCATCGCTGATGGCGACGATAATAAATTTGGCGCAAAATTTCGTGGGTAGCAATAACATTAATCTACTGCAGCCGATTGGTCAATTCGGCACGAGGCTCAACGGTGGAAAAGATTCCGCCAGTCCGCGTTATATCTTCACCATGCTGAGGTACGGTCGAATTTTTTTTTTTTTTTTTAAGAAAAGGGAAAATTTGAAAAAAAAAAAGAAAAGAAAAAAAATGTCCGTGCAAATTGGAAACTGTGCATATTGCACTTCCTCGTTGCAATGCCTTGTCTCGAATGAGGCAAAATGATTTTCGTATTTTCCGGAAATGTCGAGATGGCTTTCATAATTTTTGGCTTTCTCATGGATGAAAAGCTTTTTCATGAGAAAAAAATGTGAATGTTTTCAATTTTCATGCTTATTTTCGAAATTCGATATGTTACTGCGAAATACAAATTCCCGTCACCTCGGTTTGCTTGCGTAAATTTATTTTTTTTTTTTTGCCTCTTAATCTCAAATTTGCGAAAAAAAATTATGCAATTAAATTTTGAAACTCGAACATCTCGAACGATTCTTGCCAAATTCAAAATAAAATATCGCTCGTCCGATGTCGTATTTTATACAAAATATTTGCGGTCAAATAATCTCGAATTAACGAACGTTGGAGCGATCAGAGCCTATTTTTTTCTTCGAAAATTTCAAAAATTTTATAAAATCTCGTATCCCCCGAGCGATTCTTATCAAATTTTTGGACGAAAAATCTTTAACCCGTTGTCTAATTTGTATAAAAAAAAATTTGGCTCGATATCTCTAAATTGACGAAAGTTAGAGAGAAGTTGAGAGAATTTTTTTCGAAAACTTTCAAAATTTTCATACAATTCGAGCCCCTTTAGCGATTCTCACCGAATCCAATGACAAACAACTTTGTCGCCTGAAATTATTTTTGTAGCAAAAAAAATTTAGCCCGATATTTCAAAATTTGCGGACAAAATTTCTGTAAATTGAAAGCGACCATGAACTTTTTTTTTTTTTTTTTTTTTTTTTTTTTTTTTTTTTTTTTTTATGGGGATTTAGAATTGTGCAAGGCCAACATTTTTTTCAGACATTTTTTATAAATGTCTTTTCTAGACATTTCGACACATTTTAAAGTCCTTTATGAGGAAGCAAAAGAATCGATTTATATTATTATTATTATTGTTATTATTATTATTAATTCGTGATATTAATGAAATTATGCCGGAAAATATATTTATCTCCTGAGAAATTTGCTTCGAATTTTTATTATTATTATTATTACAGTCCACTGGCGAGATTTATTTTTCACAAATTCGACGATCCAATACTGAAGTACGAGTATGATGACAATTTGAAAATCGAGCCGGTGCATTATTTGCCGATAATACCGATGGTACTGGTGAACGGTGCGGACGGAATTGGTACCGGCTGGATGACGAAAATACCAAATTTCAATCCACGGGAGATCATCGAGAATATTTATCGTATGATCGATGGCGGCGAGCCAAAGCCAATGGTAATCTCAATCTCTTTTCTCCGATTTTATTTTTATTGAATCAACTTTTTTTTTTCCGTTAAATTAATCATTTATCAATTTATTTATTTATTTCCTACGATAGGTGCCTTTTTATAAAAATTTCAAAGGAACGATAGAAAGCTGCGGTGACTTTAGATACGTCTACAGCGGTGAAATATCCATTATAGGGCCGGACAAGGTCGAGATTACGGAATTGCCGATAGGCACGTGGACACAAACGTACAAAGAAACCGTCCTCGAGCCGATGCTCCATGGAACTGACAAATCACCATCGATCATCACGTGAGTTAATTGGGATTTAAAAATTTTTTTTTTTTTTTTCAATTTGAATTCGAATTTTTTTTTTTTCGGGGAATAAGCGGAAACGTGGGCGCGGGTGAGCAAGGGGCACGCATGAAACAAAAGAGAGTCGCGGACCGCTCATTATGGGAGCTTTCCGGTGTGACAGCCCGAAAAATCGCTGTTTTTCGCGATTTTTTTTTTTAAAGAAAAAATAATCTAATCGGTCTGGTTTTTTTTTTGTATATTAATTGGGTATTGAAGAATACAAAACAATTTTTTAAAGATCGATTTATTTATTAATTAATATCTATAAAAATGATGAAACAATTGTTGCAGAAAATGCACTTGGATGTGGTGTCCACGTTGGGGGTCACAATTTTGATCTGAAACAAAAAACACAAAAAGATTATTGATCGGTATATAATTGGCTTTCGTGCTATGGAGGCTCTTTTTTTTTTTTTTTTTTTTTTTTTTTTTTTTTTTTTTTTTTGTAAAAATGGCGCCGGTTTGAACAAAAAGTATCGATTTTAGCATTTTTTTTACAAAAAAATAGGAAGATGTCAAAAAAAAAAAGCTTCCATAGCACGATAAACAATGACGTTAAGAATATTGTGTAAAAAATTCAACTCGATAGCTTTAAAACTCTGCCCTCCAGGTTGGACACCGTTTTAAAAAATGCTGTTTCGAGAAAAACGCGTTCAAAGTTTCAAGTGAGGAAATTTTAGGTAAATCGTTTACTTACGGTCAATCAGCGATGCCAGGTCCATACAATATCCCTTCTGCTTCTTCGAAAAGATCGTTAACTATTCGATAAAGCAAAAAAAAAAAATCAATTTTTTGAAAATTTCACACTGGAAAGCTCCCTTATCCGACGCACGCGAAAAATTTCCTTAATGTGGCTCACCGGTGAATTAAAAAAATCGGTGATACGAATGAAACTTCGGGAGATCGTTATCTGAGATGCAATGAACGCTCTCTCAAAATTTCAGGGCATGCTGCCGGGCAAATTATTGCGAACGAGTAATTTAAAATTACCTATTTTTAACGTGGGTCTTATGACAAGTCGATTCCATTTTCACCGGTAGTGACATGATATTTTTTTTTACAAAGACGAGAGATCTTATTCAAATTTTGAGTATTGAAAGATGAAATCGTGAACTTTCCAATGATATTTAAAAAAAAAATTGTGTCCTGCCAGGAATTTTCCAGAAAAATTCAATCCCGAGAGTCATGGCGTGTGCAAATCTCGGATACAATATATGTCTGTCATTCTGCACCCGAGGAAACATATGAATATCAGATATCGTTTTTTTACTTGATCGCTCCGACAGCGTTGAATACTTTTTTCAGTTGAGACTTTATTCATAATATTATATATAATAAATTATGGATAAAATATCACGGGAAACGTTATCGAAATTCATATATATTATTTAGACAGAGTATTTAGTAAATATTATGATAGGTTTTATGATTTTTTTTTTCACGTCACGATTTTTAACTAGTTTTTTTCACCAATGGGCCGCCTTAAAATCGATAATTGTATGTCAAAAGGTTCGTCAACCCCCCCCCCCCCCCCCCCCCCCCCCCATTTTTTAATGGAACGTATGTAATCGCGATAGTTTTCTGAACATATAACAGTTTCAATATCGATCGTATATGATCGTGAAAGATACGAATTTTTGTTTCAAAGTTTCGTCAGCCCGGAATTCGTATATGTGGCGTGGGATAAATATATCGATTTCACGAATTAATTACTCGCGTAAAGAGTCGTTGACCAACTTTGAAATTTTGCAGGCCTTATCCTATACGCTTCTGCTGCACCATATAAAAAAATTCAGATTTTTATATGATCGTTAAGTTCGTGCTCGTACTACCTTAAGGTAGTTCGGTCGAATTGAGGTTCACGTTTAACACCCTGTTTTTTTTGCATTTAATCAAAAGAGTTGACCTTGCTCTACATGTCTGCAAAATTTCAAATTAATTTACCGTGTAGTTTTTACGTAATTAATAAATAAGTTAACATTGCTCTTATGGGGCATATGAGGCTCAGATGGCACGCCAACTATCGAAATTTTAGGTACACGAAAAATTAATCGTTTAAGGGCAAAAAAAAAAAACATACCACAATAATGGTTGATATCTATAAGAGATATTTACCAAAGATTTAAGTCGATTTACCGTACGGTTTTTTTTTTTATTTCATTGCATACTGGCCGTTGATTCAACTGTACTTGCCTCGAGACGAGCCTTTTTTCTCCCCTGTTCTTCATTATACTGTTTTAAAGCATACAACAAAACTCGCGAATGCAATCCAGTAACTTTATGCGTAAGGTTAGATTAGCTCGCTCCCTAACGTAGAGAATGAGTCAAGTTGAGTCTGTCATTATTCCGGGTATTAATTATTATTAACTTATTATTTACGACCTAAAAGAAGCTTGTAATATTTTTTTATGCGACAATTCAATTTATCATAGCTTTCATATGGTTAAATTGTACGTAAATAAATCTGAATTACGGATGAAATTTGACTTCGGCCAAACTCGACCGAACTACCTTAATCCTTCGTTATTGTCATTTAAAACAAAAACAAAAACAAAAAACAAAAACGATGCAATTCGATTTTATTTATTTTACGATTTTCAGTGACTACAAAGAATACAATAGCACTACGGAGGTGCACTATATCGTTACGATGAATCGCGAGAAACTCGTTGAACTCGAGAGAGACGGTCTTCACAAGGCATTTAAGCTTCAGACAACGGCTTCGATTACTTCCATGGTTCGTATTAGTAGTATGTTTTATTTGCAAAATTTTGTCAAGTTTTTTTTTTTTTTACAAAATAATATAATGCAAAACAGCATATACATTACTTGACTTATTTTCTAACAGTATCCTTAAAATATAAATCGTACTATCAAACATTCATCTCTCAATCTTCCTTTATTCCTCCGATCCAACTTTTTCTCTTCCTCCATACTCAAATTTTCACACATCTCCTCTATTTCCATATAATAATCACACTTTTTTTTTTCGTTTGTATTTTCCCCACACAGCATATTTATCATTTTCCCCTTTATCGTCCATTCATCGATTTCTTCCATTCACTCTTCTGCATTCTTTCTTGCATTCTCCGTTACTAGCTCTCTACCTTTTTTTTTTTCACATATCAACAAATGCTCCATCGCGTCTCATCTTGTTCTTTACATATCCTGCACTTCCGATCCTTCTCTCCTTTTTTTTTTCCGCCCTTTCTGTGTTGCCACATCTTAACCTTTCTCACATTTCTTCGTCCCTTCCATTCACCCCCTCTTCAATCGAGTATTTCCAAGGCATATCATTCTTCTCAATAATGTATTTGTACATGGCATTATACGACGATTTTCTTATTTTTTTTTCCTCTTTAGAATTTCCTTTTTTTTTTTTCTTTTTTTTTTTTTTCAAGTTTTCTAGGCCCTCTTATTTTTTTTTATCTATTCTTTACACATCTCTTCGTTCCCTTATCATCGTTATCACGTCTTCTATTTCCATATCTTTTGGAACTTCAATTGAATTCTTTCCCCATTTGGGCGGTTCACCGTTTGTGATCACGCTCTTATATCTTGAAACAGGCAAATTTTTGGCCATATCTCTTCCATTCTCGTCACCTCTCCGATGTACCACAACGCTCTTTCTTTTATCAAATATTCCATGGTAGGCACTTCCAATTCTCTTCTTCACAATATATAAATTGGTGTTGTTCCATCGAACACCTTTGATCGTTCGTTTAAATTCTTCTTTTTTGTTTTTTTTTTTTTTTTTTTTTTTTCCCCACCCAATGATCGCGCAATTGACGTTTTGGAGAAATAAAAAATAATAATTACGATGTTAATAATGATAATAATACATTGTACCTATTTGCAGTGTGCATTCGATGAGAATTTGTGCCTGAAAAAATGCGACAGCGCGTCGCAAATACTTCGATCCTTTTACAAGGTCAGGATCGACGGTTATGAGAGAAGAAAGAATTATCTCGAGGGTATACTGCAAGCGGAAGCGGCGAAATTGTCGAATCAGGCGAGATTCATATGCGAGAAGTGCGACGGTGATCTCGTTATCGAGAACAAGAAGAAGAAGGACATGATCGCGGAGCTCGTGCGCCGTGAGTATCAGTCGGATCCGGTGATCGCTTGGAAATTGAGCCAGAACAGAGAAGAAACGTTGGTGAGTCGAAGAAATGGAAAAAAAAAATGTATATATATATATATATGTAAAAATCTTTAAATTCAACGAATATCCATTTTTTTTTTTTTTTAAATCTTAACGAAATTCGATTACTCGTAAAATATTTTTGTTGATCTTCGATTGTGCGTTTAATCGATTTTTTTATCGTAAAAAATAATTTACAAAAAAAAATACAATTTCGGCAACTCAAGGAGGATTGCCAAGTAAGTGAGATCGAGAAAAGTGAATTTATCAGCTATAATGCCCCAAAATCTTCAAAATTATCGGTTATCTGACGAATGTTTTGTTGCACAGCGACTAGAGAGATTTTACTGTAAAACTTATCCCGATCGTCGATATGCAGGAAAATATTGAGAGAAATATCCGATGAATTTTGAAGATCGAGGGTTATTCGGAGAATTATTTCTTCCATTACGATTTTGGCCAATCAGAGTGAAGTATTCGAGGCAATTTTTTGATATTCGGAGACTGGAAATTTTCAAATTTGAATATATTCAAACATAAATAGCAACAATTACAGGAAAAAAATTAAAACTGATGCATCAGCGAAAACTTTCTCCACGAATAGCGGCCTGGATTTGCACGCTATTACTGGGAACACATTATTTTTTATTTTTGCATCGATTTCTGCTAATGAGCTCTGTCCAAATGGTCCCATTTTTTGGATTAGCGTCTTAAAATTGATTCTAACTGGGACACGGTTTTTTTTTTTTTTTACATGGATATTTCAATTAAATCTGTCGCGCACTCGGGGAAAAAAAAATTGATAGGCTACAGGAAAATTATCGGTCTGATAAATTGCCCCGTGGCCCGGGGGATTCATCGGATTGAAACGAGCTACGTAACCGAGAATACTGTACTCCGATTGGCCAAGATCGTAATGGAGGAAATAATCCTTGGAAGAAAAAAAAAAAGGAAACGGAAGAAAAATCGTTTATTTATTTATTTTTTTTTTTAATTACTAATCCCAGGAGGAAGCGGCGGCAAACGACGACGAGCCACCGACAACAGCGGCGGAAATCGAGAAGGAAAATTATGATTATCTTCTCGGTATGAGCATGTGGAATCTCACGAAGGAGAAGAAGGACGAATTGCTGAAGCAGCGCGACGAGAAAATCAAAGAGGTGCAGCGTCTTCAGGCTAAAACACCGTCGTCAATGTGGAAAGAGGACTTGGACAATCTTCTCGTTGAATTGAACAAGGTAATGTCTCATCGGGTGTGAAAGATAATTAAAAAAAAAAAAAAAAAAACAGAAAAAAACGTTGAATATTGCAAATTGCTTTCTCCAAAATTTTGCACAATCGTCTGAAATTTGAAAAAAAAAAAAAACCTCTTTTATTTCAAAATTTAATAGAAAAATACTGGGATTGAACTTGATTCGTTTTAAAAATATCGAAAAAATTGACGAAATTGTGCACGATTTTGGAAAATTAAGTTCAAAAATTTTCACGAAAACTTTCCATTAGTTGCAATATTAAAAAAAAAAAAAAAAAAAAAACACTGTTATTAACATTTTGAAAAATATTTCAGTTTCAATCTCTGGGGGGGAAAAAAAGTTGAGAAAATGTGTACAAAATTTCATTACGATCGGTCAATTAGTTTCACTTTATTAAAATATTTCTAAATATTAAATAATTCATGAGATAAATGCATTTTTTTTGCATCAGTCAGATCTCTAAAAATTGGAAGAAATTGAAGCTGTCGGATTTTTTTTTTTGGCAAATTAAAAATTTCACGAAATCCGAATTCTTTCGCTGATTCTTGCGAAATTTCATACCAATCTTTCATCAATGATATTTCTTCATTCGCGGGAAAAGAAATTAGCCCAACGTTTGTTTGTATTTGGGGAAGTTGGAGCTGTCGCAGACGTTTTTTTTTTATCTTTATTTTTGCGAAAAATTCAAAATTTCATAAAATATAAACTCTCCAAGCGATTTTCGCCAAATTCAATACCCAACCGTCTTTCGATGATACTCTATTCGTGTATAAAAAATAAAAATAAAAAAAATCGCACGATACTCGAAAATTTACGAAAATTAGAGCGATGATTTTTCGAAAATTAAAAAATCTCGTAAAAATATAGACCCCTTGAGCAATAAACGAAAATTGCAGCAAACAGAGGTGGTCGAATTGTTGAAACGCGTGCAAAGTTTCAACGAGATCGATCAATCCGTTCTCGAGACATAGCAGTTTAAAATTTCCAAATGTGATTTCCGAACGTTTTGGTACCTTTTGAACACATTGGGCATTGAAAACTCGATTTTTTTTTTTTATCGTCACAAAGCTCCCTCATATGAGGAAGGAAAAATGTTAATTTTTCGGGGAAAATGAATTTTTCCTTTTATTATTATTATTATTGTTATTATTATTATTATTAATATGCTATTATTTTATTATCACGAAAGAAATGTAAAAAAAAAATTCAAGAATTCAAAAAGACAATTAAATACCAGATTATAGACCGAAAGATAGAAAGAAAATTCCGTTAAAAAAAAAAATTATCCAATGATTTTAATGATAAAATGATTGAGAATCATTGAAATCATTGAATTTTTTTAGAAATGAATTTCGATGATTTTATTTTATTTTATTTTATTTTTTTTTTCAATTAATTAAAAATTAAAATGCAAACTATGCTAATTCATGATTATCTCGAATGTTCGCGTTTTCTCACATTGCAATGAAAAAAATAAAATAAAATAAAATTGAAAAAAAACAAAATACAGGTGGAAGAGAATGAACGCAAGGCCGACAGCAAATCGAAGAAAGACGAAAAAAAACCATCGGCAAAGTTTTACAAGGAAGCGCAGCGTCGAATTCTTCCCACGATTCACGACGAGATGAAGAAAAAAATTGAAAAGTCCGACATTGTCATCAAGGACAAGAAAGAGGGAATTAAAAAACCACCGAAAGTCGTAAGATTTTTCAAAAAAATTAATGAAAAACAAAACAAAAAAATCGATAAAATATAAGAAATTTTCTTTTAAACAACAATAAAATTATTTAAAAAAAAAAAAAAATTTCCATCGCGCTGTTATTTTGCGACTAATATAAATATTAGTCCCAAAAAATAAGCTTAAGGAAACATTTTTTTTTCTTCATTTTAATTTTATTTTTTTCTCAGAGTAAAAAAAAAAGAGTCACAAATAATCATAACAATGTCTTGAATTGAGAGAAAAAATTGATTTATATGGAAAATGTATTTTCTCTTTTAACTCAAGCTGAAGAAAGACATGAAGAAAGAAGTGAAGGAGGAGAAGGACGAGTTCGACGCTCTCGTTGAATCCGGCAGTAAGCCGCTCGACGACAGACTCGGCAATTCGCCCGACAAAATTGAGAAAAAGACGGCGAGGAAAGGCAGCAAACAGACGACACTGCCGTTCAAGCCGATCAAGAGGGGAACGAAAAATAACAAGGACAGCGATACGGACGACGATGAGATTAATTTCGATACGTTGTCGCCACCTCGGGCTCCACGAGCTCCGAGACGAGCCGCCGCCTGTGAGTAAAACTTTTTTTTTTCGTTCCCCTTCCCCCCAAAATCCCGAATTACTCGTAATTCACGGAGATGTTTTTTTTTTTTTTTATTTTACCATCATTATTTATTTAATTTCTCGTGATTCTAAAAAAAAAAAAGTGAATAATCGAATTGTTTCAGTCTCAAAAAATCGTAGCGTTTTTTTTCCCCCCAAATTAGGCACATTTTATTATTATTATCAATTCAATTAGTCGTTATTCTCGAAAATATGGAAATCCAATTTTTTTTTTCAATCTCCAAAAACTGTAGCAGGAATTTTTTTTTTTATCAAATTAGAAACATCTTATTGTTGTATTTACTATTGTCATTATTGTTCACTTAATTACTGGTAATTCTCAAAGTTTTGCAAAATATGTTTTTTTTTTTATCTAAAAATTGAAGCCTGATTTTTTTTTTTTAATGTTTCATGTCTTTGAATTTTTATTTCGTTGACGATTTTGAGGAAGAAAAAAAATGTGGAAAATTGAATTTTTTCGATCTTTACAAATCGTAGCATATTATTTTTCAAATTAGGGACATTTTATTGTTATTATTAATTTGATTGCTCGTAATTCTCGAAAATGTGGAAAATCCAATTTTTTTTTCAATCTCCAAAAACTGTAGCACGAATTTTTTTTTATCAAATTGGAAACATTCTATTGTTATTTTATGTACTATTGTTGCTATTGGTCATTGAATTACTGATAATTCTCAAAGTTTTGCAAAATCTAATGTTTTTTTATCTAAAAATTGAAGCTTGTTTTTTTTTTGGTAATGTTTCGCCGTCTTTGAATTTTTATTTCGTTGACGATTTTGAGGAAGAAAAAAAAATGTAATTTCTTCCAACAGCAACGAAGAAATACAATCTCAGCAGCGACGAGGACAATCCTTCGAGCCCCGAGCCAGTTCTACATCCAAACAACGATATAATGTAATTATATCATTTTTATTTATTTTTATTATTCTCGATAATGACGAGGATTTTTGTTTCCCGGCTTAATTTTTCCTTTCTTTCGTCCAATAATCAGGCCCAAAGAAAAATCTCCGATCCCATTGGGCAGCGATTCCGACGAGGATATGGAAATCGAGCAGAAAGCACCACCATCGAAACGTAAGAAAACATTTTTTTTTTTTCTCTTTTTTATAAGCTGAAAGATTCATCTTTTTTTTTTAATCCCAGGAATTGTGCGAATATTGAAGAAAAAAAAAACCATTTTCAACGTGTAAAAAAGGGAATTTCTGTTAAAAATATAAAAATTATTATTATTATTATTATTATTATCAATTTTTTTTACGATCGGGTACTTTGTTATAGATCGTTCCGAAGAATTGTTCGACTCGCTGGTGGGAAGTCCAACGACCGGGGCGAGCTCCAACAAACCGATCGGCTCGTCGAGTGAGGACACAACACCGGTCAAGTCGACTCCGCCAAAAAAGACAGGCGAGTGTCCCGAATTCATAATAATCCGATCGATTTGAAAGATAAATTAATCAAAATTTAACAAACTGAGTCAAATCTGACAAAAAAAAAAAGAAAAAAAGCGTGCAAATTAGAAACTTGAACATTGCTTCGTGGATTTTCCAAATTTGGTTTCCCCGCGGAGGAAGGCTTCGCTAGCGAGCCTAAATGAGGAAGCAAATGCCCAAGTTTCCAATTTGCACCGCTTTTTCCACAAATTCGATTTCACTGATTCAAAATTTTTTAAACATTGTTTCAAAGTAATTTCACGTCTAAAACGTTTATAAATTTGTTTATCGATTTTACGCTAAATCAAACCATTTCTCGCATCGTCAATGGATCTTTGGATGTAAAATTTTAACCAACTTCAATCATGTCCACTGGCTTTTTTTTTTTTATGGCAAATGCCGGCTCGATATTAACAAATTTACGAAAGTTCGAGCAAGCATATAATTTTTCCATAAAAATTGAAGAAAAATATTTAAAAATTCAAAATTTAAGAAATTTCAAACTCTTTGGCGAATTTTTTCAAACTCAATGCCAAAAATTGTTGTCCCCCTAGCTTAGCTCTGTGGAAAAGTGTTGGGTAGTGATAAATTCGCAAAACTTTGAGCGAACGTATGATTTACCATAAAAATTCAAAATTTCACATAATTCAAAGTTTTTGAATATCTAAACCCATTTACTTTTTTTTTTTTTTTTTTTTTTTTTTTTTTCAAATTCAGTACCCAAAATTACCATCCTCTGGCTTATTTATGTGAAAAATGCTGCCGCGACAGTGGACACGAAATGTCGGGAGTCAAGATATCATTAACCGTAAAAATTAAAAATTTCGAAAAAAAAATTCAAAATTTCATAAAATCCGAACCGCAATTCAATATCGAACATCCTTGTTCCCCTAGCTTATACGCGCGAGAAGTTTCGATTCGATAGCTGAAAAATTTACGGAAGTTACGAGTACATAATTTTTATTTGCAAAAATTAAAAATTCTATAAAATCGGAAATTTTTGAGCAATTTTGATTTAAAAAAAATTGTAGTGAACCATGAGGGTTTTTACGTCTGGAAATTTTTTTTCTAAATGTGATTTCTTCACTATTCGGAACATTTCAAGCACTCTGACATGAAAATCTCGAAAAAAAAAAAACAAAATTTTCATGAAAAACAAAGCTCCCTCTATGAGAAAAGAGCCAAGGATAAAAAAAAAATAAGAAAATTGCTTGAAATTTTCGAATAAACTGATCAAATTAATTTTCAATTGTTTGATAAAAAAAAAAAAAAAAAAGAAAAAAAAAACTCGAAAGTAGGAGAAAAAAAGGTGCTTGGAGCAAAAAAATTGAATTTTCCATTAATCTTTACAGCCCGTGGAAAAACGGAAGTGAAGCGACCGGCTGGCGGAGCAGTGAAGCGAGCATTGAAAAAATCATCTCAGTCTTCGGGCTCGGATTCCGATGATTCGTACACGCGAAAAAAGACGACACAGGTGAGAAATTTTATTCATTTTTTTGTTTTTCCTCAATGAAACAAAAATAGTTTTTATTCGACGTAAATTTGTCAAAAGAATTGAAAAAATCGTTAATAAAAATCGACAATTGCTTTTTTTTTCTTTTTTTTTTTTTCACACGAATCAATAATTTTTCTCGTGGTGGAAAAAAAATAATTTTAGTCGAAGAAAAAGCCAAGACGATCGGACTCGAACGACGATAGCGTGGTCGAGGATTCTCCGATTGCGAGAAAACCGATCGGGCGTTCACGCAAGCCAGTCTCGTACGCAGTGGTCTCCGACGATTCTGATTAAGTATATAATATTATTATTATTATTATTATTGTTTTTTTTTCTTTCATTTACAATCGATATAATATAATTTAATAATTTTAAGGAACAATTTTCATAATTTTTTCACCTTTCTCTCTTAATTCGTTCGGTCACGACATCGTAACTGGGCCTCTTTAGCTACACGCGTATGATAATTTTTTGAAGTATATTTTTTTACGTACGCGAGAGAAAAAAAAAACATGCCGGAAATTTTGAAGAAAACAAAAACAAACAAAAAAGTTGCCAAGAGTCTCGTGAACATGAGAGAGCTTTTCCTTTTTCTTTTTTTTTTTTTTTTTTTTTTTATTAATTAATTAATTAATTATTTATGTTTGACGAAGAAAAAGAAGGAAAAAAAAAATAGGGAAACGTTGTCATTCGCCTGTAATCGCATTAATTCAATTTCCATCGTTCGCCGTTATAATTCGCGACGAAAACGAAAATCCCACGACTCGTTTACTGTTAAGCGAGAATAAAAAAAAAAAAAAAACGAAAACAAAACATGATATTTTTACGATCCTTACTACGAGCATTGACGTTAAAGTAAGACTATTAATTTTTAGGATTATCGATATTTTAGAGTACTTACCGGTGTTTCCGATGGAAAAAATTGAAAAAAAATAAATAAACAAAACGTAAAAAAAAAAAATTCATTAAAGTTAGTCTTAAAAACGAGAACATGTTTGTGTCAGGTGCGAATGTGATGTATAAATATTATGATTGAAATTCGAGATAAACTTATACATATCCGAATATGTGCTGGGATAAAAGAAATAATGATAATAATAACAATAATAAAATACTTGTAAGCGTCAATTGTCAAACGATGATTTTGGAAAATGCAATTTTTTTCAATTGTTCGTGTCGCCTCGAATCGAATTTTGAATTTGAAAGATGATAATAAAAAGCCATGAAAATACACGAAACGATCGAAACTAATTGGAGAAATAATTTTTTTTTTCCATTCAGCCGTCCTGAATCCGCCATATTGGATTTAGAGTTTTTTTTTTACTAAATTTGTAATCAGCGACCTCGAAAATCCTCAGGTATCAATTTTTATAAAAATCTTTTTGAATTTCAATTTTTTTTGGACCAAACTCGTAATTGGCTACCTCGAAAAGCTTCGGATTTCAATTTTTCATAAAAATTTCATGATTCTTGGTTTTTATAGTCAGTCGTGTTGACTCCGCCATCTTGAATTTCGAAATTTCTATCAAATTCGTAATCAGCTACCTCGAAAACTCCCTCTGGTATCAATTTTCATAAAAATCTTATGATTAAATTTCAAATTTTTTTTCTACCAAATTCGTAATCAGCTACCTCGAAAGCCCCAAGGTAGCAATTTTCATAAAAATCTTGTGATTAAGGTAGTTCTATCGCTGCAGACTAGTCAATTAGCTATAAATGTCTAAATGATGATTCCTAAAAATATTGGATATATGGGTTAAAATTAATAAATATTAAATAAGCTTACCCACGTGAATACAATTAATCAACGGTTTATTATAAATAATTATGTAACTAGTAAAATAG
Organism: Rhorus exstirpatorius; assembly: GCA_963564615.1. NCBI lineage: Eukaryota > Metazoa > Arthropoda > Insecta > Hymenoptera > Ichneumonidae > Rhorus > Rhorus exstirpatorius. The sequence continues at coordinate 20,579,462 of OY751319.1, read as the reverse complement.
TAATTGCAACGACTCGAGTATTACTAGATCTCGTATGATATTTACGTGTGGCAACGTTGCGTTTTCATTCTCGTGCCCTCTCACTCTCTTGCCCGCTCTATTGACGTTGACGCGGAGAGGTTATGTTGTTCGACTTGTCAAATACCGCTTTCGTTTCGATATCGCGTTGCCACATTTTTTCACCGTCACGACATTATGCCATAAGTTGTGTATCACTACCCGGATGCTCGTATTAAAATCAGTATAGCTTAAAAAATTGGTCGACAATCATATTTTTTTTTAGGCCCGTTAGATTTTTACGTGTTTAATGAATCTAAGTCTCGTTTTTTGTAAGAATCTTTTGGATTTTCGATAAGATATATCGTTTTAAAGTGACCGGAAATCGGTTCTTCTATATGCCGAAGCAAATTTGCCTTGAGGAATTGGCATTTTCAAGTATTAATTTCTCCGTAATTAGGTCGATAAGGGGCATTGACGTTTCGCGAAATGAATAAATATATTAAAATTGAAGATATATAAAAAAAAAAATTGAAATCTTATGGATTAGTTACCACGATAGAACTACCTTAAATTTCAAAGTGTTCTTACCAAATTCGTAATCCGGCGACCTCGAAAAATCCCCGTGGTATCAATTTTCTTTTATGATTCTCGGTTTTTATGGTCAGTCATGTTGACTCCACCATCTTGAATTCAGCGGTTTTGTTTTTTTTTTGTTACTAAATTCAAAATTTGTAACCTCAAAAACTTCTGAAGCACGAATTTTCATCGAAATCGAATTATTTGTTATAATTTTTACTCAATTCGTAGTCGATAATCTCAAAAACCCTCCGGGTATCAATTTTCGCATCAACGAGAACGATTTTCTCTTTTTTTTTTTTCAGGTTATATCCGCCGTTGACCATCTTGAATTTCGAAATTTTCTTTAAATTCGAAAATCAACGATCGCATCCCAATTATGAATTCTCAAAATCTTTTCTTTCCTTTCGGTTTTCAGGTCGGCCATTTTGATTCGAAATGATTCGAGTAATTGGCAATCACGAATTAAAAAAAAAAAATAAGCAACTCCTGAGGGTGAGGAAACGAGTTGAGGGGTTGAGGGAGGGAAAAGATATGACTTTCGTTTTTTTTCTTCTTTTCAAACGAGATACGTACGAGTAGACACTGTTCAGACTTGTAATGTATTCTCCTCTTTGACCACACACTTCTTTTTTCCCCAATTTTAGACGTTGGTAAATTGAATGATTATCGAGACAATCAACCATCCGCAATCCTCTTTTGTTTTTTTTTCCTTCTGTTCCACCAACTTTTACATATTCTCGACTTCCCTCTTTTTCATTCTTCCAATCGCCTCATTATTTTTTTTTTAACAACCTGATTACTCCTCTCTCTCTCTCTCATCTCGCCCAGAGAGAGAGAGAGAGAGTTTAATCTCCCGAAAGCTGCGATCGTGTTAAACGATCAGACGCGACTACTATAATACAAAGCAAGGGCACTTGATAAAATAACTTAGTCTTCTATTTCCATAATTATCTCTATATAACGTTACATATATAAAACAAATTGAGTTAAAAAAAAAGAGAAAAAAAACTCGTTATGATCGGTTTCATACAATATGCTTAGTCAAAAAAAAAAAAAAGAGAAAAAGAAAAAAAGAACAAAGAAATTGAATTCGTTGAAACGAATTTAGCACGAAAGAAAGAGTGACTATGTATGTATAATAAATCGTGTGAAATCCACGAGCGCAGAGAATGATGAACGGGGTGAATAATAGTCGAGGATTTATTCGTGAGAGGGATTTTGGGAGAAGAAGAAGAAGTGTTGCTGATTTTTTTTTAATTGTTCTAGTAACGTAAAAAAAAAAAAAAATACGGAGGACGAGGATATAGTGCCACGAATTATCGATGGTGGCGCTGTGAATCGACGAAGATGGCGTCCCGGAAGCGTTTTATGAGCGCATAAGTCACCGTCTCAAACTTTCAAGTCAAATTTTCTCCAAACTGGTACAATGTATCTCAATGAAATTTTCACGATAATTTTCCCGTCAGTGGCGAGAAAGTAACGCAACTATTTTTTCCTTGTCCAGAGATCCTCGAATTGACGAGTAACTCGAGAGAAACCCCCCCCCCCCCCCCATTTTTTCGCCTCTCCGAGGCAATCGTGTGTACTTATCGTCGCAATTTTACACCCATTAACGAAATCAATAAAAAAAAAAATCTCGTAAATCGTTCCACGATGTTCAATAGCTATAAAAAAAAAAAAAGTTTTCATCAAAATCCATTCGCGCATAGAGAAGACCCTCAACTGAAAACTTTTCGAGGTTATGGCGTTCGTCTTTCTCACGATCTTCCACCTCAACTTTTCAACGTCAATTTTCTCGTAGATGCCTTGAAAATAATTGCGCGAAATTTGTACGATCGTTGCATCGCCTTAGCCAAAAAAGCTCCACGAAACATTCTTTTCCCAAACTAATAAAAAAAAAAAAAATTAATCCACAAAATGTTAAAAAAAAAAAAATAAAGTTTGATCAGGCTAGTTCCGATTTTCGCCGCCTAAGATCGATAATTCGTGATAATTGGCCAACTTCATTCGTATCTTTCTCGCGTATTTTTCCTCGCTCTCGTATAGCGGCTCATTGAGAAAAATAAATAAAATTTAAAAAAAAAAAAATCTTCGAATGAGGAAAATCGACCAACCACAAAATCTTCCTCGTGTTTTTTTTTTTCGTTTTTTTTTTTCTTCATCCTTTATGTGTCAATCCGTTATTATTTTCATGATATAAGGGTAATTAATATTTAATTATTCGAACAAAGTAACATGATGTGCCAGATTATCGAGTATTCATGGAATACCTTGAATATATATTTCGCGCGAGCTTTCTCGTGCGAGGCTCATCCGAGGAGAACAGAAAATTAGAAAAAAAAAAAAAAATTAAAATTAAAAAAAAATTAAAAAATACTCTCCCAGTGTTCATTTTCCTCTCTCTCTCTCTATCTCTTCCTTGCTTCACAGTCAAAAATGCCTTTCGAGCTTCTTCTTCTTCTTCCTCCTCCTCTCTTTACACCGTAATAATATATAATATATATATATACGCGTATATATATGTATATTATATCGGTTTTTTTTATTAGTATAATATATATATAGTATAAATATGTACACGCATGCTAGTAAATAACAATCGTCTCGACGCACTTTCCCCCCATTTTTTTTTTTTTTTCTTTTTTTTTTTCATCTTCTCCACGTGCTTTCTCTTTTCCGCGTTTTTTGTTTTCTCTTCCTCAATCATTCACACCTCATACACGAAGAGTCAGAAGAAGACGCACACACAAAGGAACGAGTCCGTTTTTTTTTTTTTTTTTTTTCATCATTTCTCTTTCGCAATTCATTTTTTTTTTCTTTCTTCATAAAAGCAGCAAAGTTTGTTTTTTTTTACTAAAAAAAAAAAGGATCGTCAGGGGGGGGGGGGGGGCGTTGGCGCTCTCACGGGGACACTCGAGGACGATTTGTTTCGTTAAAAAAAGAAAAACAACTTTTTTTTTCTCTCTCTCTCTCTCTCGAAATTCGTCCATTATTTCGCGCGAGAATTATTTTCGCCGACACGATAATTCGTCACTTGGCTTCAGGATGAATTTTTTTCGTCAATCGTCGATCGGGGGAGGGGGATTAGCTTCATTATTTTCTCAGCGACGAAAGTTCTCGCGGATTTTCACATCCTCTCGATTATTATTATTTTTTTTTCAATGCTTTTTCTTCGTTCTTTTCTCTTTAAATTCACAATGACTTATCACATGTTTATCTCTCTCTCTCTCTCTCTCTCTCTCTCTCTCTCTCTCTCTCTCTATTACTCTCATTTTTCACGATTTTTTTTTCAATTTTTCTCTCGGGCAACGGTTTTTTTTTCACACTAGACACTAAGGGGGGGGGGGGGGGGGGCATTAATTTTTCAGTCAACTCTCACTGTACGGTACGAGGAACGTTAATACAATATTTACGAACACAACATCGTTTTTTTTTGTTTTTTGTTTTCTCGTTCTTTTGTCATGCTTGAATTTGTGAATTGCTCTGTGTGATTCGTGCAGGGAAACATTTTACTTTCTTCCCTCGGTGATTCGTTGGGGAAGGGGGTGTTTTTTTTTTTTTTTTTTTTTTTTCTTTTAGCGGTGACTCGCTGTGTCCGTGAGGTTTGTGATCCTTTTTTTTTTTCCTTCCAATTATATTTACAGCCGATTGTACGATTTTTTTTCCCTCCCCCCCTTTTACTCGCTCGATCATTCGATTTTTTTTTCTTTTCTCTCAAAGATTTGGCATTTTTGTTTTTTTTTTTTTTTTTTTTTTTTTTCTAATAAAATCGATATCTCTCGTATCTTCATGAATTTTCGTTTTCGTTTTATCTTTTATTTTATTCGATTTACCGCACCTTTTATCTTTTTTTTTTTTTTCGACAGCCCGTTGTTATTTCACTACGAGCTGCTCGAGGCGTTCATACCGCTGAACATTCCGGTCGTGAATGACGTTTGTTGCTGCTGCTGCTGTGCCTGCTGTATGTGCTGTGCCTGCTGTGCCTGCTGTATCTGCTGGGTGTTCGCCTGACGTCCGTGCTTCGGTACGGGCGGCTGCAGATACTCGTGTCGCGCGAGCGTCAAAACGTCGATTCTCTCCTCTTTTCTGTACGCCAGGCAACTCCGTATAAAACTCTGTGAAAATTGGATGAGAAAAGCAGAAAAAAAAAAATATATATATATATATATATATATATATATTTATCGATCGGATATCGCGAGAGGAGCTTGGCGGGGCTTTTTTTCCCCCCCGAGAATTTCATGACAAGTTCCTTGGAAGTTTTTGTTTTTTTTTTAATTTTTTTTTATTTTACTTCCTCATAGAGATAGCTTTGTTGCGGTGAAAAATGTTTTTCTACAACGAATGCATTAAAAACTCGTCTTCAGTCTCGGGGCGGCTTCGACTTACAACTCGTTTTGCAAACATTTTTTTTTTCTCTCAAGTTTTCGGTGTCAGGATGGTCAAAAATTCGAGAAATAATATTCAGAAAAAAATGTCGATGCCCGTGCAATGACTGTGAAAAATTGAATCGTCTTCAACTCGATAACCGGCTGAGCTACGGCGCTGAAATTTCGCGGTCAAGGAAAAGCACGATAATCGCTTCATTGATTGTAATTTTTTTAAATAAAAATTCATACGCTTACTCGGACTTTATTTGGCTTTTAATTTTTCGAAAAATGATCGTACTCGCTGTAGATGATGAAAATTTTGAGATATATAGCTTAATTTTTTTTCTCATCGATGGATCGTCATTCGAAGACAGGTTGGTATTGAATTTGGCGAAAAACGATCGAGGGGTTCAAGGATTTATGAAATTTTCGAATTTTCGAAAAATATCTGCGCAATCGCTTCAATTTTCCCAAATTTTGAGATTTCGTGCTAAATTTTTTTTTTTTCAACACCATTCCGCATCATCCCGGAAGCGAAAAATCGATCGAGGGATTCAGGACTTGTGAAATTTTAAATTTTTCGAAAAATTGCTGCTTAAATTTTCAACAAAAGTATAGAACATCATTGAAGAATGATTTTTCATTAAATTGAATGAAAATCGATGAAAGGGCTCGGATTTTATGAAATTTTTAATTGAAGGATGATTTGAATTTGGCAAGAATCGATGAAGGCGTTCAGATTTCATGAGACTTTGAATTTTTTTTTTTGAGCGAGACAAAAAAAAAACTTTTTGAAAAGGAATGTGCAAGTTTAAATTTGCAGCTTTTTTTTTTTTTGTAAGACTGCAAAGGTTCAGATCGCGTTGACGAGTTTTTTTTCGCAAGAAATTTTGAAAATCGCTGCTTCGACATAGGATATACGGGAAAAAAAAAGAGCACACCGCAAGTTCAATTGAAAAATGAACCTAAACAAGGATATTTTGCACTTACATTTCCATTCAAAAAGTAAAAATCATTGTGAACTGTATAAAAAAAATCTACGACATCGAAAAAACTGAGGATATTGAATTTCAACGACAATATAGTTGAAAAGTAATCGATAACAAATTGAAAAAAATTTAAAAAAATTAAAAAAATATTAAAAAAACGCTGTTGACCAAATATATCCCGAAAAATCATAATTTTTTTCCCATCAATTGTAATATCTGATTATTTTTAGTGCACACAAATTTATCCCATAAATTTCCCTTGTTTGTTTGTATAATTGAATTTCCCCGTGAAAAAAAAGGATTATTCCATTTTTTTCCAAGCTGCAATGAGATTGTTCGATTTTGAAGAATTTCCGACAGTTTTTTAAAAATAATTTTCGTTAAATAATCCGTGCCGATTAAATTATGTCGAAACGAAATATTCTTCGAGACTTTGAAAAAGACTTCAATTATTCCGCTTCAATTATTTCTTGGGCGCGATGAAATTGTATTGATTATCAAAATTAATTGGAGAGTCGTGGCAAACGTACGATATATTAATCACGAAAAAAAAAAAAAAAAAGTTAATTCAAGCGCCAAGAGCCATCGCCGCGGTTATTAAAAATTCTGACGATTGCTTTTTTTTTTTTTTTTTTTTACGTCTCATCGGATTTCATTGGTAAAATAATCGATCGCATGACCGGTCTGCCGCAAGCTCTACCTTGAAATTTTTTTGTTCTTTTTTTTAAAAATCTTCCTTCAAATGCATTTGGGCAAAATTTTACCTTTGCTTCGTTGCTGACCGTAGGCTTATTCGCAAACTGTACCTCCGTCGCTTTCAATATTATATTTTCCTCCAGTATCGTCGCTTGCGACTGATTGTGACCGAACGGCTGCAACGATAAATTTTTGAATAAATAAAAATGATTAAATTCAATAATTTGCAATTTTAAGCAAGGAAAAAAAAATATATATATAGATATAAAAATTGAATAATTGTTGTTTTTCGTGCCAATTGTAACTCGATTAATTTTTTTTCTGAAAAAAAAAAGGCTTGGCGCAAAATGGACTCGGATATTTTTTTGTCGTTTTTTTTTTTTTATAATATTATTATTTACCTTTCTGCCATAGAGGCACTGATAAAATATAACACCGACGCTCCACACGTCGACCTTCGATGAGATCTTGGGTGGATTTTTACCGACTACGAAACACTCGGGTGGCAAGTACCTGAAAAAAAAAAATTAGAAAAAATAAATCGAATGAATGTTCATAAGTATAAAAAAAAAAAAAAAAATGTACACTTGGGATGGTCACTCACCAGTAAGTACCAGCCCCTTGAGACGTTAGATCCATCCCATGATCCGGATTATAATTCTCCTCGTCCATTACCTTGCTCAGACCGAAATCCGTTATTTTTATTTCCCCGCAAACATTTCCTTCCGTCAGCAAAATATTACCTGAGAGATATTGAGAAAAATAAACGAAAACAAAAAAAAATTAACGAATTGCTCGATAAATTTCAATTCGAGATTGAGAAAATCGAATTTATCAAATATAATTTCGACGTGGTCTTGATTTAAATTTGAAAAATTTTGAAAAAAGTTGAGAGCACGAGAGAAAATTCGTCAAGAGGCCTCGAATCCTTGGGCAGAAAATTTTTTTTTTATTGAAAATTAAAAAAATATTTTCAAAACTTCACGAAATCTCATTTAGAAAAAATTTTCTGACGTCTGTGTTTTATGAGTTTTGGTCCTGAAAAAGTAAAACTTTTATAACTCGAGAAGGACTCGTTGATACTCGAAGCATCAAATCTCCCTCGTTTGCTGTAATTTTCGTTGAAATTCCTCAATGGCTTTAGATATCATCGGATTTTAAAATTTTCGACAAAATTTCGATGATCTCTCGAACTTTCGTAAACTTGAAGTCATTGGGCTAAATTGCATTTTTTTTTTTACATGAATAGAGTATCATCGAAGAACGAATGATATTGAATTTGGCGAAAATCGATTGTAGGCTTCATATTTTATGAAATTTCGATTTTTTAAAATAATTTCTCGGACAACTCTAATTTTTCAAAATTTTTATTATCGGGCTGATTTTCTTTTTTTCTTTTTTTTTTCGCGAATGAGGGATCAAATTTCGCGAGAAACGTTGAAAGGGTTCAGATTTCATGAAACTTAAAAAAAAAAATGTTTCCGATAACTCCAATCTCCCCAAATTGTGAGATATCCAACTTATACATGAAAATCAATCTTATCTCATGAAATATCGAATATCTAGGAAATTTTTAGCGCCTTAAATCTCAAAAAAAGAAGAAAAAAAAAAAAACATGAAACTATATACGACAGAAAGGAGGGAAGAGAAGCTTCAAGTTGAAAAATTGCAAATTGCCTTCTACAAATTTCGAGCAGTGCTTACATGCTTCCTCTATGAGGAAATCAAAATTGACAAAGGTAGTTCTCCCTCGCAGAGGGGGATTGTTTGAGCATTGTGCGAAATTCGGATAAAGCAATTTTCAAGTTTTAACTTTTTTCTTTTTGCTTCCTCATAAGAAAGCTTTGTTTTAATGAGAAAAAAATCAAATAAAATTGACATTTTCATGCGAGTATGCGTTCAAAATGTCCCAAAACGTGGAGAAATCGTGTTTAGAAAAAAATGTCCGGTGTGTGTGTGTGAATGTTGCAGTCTCGAAACACTTAAATCTGGAGAACTGCATCAGCAATCAAGCCGGAACTTGATACACAGGCAGACCACGCATCCGTCTCAGTTTGATGCAATTTTTCTTTAAATTGATTCGGAATTTTTTTATTTCACGGAATTTTGAATTTTTCGAAAAAATGTAATTTTTGCGGCTATCGAGCTAATTTTTTTTTTTTTACACAAATAGACTTAGTCGCAAGCTTGGTTGGGTATTGGTATTTGGCGAGAATAGCTTGAAGGGGTTCAGATTGAAAAAAAATGTTGAATTAAAAAGAGAAAAAAAAATCTAATAGCTCTAACTTTCGCAACTTTTTGGGTAATAAGGAGCTAAAAGTTTGTTTTTTTTTTTTTCACAAAAATAGACCTAGTCAAAATTACGGGCTGGTATGAAATTCGGCAAGAATCGTTCAAGGGATTCGGATTGTTGAAAATTTTAAGTTAGAAAAAAAAAATTACCGTTACTGCTCCAACTTTGCCATAAATATTGCTTACATGGCGCTAAAATTACATTGCATGCATGGAATATCGTTGATAGTTGGTTTTAATTAAATTTGTTCGAGAATATACAAGCAGATTCGAGTTTAAGAAAAAAAAAAAAAATTACAAACTTTCAATGAATTATCGTAATTCTTCGAAATTTCGTGAATGTTACTGCGATCGGGATAAAATTTTATACCGTACATGGAATATCGTCAAAGGTCGATTGACATCGAATTTCATGGAAATCGATAAATCCCAAACACCGAACAAAAAAAAATTCCCAAACACAAAAAAAAAATAGACCAATTAAAAAATTGGTGCAAATTGAAAATTTGCGCATTGATTCCTTATGCTTTCCCATCCTATTTCCCATTTGCGCTCATAAATGAGGTTTTTTTTTTTTTTTAAGAGGATGGGGAAAAATCAAGAAAGCAAATTTCCAATTTGCACGATTTTTTTCCCCTCCTTCGCTTAATTTCTCACCTGGCTTAAGATCGTAGTGTATGACTGGTGGTTTTATCTCATTGAGGTATTTTAATGCCGAAACGACTTGCATGACGATCGATCTCGCTTCTCTCTCGGGAATCGTTTTATGCTGCAAGAAAAACAAAACAAAAAAAAATATATAAACATATATATCGAAAACGTATAAAATCGAAGAATCAAAATTTCTCGTTTAGGATGTTCCTCTCTTATATCGATATAGTGTCATATACTTGAAATTTTTACAGCCTCGATAGACTGTAAAAATTTCAAGTATATGACACTATATCGGTGTTTATTCCCAAAAAGTGTGTGCAAAAAATTCAATGAGATTACGAGTCTCGTTGTCGAGACATTAAATGTTTAGAAAAAATATTATTCAACATTCGTTCTTACGGCCACACATGAAAAATAGGTATACCAATCGTTCTGTAATTCATGAACTTGAAATGCCCAGCAGCTTTAAAAAAATTTTATGACCTAGTTTTATATATATAATAAAACCGTGTGCGAAAGCTCACCTCAATTAGGAGCATTTTCATTGAGTAATTTAAATGTAAAATATTTAAAAATGCTGAAAAAAAAAGAGGAAATTGTCCGCGACGGACAATTTTGCCGAGCTCAACTTGCCGAATTAGGCTTCTTTTTCAGAATAAAATCCTGGAATTATTTTTAGCGTCATTTCATAGTCAATGGCATAAATAATAACTTATAAAATTTGCATTATTATTCCTCACTGCGTTTTGGCAAGAGAAAAATAGAAACAATGAAAATTTGGCACTTTTTTTTGCTTCAGCTCGAAACGCTGCTCAAACTATACGTAATAGAGTAAAATTGCTCATAAATCATTTTTCAGGTAACTAAATTCTCTACAAAAAAGTCCTCGACGACGTAGATCTAAAATTAATAATTTAGGCGTGGGAGGCGTCCAAAGTTGTAAAAATAATTCAAAAAAACCATTTCAAGTAGGTGGCTTATTTGAATTTAGTTATGAATAAAGTTTTTCAGGTGGTAATGGCTTTCAATTCGCTGTGTCCAATTGACGTATTCAATGCGCTGTGTCCAATTGACGTATGAATTTTTATGCATTTTTAATTGAACGCTAACGAGATGATACGTAATTTAACAACTAATGAGTCAACTATTCTGCGATTTCACAAAAATCGCATTTCCTCGTCACGCCACTTCGGACACCTCCCGCTCATCCGCTATTGACTTTTCATGGATGCTGTCGAGGACTTTTTTGTAGAAAATTTAATTCTCTACAAAATTGTTCTCGCACATATTTCTCTATCTTGAATAGTTCGGGCAGCGTTTCGAGTTGAAGCTCGGAAAAACGTGAATTTTGAAATTTTTTTTTTTTTGCAACATAAACGTTAATATTTCAAAAACTTACGCGAGTATATTGCTATAATTTTTTTACGTAGCGTTGAAACGAAATTTTACAGTTCTAATTCTGATTTCGAGAACATAAATTGACTGGCCGAGATGAGTGAGGATTTGACACTGGCATCGCCGAGTTCTGCCTGCGTAAAAGCACAGGGAGACCCCACTCGGACTCGTCCGGCAAAAAAAAAAAAAAAAAAAAACACAGAGGAACATCCTTAACGAAGCGTTTCGTACCTGTTTCAGGTAAAAATCAAGATCGTGACCGTCGCAGTATTCGAGAACGGTGCAAAATGAATTTGCGTCGATCTCGAAAACGTCATACAACTTTACGACCCGTGGATGATCCAGAGCTTTGTGTATATTGTATTCCCGCAACGCGTGTCTGTAAAGGAACAAAAAAAATAAAGAAAAAAAAAAAATGATTAAACCGAAGGAAAATTGTGACGGATTTATCGAGCGATAAAATATTTTTCTGAAAATTGTTTTTCCTTCGAACGAATGCATTTTCAATTTTTTTATGCCAGAGCAAGAAAAAAAAGTTGTGAAAAATTTATCACAAAAAATATAAAAATAGACACGAATGAAGAAAAAAAAAAAAAAATCGATAGCTCACTTTATGTAATTGGCTTTTTTGTCCTCTTTCCAGTCTTTATTGAGTTGATGCACTTTACATGCTACGTAACGCTGTTCCTTCAGGTCGAATGCCTGAAAAATCGACAAAATTTCGAAATAATAAAAAAAATCATTATCATTATCATTATTTTGTTTTTTTTTGTTTTTTTTCTCGAGCTCACCTTGTGGACTTCGCTAAAACCGCCTTTTCCCAGCAGCATGAGCAAGAGATAACGCTCGTTCAGTACCGGATGAGAATTGAATCTCGATTGGTCCTCGTTGTGTATACGCTTGAGCTCTCGTATATGAAGATTTCTTTCTCTCTCGAGTTTCTCCATTTCGAGCTGTAGATCAGCGTCCTCCTTCTTCAATGCGCTTTGTCTCAGCTGGGAGAGAGAGAGAGAGAGAGAGAGAGAGAAGGAAAAGAAAGAAAAATCAAGATCGAGAAAGATAACGGTTTTTCTTTTCATTCTGGGATTCGTGGGAATTTTTTAAAAGCGTATTTTTTTTTGTTCTTTCAGTACTGTTTTTTTTTGTTTTGTTTGATAGGAAGTTTTGAGAAACTTTGATAACGCAAATTTCCCGCTGATCACGTTCAATCCGTTCTTACTTTCCTAAATTCAAAATCTTGAAATTGAAAATCCCGACAGCAAAATTCCAGCTTTATTTTCTTAATTTAACGCTCTTCACAGATCATAGTAGAATTTGCATATATTTTTTTGGGACTGCAAATTTTCCTACGATCACGTCAAACCGCTCCTTAATCAAAAAAAAAAAACGTAAAATTTCTCTTTGACAAACCTCAAAACTCGAAAGAATTAATCTTCCCTCAAATTTATAATTCTCCCAATACGTTTTTCGATCTTGTTGAATCGCAAATCTTCCTCCGTTCACGTCAAGCCCCTTCTTGTCCCAAAAAAAACTCAAAATTTTCCATCCAAAATCCCCCAAAATGAATTTTTCTTCGAATTTTCCCTTCATCAAATCTCATTATACGTTTTTCAATCCAATGGGGTAGCAAAATTTTTTTCTGATCGCAGCAAACTCCTTTTTATCCCAAAAAAAAAAAACCGCCCAAATTTCCCATAAGAAAATCCAATAATCAATTTCTCTTCAAATTTTCCAATCTTCAAATTGAGATTTGAAAAACGTATTATGAGTAATACGTTTTTCAACCCAACGAGGTTAAAAATTTTCCTCTGATCACAGCAAACTCCTTTTTATCCCAAAAAAAAAAAAAAAAAACCCCAAAATTTTCCATCCAAAAACCCCAAAAATCAATTTTTCCAATCTTCAAATCTCATAATACGCTTTTCAACCCAACGATCTCGCAGATTGTCCTCTGATCACAGTAATACCAAAAAAAAAACCCAAAATTTCACATCCAAAATCCCCAAAACACAATTTTCCTTCAAATTTTCCAATCTTTAAATATCACAATACGTTTTTCAACCCAACGGCATCGCAAATTGTCCTCTGATCTCAGCAAGCCTCTTCTTGTGCTCAAAAAACCCCAAAATTTCCTATCGATATACCTCAAAAATCAATCTTCCCTCAAATTTTCAATTCTCCAATCTCGAAATACGATTTTTTTCACCCTTTTTGGAATCACAACCTTACTTTGGAATCACAACCTTACTTTGGAATCGCAAACCTTATCAAAAATTCAAAATCTCTCAAAAATTCAAAATCTCTCAAAAAAAAAAAAATTTTTAATTAAAAAAAAAAAAAACCAAAGCAAAATTTCCCATCACCTTGAGTATCTCGTCGGCCTCGTAATACTCCTGCCACGTGTACGATCCTGGCACAGCGTCGGGTTTTAAAAAAGTCGCCTCCGTACCATTGTGCAACGATGGCGTCGGCTGACTCCTCTTTCTTCCCGTCTCGCTGTTCGACGGCCTCTTCTTAAGCAACAATTTCTTCTGCCTATCGATTTCCTCCCGTTCCGCCGTTATTTCCTCCTGTCTTTGTGCTAATTCTTGAAACGCATAACCGTCCGTCCAGTTCTCTTGAAACGTCGCGCCGACCCTCTGCGTAACGAACTGACCGAGCCTCAGCCTATTTTGCATACACTTTTGTCTAGCCTCCTTCTTCTCAATGTTTGATTTTTCCTTCAATAGCTTCTTTACAACGTCTATACACTTATTTATATGGGATTTGTGCTGATCAATCAATTTTTGCTGATTCGCCATTTGATGCCTAAGTTCTTCGGTAGTCTGAAAAATATCGCAAAACAGAAGGAAAAACAAACGTAAAATAGTGAGATGTTTTTTTTTTTTTTCTTCACTAAAGAATACAAATTTATGGTTAGAAAAAAAAAAAAAAAACGATTAGTGATGGTCCAAATGTTCGTGATAAAAAAAAAAATATGTTTTTTTTTCTTTCTTTTCTATTTTCTTTTCTTCTTTTTTTCATTCACGGTGGGGGTGTAGGGGGTCGCGTGGGAGGGTTGGGTCACAGTTTTTGCTTATATATATATATATATATATACAAATATATATTTGTATATGTATACAAATATATATTTGTATATGTATACATATATATATTTGTATATGTATATATTCATTTATTCATTAATTTTATATGTTATTTTTCACGAACGGTGGGAATTGACACTCGGATATATATTTCGACAATTCAGGGGGGGGGGGGGGGGGGGGGGGGGGGGGGGGGGGGGGAAATAACTACGAGCATTGTCAATCAGAGATAGCGAGAGATTCGTGCCAGCAGTGTGTTTGTTTCTTTTTTTTTTCAATTTTTTCCCAAAAGTTTCTCTTATTTTTATTTTTATTAATTTTTTTTTTCGTGGTTTTTTTTTTTTGTTTGTTTTTGTTTTTTTGTTTTGTACTTACTCTATTTAGTTCGTCAATTTTATTATTACGTAGTTCCAAATCTGACGATGCCTGAGTTTCGAATTCTTGTATCCTCTGGCAAGTGAGTTCCGTCTGAAAGCGCGATTAACGTAACGTAGTAAAGTATACGTTGCATTTTGATTTTTGTTTTTGTTTTTGTTTTTTTTTTTTTTTGTTGTTTTTTGACGCAGGCTGTAACGTCTTCATACATTTGTTAAGCGAGAAAAATCTTTGTTTTTTTTTTTCTTTTCGTTTCCGGTGTTTGTCGTTGGTGTTTTTTCTCTTTTTTTTTTTGGCGCGAAAATATTCGGATACCTTGCCGCTGACACACGGCAGAGAAAACCTAATTTTTATTGTTGCTTTTGTTTTTCATCAACAATAACCATACCTAAATCAGACACGCGTAACTCTGCTGGCTAATTGGCTCTATTATTCGTTCATTGGTCACGAATTAATTAATTTACCAAAAAAAAAAATAATAATAATCTTTATTATTATTATTATGGTAATTGGTAGAAAAAAAGATGAAAAAAAGAAGAAAGAAAACTAAACGGGATGATAATTAGTCCGAGTGTTTTCCAACCGAGTGGCTGAGTGTGACAACTATACGGGGCAGGGGGGGGGGGGGGGGGGGGTTTGGGGGCGAGGGCCGGGAATATTGTTGCAGGATCATCGAAACGATACACAGGCGGCAAGGAGAACACCGAAAATGTATGCATGATTCGTATGGTGTCATATATATTTTTTTTCTCTTCTCAAGCATGATATTTTTTTCGAATTTTTTTTTTTTTTGTTTCTCCGGTCCCGTCCGACCTATGTGAACACTTTTTTTTTTTTTTTTGCAAGGATGTTTTACGTACAAATTGCCAACGAAAAGTGTTTGAGTCGAGCGGAATTTTGGTATTTCCCTGTGTGTGAGAAAAATCGAAGGGAAAAAAAAAAATCAACGATATCGAAGATGTTTGAAACATTGGATTTTCAATAATAACAATGCCACAGAGTCATTAAGAAATTCGTCTGAAAAATTTTCTCGATTTTTGAGTTTTTTTTTTTTTTTTGCAATTATCAAATAGCGGACTCTTCTTTCGACCAATTTTCATTAATAACTCTTCGGCATCGTTGTCATTCAAAATCAAAGTTTTCACGGATCTCCCCGCTGATTTTATTTCAAATTTTTTAATTCATCGGCGAAGCGCTCAAATATCTCACTTTTCGCTGGGTAATGTACGCACACGAAGAATCCTTGATAGAGATAAAATTAATGAGAACAAAACCCGAGAATATTCGATTCGATAATCGTGATGCTGAGAAAAAAAAATTAGGATAATTTTTTTTTTCCTTTTTTCTTTATTTATTTATTTAAATAAAAATGTTTTCTTTTTTTTTTTTAATTTTTTGTAACGAATCGAGAGAGCGAATCCAAGACGTGCCAGGACAAGGTAGCCTGAATTTGCACGTTAACAAATGGACGCAGTTGCTACAGCAGCGATTTTTGGCTTATGATAAAAAAAAATATATATATATATTTTTTTTTAAATTGCGAAAAAAAAAGAAAAGAAATAGTATTTTTGATGGCGATGAGACATTTGACAAGAAGCAGCCTTGGTAATTCTGAGAATATGTATCGATTAATTAAGACACTTTTCTGTCTCTCTCTCTCTCTCTCTCTTTCATTGAAAATGGTTTTATTTGATTTACACAGTCTTGAGGATTTTCAGGATGCATGGATCGAATTAAATAATAATAATTTTTTTGAATTTTTGTCAATGCGACCGAATGTCGATAAAAATTTTGAATTAAAATTTAGAAAATTGGCGCGAATTAATGTTTTTTTTTTCTTCGTTAAATTGTATTATTTGCTGAATTTGGAACTCTGCTCGTGTCAACGTACGTTTTGAGACTCTGAGGAATAATTCGAGACACTTGGAGATCGAAAATTTTCTTCTGATCACGTACCCAACCCCTTTCAACTCCCAAAATTCAAAATATCCTTTCTTAAAACCGAAAATATTATAATAATTTATAATATTCTAATTTATAATATTATATTATAATTTATAATATAATTCTGCAAATTCAAGATTCTTTTTATCTGGCAATACGTTTTTCGATCCTGTGGAATTAAAAATTTCTCCGCGATCACACGTCCAACACTTTCGCGATATCCAAAATTCAATATTCCTCCAGTGGAAAACCCCAAGAATCATAAAAATCTATTTTTCTGCAAATTCAACAATTCTTCCCATCCCGTAATACGTTCCTCAAATCCTGCGCTGCCGCAAATTTCCCTACAATAATGTCAAACCTCTTTTGAATCTAAAAAAAAATCAAAAATGTCTACCCAAAAACCTCAAAAATCGTATAAATCTATTTTTTTTTTTTTCCCAATTCAACATTCACATAATCATATAATTGGTTTTTTGATCCTGTGGGATCACAAATTTCCCTACGATCACGTCAAACGTCTTTTCAATCTCAAAAATTCAACAATTTCTACTCAAAAACCCCAAAAATCGTATAAATCTATTTTTTTTTTCCAAATTCAACATTCTCTTAACCTAATAATTGGTTTTTTGATCCTGTGGAATCACAAATTTCCCTACGATCACGTCAAACGTCTTTTCAATCTCAAAAATTCAAAAATTTCTACCCAAAAACCTCAAAAATCGTATAAATCTATTTTTTTTTCTTCCAAATTCAACATTCTCTTAATCACATAATTGGTTTTTTGATCCTGTGGGATCACAAATTTCCCTACGATCACGTCAAACGTCTTTTCAATCTCAAAAATTCAAAATTATCTGCCCGAAAACGCCAAAAATCGTACAAACCTATCTTTTTTTTTTTTTTTTTTGCAAATTCAACATTCTCTTAATCTCACAATACGTTTTTCGGCCCTACAGGCTAGCAAATTTTCCTGAGATCACGTTAAAACCCTTCTCAATCTTCAAAATTCAATATTCTTCCATCGAAAAAACTCCAAAAATTATTTAAAAATCTATATTTCTGCAAATTCAACATTCTTCCCATCTCGTAATACGTTTCTCAACCCTGCGGCGCCGAAAATTTCCCTACAACAACGTCAAACCTCGTTTCAATCTAGAAAATTAAAAAATTTTCAGCCCCAAAACCCCCAATTTAGCAAATTCAACATTCTCCCAATCTCATAAGTTTTTCGAACCCGGTGGGATCGAAAATTTCCCTACGATCACGCCAAACCCCTCTCTCAACCTTCAAAATTCAAATTTTCCCATCGAAAAACCCCCCGAAAACATCATAAAGCAATTTATAATTTTTTTTTTTTTTTTATTCGACATTTACTTTTGTCCCAGAGACAGAGATTTAGTTGGATACACGACTCTCTCGCTCTCGTGACGACTCCATACATCCTTAAATCGAAAAAAAAATACTGACATGATTGCTATTATTATTATTATTATTATTATCTTTTTTTTTTTTACAAAAAGAAAAGGCTCTTCTCATCAAATGCCTGCAATTATGACCGGAACGGTGCTTACATTTGGGGTGTTAGTCTTCGCTTGCCTGACCTGGCTTGTCCTAGGGAGGTTCGTGGGCCTTACCTGCACCTGCTTGCTGACCATCGAGCCGGCAGGTTGAGCAGTCGTGGGTGGCGGTGGCGGAGGTGGTTGTGGGAGCGTACGAGGCGGTTGCATCAGCGACGAAAATTCGGCGACCGACGAGTTTGGTGTCGTGACTTGAGGCGATATTAACGGTTGTGACGCCGGTGGATACTGTAGAATGAGGGAGAGAGAGAGAGAGAGAGAGAACAAAATTGAGAAAAAGATTTTTTTTAATTCAGAAAAAAAAAGAATTGCTGCTGGGGGGACGAAACTTTTTTTATTTTTCAACGATTTTGGGCGATTTGTGTTTTTTTTTTTTTTTTAATTTCGTAAAAGTAGAAAGAATAAGCAAAAGTTGAGCCAATATTTGCAGTCAACTTGTAGAAGGCTTTCTTCATTTCAAGAAATTCAAAATCTTTCGCCCAAAAATTGTAAAAATCATAAAACTGTAACAATTTATCAATTTTTTTTCAATTCAATGTTCTTTTCGTCTCGAAATAGATTTTCAGACCTTTTGGTAACGCAAATTTTTCCTGGATCGTGCAAAGGGCCTTTTTCATTTTAAAAATGCAAAATATTTCGCCAAAAACTCAAAAAATCATAAAATTGTATCAATTTTATTTCAATTCAATTTTCTTTTCGTCTTAAAGTAGACTTTCAGACCTTTTGGAAACGCAAATCTTTCCTGGATCGTGCAAAGGTCCTTTTTCATTTTAAAAATTCAAAATTTTTCGCCGAAAATTTAAAAAATCATAAAACTGTATCAATTTTTTTAAATTCAATTTTCTTTTCGTCTCGAAGTAGATTTTCAGACCTTTTGGAAACGCAAATTTTTCCTGGATCGTGCAAAGGGCCTTTTTCATTTTTAAAATTCAAAATATTTCACCAAAAACTCAAAAAATCACAAAATTATATCAATTTTTTTTCAATTCAATTTTCTTTTCGTCTCTAAGTAGATTTTCAGACCTTTTGGAAACGCAAATTTTTCCTGGATCGTGCAAAGAGCCTTTTTCATTTAAAAAATTCAAAATCTTTTGCCAAAAACTCAAAAAATCACAAAATTGTATCAATTTTTTTTAATTTACTACTTTTTTTTCGTCTCAAATTGTAATTTCCAAAAGAACCTTACGAATGACACACTTAAAATTTTTTTTTCAAATCCAAACTACTTCCCCGATGGAAAATTTACCGTCCCAAATTATCATCTACATAATCACGTAAAAAATATCGCGCAGAATCCCAAAAATTCTCTCAACCTGAAGCGGCTCGTAAAATAATATATAATATATATATATATATTTTTTTTTAATTTTTAATCTCCCATACAGTTCTTTCCGAGTTCCCGAAAAAATTTATCAAATCCCAAGGCTCGACGCTAATTGGCCAACAAATATATTCCAAGAAATCATCTTCAAAGAACGAACAAATTCATCGAACCAACTACGATCATCGTCGACTCGCGAATTAAATGAAACATCGGAAACGAAAAAAAAAAAAAAAAATGCCTATCATCGGTCGATGTCTTGCAACAAATTTTTGCCCTTCGTACGGTTTTTAAAAAATCGGAAAAAAAAAAAAAGAAAAGAAAAGAAAACTTTCAACTTTTCCTCCTCATCGCAGCTCCAAAAATCACAAATTCTCTCAGATTCGCGCGCAGCTTGCTCACCATGGGATAACCAGCCTGGGGCGACGGACTCTTGGCTCCGCCGTGCCTGATCGGACTACTGGCTACGTGGTGCTTGGGAAAATACTCGTTGATTTTTTTATTATCCAGAATTGCGGCGGAGCGGGCGCCCTTAGCTACGACTCCGGGTCCGCTTCCGCCTCCGTCGTCGACCTTGCGCTTTCTCTTTCTCTCGGACGGAGTTCTCGGCACCTTCTCCGGCGTATTGGGATCGACCTCCTTGTCGCTGTGCGACGAGCCTGATTTTTGCGCAATATAAAAATTCCAAAAACATGAGATATTTTTCGAAAAATTTCGAAAATTCGAAAAAAAAAATTTTTTTTTTTTTTTCAAATCAAGAATTCGAGGAAAAATTCGGAAAAAAAAAACAAAAAAAAAATTGTTTTTTTTTTCACTCACCGGTGCTCATGTTCGAGTCTTGACTATGAACCGACTGACCAGAGTTTACCGTGGATTGGGGTGCCATCTGAATTTGTGATCCAGCAGACATCTGCGAGAAACAAAAAACAAAAACCCCCCAAAAAATATCACTCAAAGTTTCTTCCTAAAAAAAAAAAACCGAAAAAAAAAAAAAAAAAAAAGTAACTCAAAATTTTTTTTTTTCAAATCAAAATTCATTCATGTATACCGAATCACTGTGCGAAATTTCGTTCTGACACTTGGGCGAGAGGGGCCGGAGGGGGGGTTCCCCTTATCTCTCTGGGGAATTCATCAGCATAACCGACAATTTTTCCCAAAAAAAAAAATCCACAAAAACAAAAACAAAAACCTCCTCGCCATAACTTTTGCAAAATTCAACCCGATCGTAGGCTTGAACCGAAAATCCACCCGGAAGTATACCAGAAAAATAAATTCGAGATTTGCGAAAGATCGAAGATATATATATTATTTTTTTTTTGTGAGGTTACAGTCGGCGAACACACACGCACACACACACAGGCGCGCGCGCGCGCGAACACACGCACATTCGGCTTCGCGCACAATCGGCGACCAATCGCGGGCGACACTACGGACGAAACGCAAGAATGAAAAATAAATACATAATTTAAAAAAAAACCGTCCGACCACTGTTTTCTGGATTTTTGAGAATTTCGAGGGGGGGGGGAAAGGAAAGACCTTTTTTTTTATCGCTGAGATAAAAAAAAACAGCGCATATAAAAGATGGTGGTTTCGTGTGCTGAAAGCAATGAGCGGTGTGTGAGTGAGTGCGAAAGAGAGAAGGGGGGGAGAGAGAGAGAGACTGAACGATGGTAAAAAAGACGCTAGTCGTCGCACGACGAGGACAAAACGAGTTGTGTTTTACTATACATGTGTGCGAGAGAGCAAGATAGAACGTTGAACGACGAAGACAGGAGGCCACCTTCCTGTACGACCTATGGTGGAGCCCCATAGTCGTGCTTGCTGCTAACTGCAAGGACCGTGCGATTGTCTGTCAACCATTTGTCCTTTTTTTTAAATTATTATTATTTTGATACAGTATATATATATATATATGACTCGAGGACACTTTATGATGGCAAATAAAACCGCGAAAATGCCAAAACTCTCCGTTTTACAATCGCGATTTAATTGACTGGGATTTTCATATATATAGATATATATGTATATATATTTTTTTCGTATGCGTGGGCTTAGGCTAGTGAATCACAAAATGGACGACTAGGCTTTTGCGGGGGCATGAAATGGGGGGGGGGGGGGGGTACGATGAGAAACGAAAGGGCGAGGGCATTCAAAGGAGCGAGAGAGAGAGAGAGAGAGCGATATGGGTGACGGACAAGCGTGTGCCCGTCCCGTTTTACAGGTGGAAAGGGGGAGGTTGGTACAAGACCGGATGAGTCGTTGGAAATCTCTTGCGTTTTAGCGCGGACGAGGACCGCCAGGGGGCATCAGAGGCTTTAATCCGAATCTATCCGCGATGACGCCTGCGACTTAAACTTCGAAAAAAAAAAAAAAAAAAAAAACATTCGCAAGTCACCGATCTCGTGCTTCGGAGCGGTAAGGCTTTTGGGATTCGGCCAACTCGTGCGAAATTTATAATAATAATAATTTTTTTTTTATCAATAGCGTGAAGCTATTAAAGTACGTGAATTTTTCAAGGGCCCTCATGAAATATATTATTTCTACGAATCCATATTTTTTCCTAAACGCGTTTTTTTCCCTACACATTTCCTCAAATTTTTTTTTGTTTTGTTTTTGCAAAGACGTCATTGGAATGTTAACGAAATAATTGTCTCAAGCGAAAGGGCGATAAAGCACGCCACGCTGCAACCGAGACAGCGTGTAAAGGTGGAAGCTTGTTGGCCCTTTGGCTTGTCAGCGGTCGATATGGAAGAAAATATATGTGTGTGTGTGTGTGTATGCGTGGAAAAATAAATAAAAATTGATCTACCTTGGACACATATCCTCGCTGTGACAAAGACCCCCGTGTTTGAAACAAACAATACGGAGAATAAAAGTGCGAATTTATCTCAGTCATGCTCTTCGTTGATTCGTCAAACAAACAAAAAACATTCTCTCGTTCCGATTCTCTTTGCTCAGGATCAACTTCCTTTCTTTTTTCCCCTTCTTCTCTCTCTCTCTCTCTCTCTCTCGCTCGCTCTCTCCTTGATTTCGTAGGAGTTTGCTTGACTCCACTGATTAACGGTAGACGATAATACGTCCGGTCTTGTACTACGTCACACTACGACTCTCTAGACTCGTGACGTTGCCTTACTCTTAGCGATAAATCCGGACCATTATATTTTACTTTTTTCCTCAAGAGTTAGAGAGAGTGAGAGAGAGAGAGAGAGAGAGAGAGGGGAGGGGAAGGTTCGATTATTATCATTATATCTTGAGACGAACCGAGCGTTGAGCTGCCTCTCTCTCTCTCTCTCTCTCTCTCTCTCTCTCTCTCTCTCTCTCTCTCTCTCTCTCTCTCTTGAGAAAGGGAGGGAGAGAAAGAGGATTAAGTGGCCCGTGTAGTACTGGTACTTACTACTCGTAGTCGCGCATGCGGTTACGCATTTTACGCCGAGTAAGCCTTCTCTCTCGCGCGCTATTTTTATCGTGACTTCTGTCATTTTTCACGCTTATTCGTAACGATTGTTTTTTTTTACAGTCACATTTGAATGATTTCCAACGAGTTTTATGCTTTTGTCTTCTTTTTGTACTACAAGTTCTCGCACGCCAGACGTTTTTGTACACTTATTTTCTTTTTTTTTTCAATAATGAATTGAACGTTTATTCCGTTAATTTAAGCATTCAGTGAAGTACAGTCACGTGACTATGCAAAGATTTTACCCATGATTCCGGGGGGGGGGGCTCGCGTACAACGGATTTTAAACGTAGGCTTCAAGGGATCCTGGATGCTCGCTTTTCCATGAATCTCGCATGTACGAGACGCAATGCTTTTTATAATTATAAAATATAGAAAATTGTTAATTAAAATTTTAATTCGAAAAATTGCATGACTCTTCCGATTCCTCGATGTTTTTTTTCGGGAAAATCTATTTTATCGCCCATTTTCGTTGGAGAAAGACCAGAAAGACTCAAGTGTCCAAGGGAAATAAACAAATGTACATATATATATATATCTTCTCTCGCTGTTCTCGTGCGAATAAAACGCGGACGCTGGCCCTCTGACGTGAATTTAGAGTATCTCGACTGCACCACATACGATTAACATCTTTCGTGATACTTTGAATGACCGTAGCACGTAGGCATGTCTCTCGGAGCTTCTGCTGCGACCGGACCTCGAAAGATTCGCCCGGTTGTTCATAGCAAGGGGAAGATGGGAGGGGGAGGGGAGGACGTTCTCGGAAGGGCTTGCTCTCGGCAACGCCGAAGTGAGGAGAGACAGGGGGGGTTGCGATAAAGGGAGAAGAGTGGCGAGCCGTGTGCTGGATGCAGAAACAGGGACGAGAAAGATTGAGAAAGAGAGAGACAGAAGTGTAGTATGAGAACATTCCTTGGCGTTGAAGGGGTAGACCGAGTGAGCCGGTAAAATCAATGTGGCAGAGTGTTGGACCCACACCGTAAGCTTCTGCTCTCTACCGTAAACGCAACTCTTGCATAGGGGTGCCCCCTGCGACCCCCCCCCCCCCCCTCCACGCCCTGTGTTCTCCTGTCCATCCGACCGTTTATGCTTAACTGACGTTATTGGTCAGATCACTCCAGGTAAGTCAAACGAAAAAAAACGGTTAAAATATTGGCCGAAGTGTATAACCCCTCCAGCATTCTTAGAATCTTTAGGAGTCGTAGATTTAGCATTTAGTTCTTGGAAACGAAAATAACGTATTATGTTACCGGTATCTCATAGATGGCTTTACGATTCCATGTTTTTGCCTAATTTTTGTCGTTTACAGCATGCTTTTTTTTTACTGTTCGGGGTATGAGATCTTTTAAAACAACCCTGGATATCATATAGTTGTTTACGCTGTAGCATTTTACAGTTAGAATTATTTCCAAAAGTGTAGTAAAGCGTGCCAGAAATTGGCACATTGCTACTCTCCATTGTTTTATCTCGAACGACAAGGCTCCCTCTATGAGCAAGTGGGTGTTTCAATTTTGGCTTCCTGATCAAAGCTTCGAGTGGGAGATAAAACAGTGAGGAAGCAATGTGCAAATTTCAAATTTTCAAGTTTTTTTTTTGCTTCTTCACTGGGGAAGCTTTGTTTTCATGAAAAACCAAAGAAATATTCGAGATTTTCATGCCAGTATGTTCAAAATGTCCCGAAACATCGAGAAATCATATTTAGAAAAAATTTCCGAACATATTTGTGTGTGTGTGTGTGTGGGTGTGCGCGCGTTACGGCCTCGAAAAACTCAAATCCTTCTACTTGAGCAATCAAGCTTAAACTTGAAACGCAGGTAGCCCATCTACCCGTCTTTGTTTGCTGCGATTTTTCTTTAAATTGCTTCGGAGTTTTTTATTTCACGGAATTTTGAATTTTTTGAAAAAAAAAATTCGTAATTTTGCAGCTAAAAAAGCTTTATAAAATTTCGAAAATTACCAGGAAGCAATGTGTAAGTTTCAATTTGAAACTTTTTTTTTTAATTATGTCACGTGTCCACGTGTATTCTGTTTAAGCATAAATCTTTAGCTGAATATCTCAAAATGTGGGGAATGTAGAATTTTTCGAAAAATTCAAAGTTTCATAAAATCTGAAATTTCATCAAGTCTGAAATAATACGACAGTATTATTAAAGGATATAATTATATTGCTATCCATTCCGATAATCCATTCATATAAAAAAAAAAAATTTCGCATATCTCAAAATTTGTAGAAGTTAAAGCGAGTACACTTACTTTTTGTAAAATTGAAAATTTCATAAAATCTGAACGTTTTCATCGATTTTTTTTTTTTCAAATTCAATACAAACCGTCGTTCAATGATAATCTATTCATATAAAAAGAATTAACAAGATATACGCAAAATTTGCGGAAGTTACGAGCATATTACATAAAACGTGAGTCACTGTGTGAATTTGTATAAAAATTATAGCAAATAAAGGGGTTATAATGTTTCACTTGACTGCGAATTTGCAGCGCTGTAGTTCAACCCGTTATCGAGTTACAGACGATTAAATTTTGCATAGTCGTCCACACGCACACACAGCGTCCGGACATGTTTTCTAAACATGACTTCTCGACGTGTTTCGTACATTTTGAACATATATTGGCATTGAAAACTAAAAAAAAATTTACTAAAATAAAGCTTTCTCTATGAGGAAGCAAAAAAAAAAGCAATATAATGTAACCGATCCCCGAGGCTGAGATTGATGAACGAGACGGATTGGCAAGGGGCACCGGTTGGCTTTTTCACGGCACTGCCGTGTCGTGTGTGTTGTGTGTGTGTGTGTAGAGATTCACGTCGTGTGGCGTGCGTCCAAAGTGTGTACTAGCAGTACCGGCCGCAGGGGAAGTGAGAAAGGGTATCAGAAGGGGCGGCGGGGGGGGAGAGGGGCTCTCGCCCGTACAACCAGCCGAAGGCGAATTGTTGAGGCAGCACGAGCTCTTATGATACGCTTACGAGAGAGAGAGAGAGAGCAAGCGAGTTGAATCGCGTTTTCGAGAACCATCATCGTGCAGAGACGATTCCTCGGCCGGTGGCTGAAGCTGGTACGGGAGGGGGATCACAACGCGGGAGAGAAAGACATGCAACGCGCGTAAAACACTAACTTGGCGCGCGCGCGCGACCCTGATTTTGCGCATGCGCGATTGTAAACACGAACCCATATATATGTGTATAACAGGCAGAGAGAGAGAGAGAGAGAGAGAGAGAGAGAGAGAGAGAGAGAGAGAGAGAGAGAGAGAGAGAGAGAGAGAGAGAGAGAGAGAGAGAGAGAGAGAGAGAGAGAAGAGTAGTAAGCCACGAGACCGAGTGGCTCGTCAGTCGAGCCTCCGTGCTCGTGCTGCAACGCTCGCAGTAACGGGAGGTCGTGAATTCTCGTTTGCACGAAACTTTTCGTTTTTATCAATTTTTTTTTCCGTTCATAAACACACAACCTGTCCCACTATACTACGTCGGTTGCTCATTTCACCAAAAACCCTCCGCGTGTACCTTAAAAACAAAGACTATACCGAGTATTGTTTCGAAATTTTTTTTTTCGTTTCAATGAATACCGGCAAACTTCGCGTTAAGTAATAATCACGTGAGGGGGAGACAATATTGCACGGGCGATTGTACAATTTCACTTCTGGACAACTTCACTCGGCTACGTCGCCCAGTGCGCGAGAAGAGCGGCGGGAGAGGGGGGGGGGGGGGGTAACCGAATACTTACGAACTCAACAGGATTGTGACGGAAAAAGAAATGTCCTTGAATGAGACACAAGTACACCGTAGTTTTTACGCGTGTTGTATTTGAATAAGACTGCGCGATAAAAAGTACGTGAAATTTGTCTGTCGATTTTTTTTATTTCGTACTATTCATTCGGTTGATGGTATACGGATAAAAATGTTTCGTGCCAAATGCACGCACACACGCACCCACAACGGGCTCGATGTTTTTCGTGGATACTCGAGTACATGACGCATCACGCTTCGCGTCTCGGGAAGCGTGAGGGGAGGGGGCAACGACGTCATTATATTCTCATAGTTCTCGGCCGTTATAGCAGATGTTTATTAGCGCGGTTGAATTTTTCTTTTCTATCTCGATTGCCTAGTTTTTCTCGCACGATGGCGTTGGATCTGAATCATTGGTGATAGTCTCGGAAATTTTGGTTGGCTTCGAATTTACGTCGTTTATATTTTCATGAGCAGTATTTCTTTTCGTAGCGATTAGTTGAATTGGTGATATTAAAAAAAAGAGAGAGAGAATATTGACGATCTTGGACGAGAGGCAAGCAAACTATATATACGCTCGCAGTCTCGGACTGCTTTATCTATTTCCTTCTCCTAGACCTTGCCAAAGCCACGCCAGATCGTACAATCTGATGCGGGCAATGCTCGCTCTATTCCACTGTTCTATCTCTCTATTCAATTTATATTGTTTATACGGTTACTTAGTTTAAATTGTTGAATGTGATTTTATGATTTCTCAAGGAGGTACACCGGGTAGAGCAAAATGAACAGAAAATACTGAATTTTTTAAATCGGATATTCACTACTACCGTAAAAATGTGCCTGAATTATTTGGGAATTTTCACGTACACCGTTTACGCGTTCTTATGGCGTAAGCAGAAATTTCGATTTTTTCCCCTTTACAACTCGGGAGAAAATGTAGAGGAATTAAAAAAAAATATATTATTTCAATACAGTATAGGTGAATAAAGTAGCATGACAAAAATCAGATTGATTGTGTACTTAGTTTATGAATACTATTCAATAAACCCACAGAATTTATAGTTAATCGCAGTAAAGGGATGTAAAGAGGGGATAACACGGCAACATCGCTGTAGAGCCGAAGCAGTTGTAGGTTAGATTGAGCGCGCAATTTTCTCGACAGCTCGACTGTTCTCTGCCTGTGGCTACGACACTTGACGGTACCAACCGTAAGGGGGCCTTTTCACGAGCGAGTTATTCGCTGAAAATCGAACGAATGATGGTCACGTGACCGTGGTTATTCCATTATATTCGCTGCTTTTTTCGCTCACCCGTGAAAACGAAAGTGGCGAAAAAAAAACCAGCGTCGATCTATTATTCGCTCGCTTTTCGCGACTAGTCGCTGGAAGTTCGAAAATTCGAACTTCCAGCGAATAGATTTAGCGCTAGAAATGTCAGTCACGTGACACTTTGACGCTGAAAAAGCAGCGTGTATTCGCCGCCATGAAATTGCGCCTTAAGAAATACTCGCCTTGTTGCCAGACTTCTTTGCGAATTATGTACACTATAAAATCGAATTTCTTTCATTCATATCAATTTAAAATAACTTTTAACGATCCTTAAGGGAGTTTCACTAGGGTTTGCGGGAGGTGAAGAGGGTTGGCGGAAACCCTATGCTTATACATGGGCCGACGGTACTGCAGCCAACTGTGAAAATAATTGATCATGAATCGGAAAATCATGAAATTGAAATGAATAAAGTAACGACAGAAATGAATAATCAACCCTTTTTGACAATTAAGGATCAATAAAAGTTATTTTACATTGATATAAATGAAAGTAATTTGATTTTATAGTGTGCTCAAAGAAGTCTGGCAGCAAGGCGCGTATTTCTTCAGGCACCAGAGAACAGTCGAGCTGTCAAGAAAATTGCCCGCTAAACCTAACCCAACTGTTCCCGGCTCTCTACAGCGATGTTGCCATGGAGACTAGATTACAGGAGTCTAATCTCTAAAGCATGGTCTACATAGGCCGTAACCGTATCCGTAACCGTAACTTTAAGAAGTTGGGAGGCCGTGTACTGTGACCGTACGTTAAACCGTATCCGTAAAAGTTGAAATTTGGCAACTTCTACGGATACGGTTTTACGTACGGTCACAGTACCCAACTTCTTGAAGTTACGGTTACGGCCCATGTAGACCATGCTTAGACCATGCTGTTTCAAACATTTTGTAATGAAGTACAACACAATTTAGTACACCAGTTTGTAAAGTATCATAATATTCATACACCTGAAAAAGCGGAGGGGATTAAAAATCATGACATATGCTGTCACACAATGACAGATGCCCGCCTGTTGAAATAATATATCTATATGCAGTGTCGATCCAGTGCGACGACAGCGCCTCTTCAGCGGAACCCTTATTTTTGCAGCATTTTGCGGAAACTTCTATAGTACAGAGATTGGACTCCTGTACTATGGATTTTGTCATGCTTTTATCCCCTCTTTACATCCCTTTATTGCGAATAACTATGAATTCTGTGGGTTCATTGAATAGTATTCATAAACTAAGTACACAATCAATCGGATTTTTGGCATGCTGCTTTATTCACCTATACTGTATTGAAATGATATATTATCTTTTTTTTTATTTTCTCCGGAGTTATAAAGGGGAAAAAATTGCAATTTCTGCTTACGCCATGAGAACGCGCGTTAAAAGAGCCTCGTCGGAAACTAAATTTTCATGTGAATTGGTGTAGGTGAAAATTCCCAAATAATTAAGGCACATTTTTACGGTAGTAATGAATATCCGATTTAAAAAATTCAGATTTTTCTGTGCATTTTGCTCTACTTGGTGAACCTCCATAACCGTCAAAAAGGGTTGCGTATTCATTTATCGTTGCTTTGTTTATCTCAATTCCATGATTTTCCGATTCATGATAAATTATTTTCACGGTTGGCTGCAGTGCCATCGGCCCATGTATAAGCATAAGGTTTCCGCCGACCCCCTTCACCTCCCCGTAAACCCTAGTGAACCTCCTTAACGTACAGAAAGAATGAATTACGAAAAATTAGATTTTTTTAAAAGTAATTTTAGAAAAAGCATGAAGTACATAGAAGATGCAAGCTCATAAAGATGAAGCCAAAAAAGATGTTAACCTTTCGCGGTCACAGGGGGTCCAAGAAGACCCCACTTGCACGTGCCGACCAGCGTGTTAAAGCCAGAACATGTGACCGCGGAGGGTTAAGGACGCAGCTTGAGAAAAGTAAATTTGACCAATGATGTGGAACACTCGAATCCAAGAAATCAATTTATGATTTTCGATGGTATCTTACTCGTTTCGGGTCTAAAAGAAAAATTTTAGCGGAAATAGAGTTCAAAGTGGTTCACTCTAGTTCAAAAGTTCGTTGCCTTTTTGGTTTTGATAAAGTGTTGTCGACTGTTATTTTTCGTTCTATCGTCTGAACTCAATGTAAGAATTAAACAAGCAACGTGAATATCTTAGAAGAGCATAGGACGAATATGTAAAATAAAAATATGGATATTGTTGACCATTTGGTTATCGAGATATCGTAAGTGGAAAAAAATTTGCGCTGGTGCGTGAGCAGTACACGCGATCTGTCACACATAACCCTCTTCACTTCGCACACCGTTTATACCCCTACGCTGCGGCATGGAGGAACTACCTTAACATCAATGGTGGTAACATCAATGGACCTTTGTCCAACCTTAAGAACAGTGCATTAATGATATTTTGTAATCCAAAAGCCCAAGTCCTCATATTTTGTAATCCAAAAGCCCAAGTCCTCATATTTTGTAATCCAAAAGCCCAATTCCAAAGTCATAACTTTACCTTTAGTTTTGATAATTGTGTTAATTAGCTTTTCTCGCCTAAGAGATGTCACCATTGTCGTTATATAAAGTCAAGACACGAGTGTTTCAATTGCAACTTATGGTTGGGAGCCACAAATGCTCTACTGTATCTAAATTTATAGGTTTGTATCTAAATTTTCAAGTTTGTGTCTAAATTTATAAGTTTGTTTATAGGTTTGCAGATTCCTGGATACCGGAGATCAAGATACTTGGAACGGCAATACCGACCCCGGGAGGGCAGGCACTGTTTCGAAAAACTTGACCTGCCTTATCTAGGGACCTCGGTGTGTTGAAACAAGCAATACGTATAGCTCGAAAAAAAAAAAAATCACAGTGCACAGTACACCAGAGGATCCCGGTGGACCATCCCAAAGGACGTCGAGTCAAGGTGTTAATAGTATAATATGTATCGTAAAAATGTTACAAGTTTTGTCGACGCTACCGCAATGTATGCTTTGAGTTAATAAACACGTTTGCTGCTACCGCTATTTTTGGACTTATTAAATGATAAAAAGATTTTGAAGCATCCTAGAAAATCTTGGGCTGAACAGCCAAGGCGTTACTTTCAATATTTCTCAAAAGTGCCTGCAGCGTTGATACACTACTTTGATAGAAAGTGGCCTATGGTTGCTGAACAGCATTCAGGACTCGATTCGATTGAAGTTTTGCCACATATTTCTTACGACTGAATTCAAGATGCCACACACTCGAGAGGAACTCCCCTTTTTTTTTATTGTCAGCTGTCTATCCAACGGCTCGAACGTTAACGAGCCGAAAGTTGCGCTTCCAGTTGAAAAATTATAGGACTCATTCGAGTTCGAGCGACAAGTTTGAGGTTTCTGATAACCGCTTACTCAAGTCCCCCCCCCCCCCCCCCCCCTACACGCCCCAGTGTATTTAGGGAAGTTATGGTAAAGTGACCTATCACCGTCGAAGATTACCCCATGCTCGGTCGCTTGGAATCCATTGGATTTCAATGCAGCGAGGCATGTTGGGTAACATTGGGACGGAATGGCTCGTCATTGCTCCACTATCCGCATTACTTTAGTTTGTGTCCCTATGCCGCAGTGCTGCCACTGGTGGCGAACGAGGCGAAACGAATTGAACGTAAAAATGCTAATGTTTTCGGTATCCTGGGTGCGCTGTGATTGACCCGACTGTAACGGCTGAATGGTGCCTCCTTAACGATGGCAATAGAGTCCTCATCGTTGCCGACGTCCGTGGCAAAACGACCGAGTAAATACTGGAGCGGGCTTGTCTGCCCGTAGCAGTCAAGCAAGTTTACCGTCTCTCCACTCTCCTCTGATGCTCCCGCACTCGCTCACTCACTCACTCTCTCTCTCTCTCTCTCTCTCTCTCTCTCTCTCTCTCTCTCTCTCTCTCTCTCTCTCTCTCTCTCTCTCTCTCTCTCTCTCTCTCTCTCTCTCTCTCTCTCTCCCTCCCTCCCTCTCTCTAAGCCCAGGTCGTCGCCGTCGTGGTCGAGGTTTTCCGCGAGATAGCTCGTAGGTATCAGGCAACGTCATGCCAATAGGTCGCACACTCATTAGCCCAGTCGCGCGCGCGATATCCACACCCCCTACCTTTTACTCAACGGATCAGCTGGTACGGCGGCCACGCGGCTCCGGTTCTCCCCACCCCAATTCTATTCGTCCCTCTCTCCGCCGCAACGTATATTCGAATATTTGAGCATGCGCAGCTCGACTACACGCGGTTACCACCACCACCACCACCATCACCATCACTATTATTCCGTATCGCACGAGTCCCGCTGTGCTGACATCTATATGTGTGTTTTACGTTACTCGCTGATACGCGTATATATATATATATGCGCTCGGGTGTTTGTGTCACTACGGTAGTGTTGTATGTGTGCTGTACCCACTTGTCGTTTTCTCTCCTGGTGGCCCGCGCGAGAGCGTGCCTCGGGTCGTCGCTGGTTTGCTGATCGGTTTGGCAGGGTCGGGCGAGGTTGCGAGAGAGACAAGTACAGCCGTAGCGTCTACGTCGTCCACCGGAACGGTGCAACACCCCACTGCATCCCCTCGATCGACGCGCCGGCTCATTCTCGCCGTTTCTATCTCTGCCTCTCTCACTCCCTGTCTCTCCTCTCTCTCTCTCTCTCTCTCTCTCTCATTCTCTGTATCTCGGCTCGGGTCTTCTTGGCCGCCGTTCTTCCTATGAGCCCACGGGGGAAGGGGACCGGGGGGGGGGGGGGAGGGAGAGGCTCAAAGGGACATTTTGGACCACAATAGCTTGAACGCTCGTGGGGAAAGCAAAGGACGCTCATTGGTCACGTTTTATCTTCGAGCTCGGAATGTACTCCAATCGATGACCCTATGAAATGGAATAACAGCCCGTGTGTATCGCTGTGTTGCTTAGCTGCTTGTTTCAAGCAACACTTCGAAGCCGGGTATACGTTTATCGACCTGCTTCAATCTTTACGCAAGTTTTTCGTTGAAAGTTGTTACAATTCCTTGCGAGCCCGCTGCTGGTCACGAGATGCTTCGCGATCGAAGCTTTGGGACTCCCGGGCTAAAGGCTTCTTGGCGTAATTTCGTATCCTCCATCTGGATTCATGGTACGACACAACTATACATTTTTTTTACATGAAGCTCCCGTATCATCATTTCACTTGGAGCTCAAAGCACACATCCGTCGCAACTTTTGTAACATCGTTGCCATTCACTCCTTAACCGAGCAAACTTTCTTATTCCCCATTTCGGTAGAGTCCGCTTGCTCTTCGATGGTATACGCTGCACCGGTTCAGTAGAATCGATGAAACGACATTTTTATTTTTTAAATTCTCCGCTCGGGAAGGGGGGAGGGGGGGATTGTCGTTGTGGCGCTTCTCTTTAGATATCGGGGTGTGCGAAGGTGACGATGACGCGACATGGTAGGAGCAGCAAGAGCGTTGGCATTGACCCACTTATTATTTGTTTTTTTTTTTTTTTTTTTTTTTTTTTTTTACGATACTTATAATTCACATATACGATTGTGTATATGTATGCTTTGCATATATATGCATGCAATTCGTAGCGAGACCACTTGGAGGACAGTTTTTCCGAGACTATTTGCGAATTGCGGAGAGCAGCAAAGGCCCGAGTAATTCGATTTGTAAATTATTCGAACGTTCCAAGATGTCTCTTGAATGGAATTTCTCGTATTTTAGGATCTCACAGGTGGATAGTTAAAAATTTATGAACACTCATTTCCAGAGCTCATTCGTTAATGAGCCCCAAGTTTCGATCATTGGAAATTTCATATTACACGCTTCACGGGTTCGCTCCGGTTTATCTTCTATCAGGATTCATGCGGAACTAGCTCGGTACGAAGCTTTCGAAAAATAAAGAAGAAAAAAACTTCATCCGACGCGTGACCTCTGTCGCAATGATATATTTTTTTTTTTTTTTTGGTTTCCTCCGTTATTTCGTTACAGAGGAAAAATTTTCCATTCGCATATTTTTATTGCCGCTGATGCCGCCTTCACCACCATTGTCGTGGCCCTCGAGGCAGGGGGGGGGGGGAGAGAGCTCGGTAGCGGGCACGTGTAAGTAAATAAAAGTCGACAGGTGGAGCTGGGGACTCCTTGTACGTTTGTTATATAGCTTGAAGAATCCGAGCGTTAGGCGGCAGCAGCGCCACTTAGACGCCATCACAACCAAACACTTTTCAGCATCGGTTTTATTCGCATACACACATACGCGCGCGCGCGCGCGCGCACACACTTAGGATTGATTTGCCCAACTCAATCGGAAATCTCATCTGAATTACGAGTCTTTAATGAGCCGATGTATCTTTGCAGCGCCTTTTTTTTTTTCTAATCTCCTCTGAATCTCTTTCTTAACCTCAAAACAAACGATATTCGTAGAGTCCCTTCGGTGAATTACATTAAAACGTGTGGGACTCTTGGTTTCGTGGAAAATGCGTTAAACAGGATGGGCTAAATGGGCGGGTGGGCTTGTTGGGGGGGGGTTAAAGGGGTGTTCGACACCGCAGACTCGAGTCCAGTGGCAATCGATATCCCACAAGACACCAAACGGTCTGTATACATGTAACGCGTATTGCACACACATCCGAGATGATACTTTTTGCATGATAGAAAAGACCCTTTACCCGAAGGGGTGGATATACAGTTGATACAGAAACGGGGCTCTCATTGGCTCAATGTTTGCAAGTATAATGGGGAATTATGTAAAAAGTAAAAAAGTGATTGTTGTTGTTGTTGTTTTTTTTTTTATATATCGAGTGTGCCTTGGTCATGAGACTTATTCTTCGTGTACCTGAGATGAGAGCTGTGCCTGCGCGTTAGTCGATGCTATGCTGGATGATGAATTGCGCTGATCGCGTGATGGCGCATTTTCACGACGCGTCCAGTCTATTCCTAGGGCCGTCGGCTGACCGCATCTTACAGCAGCGACATTTGGTATCGGTGCTGAATGTGGCGCCGTGACACTAATGTTGTTAACAATCGGGCATGCTCCCGTGGCCAGAGCGATCGTTGCACTTTTGCTCGTCGCACTGTTCTGACCACCCTGTAAAATGTTCACAAAACCCTGTAGAATATAGAGATAGAGAAATTAAAGAGAAAGAATGTGGGAACAATGTGGAGAATGTGAAATTATAGAATTAAGGATTTTCGGCTGTTATACGGACAGAAGGTGTTACGGACAGAACGGGACTGGCGCGGTTGTTCGGGTAATCTGTCGTTATGTAAAACCGAATTGCTGGATCGACGAATCTCGAGAAATCGAAGATTCAAAATGGCGGAAATAAAAAATCAAGGATTTAGCGATTCAAAGATTGCGCGTGTAAGGATCTTCAGGAGACTGGTATAAGCGTACGATATATCGTTGTGCAAGGATTTTCGGTTTCGCTGGATTGTGAATCTGCAATAACGGAAGTTTATGAGACTCAACCCAGCGAATTGTAATTGTACAGCCCGAAAATTGGTGTTTGGGCTTTTTTTTCACGGTTTATCATTGATATTAAAGAATCGGCAGAATATTTTAGGAATGCAAAATGACGGAAAATAAAATGTATATAGAATAAAACTGATGGATTTGGATGAAAAACGCTATAATACCGAGGTTTTTCAGGCTGGGGCAGCATTGCCGAACCGCGTAGATGAAAAATTCAAAATTCAAAATGGCGGATACAAAGTGTGGGGGGGGGGGGGGGGAGCTAGGTGGAATCTCGCTCCGCAACGACACCCACTGGTAATGAATTTTGTACCAAGCAACGTACAAAGTAGACATATATAAATTAACATTACATACAGCCGCGAGCCGTGCGCCACGCCATGTATAAATAGAGCGACGTTATAGGAGCAGCACAATGGTTGAGAGAGAGAGAGAGAGAGAGAGAGAGGAGAGGCGTCTGGTATGCATGTAGCGATGTGTGTATGCCTTTAATACATACAATCCGCTCCCACTAGTACATGGACGACGATACTCAACTATATAGACCAATGACTATCTCTTCCTTTCGCTTACCGGTCAATCACTGTCTTATCCTCCCTACCTCGGTCGCATCTAACCATTTTTTTCTCGAGTTAACTGACCAATAACTGTCTCTTAACCCATGCCCAAGTCGCTTCGAACTATTTGTTTCGATTCAGCTCTGTTTCTTCTATCTATCAAGACCGCTGATAACTATATACATTTTTCGACTTCGACGGCCAATCACTGTTATTCTTCTGCCTTCTCCCTCTGCCTGCGCGCTCGGTTACCTCGCCCATCCCCATTTACCGGTGTTTTACTCTATCGGAAAGCACACGCGCCGTTGATGGAAGTTTTGAACCTCTCGAAGGCCTTCGTAGTTTGCTACATTGACCAACGACTCTAACGACGTTATTCACTATATTTCATCGATCAATTTTTTTTTTTCGCTGGCCTTACCCTCACCCTTATTCCGTTATATCCGTCATTTTATTGCCGTTAACTTATA
The DNA here is from genome assembly GCA_963564615.1 of Rhorus exstirpatorius. Lineage (NCBI taxonomy): Eukaryota > Metazoa > Arthropoda > Insecta > Hymenoptera > Ichneumonidae > Rhorus > Rhorus exstirpatorius. Next base: position 20,543,194 of record OY751319.1, on the reverse strand, counting down.
TATTCCATACTTTCGTCGTCTCTGATGCCACGGTTACATAGAAGGATTCTCTATAACCGTGATGTGATGATGATATAATCTGATACAGAGTCATTCTCTGATACACGCAAATTAATGAAGAATCGTTCTTAACCGTTGGCCACCCTGGATTTACTGCACTGCGGAAGTGACGGTTTTTGGGTGTATGTGTGCGAGTGTCTGAATACTTCGTCGAGGTTATGTAGCGGCTGCTGCAACGGAACAGAGAGAGAGAGAGAGAGAGAGAGAGAGAGAGAGAGTTAGGGGTTGCCCGCGGAAGAAAGGAAGGATGAGGGGGCTGAGGTGGGGGTTTAGAGAACCCAGGAGAGAAAGGGCAGCGAAAAAGGGCGGAAAACCGAGTGTTGCAAGCTCGAGTGGATTGAACCGACTTATGCGAGGAAGAGAGAAAGAGTGAAAAATAGTAAAAGAGCAAGAGAGAAAGAGCTCACCACACGAGTCAGGACAGCGTTGCCACCATCATCATCATCCCCTCCCCCCCTTTGGAGTACATACCATAGCAACTTTGGTATACCTACACGGGAAACCAAGTTTGCTACGACAGCCAGTACAGTCATTGGCTACAAGCTTATCGACAATTTCCCTGGTTAAACTTTTAATGCGTATGCCTTTCTTATTTCTTTCACTATGTCTGAGTGGCCAATCACTGTGTTATTCGGCTTGATGGTTGCTCTAAGCCACACGCTTGGCGAGACCTTGACGCGTAGCCACTGCCAATGTTCACTGTATAGTCAAATAAAGTGCTGATTCGTCAAAAATGAAAACTTTTTATCTTCCTCGTCAAAGAAATTGCAAATTTTTTACAATCAAAATGCAATAATTGTTATTCAGTGTAGAAAAAAAAATGAGGATCAGAGGCCAATTGATTGATTAAAGTATGGACGAATGAATTTTTAAAATATTCAAGCTCTCGTTTGACTTGGTGTACGCGGTGCTTTGGTTACCACGAACGATAGTAAAGATGCTAGGATGTGTGTGTGTGTGTGTGTGTGTGTGTGTGTGTGTGTGTGTGTGTGTGTGTGTGTGTGTGTGTGTGTGTGTGTGTGTGTTTATGTGTATAGATGGGTAACGTACGTTTCGCGATCAATGACTGCTACGGTAAGGCAACTCGCTAAATGCGCAAAGACACTAATACGACGGTGATCCGGCTTCTCTCTTCTTCGACCACCGATTACGTGCCCGAAAATAAGAAATAAAAGGGCGAGAAGTCTTGCGTTTATAACTTCCTCATCATCTGGCTCAAGTAATATTACATCGCGAGGATGCTTATACTGTCATTTTTACATGGATATCTGATTCGGGAAGAAAAATTTTAAGCATCACGGTGCGTAGAGGGTAGATTTAGGGCAGGGTAGATTGGGGCAAGTGTAGAATCGGTCTGGTGTAAGAATTGGGCCAGTGTAGAGTAGGACGTGTGCAGAGTTGGGTCAATGCCCGTGTGTGGAAATTTCGACTCAATCTTTTGGGTAATCGACGGGACAGTTTTCTCAGTCAATGCGCGCGAGGCTGTAGGCCGCTGGCTGCATTTGTAATATTGCAATATCTAGCCTTGTGGATGATCTAAACTGGTGTCTAGGGGCTGAATAACGCATCCTTAATATATCTCATTCCTACCTTAGCCCACCTTAGCCAAGAACGGTTCAGCTGGTGGCTGGGCACCTGGTTTAAAATTTGGGGGTTATGTCGTATCTACCAAGTATAACTTGAGCTTGGGATACAATTATATTATAGCTGGAAAATGAAAAATTATCATGATTTTTTTTATCACAATTTGTAAGTATCAGACCTTTCTTTTCGAGTCGCAGTTCTTTGCAGTACAGCAACAAACCATGCACACACAAATGTGTTTCGAACGGTTTAGCGGTTCCGTAACACCTTACAATTCTCTATATATATATACTGTACATACGATGTATAATATATCCAGAAACTCATGTCAAGACTGATAATTCTGAACAATAACTGAGAATAAAACCCCTTGCACTCGGTGTATACCTGTTAGGACAACGAAAAATAACTTCTATAACCACAAAAGATGAAGGTTAGGATGAATTCATGCGCAGATATTGTTAGCGGTATCTCTTTGTTCACTGATCCAGTATACCGGGATTCGGTAACTCTCAAACGACATTTTTCGATATCATTCAGCTATAACGATAGCTTGTGGCAATTGCGCCTTTGCCCCTGGATCGTTCATGCAATTGGCTGGTCGATAGCTCAACGATAACGATAATTCTCGATAAAGAGTTACAGTATCCCGGCACTGAGACATAAGTGACGCGGTGTTTTGTTTTTGTGAAACAAAACGAAAGTTTTCCCGCATAGATCCGCGTCTAGGCGCCTGAACAAGACGAATGTTCCAACGAAAAAAGAGCCTATATGGGACGCGAACTGAGTTTGGGAATTCCTAACTGTGTGGTCTCGATGGTGGCGCCATCAATTTAGATTGGCACAGGATAGGGCCAGGATCGAGTTAATTCCAGAGTAGTCACACGAGTGCAGAGGTGGCTCATTATAGAGTTGGGCCATTGTTGAGTAGGGCCAGTATAGAGTTGGACTAGAGGTAGAGTCAGTCGAGTATAGAATTGGGTTAGTGTAGAGTCGGGCCAGTGTTGAGATAGAGTTGGGTCAGTATTGAGTCGTTCCAGGGTAGACTCAGGCGAGTATAGAGTTGGGTCAGTCTAGAGTTGGACCAGTCTGGAGTTAGGCCAGTGTGGAGATGCGCCGATGTAGAGTCAGTACAATTTTGAGCTTTTAGCTGCGCAGAGTGTGAACGATGCAAATTTTAGTCGCGTACAGTCGCACCAATGTGGACTCTAGCTGTGCAGAGTCATACCAGTGTGAAATTCAACCGTATTAGAATCGATCAAACATTCCTGTCTCCAGTCGCGTTAAGTCATAAATGTTCATACAGTCGACGTCCCGTGCAGAAATTTTTTAGGGATACCCTAAGTCCGACCATATCCCGATCGGGATTGTCCATGGACTCCCCAAAACCGGTATCCCCATAGGAATCTATATGGTATCCGTCTCGTAATCGGATTGGTGGGTGTGGCAAAATTTGTAAGTTATGGCGCCACTTTCTTTCAGGGTGTACCGATTGAATCCCAATCTCACGTTTGTTCTGAATCAGGATTTGTTGAGAGCTCCTCAAGACGAGTATCCTCCGATGATTTCATGGGATGATCGAAGAATTTTAATTTCCGAAATGCCCAGTCATATTCCGAATAAAGCTTGTTGACATATTATTCGATTGGCAGAATAATAATAATAATAATAATAATAATAATGAGTAGTGGTGGTGGTGGTGGTAGTGGTAGTGGTAGTGGTGGTGGTCGTGTGTTCGTGTGGTCGTGGTCGTGGTGGTGGTGGTGGTGGTGGTGGTAGTGGTGGTGGTGGTGGTGGTCGTGTGGTGGTGGTGGTGGTGTAAATGCCATTATTATTACTATATATTAATTGTCATTACGTGTCATTTCATGATCGAGAACCTCCACCACCTTAACCACTTAGCAGTGTGGCGAAAATTACATTTTTGAGCCACTTTTGTGCGTTTTTCATAAAAAAAAACAAATTTTGATTTTTCATGCTCCCATCCCCTTAAACTGAAGTTTTGATAAAAAAAAGACATCATCGCGAAAAGGGTGCTTTGTAGCTTAAGTGGAAGCCGCCGCTCATTGGACTTTTTTAATTATAACAGCCACTTAACGTCTGTGACGAACTTTTTGGAAGGAAAAATTTGAGACCATGGAGATTGTACTTCGAATAAAAAGAACCTTCGATGATTCAAAAGTTGTAAAGAATATTGCTGAACGGAAAGTAGTTTTGTGCGCGGAATTTAATTCATTATTAATTGTAAGGATAGTTTCAAGCGCAATATATACTTTTAGTCACGATCGATAGACAATACCCCTGAATTTTTTCAGGTTTCGCCCGTCATGCGTGTGATTTTAATTATCAGCCGTTATTGTTAATTAACAAACAAATAAACAACGGAGTTCGTCCACTCAAAAGTTGAAACGCGATCGTGTTCCAGGATCGATAGACAATACTCCTTAATTTTTTCAGATTTTTCCCGTCATGCGTATTCTTTTCTGAATTTTGGCTTATCGCTACCCCGCTGCTAGCTTCAGCCTCATGTATAGTGTATAGAAGATATTTATAAAGTAAATGTACAAGCATTCGACAGCGTCGTGGTTAGAGCGTTAGTTCATTAGGTAGGCAGATAGGTAGGTAGGTTGTCCTTAAATCATTTTCCGGGTTAGCAAATAAATTTTCAACGACCGGAATCATCCTCGGAACAACAACAATCAATAAAAAATGTCAAAAACATTAATGTTCATAAAATATAATTTTTTTTGTCATTCATTTCGGGTCCAACACGCAAACGAAGGCTAGTGAGACGTCGTAGGTTCAAACCCCGGTGTCGACGTTTTTTTTTGTTTAAATTTTTTCTATGGCTCAGATAATAATAAACAATTGCTTATAACCTGAATTGCGGAAATAAATATTTATTCGGGATTTTATATATATGCCAGATTAAACCACATTTTGATCGGGTTTTGACTGGATACCATAATTGGAATCCAGTCAGGGGTCCCTGTCGGATTCCAATGTGCAAACGTTACATTCAGTCATGGGATCTGATCCGATGACCAGCTGGATCCCTATCAGAAAATAGGGATCCTTCTCAGAATCCACCTGGATCCCGACCGAAATTTCTGCACGGGTATACCGTAAGACTCAACTTCTCGATAAACAAACTCTACTGTCCTTGCTCCTCATTCCTGTTTCTTCTCACGTATATACGACTCAAACAAAACGCCAAAAGTTCTTTTGCCAGTCACACTTTTACCGAGAACCCCACGAAAATATCTTCCGGATTCACAGGATACGGTAAAACGGTCCCTTATATCATTGCGCAACTGGCTCTACTCATCCGATCCTTTCGTATCATTGAACGAGGGACTATCCCGTCTAGAACACCCCCGAGGTCTAGCCGTATCGTAAAATGAAGATTGACGAGAGCTTAACAAAATTATGAAGAACAACGGCATATCAGCTGCCAAATGACAATGAACAATAATATCGAACCAATTTAAAAAAACAAAAAAATAACAATTTCCATACCCCAAAGCAACAGTGATCGCATCCTTTCGAAAAGAATTGTGAAAAATTGGAAAAATAACAATCACCTTTGTCTTCCAGCCTCCAACATTAACTCTCACATAAGGCACCATGTATGTTGGAAAATCGCGGTGGGTACCTGGCCGTGCTGTGCTGGCCATTAAAGCCTTTGCCAGCTTCGGTAAGAGAGAGAGAAAGAGATAGAGAGAGAGAGAGAGAGAGAGAGAGAGAGAGAGAGAGAGAGAGAGAGAGAGAGAGAGAGAGAGAGAGAGAGAAAGTTGGGGATCGATACGCGAAACCAAGCTCGCGAGAGAGGACTCCATCCGACACACAAACTCGACATGCACATAGAAATAGAGAGGAGAGGAGAGGAGAGGAGAGAGAGAGAGAGAGAGAGAGAGAGAGAGAGAGAGAGAGAGGTACGTGGGCGTATCGAATCTCTCGCCCTTGCATCTCTTCTCTCTCTCTCATATCTATCTGCTGTAAGTAAAATGGAGATTCTCTCTCGAGTCTCCAGCTGCCGAGAGGTCGCAAGGAGACAGAGGAGTTTCGGCTATATATATACAATAAGCGAGTCGAGAGAGATACCAGGAATGAGAAAAAGGGAGAGAGAGAGAGAGAACTCTCTATTCGATCGATCGAAGCTCCGAGAGAGAAATAAGAGAGAGAGAGAGAGGGGGTTCCTCTGTGAACACAGGACGAAATAAACGATATGCCCTGGACACCAACAGTACCCACGAGGTTCTCTCGTCAAGACACTTTCTCGATCCTCTAACATCCATAGCGTGGAATTTTTTATTTTATTTTCCCCCCCATGATGCTATTTTTTTTTTTTTTTTTATTAAATTAATAAGAAATTGTTCAATTTTTTTTTCGAAATGTGAAATAATAATAATAATAACGATAAAGAACGAAAAACAAGGAAGAAAAATTCAAGGATGAAAGGAAACATATTATATGTATATGCCTTCAAGTATAGCGCGCCCGGACTCGTAATCTCAAGGTGCACGTGTGACTCGGGGAATCCCCGCGCAGCCCTGAGAATGTTCCGGCGCGCGAAATTCTCAAACCGCGTTCCCTGCGAGTATCCGTAGCGTTAGCGCTAAGACCCAACGAGGACGTACAACCAGAAGGCATAAATCAAAACCGCGAACAACCTCGAGAGCTTTGTCATCGACCACACCTTAATTTCGTCAGGGCACTCTTCTGTTAAAACGTGTGTGATTCGATTGAAATTTTTTTTTTTTTTTTTTTTTTTTTAACACATTATTCAATGTCCCAGCATCACTTTTACTCTTGCATTCTCGCTCAGAAACTTCCTCAATATAAATTCATTGAGAAAACCAACTGGGCGACATCTAATGGTCGAAGTGTCAATTGGACAAAATGGCCGCCCACAGTTTGAGAAAAGTCAGCTAATTTTTTTTTTTTGTTTTTGAGGTTATGTGGACATTTATCTTTGTCTCAGAGAAGAGAAAACTTTATCGACACTACCGAAGGAGTCGTTAACGACGAAGAATACAAAGTGGCAGCTTCTCGTGAGAGGTAATTTCACGTTTTTTTTTTTAATCATGACTCTAAGAGCGATAGGGAGGGAGGGGGAGAGAGAGAGAGGGAGAGAGAGAGAGAGAGAGAGAAGGAAAAACGAAGTTGAGCCGAATAGTCGTCGAAGCGAAGCCAGTGCGAGGCGCTGCAGTGGCAACGACCCCGCGCCTATTCTCCCACTATATATGGTGCAGGTTCAAGTTGCAGAAAAGAATGATAAATATATATATATATATATATATATATATATATATATATATATATATATATATATATATATATGTATGTATTTCCGAGTTAAGAAAATAACTACTATTATTTTTATTTTTGTGTCGAGTGTTTCGAATCGAATGAAAAAAATATATATTTTCGAATTTTGTTTTTTTTTTTTGTTGTAAAATTCGATATTATATTTGTTGTCGATGCTATATTTTGTTTGGATAACGTGGTAAGAATATTAAAAGTGTATGGAATTTACTGCACGTTAATTTAAAACAGAGATGGGCTCTGCAGCTGTTGGGAATCATAAATTATACTTGTAACTTGGGATACAAATTTGTATCTACTTTGGATTTCAATTAATATTTTTAATTCAATTCAATTTTTTTTCTTTTACCTTTCAAAGTTTCATTGCAAACTAAATGCATTTGTATTTTATAGAAATTTTTAATTCATGAGAGACATATTGAAACTATAATCCTGAAATTTATAAGGTACAATTGCATTTTTAAATTGTAAATTGTTATTCACAAGAGAAAGTTACATAATTAAATTTTAGTTTGTGATTTATGAATTACAGTTGCAAATAAAAATTGTATTTTTTTTTGTTTTCGCGATTCAGGAGAAGGGGGCTGATCTCATGTAACGCTGACGTCATTGGTTCTAAGTACAGTGATTGGGTTCTAATTAAAAAATTGAGTGAAAATTTCAACAAAATTTATTATTATTATTTCATTGAAATATTCGCTATACTGAACTCTGGTTTTCCCTCTTCCGGTTTCATTCGTTCCACACTGACACACATACACACACACGCAAACGCAAACACACACACACACGTGTGCATATATAATTGCAATGAAGACTTTGTAATGCCATAACGCCTGCTCGCTTTGGTTCAGACGCGGTGAAAGTCATTCGTCATTAGATAAAATAATAATAATGATATACATATACTGAAGCTCGGAGTATTACGTACTCTGGATACATGTTCATTTACGATCCGAGATAAAGAATTAGAAAAATCATGTATCGATAAGGTAAGAGTTACAATGAAAAAAAAAAAAGGTGCAGAGGGAAAAACGCTTGAACTTACCCTCGCTCCGAGAAAGCGGGCTTCCAGTAACTCCTGCTTCCTGGGATCCAGGGTGGCCTGAAAATGCTCCATCTTGACGCCAGCGCCTGCGAGAAAAACAGGATTTATATAGAGAGAGATTAACATAGGGATAGAATTCGACGGATGAAATTTTCAGATTTTGAATTTTCGTTCCTCGAAAAAAATTTCGATAAGCGAAGTAATTTATATATGTGATAAATCCACGCTAAATCAACATGGCTGTGACCCCCCCCCCCCCCCCATGTTATTGAGGGTCACAAAAAAACGAGCCACGCAAATTGTCAGAATTTATATCTTAAAATTTAAGGGAGGGATAACAATTTCACGCTTGTAGCCTTTTTTGTGTACCGTTTTTTTTTCTATCTCTCTCTCTCTTTTTTTTTCAACAACCCATCGAGGCGACTCAACCCTTTGACCTTTGTCATACGTTCAACTCGGAAATCAATACACGAACCGGATGCGGAGTAGTGTGGTCTTTGGGTGGAATAGTCCTATGCTATATACACACACACACACACACAAATATATTCATGTATATGAATATCACGTCGCGGCCGTGTACAAGAATTAAAGATCTCTATAATGGGACTCCAAATTGAAGAGGATGACTATTTTTCGGTTTGTTTGGGTTGGTATTTTGATAATCTTATATATGGGGTGGCCAAATTGAAAAGGATTGGGTTTGTAAGTTGGGCTTTTGACAAGTTCATGTGCAAGGGGTGTCCGATTTCGAAATGACGAATGTGTTTGGGTTGGGCTCAGTATTTTTGACACTCGTATACATGAGGGGTGTCCAATTTGAAAATTATGACGATGTTTGGGTTATGAGTGGGGTCTAATTTCAGAGGGATGACTATGTTTGGGTTGGCGATGTTCGGGATGGATTATAAGGGTAGGCCAAATTGAAAAGGATGACCATGCTTGACTTTGTTTGGGTTAGGATTTTGACGTACCATTTTTTCAAGGGGTGTCCCAGTTCAAAAGGATGAATTTCGGATTAGTTTTGGGTTGGTATTTGAATTTACTATAATCGTGGGTTGATATTTTGACACTGTTGTTTAAGGGGTTCACAGTTTTAAAAGAGTGACTATTTTTTTCTTTGTTTTGGTCCATAAAGGGCATCGAATTTCAAAAGGATGATTATGTTTGGATTGGGTTTAAGGTTGTAATTTTTGCACTCGTATATAACCCTTAAGCCAAAAACGCTTTTTTTTGGTACCCTCATACACAAAAGGTGGGTCATTTTTGTCCGGCTCGTTTTCCACCAACTTAACGTTTTATAAAAAAATCGATAAAAATTCATATACTATCTTTGAACCTTTCGCTACAACGCGATGACAAAAAAATTTGAAATAATTATTTCCAAGATCTTTAGATGTATATATTGCACCGGATTCTCGACCTATCCGAACAATGAAAATCGACTCGGACAAAAATGACCCACTTTATGGATTTAAGGGTTAAGAGGTGTCGAATTTGAAAAACTTAACTGTTTGGATTGGTATTTGGATACTCCTCTGATATTGGATACCCCTTGCATGAGTAAGGAACTGCCAATTTTAACAAGATGTTTGGAGAGGGTATTTTAATACTCACAAACATTTTTATATAAGGGCTGTTCAATTTTGAAAGGATGGCTATGTTTGGGTTGGTTGTTCCGACAGTCATATAAAAAATATGTCCAATTTGAAAAAGATGATTATGTTTGGGTTGGCAATTTGACACTCCTACACGGAAAAAAAGACATTTCAAAAAATAATAACTGAAATTTAAAAAATACAATGATTAAGAGAAAAAAATGCAGTTTAACACGGTAAATTAATCTCTTTACAGTGTTTTGATCAAAAAGTAATGTGCGGAATATACTTCTGTACTATCTGTATAACCATATTTGCTGGTTTAAACTGTAAAAACTGTTTCCACTTCAAAATTCAAAAGAATTTCCGAAGTTTTTCTCCCGAGAGGCAAAATTTTTTTCCGTGTATAAATTGAGCGTTGAAGTTTTAAAAAGATCACTTTTTGGGTTTGTTTGGGTTAATCGAATACTTACATGGTACTGAATCTTTTAATTTTTTTTTTTTCTTCTTTATGCCCTTTGACGAGTGCCATAAGGGTTCGAGAGGAAAAATATTCCTGTAAAATATAGTTGGCAGGATAGGGGTGTCCGCAGTCCACATTAAATTTACTACGTAGTATTTAGTGCATCTATTACGTGACAATTTTGTGGCGTATTCAAAATTGTTGTGCCTCTCGTCGTTCGGGGAATAATTTAATTTTAAAATGGCTCTCTCTATCTCTCTCTCTCTCGACTATTTTTCATTTTTTTTTTTTTCATTCGATTCAATCGCACGAATTTCAAGGGCTTCTCTGCTGCCTCGTCGTTGGGGGGGGGGGGGGGGGGGGGGGGGGGAGCTTTGTTTTCACATACAAAATTTCCATTGAGATATGAATTAATTTTTTGTAATATATTTAGCATAAACATCGATATATGTTTGGAGAAAAAAAAATTAAAATAAAAAACAACCTGGTTTTTTTTTTCAAATTTTTATTTTGCATGCCCTCTATTTGCGCGTGACTAATGCGTGCGAGGAAAATCTCAAGTCGATGTTTCCACGTTTGGTTGGGCTTGGATGAATATTGGCCGGTCCGTTGAACGTGCCCGTAAGATTGAAGGAGGGTATAGTGCGCAATTGTAACGAGAATCTAGAGAAAGAGAGAGAGAGAGAGAGAGAGAGAGAGAGAGAGAGAGAGAGAAAGAGAGAGAGAGAGAGAGAGAGAGAGAGAGAGAGAAATGGAGGATAATCAAAGGTTCTCAACTTCGTGCAAGGCTTTTGATGCCAGAGAGGGGAAGGTACAAGGAAGATGAGAAATCCGTGGGGACTGGCTGAAGTGAGGATTATAAATTAAAACGAGAGAAGAGCAACCTGAACCGCAGTGTCAACACTCGCCGCTTGGTGGCTTCACCACGTACTACACTCCTTATTTTTCATTCTCCTTCTTCTTTCTCTCCCCACTCTTTATTCTCGTTTCTTCCATTTCTTCTTTCTCGTCTTCATACAATTTTTCACCTCCCTGCGACTCTAGTACTGACTCTCTTTCATTTCTTCTTTCCTTCTTTTTCATTCTCTTTGCTTTATTATTTTTTCCTTGTTCTCCCTTTCTTCTTCTCGTCCTTGCCTTTCTTCTTTTCTTCCCCCTCGTACTCCTCCTCTTCTACTTCTTTTTCTCTTATCCCTTTCTTCCCTTTCTCCCCCTTCTTTCTCCTCCTCTTATCGACTTCTCCTTCTTCTTTTTCTTCTTTTCTTCCTTGCTTTTCTTCATCTTTTTCTTCCCCTTCTTCTGTTTCATCCCCTTCTTTCTCCTCCTCTTTTTTTACTTCTATCTTTTCTTCCCTTTATTTCACTCCCCCCTTCCCCTCGCTGATTTGCACATCTACTCTGTTTCTTCTCTTCTTACGTCCAACTTTTTCTATTCGACTTGGTTCACTAAACCGCTAACTACGTTTCGTTTGCTATGCATACGATATACCACGAGAGATCGTAGAAGAAAAAAAAATCATCGCCCTCTATCATTTTTTCCATATCTTCCTGCGGCCATTAAATACCTCCCAGGACTTGTCAGGTCCCTATGAATAATGAAAGAGATTTATACTCGATATTGACGGGAGAAATTTTGGTCTCGAAGGGAAATAAAGAGAAAAAAAAAAAACGAGTCCGCCTATCGTCAATGGCCGCTTTGGGACGATTCTACTAACGAATTTTCACGATGGTCGACGAGAGAGAAACAGAGAGAAAGAGAAAGAGAAAGAGAGAGAGAGAGAGAGAGGGAGAGAGAGAACGAAGAACGAGGAGGCAGAATCGCAGCCAACAAAGCTGCTGCTCTACACCATCACGTGATTCTCTCCTCTCGTAGCCTCTTTCTCTTTCAAGGACGCCAGTTGTGGCGCCATCTTGATAATTTTCACTTCCGGTCTTCGACAATCGTGCATGAACACGTTTTTTTTTCCGATTCATACACTTTTTTAAGATTTCATTTCACAAAAACTTGTGTTCTACCAGAGTCTCGTATGGAAAAAAAAAATTTTATATCTCTCGAAATATTTTGTTTTTTTTTTAACTTCCTCGCATTTCAAAAAAAAAAAATTCGAGTTTTATCGTTGCTCTAATCCCCCCAATCGATTTCCCGGTGAACTTCTCGATACGAAACTCCGAAATATATTCTTATTGTTCACCGAATGTTTTCATAATGGTATTAATAACAATGATAATAATAATAATCTCGTTATATTTGCTCGCGACTGATCTCGTGGCTGGAGAGCCACGCGTCATCAAATTCGATAGCATGAATTTTTTGTTTTTTTTCCAGTTTAGAGCTCTTAGGTAATCGTTATTTTTATTTGGGACAGGCCGTTATCGATGAGAGAAGAGAATCTTCGTAGTTACAATTTTAATTTTTCGTAATGAAACAGTTTCATGTTAAAGTTGTAATTTGCCGATTTACGAGGGACAGTCGGACATTAGAATTTTAATTTTGTTATTTATAAGGGACATGATGATATTTTAATTTTGTAATTTAGAGGAGAAAATTGCATATTAAAATCGTAGTTTGCAATTTACAAGCACAAGTTTAATACGAAAAATTGAAATCGTCTCATTTTTAATTGACAATTACACGTTGAAGATGTTATACATGCTAAAGCTTGATATCAAAATTGTAATTCGTAATTCTTGTGCCGAAGCGTCATACTTGAAATTGTAATTTCGTCATTCATAAGGTAAAATTAAATATCCAAATAAAAATTCTTAATTGACAAGTAAAATGTATCCATTAAAATTATAGTTCGAATTATAAATTTATAATTTGCAAGAAAAAAAAAGTATAAGTGTCAATTACCTTGCGATTCGCAAGAGACGGTATAATTTTCGTTTCAACTTCCAACGTATAATGCCCCAAAAAATTTTAATTCCCGATCAGCCATGTTCCATCGACAATGTTCAAAGAGCTTCGATACCAAATTTCAATGTAAATATATATATGCAATATAGTGGGCGCCAAGAAACCAAAAAAATTCATCGCAATAACGCTGAGGTGCAATTTTTTTTTTAAGAAAAAATTCAAACTCTGCCATTTCTTTGCTTCGAGCGAGAAAAACTCGATGGGTTCTCTGTTCGATCCCAGAACTGGACCATAAATACAAACATTTCCGGACAAATTTCCTCGGAGAGACAAAAATAAAAACGTAGCTTCGATCGCAATTGTTTTTTTTTTCTGTGTTCTCAAATTAAATATTCTCTAATTCAAGCGGAAAATCATCGATCATGGCTACTAATCGACGAAGCTAATAAATTTTTGCTCGATCATCTCGCAGCTTGGGCTTTACGTTAAAACCATTGTAGCGACAAAAAAAAAATACTCACCACCACCAGAATTCCAGCAATTATCAGTCATCCCTGTTTATCCATCTGCAAGGGCTCGACACTTGAAGGAGTTGTTTTTTTTTAATGTGTTTTGCTTTTTGTTTTTCAAATTTTTAACACCGATAATCCTTTTTTTTTCGATTTTTCACTTTCTATTAGGTCACGACGAGGCTTTCCTTCCCCCAAGAGCACATCTTGGGAGATCTTTTTGCTTTGCTTTCGACCCGAGGCGCAAGCATGTTTCGTTTGGCAAAATTTTAAATTAAAAAAAAAAAAATCACCACCGCGCACAATTTTTTCTTTTCTCCCGATCGCTCAGCGCATCGAGCTCTCTTTGTGCTTGTCTAGAAGAAAATGAAAGAGCATGGTTGACGAGACGATCTACGGGACAAAAATTGATTTTTCACTTGTATGGGAAAACGAAAAATTCGGAAAAATTTGTCTCGCGGTTAAAACATTTATCATTGACATTCGACGATTTTTTTCGTACTTTCGAAAAATTGGAAATTAAGAATTTAAAAAAAAAAAAAAAAAAAAAAAAATAGAGATTTTACCCTCGTTCAAAATTTCTTAACCTCTGGAACCGCAAAATTTGTTTTTTCTTTTTTTTTTCCCGCCCTCGTATTTCGAATTAAGCATTGAGGAAGATTTTTTTTTTTTTTTTTTTTTTTTTTTTTGAAAATCCGAGCCAAAAAAAACGAGAAATTTCGCAAAGTATTTTATGACAGCGGACTGAGATTTTCTAACCTAAAAAAAATGCAACAAGCGTCTCATCTCGTAATGATCGGGTTGTCAATAAAAATGTCAACGAATTCGTTCGAAAAACCGTGAACAATGATTTTTTTTAACCAAAAAATATCGAGGAAACATCGAAAAATTCAAAAAAAATTCAAAAAAAAAACAAAACCCCCGCCTGAAAAGTATTTTTCTCAACGTATTATCCGAAACTCTCGAACGAACCCGACTTCATTTGAAAAAAAAAAAAACTCGAAATTTTACGACAAAAAAAAAGAAATCTTCTAAAATCGTATATACCTGACGTGGGAGCTTTGAAAAATTATATTTTCGATCGTGATCGGTCTATGTCATCGAATTTCCGGGAAAAAAAAACACAATATCGTTTTCCCTCTCTCTCTCTCTCTCCCTCTTTATTTGTTGCACTCGAGAGCACTAAAAAATTCGCGCACTTGTCGATAAACTCGTGTTAATGAGGAAGAAAAACAAAAACAAAAAAATCATAACCTCAAAACGGGATATTTACGAAATCGCAATATAATTGTGATGCACTCGGGTGGGCGAGGGCGCCCTGAAACTTTGGAGGTTATAATCATCCGTGCGAGGGGAGCATATTATGAACGAGAAAATCTCACTGTATATGTATAGTAACCTTTAAGAACGGCCCGATGTAAGCGCGGGGGGAGAGGGGGGAGAGAGAAGAGAGGAGAATCGATAGGTCGATTTTTCCTTCTCTCACAGTATATTTTTTTTTCTCTTGTCTTCCAATCTTTTTTTTTTTTTTTAAATTATTATTTCTACGGAATTCCCGGTGCAACGACGAAATTTTGCCAAACAATCGCGATGTATGCGATACTGATCGCGATAAGAGAAAACGATTCTGACATGTCGTCGGGCATAACTCGCCGCTGGAACGTTCCGGACACTTGTACACACGCACTCACACACTCGTATCTCGACCACTTCTCTATCGTTTATAGTTTTAGTTTTTTTTTTTTTTTTTTTTCTTTCTTTTTCACGTTTCACAGCCCTTTATTCGTGGCAAAAATGTCTCCTCTCCCCCCTCCGCCCCGCTCGCGGTCAGTCTTTTTTTCACGTATTTTGTTTACGACTTGTAGGGAAAAAAAAAGGAAACTAAAAATTTCAGATCGCGAGAATCATAAACTGCGTGAGAAAGAAAAAAACAGCACTGGAAGCTCCCTCTCTCTCTCTCTCACTCTTTCTCCAACACATACACGAAACCACGAACGATCGAGAGACACGAAGAGAGAAAATACTATGCATATACGTGTGCCCTGTGTGTATTATAAAACCTCTATAGTCTCACGCTACACGGCACCACATTACGAACCAAGAGAGAGAGAGAGAGAGAGAGAGAGAGAGAGGGATCGGCGACGACAAGCGTATATCTCGTCTAAATCGTTGAGTCCCAAGTTTTTCGCTACGAAAACAGCAGTTTTCTCCTCTCTCTTCAAACACGATTATTTCGTGTTTTTTCACTCGATGTAAACGAGGCTTTAAGCTCGTACGTTAAAAGCCGAATTAAGAAACAAAAAAAAAGATCAACTTTTTAACGGATTTCGAAAACTATCCGTTAATTTGAAAAAAAAACACCTTTAGGAATCTTTATTATTATTATTATTATTACAATTCTTTCGCGTGTTCCATCTTGATCTAACTGTCCATTTTCTCGTACAGGCAAACGTTCCGCCGTATTCACGCACTTTATTTTTCGTTTCGATCACAATATATGATCGCGGATGTTCAACGCAATTGTAAATTCGCCCGAAATTAGGCAAATTCTCACGAGTAAGCACTACGCAAGGTGACTTTTTTTTCCGTTTTTTTTTTTCACACTCTCACCCACGCAGAGTCATATTCATATATGTTTATGTACGTTATTATTACCGTTATTATTGAACAACACACGCGAAATACAATGCATGCGTTTTGTTTTTCGTCTCTCTTTTTGTTTGCGGTTTGTTTCCCCTTATCGCGAGGAAAGAGGAAAAACTTGAAATCCGAAAGATGGCGTCTGTCGCACACTAACCGGCCTAAAGTTCCTTATTTCCTGCATCTTTGGTCGGTGTCGGTACGCGAATTTCAAAGGTTTCCCCGAAGAAGGAGAAATGCGGGAGGGGGAAGAGACAGACAGAGTGTGTGAGAGAGAGAGAGAGAGAGAGACCGAGAGGGGGGAACGATAAGATGAGGAGGAGGGGATATGTGTTGCACCGTGTTTTTAGTTAAATAAAGCCTAAACTCGACGCGAATATCTCGAGGGCTCCCGGCGCACAATGCCTCGTACGTCTCGTGTGCGATCTAGACGAGATTCCGGAGGAGTGGGGGTAGAGTCACGGACAGTGTGAGAGAGATGGTCGAACCGGCGTGACCGATAGAGGGAGGTGCGCGTCAGCGTAAGCTCTCTCGGTGTGTTTTGACGCGCGCGGGTGTCTCGTGGTTTTATCAAAAACTTTTTATCCACTCTTCTTTTTTTATTAATTACTCGTCTGCTCAATTGAAGTTCTCCTGATTCGTTAAAAAAACTTTTTTTTTTTATAACGGAGATATCGCCACTTTTGAGACAAGCGAGTGTACTTTTAATTTTTTTTTCTTTTTGAACTTGGGGCGTGTTTGGTGCGTGTTTTTTTATAACGAGATGACGTTTACACGCGCTAATCCTTCGGGGATTTGTCGATGCATCGTGAATTATTTCTGGTTCGGTAACTTTCTACAGAGTTTTTACCAGATTTCACGATTTCTCAACTTTTTATTTTTAATCTTTCGTCGAAATTCGAGTGTTTGTTTTTGTTTTTTTTATTAACGCTCCGACGGAGTTGAGAAAAATGTATGAATTTATATTGACAATGTACATATCGATACATTAATGATTTTGCTTCCTCGTAACAAGCTTTGTTAGAGGAAGAAGAAAAAAAAAATTGCCGCGCTTCATTGCAAATCGGAAAAAATGTCTACTCTGTTGGTTAAATAGATCGTAACGTTATCGATTGGCCGTGTCCGGCAATCGAAAGCTCTCCGACAATCGTTACGCGATACTTAACCTCAAATGCCCAAAATGAAACAATTTATAATAACTCTCGATTGCTACTTACCTGCGATTTATTGTTGTTTTTTTTCGTCCGATTTAGTCAGGCTTGTAAAATTGTATGGATAACCTCAACTTCGCGAACTTTATACACGCGATTATAGGGGAATCGATTTTTTTCTTGCATATAATCCGTTATTACGATCTTTCGAAAATATTTGCCCGCGAGCAAATTTGAAAATTCGAAAAATTAAGCACGGGAGTTTCGTTTTTTTTCCAAAATTTTCGATTTCTAGCCGCAATTTTGTTATTTTTTTTATTAACAAAATTTTCTCATATCAAAATCCTTGAATTTTGATAATTTCTTTTTTTCTCAGGTTAAAAAATTTTTAATTCAATTCCCCCCTTATCTTTTGTTTCGAGTGATGATATTACTCTCCTCCCTGAAATATTTATTTAAGGATAATTAAAAAAATGTCCACCCCGCCATTACCGATCCTCGTCTTCTCATCTGCGACAACGAAATGACAAAACTCAAGTATACTCGTGATGCTGATACGGTTGTTTTTATTTTCATTTTTTATTTTTCCTTCGTTTTCATTAATACGGTCATTGGTGTTTTTTTTCTCAAAAAAAAAAAAAAAAAAAATCCCTAAATTGGAATTCCCTCATCCGCAGTCTCTCCATCGATATTTTTCGCGATTCATTGGTAATTTTTTTTTTTTCTTCATTTTCGAATCGCAAAGAAATAGTTTTTTTTTTCTTCTAAAAAACTTCAACTTTCGAATAAAAATATTGTCGATTCGTCGAGAAGATAGAAAAGTACAAAAAAAAAAAAAAAAAACGCCTTAAATCATTTTCGGCGTCGAGAAATTTGAACTTTTTTTGGTACACACAAAAAAATTCGAAAAAAAACGTTGATTCGCTCCTAAAATCAACGGTGGATAGCTAAGAACGATTTTTCAATGGTTTTCATTCCCCCCCCCCCCATTTTCCCGAATTCGGAGAGAATCGGCAATATTTTTATCGAAAAGCTGAAAATATTTGCTACTTGGGTGTATTTTTTTTCCTTTTTTTTTCATGATTTTTAGTTGTCAAAAAAAAATTTTTGAAAAATTGCTGAAAAATCAGGCATTTGTCATGGAGAAACATAGTTTCTCATAGAGAAGATCAAGCTAATAATAATAATAATAATAATAATAATGGTAAATCCCCCATACACTGTACAGCGAGTATTCGATTTTATCGATACGGAAATGTTTATATGGGCTCGGCATGAATTTTACTTTTACGAACTAAATTATTAATTGCAAAATTTCAACCGAAATTAAACAAATAATATAAATATATATGTATTATATATATATGTATATATATATATATATATATATATCACATTCACGGAATCGGACCGTAAATTAAAAAAAATTAAAATAAAAAAAAATGTTTCCTAAGTCTTACGATGGCATTTGTCGATGAGCATTTGTAAATTGATAGGAATGAGCAAAAAAAAAAAAAACGAAAAACAAAATCATACGATTCAAGGATCCTTCACGCATACCATCCCAGGCAAAAATGAGATTTCGCGAGAATTTTGCGCACTTTGCCGAAGGAATGAAAATCTGAAAAAAAAAAAAAAAAAAAAAACGAAAAAAAAATCAACCATTCACAAGATTTTTGAATATCAACGATGCCGAAAATTTATTAACAAACTGGTGAAAAAAAAAAAAAAACCTCGAACGAATCATCAAACATTTTTACGCTTTTGTTTTGAATCAAATGAATTGATCGATTTTTCTTTTTTTTTTCAATACGTGTGAATTTTTTTTTCAGAATTTTCTCCTTTTTTGGAAATTAGTTTCTTTTTTTTTTCGAATTTTTTCAAAACTTTTCACACGAAATTATTCGTTCGACGATGCAATATGTAACTTTTACATGAAAAGGTACGCAAAATTCAGGATTTTTCAATTAAATTTTCGAAATTTGCGAGAAAAATCGAATTTCAAAAAAGAGCGAAATTTCGGAATAAATCCACGCGTATGCAAAAAAAAAAATTAAGGATTCATGTTAAATGACGAAAACAAAAATGTTCGACGGTGATTTGTTGAATGTATTTTTTTTTTTTAGTAATAAATTTTTGACATTGGTATATCGTTGATTCTTTTTCAGATTTTTATCTGAATTTTCGTTGGGAATGTGAAGTATCCTTAAGAATAAAAAAAAAAAAAAAAAAAAAAAGAAAAAAATGCGAATTTTCCGATAAAAATAAATAAATTTCACGATTTACGTATCACGATAAATTGGAAAAAAAAAAATGGAGTATCGAGATTTTTTTTCATGGCTGTACAAGAAGTCAATTTTTTGTTTCACGAATTCGGAAAAATTCGTTAATCCGTATGAGCAAATGTGCTGTCCGTATTATTGACGATCGGTGATTCAATATCCGTGGGAACGACCACGATAACGTTTTTGTCGGATTCAATTTTTTCCGACTCTTCCGGTTGATTGTCATTTCTCACGTCGACGTCGACAGGCTGAATCGTCGTCAGAGTGCTCCACCAGTTTGTCAATGCTCCCTTAGCCTGCGAAATTGCCCCACCTGTAAGAATTTTTTTCTTTTTCTTTCGTTCTTGCCATTTTGTTTGTACCTTCGATTTTGTTTTTTGCAAACACCAGAAGGCGAAAAAAGAATGCAATTTGTTTTTTGGCCAATTACAATAGGCGGAAGTATTTTTCAAATTATTTTTAGTTCATTAAAATTCGTGGCAGTACTTTGTTGATTTTATTTTCAAGACAATTACTGTTGGGTAATGTAATTATCATTTTTGTTAATTTTTTTTTTTTTCAAGTCGATCACAATTGTTCGAAGTAATTTTAAAAAAAATTAAATCACAATTAGTCGAAAATATTATATTTTTTTTTAATATCTAATTTAATTCAAAATTGCAAAATTGTAAAAAAATTGCCCATCGATCGGCACCGAGTTTGACTGTAATAAAAAAATTTTTTCGAAAAAAAAAATATATATATTAAAAAAAAATCGAAAAATTCAAAATTTTTTTGTTACAAAAATTGATAATAATTTTTGTTTTGTTTTTTTTTCTCCTTTTTCGTAAAACTTTTGACTTCTCGTACGCAGAATTTTCCAATGAATTTTTTTTTTTTTTCAAAATCTTTGATTTTTTTTTTTTCCAAAAATTTCTTGCACTCACCGACGGCTTTTCCGGTCGTCGCGACTGCTCTTCCGGTTGTCACCATAGCCTGATTAATTTTTCTTCCACCCTCGGTATTTTGCATCGTACTAAAAAAAATATACGCATATACTTTTTAATTAAATTGTTGCTTTTTTTTTAATTTCTTTTTTCACAAATTAAAAAAAAAAATCACTCACTGCGATAGCCGAAGTTTCATATCCTGCACGGAGAGTTGACCGGCGAACGGATGACCCGGCTCGATCTTATCGATTTCCGAATTTTTCATTTTCGACAAATCTTTAAAATTATTCGTCGCTCGCCATGCATTGACGTAATTAACGTTAAAATGATCGATCTGCCGTGTATCGTTGTTCAGCGTTGTCCTGACGAGACTGAGCAAATAAACGCGAAATTGGGTTCTTATCCATTCGTCGCCGCCTTCCCAACCGACCCCATCGAGAAAAACGTCTTTTCGCGGCTCGGCAACGTGACGAACGACGTAATCGGCGAATCTGAGATCCTCCGTTGTCAGATGCAATTGTCGTCGAAGCTCAGGATCGTTGGCTTCGATTCTCGCACTCTCGACCTTTGACAAAAAAATAATAATAATAAATAAATAAACGAGCAAATAAATGAAATTAATGAAATTCACATTTGTATTATTGGAAAGAACGAATTAATTAATCAAATTCACAGTTTTATCAGTGAGAGGAAAAAAAAACTAATTAACCAAATTTATATTCGTATCAACGAGAAGGGGCACGAACGAATTAATCAAATTTATATTTGTGTCGATGAGAAGAAAAAAAAAAAAAGAAATTAATTAATCAAATTTGTTTGTATTGATGAGGGGAAAAAAATTAATTAAATGTATTATTTGTATCAATGAGAAGAAAAACAAAGCGCGTAAATTAGCAACTTGAGCGCATTGCTTTCTCGTTGCTCTATCTTGTTCACAAAGATTCCTCTATGAGCAAGTAAATTTCTCAAATTTGGCTTTCTCATGAAGGAAGCTCTTCGTTAGCAAGATAAAATTAACGAGGAAGCAGTATTCAAGTTTCTGATTTGCACGCTTTTTTCCACACATTCGATTTCAATAATTCAAAATTTTTAATATTCTTTCAAAGTAATTTCATGCTTGCAGCATCAAAACTGCAGAAATTTTATCACTTTTGAGCTAAATCAATATCGTTGATCAAATAATCATTACTCGCATCGTCAATCAATCTTCTGATGTAATGTTTTAACGATTTTTTTTTTCGTGTCAAGTGCCAGCTCGATAATAGCAGATTTACGAAAGTTCGAGCGAGCATACAATTTTCCATAAAAATTAAAACAAAATATGTAAAAATTCAAAATTCAAGAAATGTCAAACTCATTGGCGTATATTTTCAAGCTCAATACCGAAAATTACTGTCCCTTGTTTAACCATGTTTAAAGTGCCTGGCTCGGTAGTGGTAAATTCGCAAAAGTTTGAGCGAACAAATGATTTGTCAAGAAAATTAAAAAAAAATTTCACACAATTCAAATTTTTTAAATAAACCCATTTAACCGTTATTTTCAAACTCAGTACCGAAAATTCGTAATCCCTGGCTCATTTATACGTAAAGTTCTCGCTCGATAATGGTAAATTCACGAATGGCAAATTTAAGATATAATTTCCCGTGAAAATTCAAAATTAAAAAAAAAAAAGAAAATACAAAATTTCATAAAACCCGATCTCTTCGATGGATTATCGCCAAATTCAATACCAAACATTCCCTGGCCTTATATATGTAAAAAGTTTCGATCAGATCGCCGAAAATTTACAAAAGTTAGAGAAAGTACGAACTTTTTTTGTTTTTTTTTTTTTAAATTAAAAATTCTACAAAAGCTGAAATTTTTGAGCAATTTTGACAAAAATTCTAGCAATCCATGTGTATTCGCTCCCCTACTTATGTGCAAAATTTGGATATGATTGCTCGGGGAATTCTCGAGATGCAACTTTTTGAATTTTGCAAAGCCAGCGCATAAAGACGTCCAGAAATTTTTTTCTAAATGTGATTTCTTGAATATTTGAAATATTTTAAGCACTCTGACAATTAAAATCTCGAAAAATATATATATATATATATTTTTTTTTTTTCTTGCAAAAAAAGCTTCTTCTGGGTAAAAGGAAAATTACCTTATCAGATTTTTATTTGTGTTTAATGAGAAGAACAAAAAATTTATCAAATTTATATTTATGCTGATAAGAAGAAAAATTGATTTAAAAAAAATTATATTTGTATTATAATTTTTATATACCTCGATCAGTACGTCGATGAGTTGTTTCTTCTGTTTGAACAGAACGTTCGTAGCACCGACGACGTAACCACTGACGTTGACATCACCGAGAAGATCGAGATACGGCAGAGACAAGTACGGTAGGCACAGATAGCCCTTGAATAACATTAAAAATGATAAAAATTATTGTCATCGAGTACTGTAACATTTATATTAATGTATTTCACTGTTAACGGAAATAATAATAATTGAAATTAAAATTATTCATCATATAAATGATAAATATTTTTATTTTTTTTCGATCTTGTTTGATCGATAATTCGTATAATAATTGAAAAAGTATTCTCCGAGAGCCTCGTTATGTAAATTAATTATATGAATATAATTGATATGAAAAATAAATTAATCGTAATGTCATACGAACTTTGGTGAAGAGATTCAGCGGTAAGCCACAATTTTCGGGATCGAGATTGGCAATATGCGTCAAATTTGATGTTAAACGCGCCTCGGAGAGTGCATCGCTGCTCGTATCGCGTGGCAAAACATTGTCAACGACAACATCGCCCATGGAAAAATTTATTGCATTTCCGCTCGCCGCTCTGCGGACACTTTCACGTATCTCCGGCGCACAATCATCGACATTTCTCGGCATCGTCGAATCATAATTATCGCGATTCTCGCTTAAATCATTATACTTCATCACGATTATCTCGCTCTCGTGATTATTTTTCTCATCCTCGTTGTTATTTTTCCTCGTCAATGACGAAAATTCGTCGTTACATTTTACAATCGTTGTCTCGATCGTTTTATTGTCATTTGGAGAATGAGAATTGTCATTCGTACGATCGTATTTCATGTTTTCATGTTGCGCGAGCTCCGAGACTTTGGAAATCTCGATAATTTCTTCCTCGTCGAAATTCGGTATCGGGGACATTGGCCTCGAGGGTCTGCGATATATCGAAAATTGCGATTTTTTTTTTTTTTTAACACGTCTAAACGCGAATGTTAATAATTTTTTTTTATACATCGCGTGTCCAATGACAAAAGATCGTGAGCGCTATAATAGAATCTTTTGTCGTTTTTAATGGCAAAAGGTTGTATAATTTTTGTTTTTTTTCGTATTTGGAATAAGAACGCGAAGGTATGTCCAGAGAAACGTTGAAATTAAAAAACCGGTCAGCTAATGACAGAAGGTCGTATGTACACTTGGAAGATACGATCTTTTATTAGTACGAACGTGAAGAGAAAAAATTGCGCAGACTAATTGGGAGTATGAATGAAATTTTTTTATTTCAAAATCTGTTAGTTTAGGAAAAAATTTTTGGTACGTATTTTTTATTTTTTAATTTTAATCAAAATTTCCGTTAATATAACAAATTGAAAAATATAAAATTATGACGTCACACATGTTACGCTATATCTATATATATATCAAAATCCGTGAAATTAAATTGCCTATAACAGGTGCATCTGTCATTTTTAACGAAAAATAAACAAATACGTCGTCATTATTTTTACTTACTCTACATCATGCGCCCCAATAATTGAAAAAAAAAAAATTTCATTCATGCGCAAGACCTTCTGCAATTAGGAGTATGAATGAAATTTTTTTTTGACAAAAATATTATTTTTGCGGGATACGATCAAGTTTTGTCAAATATCAGGACTTTAGTTGCGAATTACGTAAAGTTTCGCGATTTTATCAAATCAGCGTTGAAAAATCGAAAAATAAATTCCATTCATCCGCGGCACATACGACTTTTCGATTGGACGTACGCAAGTTCAAAATTTCAACAGATCTTCGCGTTTCAGGCGTTTCCGGAGCGATTCGTGGAAAAAAAAAAAACAAAAAAAAAATCACACGACTCTTTGTTATTTTGCTCGGAAAGGTATATATAATGATAAAACGTCGTAAGTTTTTTTTTTTTTCATTGATTTTTGGTAGATACGAACACTTTTGCGCTTACGTTTTTTTCTTGCTAATTTTAATGGATCCAGGCGGTTGCTATGTTTTTAAAGCGAATGCAACGAAAAAAAAAAAAAAAAATTTATACGACCTTTTGCCACCAAAATCGTATTTTGGCGCTTACGACCTTCCGCTGTCATTAGACACGCGATATAACATCGATCGGTGCAATATTTTGTATTTTGTAACAAATTTTTATTTGCCTCGGGCAAAGATTTCGTGTTTCGAGGGACAAATATAATGAGCTGCTATCTCGTTTCGTTCGAATCTCCGCTGCGCCGGGCACGGTATGCTCGATTAATCACAATTTCCAACTTATCGCAGCGACATTCATTCGTATAGCTCGAGTAAAAAATTACTTTTATTACGAAATATATTATCAAGGATCATCAAGGAATGTATTATTTATTTTTCCATTATATACGTACTTGACGCAAGCCGCTTCACGCAGGCCTTTCTCAATCATTCCGGGATGAAGCGATAGAAGTGTGAGAATAGCTACGCAGAGCGGCTGTACGGGTGATTGATAAAAGACAACTCTCTTCTCGAGCAGCATGAGCTTGAAGAGAAGGAGAGCTTTGTGACGAAACTGCAGTATAAAATCCCTCGCCGACAGACCTGAATAATGTAAATGAGTTCCCCTTTTTATCATTCCGGTATGAAAAAAAAAAAAAAAAATGTGCCTCATCCAAAAAAAAAAAATACACCACACAAGCAGCCCAACGTACCCACAAAAACCTGAGGTGGAATTTGGCTGTCGGCGCTCATACAAGCGTTGAGATGATGAAAAGTCTCCTCGAGGAGGGAAACTTTGCTAAAATCACCCTCCTCGAAGTAAGCATGAGTTATGAGAGCCATTTTTACCTGTATGTGCCCGTAGAGGGGCAAATTACTGAGAACGCATACGGACTTTTGTACCGTGCCCCTCGTTATGTCGGACGTACGATTAATCAGCTTCTGCAATTGTCAAAAGAAAGAAAAAAAAAAAAAAAAAACGAAAATTGTTTCGCATTAGCGAGAGGAAACAAAAGACTCCTCCCACATATATATGCCTTTTCCAATTGTAATTTCTCGGTGACCGTTAAAAATCAGGGGCTAACCGTGTTGATTATCATTTTTTAAAGCCATTTTCAAGTTGAGCCAATTTTTTTTTATTATAAAATATCCCATAAATCAGTTGCGGTAAATCCCCGGGATATGGCGAAACGTCGGAATCGAGACTGGTCAATGAGGAACGTGGACCGGCCGATCACGTGATTGGACCGACCAATCAGGTGCATGGAAACTCATAGCCGTGGAACTTGCTCCATTGTCAGAACCAATGGAGCAGCGCGAACTCAAATACGAGGACTTTTATCGTATTTCGAACATTTTCAGGTTAAAAATTTTCAATATTTTCGCTTATTTGGTAAATAACGTTGTAAAAAAAAAATCGTTAACAATCTATAAACGCTTCTCCATCTTGTAAGTATCGAAAAAAAAAAAAAATGCTCAGAACTGTTAGTTACTTGGGAGTGGGGTAATGAATAAGCAGTTAATGTTAAATATATTAAAATGTTAAATGTTAATGTTAAGCAGTTAAATGTTAAAGCAGTCGTCCGGTGTAGAGGCCTAAAAAAAGGTGATTTTTGATGATTTTTTTTTTTACAAGGAAAGAAAGAAACAACGGACCGAACGAAAAAAAAAAAAAAAATTGGTTTTATACAAAAAATGTATAGAACATAAAAGATCAATCTTCTCATAAGCTACAACTTTTGTGGGGAACATTTTTCTCCGAGATGAACACTTTTCAAAACAAAATGGAAAAAACGATTTTATTTATTTATTTATTCATTTATTTATTCAACTTTTTCAGCCTCTTCCGACAGAATATCATCATTGGTGACGCAATAAAGCTATATCATGAAAAAAAAAAAAATTTCCGCCGTTATTCGGAAAAGTCACTAAACTAAAGAATTGCTAATTTTTTTTTTATACTCTTCAAATGTGCATTAAAGTACAATAAAATTTTCAAGAAGATCCGTTGTTTCTTTCCTTATAAAAAAAAAAATCACCTTTTTTTAGACCTCTACGCCAGACCTCAATGCACGATAGCAAAGCTCAATTTTACCAATGCAGGATAAACCCAGCCGGAAAATTTCCGGCATTGTTTATCATGGAAAAAAAAGAAAAAAAAAAAGTTTTTATTCGAGGCCTAGGACCAGCAAAGTCTTTCAGTCTCTTGCTCAATTATCCATATATGTATAAATGTGCTCTCGCTGCGCAAAAGCTGCGATTTCATGAAATTGTAAATACGACAAATAAGCTAAACGGACAAAACAATGCGATGTGAGCGCGCAAAGATCTCATACCTCTGCGGGAATCTGCCTGAAGCACGAAACACCGTAAATCGTTTTTTTAGGATCACTAAGGCTCGGCAGATGAAAGTAAACCGTGTCCGAGTCGTAATTGTGCGAGCCGTCAGGTAGCGCGAGAGTTGGGAGATATTTCCAGCCCAAAGGGCATTCGTTGGGCGATCCTGGCACCAGGGGAGGAAACGAATATTCTACCTAAAGAAAAAAAAAAAAAAAAAACATCGAAATGTTCGAAAACAAAAAGCGTCGAACGTCGCGGTAAAAAAAAAAATCAATAAAACCAAGTTTTAGGAGCGAGTTGCATTCGCGCGAAGGATAAACCAAAAATGTGCAATTGAAATGTATTTTTAGGGTAAAGTGGAAAAAGAAAAACGGAGAAATTATTTTTTTGATTACCTGACAGCCCTTTTTGTGATGAAAACCAACGACGATAACGTGAAGTATCGGACCCGACGATTCTGCCATTATTTTTTCCCTTCACTCAACCGTGCCGCGCGATCACCCTTTATTTTTTTATTCTTCGTTTTCAAATTTTGATTTTTCGAAAACGTCAAGAGTTTACGTATTGAGAAATTTAACGTTAAACTTCATGACAACGATAAGAGAAATATACACCCTTTTTTTATCATGACACCCACTGTATCTTGTGTTTTTTAAGCGAACTTTGTGCCGGAGAGGATATAATAGCAGACGAATCGACATGCGCCATACTCCTCTCGTCTCTCCCGAGAGAGAAAAACACCACTAACACCACGCAAAAGACGACAGAACAAAGCTAATTGTTTATGAAATAATATGAAAATTTTGAGGTTAGATTTGTTGTAGGTTCGTTCGTTTGTTGGTTGGATGTCGCTAGGAGTTTAAAGCTGATGGATAAGGTAGTTTTTTAGCTGATGGATAAGGTAGTTAAGAATTTTTGTAATCGAGGATTCTGGGTAATACGTTAAATTTGAATGGAAACGAGATGTATAGACATTTATTGCGGTAAATCATCCCGGGTAATCGATTATACTTTGATGGACAGGTTATTAGATGTATTTACAGTAAAAGGCATGTTTGGTACATTTTATTTTCATTGAGATAATGGAGTGAGAGATTTTGGGTGATCCGCTGGATCGTTACTTGTGAGGCATGTCGTGTAACTCATTATCTTTAATAATGCATATGGTGGTCAATCCATTTGATTTTAATTAGTCTAACATGATATAAGATTTTAGATTATCTGTGAATTTTTTTTTACAACAATGCAAAAGTGCCTTTCGAAGTTTCCGAAGGGAAAAGAAAGATAAACACCAGAACACAAAATTGACCAGCCACTTTGGGGCTGGTTACATACACTTGTAAAAGTCGAAAAATCACTTTTTTGAAAACCGACACGTTTTGAAAATAAAATCATCTTATAAATGTTCCCTAAAAATCTGAAGGTGATGGGATCAAAATTCACAGAGTTATAGCAGGCTGTTATGTTGTGAAGCCCCGTCGAAAGCGTATAATCCTTTTTCAAAACTTTAAAATACGTTTCCCAAGTCGGTGAGCAAGAAATCTCGAAAACAATTTGCATCAATCTAAAATTTTTGGGGGTTCTTCTAGATATAAAAATGTAGCATTTAATCAAATGAATTATATTTCCGATGCATACTTTTCGGATTTGATGAACGATAAATGTCGACATTTTTTTCGCAAAAATCAAAACTTTTGAACACCTGCCAATTTGTTTTAATAGATATTTCGAAAATTCCTTCGATTAATGACAGGATAAACTAATATACCAACGAAATCTGTTTGATTTTGTGATTTTAGATAACCTGAGTTATAATGGCATAGCACACCGCAAACGACGTTATTCAAAATTGCTTCCCGGACATGATCTGTATTTCCGTTATAAATCAATGTTTTTCAACAAAAAAATTAGAGATTGCTCTTCACATGTTACTTTTTTAATGTACCAAATTCCTGTTAAAATGTATAATTCCGATTTTCTGAAAATAAGTTGCAAAAATGCGTCTTTTTCCGAACAAGTGAATATTATATAACCCTTTAAAGAGAATCGCAGAAAAAAAAAAAAAAAAAAAAACATGGACTTACGTAGAATCAACTATTGTGACGATGAGGAGTTTCTATAACTCCAGGAACTTTGAGGCCCCGATTCACTTTCAATGTTTATCGGAGTACAAACTCAATTTATCAGCCAATCTTCAAATTATAAGAAAAACAAAAATTAAGTTGCGTCAAAGTAATTAGGAGCAAGTACGATAAAATAATATTGTAGAAATAAATTCTTTGCGTCATTGATATTTTTTTTATTTATCCATCTGCTGTGTTGCAGATAATGCATAAACGATATCACGTAGAAAAATATACAAGTGTAAAAATTTTATATAGTCTTTTGAAAAGCATCCCAACATAATTTTTTTTTTCCTCATCCTGTAAAGTCCTTGTAGTAAGAATAAACGTATTTATTTGCATTGTTCAATATCGGATTGGCTCGTAGAAGCGACCTCCAGTTCCACGGCAGTCTTGGCTTCGCGCAATCGCGCAAGCGTTATCTCGGCTTTCCGCATCATGAGCGGATCATCGTGATGACTGAGCAACCTACAAGTCTCGATTAATACCTTCTCGTTTTCCTAATGAACAAAATACAAACAATAATAATATCAATCGAATGTATATTTTTTTCGATCTTAACGATATGCAAAAGAAACGAAAAAAATTAATTTTACACAAATAAATACAAATATTATTAGTTTGATAGAAATATATATATATATATATATATATATATATATATATATATTTTTTTTTACTGAATATTACATTGAAATTAAGCTTACTCTGAGATGGCTGAGATAGCTCGTATAGCTTGATGGTTGTTCTTTGAGAAGGAGTGCATGACTGCACAGGAACGTCCGAAATAAGTTAACTCCTCTCTGAAAGTATCGACCTGAGAAGGAAATGTAAATCATTGTTAAAAACATTTATGTAAATTTAACACGGATTGTTCAAAGAGAACTTTTAAACAGTGAAATGTGCGTTATCCAGAAAAATCAAGATTTATGAATCGCGATTTTCTCACCCGGCATCAGAGTTTCCATCAGGTAGTTAATTTTCTCACATAGCTTTATGTTTTCCTTCAAGATTTCCGGCGTCGCGATGTCGTGTAGAGAGGCGACTTCCTCTGCCAAATCCACCTTAGCTGGGAATAACACGCAATGATTCTCGTGAAGAATCTTCTCGTTCTTATCAATGAATGCTTTCAACTCGATAATGCTTCCGGGAGTTATTTTTAAATATTCCTCGGATATGCCGTTCAGCATCGTGTCGATGACATCCGAGGGCTTTTTCACGTTGCACTTGTCGCACACGAAATCAGGAATTTTTTCTCCATTCGGCACTGCGAATGTAGGCGGGAGCATGTATCCGGCGCATTCGCTGATTAACAAAACAATTAAACGGTTTCAGCTGGATTTTTTTTTAAATTTGTGATGGAAAAAAAAAACAAAAAGAAATGAGACTCGATAGTAATTACTCGTTGTTGCATTTGACCGCGCTGAACATGGTTCCAAATTCCGTGGGATCATTGCATCGCTCGCAGCAACAATCGAAGAGTCTCGTTTGCGCTATGACACTTCTGCTCTCCTTAATGCAGCTGAATGGACCTATGTAGCTGATTGCTATCGGATGACCTAATGCGAAGATAAATCCCGTTGTTTTATTGTTTCAAATGGCAAATAGAAGAGTAAAAAAAAACAAAATTGAGACCTTCTGGAATCGGCACAACTGCTCGAATTGTGGCTATATCATTACGGGTGGTTGTGAAACAATTAGGCCGGCAACTGTGCTCAAAGTAGGAAGCTTTGTCGAATAGTACCCCGTGTAAGTTTGGCTGACCGCATCCAAAGGCATTCATCTTTAAACATGAACATATATAATATTTATTTCTTCACGAATCTCAAAGATTCTCGTCAAATGAGAAATCCTATTACCGCACTGTCACAATAAAGTTACTGTACAGTAACTGTACAATTATATTACATTAAGGAGGGTGGCTACATCCGTGCGATAGGGGAAAATCGGGGAAGGGTCGCTTTGTGCGCGGGTTGCCGGGCGGGCAGCGTGCCAGAGGGAGAGGTCCGCGTTACGAGTTCCCGAGCAAACAATGTAATATAACGAGAGCTGTTTTATTTTTAAAATTTCTTAATAAGCATTTCCCTTTTTGCGAACTTCTTCCCAAAAATTCGATGATCATATAGATCCATTTTCATTAAATTCTTATCATTTTAAAGAGTGAACCTTACGCACTAACACATGTACACGCGTACAAGTAATTTCACGGGATGAATTCTCGAAGACGAGAGAATATTTTAGGAATGTTTTGTAATGAAATGATTTCTTATCCAAAAATGTTGTCGGTGAAATATCAGCGCACAACGTAAAATATTTTAAAACAATTTTTTCATTACTTTTTATTAAACTGTGATCCGTCGCTGATATATTTCACAACATTTTCGGATAGGGAATCATTTCATCACAAAACATTCCTAAAATATTCTCTCGTCTTTGAGAATTCATCCTGCGAAATTACTTGTACGTGTGTATATGTGTTGGTGCGTAAGGTTCACTCTTAACGTTATTCTGAAGTATTTCATGAGATACGTACGATTAAGCTGTGGTCGCCCTTGTATAAGAGTACAACATCAAGAATTAATTGCAGGAAAACTATGCAGAGACTTGAAATTTTGCCGCTGAATAGTTCTCACACCTTTATTGCATCATTACTGTATAGTTATTGTACTATATAATTACTATAATATTACTGTAGTTACCGTACTGTCACTGTACCATTACGATATGATCACTGTACAGTTGCTATACCGTTACATACAGTTACTTTACTATTACTGGACTGTTTTTGTACCGTTACCGTACCAATTAATTTCCTTTTCATACAATATATTCTATTTGCATTTTTTTTTCCAGTATGGCTTTTCTGTTCAGCGAGTCTTTGTATTATTTTTTTTCATCACCAAAGTTATTTTACCAATACACTGTACCAAGTCTTATAGGAGAACAAAAGAGGTGTACATGCAACCATACAAGGAGGTTTAAATATATGACTTAAATATAGTGGATATAGATGTGTTCGAATCATTGAATAAATAACTTTTCTTTGTAAACGTCGAACAGTTTTAGCCCGAAAGAAGTCAACGATCGCCAAGCAACATATATATATTATATACATTCTCAAGTTTTTGGTCTTCGAATATATTATAAATACAGCGGTATATTTTGGTGATTAGTTACAAACCTCCACGATACCGATGATGTCCGCGATTTTCCCCTCGTCCAAGTCTATATTCATTATAATCTTGACAAACTCGGCAGCGATCGATGCATTATGTTTCGCAAATTCGTTGGAATGGCCCTGCAGTTTCAACAGTCGTTGATAAGCTTTGGGATTACTTTCTCGCAGTGCCAGGGCCCTCAGCACGTAGATCTTTCCCTTATAACGATTCTTTGCCGACAGACGTTCCTTCAAAAGTGGTGACCATAACTTCGTGTAGTCCTCCACGCTCTCCCTGCTTCTTCGATATTTCAACGTTAATTCACATTCCGGGCCATGTTTCGTGCAATTCAAGCACATGTGCAAACCGCATTTGTCACATTGTTTCGCATCTTCGGGTATCATAAGCGGGACGTAGCAATTCAAGCAGGTGAACGGACTACTATCCGTATATCTCGGTATTACGAGGAGAGGCCTATTTTCACGCAAAACAATCTCCTCGGTCTCGATTCTCCTCGTGGCAATGTAGCGTCGTCCGACCATTGGATCATAAACGAGATTGAAAGGCCGGCAACTTTTCGAGTGAGTCTTCCAGTCGGATTTCTGATGCTCGAGACTACAATAATACACGACATCGCATCCAGTGCATTTTTTTTCTGTGCTTATTTTGCAAACAGCGCAAACATTCGCGTTTTCGGTCTTCGATTCTGTATCAACGCTCATCGTTGCGACGTGAAAGGTTGAAAGGCACACACTACCACCACAGTCTCTTAAATAGGGGAGAAATCAGCACCGCCGATGCCAGATTTTTGACGGCAAATGAGCTTGAATGAGATATTTCTGGCGGAAAATCGCCAAAAGTCCGACAGCTTATCTCAGAAATTTGGGGTGATCCCCAACGTCAAATCGCACATGTGGTAAAGGTTCATTTACACCACGGACCGGATGAGTCAGATGATCGTCCCGATAGCCAATCGTAAGGCTTTCTCTATATGTCTATATATATAGGGATCCGCACTACAAAACTCAGCCGCGTGGTGGCAGCATCATGGATTTTGCTTTTTAGCGGAATTTTTGAATCGTTTTTATCGAAATAAACATTTTTATTAAAAAAGAAGCTCTGATTAACAAAAAGTATTACAAAAGCAATTTAAAATAATACACATGTTTAATATTTCTATTCATTTGCGTGGTTCACATGTGATTCGGTAAAATAAAATTAAACGATATAGATGTAACACGTTAGGTTAGGTGAGGTTTAAGTGAAAGGACTCAGCGTGTTCAAACGCAAGACGTACCCAAATTCAAAAAACTAATGGATAATTAAATTGACATAACCCATTATGCGTAATTGCTGTGCTCCGCTGTGTAAAGGAGAGGTAATTTTTTTTAACGATCGGCATGCTCATTGACGTCGCGATAATCGATATCACTCGGACACTAGAATAACAGTGGTAAGCCATCTCGGGTAATTTATATTTTTTATAAAATAAAGAATTTTGAGTATCCAGTAGATATTCATAAATCGAGGAAAACGACATTCGCAATTTATAATTATACGTTAAAACGAGCAATAATAATCTGTATTTCAATCATTCAAATTAACGCAAAAAAAAACGTATATTTGCAATAAAATTCTAATTGATCGAACGCACAAAAGTTCCTACGTTGGCGTGATTCTCCGACTCGACACCAGATGACGCAACATGTTAAAAACTCTCAGCATTTTCTCTCTCTCTAGCTCTTGCACGATACGATATACAACCTCCAAACGTCAAAATCAATTTTAAAAGCTGTTTCGGAGAATACTCACGCACTTTTTTCATCCTGTCGGAGAGAAATAAAAAAAGTTATTTTTTCATCGTCGAATTATTTAATTTATCTACAGCACTACTTTTTTCGATCTCAAATTCGCGATGTTTTAAAAGTCTTTATTTTTCGTTCTCGGTCGTTGCAAAGTTTTTTTTTTTTTATTTTGCCACGATCGAACAAAATATTGTGAACAGTTTACGATAATTCTCGTTTTTTTGCGGATTTTCGGTGATTATCTGAATTTTTTTTTATTTCTTAATCCGCAAAAATAAAAAATAAAATATTTCCATCGATTTTTGAGCTCACCGTCGAACTTGATGGCCTAGCGAGAGATTTGCGCAGTGCTATAGGCAATTTTTCGCGAAATAGTCGTCATAGAATTGCGATATTTTTTTTTATTTTCTGGCCTGCGTCGACTTGAAATCGCAGTACAAAAATGCCGAGCTCTTATCTTTATGCCATTAACAACGAGGGAAGAGTCTTCGGTCTTTCGACATCGGGGGGTATGTGGCGAGAATTCATGTATCTGGGCCTTGAGTTCAAGCAACTTTCCGCCGTGCCGCACTTCATGTGGGCCATAGGCGGCGATCGTCAGGTCTACGTTCACGTACACGGTCTCGATATACCAATCAGGATAAAGGAAGAAACTTATGAGAACGAAGTAAACAATTTTTCTGATTTTCATTGATTCGCTTAAAGTCGGCGATCCTCGAATCAGACAAATCGCGAATTTGATTAGTCTGGAAAATTGTACTTTAATCGCAAACACTTTTTTTTCCACAAAATATCAAATCGTGATTCTCAAGTTTTACGAATTAATTGCTAATTACAAGTGTCATGAGTAATTTTAATGATTCAATTACTAATTACGAGTTTATTTGTAATTAAAATTATTTAATTACCAATTGAGAGGGTAATATGTAATTTTAATTATTAAATTTCCAACTTACGGTTTTAGTTTTAATGATAATGATTTAATTACCAATTACGAGCTTAATTTGTAATTACCAATTGATAGGGTAATATGTAATTTTAATAATTTAATTTCCAAATTACGGTTTCAGTGTTGATTATAATGATTTAATTACAGATTACAATCGCAATATGCAATTAAAGCGATTGAATTATTAATTGCGAGTCCAATATTGAGTTTGAACGATTCGAGTATTAATTGTCGATGTGATATGTCATTTTTATGATTCAATTACAAATTCCAAGTGTAATTCGCTATTTTAATACTTGAATTACTAATTAACAAATGTAACATCCAATTCGAATGATTAAAATCACATATCAGCAATTTGAATTTTTCAATTACCAATTACAAGTCGAATATGCAATTTTTATGATTCTATTATAAATTAAAAGTGTAAGATATAATTAAAATTGCATATCACTCATTTTAATGATTTAATTACTAGATACGAGTTTAATTTGTAATTAAAATGATTTAATTACCAATTAAGAGGGTAATATGTAATTTTAATAATTCAATTTCCAAATTACGGTTTCAGTGTTAATTATAATGATTTAATTACAGATTACAGTCGCAATATGCAATTGAAACGATTGAATTATTAATTGCGAGTCCAATATTGAGTTTGAATGATTCGAGTATTAATTGTCGATGTGATATGTTATTTTTATGATTTAATTACCAATTACAAGTTGAATATGCATATTGTATGATTCTATTATAAATTAAAAGTGTAAGATATGATTAAAATTTCGTATCACTAATTTCAATGATTCAATTACTAATAACAGGTGTAATTTGTGATTTTAAATTATTTTATTACGAATTACAAGTAAGAGTAATGAATGTGTAATTGTTTATTTTTTTTTTCCTGTTTTACACCAACTCGTCTCCCAATTCTGGATTTAAAAAAATTATTCTTATTATTGTATGAACACAGAGATGGTTGCCCCTCGAGGGATTCAGCGGAAGATTGTTGCCCACAGACAGATACAATTTTTCCAATCAAGACGGCACGGTCGATCGTTCGCGCGACAAAGTAAAATTACCCTCGATGGCCTGGCAATGGGAGGGCGATTGGCACATCGAGACTACTCTTGACGGACAGCCTTTGGATCATGACGTTAGATCATCGCAATTGTTAAACAAAAGAAAATTAATTTAATTTAATTACAATTTCTTTTTTTTTTTTTCTCTACGGATTCGATCTATTAAACATTTGCCACTTCTTCATTTTCTCTGAACAGGGTTGGACTTATGCCGTTGATTTTCCGGCCACTTATACGACGAAAAAACAATGGAAATCTTGCGTCAGGAGACGCAAGTGGGTACGCTATCGCAGATACAGCGCCATGAATTCCTGGTGCGCTATTGCTCCGCTTCATAAAGACGCCACGAAGGTGAAACGATAGTGTGAAAAAAATTAGAATATGAGAGGAAAAAAAAAAACGAGAACCGAAAGTAAAAGAGTTTTTTGTTATTTTTTTTCTTTTTTTTTTTTTTTCAGGAACCATTCATCGACGTGACCATCGGTGGGAATCAAATACCGGGCGGAAGCCCCGGAAGTTTGGTAGTTTGGGCTGTAACAGCCCATGGAAGGGTACAATTATTTGCTAATTACAATTTGAATGCTCGATTGGTTGATTTTTATCTTAATTCTGAAAGTTTATTGAGATACAAACGATGCCACGCATAGGAAGAGAAAAAAAATTCTCTCAAAAGATCTGCGACATTATAAAATAGGTCGATAAAAATTCTGACCACATTTTATTTTGCATTTGTAAAATAAAAAAAAAAAACGTGTACAGTTATCTCGTACGAGCTACAAAATTGCTATAACTAATAATTATTGTAAAGAAGCAGTCAGAAATTACGCCCGTCCTACAATAATTACTCTTTTTAAGTGTATATTTGGCGATTCTACATTTCCAGGTAATGTTCAGAGTTGGGGTAAGTTCAACATCGCCCGAGGGTCAACGCTGGAGCGCGATAAAGTTGCCTACGGGATACGAAGTATGCCAGATAAGCGTGGGTGTGTCGGGACTCGTTTGGGCCATTCTCAATAACGGCAAAGCCGTCGTACGAATCGGCGTAACTCGAGAAAATCCAATGGGTAAGCGATTGATAATTATTTTTCTTGCGTGCGTGAGTTAATTTGTCACTGATGTGAGAGCTGACAAGTAGCGCTTTTGCAGCTTTGAAAAAAAAAAGATAAATAAAAACTTTGTTAGAACGTCGAGAAACGCTGCTGGTGCTCGTCACCGGTGCCACTAGTTCTGCTATTTTTCGTCGTTGGCGCCACTAGCGGTCCTAATATTCGTTGCTGGCACCGCTTTCTCTCTATTAGCCGTCTCTGGCGCCACCAGTGCTGCTATTATTAGTCACTGGCGTCACTAGCGGTGCTAATATAGTCGTCACTGGCGCCACTAGCTTGCTCTTAGTCATTGTTAGCGCCACCAGCGCTACTATAGGCTATGCGCAGATGTTCTACTAGCGCCGCTCGCGGAAAAAAGTATAATAAATTGTGTGCTAGAATTGTATGGATGTTATGCAGCGAAAGTGATGGAAAAACATATATTTTTTTATAGCGTTGTATTTAATATTAACTAAATATAATGTTTCGAAAGGTACGTAAAAATTATTCATCTGGACTTTTTTTCATTTCTAAATTTGAAGTAAATGAAGAAATAAATGTCCAATTTCTTTACAGTGACAGCACACCATAACCTAAAAACACAGCCCACAGCAATGGCGGCCATAATTTTGCGCATGTGTGTGTGTTTTTGTGTTTGTGTGTGTGTGTGTGTACGAATGAGGTCCCAAAAACTTACAATTATGTCCACCACAAACGCTCGCGTCACATTTCGTCATTACTCCGCTCCCTTGCACATGGCCTATCAATCGTTGACCAGCGCTGCTATTAGGGTGCCTTTTTACGAGCGAGTTATTCGCTGAAAATCGAACGAATGATGGTCACGTGACCGCGGTTAGTCCATTATATTCGCTGTTTTTTCGCTCGCCCGTGAAAACGAAAGTAGCGCAAAAAAAACCAGCGTCAATCTAGTATTCGATCGCTTTCCGCGACTGGTCGCTAGAAGTTCGAAAATTCGAACTTCCAGCGAATATATTTAGCGGTAGGAATGTCAGTCGCGTGACACTTTGACGCTGAAAAAGTAGCGTGTATTCGCCGCCATGAAATTGCACCTTTAGTCGTCGCTGGCGCTACCAGCCTGCTTTTACTCGTCGTTGACGCAATGCTGCTATTAAAGAGGTTCTTAACATTAATTTAGTGCGGCAAGGGGAACGTGATGGCGTGACGCGAGGCAGGTTGCGTTCGGCATTTGTTTCACCGAGCCATTACTCACGCTCAATTCCGTTTACAAGTACATTTCACAATCGGAACGGTGAAAAACTTTCTTTGTGGGCTAATTATATCTATGAAGGTCTGATCTGTCGTTTAAGCGGTTCTTCGGGGAAACGTTACCGTTTTTTCACTCCTACAATAATCTCCAATCATAACTTCGAATACTTCTCCCATAAGAGCCCACGTATAAGTGGCATATGTAATGTTTTTTTTCTCCTCAACTACGGGGTCAAAAAATCTGAAATAATTACGGTGTATTCCTGGTAGCAGCACAAACCTCCCCTTAAATTTTAGAATCATTCTTACCGTTTTTCTCTGGAACCTCCTTAAATGTCGCTGATTCTACCAGCGCTGTTATTAGTCATCGCTGGCGCCACAAGCGGCGCTATCAGTCATCACTGGCGCCACTAGCTCTGCTAATGCTATTAGTCATCGCTGGCGGCACCAGCGGTGCGAATATTCGTACTGGTTCCACCGGCACTGCTATTGGTCGTCGTTGGCATCAGCAGCGATCCTATTGGCAATCACTGACGTCAGAAGTGCTCCTATTGGCTGTCATTAAACGCCACGTCATCTGCTACCCCAACTAACCAAAGTTTTCATTCTTTCCGCTCATAAACAGAAATAAAAATTTCAGTCTCGTTACGGGCGAAAAAAAAAAATCCCAACATTGATTAACATTACAAGGAGAAAGTATGAGAAAAACGATCCTTAAAATTTTCAATGCCCGGAATTATTTTCTATCCATTTTTTTCGTTTTTTTTTTTTTTTCTTAAATAAAAAGTTGTCTTTTATATTTTCTTCTTCGTTTTTCCAAGGTGACGATTGGTCGGAGGTTGAACCACCGCAGTCGGATCTTCGTCTCGTTCAAGTGAGCGTTGGCAACGACGCTGTTTGGGCCGTCAGCCATGAGGGAAGTGTTTGGTTTCGCAAAGGCATCAAGGGCGAGATGAGCGGTGTTTGCGAACAATTGTCAACGGGTACGGGATGGGTCGAGATGCTCAGTAAAATGTCACTTGTCTCCGTAGCACCGAATGATCAAGTAATTTGATTTTTTTACAAAATTAAAAAACGAAAAAAAAAAAAAAAACAAAACGTCAGATTTAATATATAATTTCCGACGCGAATTGATTTTTTTTTTTTTTTTCATTTTGTTACTTTTTTTTTCCAAGGTCTGGGCAATCGGACACGAGGATCGATGCTTGTATTATCGTAACGGAATAACGAGATCCGAATTGACAGGCAAAAAATGGCGGCTCATCAATGTACCGCTTCAGCTTAGCCGGGCCAGTAGCAATGCAAGTTTATCGTCGAGCAACAGGCACAGCATGTGCGGCACTCCCCAGCAGCATCGACATCAGAGTTGGAGCTCCCTGGTAAAATTATATTTGAAAATATATATATATGAGTAAAAACATCAATTATCGGCCAAGTTTGGGCTTCACTATCGGGGATCTTTTTGTAATTTACACGGGCTTGGTGTCTGTGTTGAAAAACACGTGTCATAATTTTTTCAGATTTTTTCCTCCATTTTTTTTATCTACCATTGGGTATCGAATTCTTTCATTTGAAACTTTTTTGTTTTTTTTTTTTTTTTTCATTTAATTTTGGAGGCTTGAATTTGAAAGAAAACCAATTCTATATTTTTTTTTGTAAAAAAATCTCAACTTTCCGAAAAAAAAATATAGCCTAATTAATATACGGGTAGAAGACTCAAAATTAAGATTATAATCTGAAAAGTCGTTTTTTCGCCATTGCCCAAAGTTCAAAAAAAATTTCCATATTTTTTTCACAAAGCGGAAAAAATTTTACAGAATATATGTCATTTTTAAGTTGGGATCTCTAAAAACGCTTCTAGGATTAATAAAAATGTAAAAAAAAACATAAATTTCATTTATTCTAACAGTTTTAATATTTTTTAATTTTTTGGAGTGGCTGTTGAAACGAACAATAGACAATTGTTGTGTACTGGTGTAAATACTGGGTTATTGTTTTTATTATTTTACCATTACAACATACAATCATTCCAGTTGAAATACATTTGCTAGAGAAAACGTTTCCGAGTTCGACACAGGTTTGGAGAATAACTGTTCCCAAATTATTTGGTACAGGCGAAATCGAATGCAACGATCGAGTACCTTTGACAGTCTTTGAACGCAAAGATCTTTGTTAAATTTCAGTCTTTGAATTCGGATACTCAATATTTTCCAAAAACTCAAAAGTTACATTTGGTAAATCGATAGACGCCCAATCAAACAAGTTACCAAATGTAACTTTTGAGTTTTTGGAAAATATTGAGTATCCGGATTCAAAGACTGAAATTTGTCAAAGATCTTTGCGGTCAAAGACTGTCAAAGGTACTCGATCGTTGCATTCGATTTCGCCTGTACCAAATAATTTGGGAACAGTTATTCTCAAACCTGTGTCGAACTCAAAAACGTTTTCTCTAGCACATGTATTGCAACTGGAATGATTCTATGTTGTCGTAATGATAAAATAATAAAAACAATAACCCAGTATTTACACCAGTACACAACAATTGTCTATTGTTCGTTTCAACAGCCACTCCAAAAAATAAAAAAAAAAATATTAAAATTGTTACAATAAATGAGATTTATGGTTTTTTTTTGCATTTTTATTG
Organism: Rhorus exstirpatorius; assembly: GCA_963564615.1. Lineage (NCBI taxonomy): Eukaryota > Metazoa > Arthropoda > Insecta > Hymenoptera > Ichneumonidae > Rhorus > Rhorus exstirpatorius. The sequence continues at coordinate 20,502,105 of OY751319.1, read as the reverse complement.
ATCCCAGTAGTGTTTTCGGAGATCCCAACTTAAAAATGACATATATTATGTAAAATTTTCTCAACTTTCGGAAAAAAAATGTGGAAATTTTTTTTGAATTCTGGGCAATGGCGAAAAAACGACTTTTCAGATTATAATCTTGATTTTGAGAGTCTTCGACGCGTATATTAATTAGGCTATTTTTTTTCGGAAAATTGAGATTTTTTTACAAAAAAAATATAGAATTGGTTTTTTTTTTCTTTTTTTTTTCAAATTGAAGCTGCCAACATTGAATGAAAAAAAAAATTAAAAAGTTTCAAATGAAAGAATTTGATACCCAATGGTAGCTAAAAAAATGGAGGAAAATATCTGAAAAAATTATGGGACGTGTTTTTTAACACAGACACCAAGCTGTGTAACTTACAAAAAGATCCCCTATAGTGAAACCCACACTTTGCCGATAATTAATGTTTTTACTCATATATATATATATATATATATATATATATATATATATATATTCAACGTCAATTATAGCAAATAAAATTCAATTCAACGTCAATTATAGCAAATAAAATTCAATTCAATCGCAACAAATTATGATAAGATTAAAGTTTTTTGTTTTTTGTTTTTAATACTATCCCCCAGAGTTGAGAAATTATTTCGAAATTTTGGCAAATTTTTCTTTTTAATTTAAAAAACGAATTTTTAAAAATTTTTTTGAAAAAAAAGCAGAAAAAAAGGTAATCGTTATTGTAGAATCGACCGCACAGTACGAGCGAGGGTACGGCGCTGATAAGGGACTGGGAGGAGCAATCGAGATCGGCACCGACGCCGACGTCATTGAAACTCTGGCAAAAGACTAACGACGGTACGATTCCCGGCAACGTTCAACAGACGTCGTTCAAAGAGATGTACAATCAGGAGGAAAAAAATCGGTAATCAACGAATTGGAGATAATTTTTTTTTGTTAAACCGATTTTTGGTATTTTTTTTAATTTGTTTTTTTTTTTTTTTTTTGTAAAATTGTGATTATTTTACAGATCCGGTGATTCGGTGGAAATTGGTGATCTGACGGAGGCGAGCGTTGCAAGTATAACGATATCGAACGAGTCGTTGTCGCAGAGCGGCGAATCGATCGTGGTTTCCGGCAAAGGAATGGGCAGTACAGTGAAGGTTTGCAAAAAAAAAAAAAAAGAAAATTCCTTAAAATTAATTTATACTTGATGGTTTATTCGTAATTTCATTAGGAATTGCTGGACTTGATTTTTTTTTTTAAATTTACATCAATTTATTATCAGCAGGAAATTACGAGAGTAATTTTTAATTACAATTACATAATTACGAATTAAAAGTTACATAATTACGAATTACGACAATTACATAATTACGAATATCCAGTTTGAAGGATGAGAGTACAAATAAAGTACGAATTACATAAAAAAACACGAGTAATATGCAATTGAAATTATTTCATCACTAATTAATAGTGCAATATCGTATTTAATCGATTTATTAACAAATTATCGTTTTAATATCTAATTTCAATTATTCAATTAAAAATTACGAGTGTAATACATAATTAAAATTATTTAATTACAAATCGATGCTCCAGCATGTAATTTTAACGTTCGAACCACTAATTACAAGTGTAATCTGCAATTAAAAATTTTCAATCACGAATCACACGTCCAGTATCTTGAACGTAATCGTAGAAGCATATTTTTTTCTTCATCAATTCCGAAACTAAAAAAAAAAACGCTCGACTCGGCGAGGAGGGAAAAAAAAAAAAATGGAAAATAATTCGCAACGAATTTTTATACCAGGTAAATCCGGCCGCCTGGAGTCCGGTGCATTCGGTCGGTTCGATGGTCGGTGTCGAGGCTCATCCTGAGACCGACGGAAGTGTCTTCGATCCCGATTTGACCGGTGATTCCGGTGTATACGGCGAGGACGAGAGCACAGCGGCCGTTTATTGGGCCGAGTGCGATGTATCGTGGTCGAAAGTCGAAGCCGGTGCTTGCTTCGTCGATCCGACAAATCCCCCGAAATGGTACGACAAAAAAATATTCATAGATACGTAACGAAGAAAAGTAAAAAAAAAAAAAAGCTAAAAATTCATTTTTTTTTTTTTCGAAAAACATCCAATCAAAATTATTTTGTGATATTTTTATTAAAAAATGGTCAACTATTGTATTATATATTCATTCTTCATTGATATCGTTGTTGTTGCCGTTGTTTATTATATATAAACATCCAATCAAAATTATTTTGTGATATTTTTATTTAAAAATGGTCAACTATTGTATTATATATTTATTCTTCATTAATATAGTTGTTGTTGCTGTCGTTGTTGTGGTTGGAATTATTGTTTTTGTCGTTATTGTTGTTGTTGTCGCTGTTTTGATAGTTGTTATTGTATTTTTTGTTGTCGTTGTACTTATTGTTGTTGTTTTTGTTGTTTTTGTGATCGCTGTTGTAGTTTTTGTTGTTTTCGTCGGTGTTATTTTCATTATCTTTATTGTTGTTGTGCTCGGAACAACCATAACAACAACATATTGTCGTTGTTTCGTTTTTGTCGTCGTTCTTGTCATTGTACGTTGTTCTTCTCGCTGTCGTTGTGATTCTCGTTATCGTATTTATTTTTGTCGTTTTTATTGTATTTCTTGTTGTCGTTGTCGTCGTTATCATTGTCATTTTCGTTGTTGTTGTTATTGTAGTTGTGTTTGTCATTTTCTTTGTTGCTGCTGTTGGTGTTGTTTTATTTGTTGTTGTTGTTGGCCTTATTGTATTTGTTGCTGTTGCTGTTGTCATTGTTCTTGTCATTATCTTTATTTGGCATTTGTTCTTGTCATTGTCTGTTTTTGGCTGACGGTGCTTTGGGTGCTTCCTTACTTTATTTTCTTGATAGTGAATGGTTATTTGCTATGTTCCGCTTATTTGTACTATTGAAGATCGTATTTAAACTATTGGAGATTGATTTTTTTTTTTTTAATTAATGATAATTAATGGCTCGATTTACCATGTGGCTGTTTTTGGATATTTTGTGTACACATTATATTTTGTATGTTTCCAGGGGGAAAATTTCCCGTATGAATAAATAAATAAATAAATAAATTATCGTTGTTGTTTTCGCTGCCTTTGTTATTATATCTGTTGTCGTCGGTGTTGATGTTGTTGTTGTTGTTGTGCTTATGGTTTTATTGGTTGTTTCGTTGTTGTCGTTATTTTTGGGATTTTTGTTGTTGTTGTTGTTGTTGTTGTTGTTTATGCATTTTTGATTCATTGTTGAATTTATTATTACAATTTTTAAAATTACATGCCGATTAATGAATTCATTTTTACCTCCCTGTTTGTCCAATGAAATTACGACAGGATTGCCGATGGTCAATACCAATCGGCCCAGGGTGAAGTCGTCGAGCCCTGGAGACTTCGTATTCTCGAGGAATTGAAAAATCGTACAAAATCGATCGACTTCGATCTAACGAGATGCGAAAAAGCAATCGAGAGATCGTCGTGGGTGAAAAATGGCGATGCCCGCTGCAAACTCAAGGGTAGCCCGATATACGAGGATTGCGTGATTGAGCTCGAATGGATAAGCAGCGACAGTGGTACACTGGACTCGGGAACATTGACGATACTGAATTCCGATGGGGCAACGACAATGGTAATTTTTCTTCTTTTTTTTTTTTTTTTTTTTCCATGACAGTTTTTCGATGGTTGGGATTTAGAAAAAAAAAAAAAACCTTTTATTTTTCGTCATTTTTTTCGTGAATCGTAAAGAGTTGAAATTTTCGGGTAAAATAAATCGGGCTCGTGGAAAAATTTAATTTGGAGGAATATGGGGGAAAAAAAATGAAAAATAAAACACAAATAGTATTGAAAAAAAATTGTTTTTCTAATAAAAAAAAAATTGTTTTCCTAATTCTCGTTACAGATGCAATTTCCAATATCGGAAATCGTCTGCGTCGTTTGCTGCAGCGAGCCCGCAAGCCCGAGACTCGCTATTCACACGCCACGCTTGCCGCGTTCCAAAGTTTTGAGATTGCAATTTGCCAGTGATACGGAAATGGAAGATTGGATGGGTCACATAACGTCTGGTAAAATTAAAAAAAAAAAAAAAAATTGAAACAAAAATATTTTTCAAAAATTCATTGTTTTCTATCGTAATTTTTGTTTTCCAGTATCCTGTAAAATGAATAACGTTTATGGGCGACCTGGGCCAAATTCCATCTGGTCGACGACCGCTCTGGGTGACGTTTTCGTCTACGATCCCGTGCTAGCCGAGGTAAAAGCTTTTTTTTTTGTTTTTTTTTTTATGTTTTTTTTAATGTTTTTTAATGCTCACGACGATCGAGGATGAGAAAACGAAAATTGAAAAAAATAAAAAATATATATTTTTTTTCAGGCTAATCAATACGTGGAGGGACTTTATTCGCAGGAATTGGACGCAGTAGGCAAGGAATTGCCGTTTGAGAGTATTTTGCAAAATGGTTTTCGTCCGGGTAGCGCTTTGCACATATCCGTATGCGTTCACGATGATGCTGATAGGTAAGACAAAAAAAAACAAAATTATTCTCCTACTTTGTTGAATTAGAAAAAAAAAAGTTGCTAATTGAAACTTGCACATCGCTTCCTCGTAATTTTTGAAATTTTATAAATCTTTTTTTGTCTCCCTCATAAAGCTCCTTCCACGAGAAAGTTTTTTTACAATTTCGGCTTCCGGATAGAGGAATCTTCGTGAGCGAGATAGAAAAAAAAGTTTCATAAGATTTCGAAAATTACAAGAAAACAATGTGCAAATTTCATGAAATCAATTCCATGAAATTTCATAAAATCTGAACCCCTTCATCGATTCTTGCCAAATTCGAATAATCCTTCAATTTAAAATTTCATAAAATCTGAATTCCCCTCCCCCGCGATGTTTGCCAAATTTGATACTAACCATCATTTAATGATATCCTGTCGATGTGAAAAAAAAAAAATGTAACACGATATCTCAAAAAAATGAAGAATCAATGAACCATTTTTATTTGACAACTTGAAAAAAATCATTTCTTCATATTTCTCTTCCTTTCGATTTTTTTCCTTCGTTTTTGCCAGGTTCAGATTTCGTAAAATCTGAATACATTCATCGATCGTCGCCTAATTAAATACAAATTAACCTTCAATGACATTCCACTTCGGTTGAAAATTTTGGCTGTTGAAAAATTGAACAGAAATTTCTTGAAATATTCAAAATTTCGTAAAATCTGAAGACCTCGAATTTATTTTCGTCAAATTCAATACCAACCGTCCTTCAATGATAATCTATTGATGTAAAAAAAAAAAAAATTTAGCACGATATCTCAAAATTTGAGGAGTCGAGGCGATTATAAACATTTTTCAAGATATTGACAATTTCATAAAATCTGAACGCTTTAATTGATTTTCGCCAAATTCAATAACTACCGTCAATCAAATTGATGTAAAAAAACTTCAAAAAGATATCTCAAAGTTTGCACAAGTCGGAGCAAGTACGTCCAATTTTTGAGAAATTGAAAATTTCATAACATCTGAACTCCTCCATTGATTTTCGCAAAACTTAAAACCGAACGTCCATTAATGATAATCTATTTATGCGAAAAAAAAAAATTAGCACGATATCGCGAAATTTGCTAAATTTATAACGATTACGAGAATTTTTTATAAAAATTAAAGTAAATAAAGGGGTTATCATGCTTTACTTAACTGCGAAATTGCAGCTCAACCATTGAAAACTAAAAAAAAAAAACAAAAAAACAATTCCACCAAATAAAATTTCTTCTGTGAGGAAACAAAAATTGGACAACAAAAAAAATATATTTCATTTTTGCTTAAAATTCGAATAATAATAACAATGGCAATATTATTATTGTCATTTTATTATTACTTTAATTATTATCATCATTATCAATATTATAAATTTTAATAGCAATCAAAACAATAACAATAGTAATAATTTAATAATTTTTGTTTTCATTTGAAAAAAAAAAAAAAAGATTAGCATTCAATCTCGTTTGTCACATGACGACGGTCCTCCGGCAAAAAGGCAGCTGTTCCGATACCCACGACATTGCCCTTCACTTCAATCCCCGTCTCAGGGAGAGCGTTATCGTGCGTAACACATATCAGAATGGCCAGTGGGGCGACGAGGAGAGAGCCGGCGAGAGTCCACTGAAGGCCGGCTCCGATTTCACCCTTAAGATCATTTGCGAGGATACGGGCTATCGGATAACGATAAACGACTCTCAATATGCATTTTTCAGTCACAGAATATCGCCCCAGAGCATAACGCATCTGCGGATCAAGGGACTTATGACGCTTCATTCGATAATCTACAAATCGCCGATGGTGCGTGAGAAAGAAAAATTTGTAAAAGCAAAATAATAATAATAATAATAATAATAATAATAATAATAATATGTCCGGAGGAAAAATTTGGAAAATTAATGAAAAAATGGTTTTTTTTTTAAATTTTTATATCGATAGGTGATAATCGAGCCAATGGGAATGTTTTGGCGACAGATAGGTGGCCATTTGAGGAAAGTCGAGACATGCAGCTCGGGTATAACGTGGGGAATCGGTTATGACAATACAGCGTGGGTTTACACCGGTGGATGGGGAGGAGCCTTTCTCAAAGGTCGATTTTAATTTTAATTTTTTTTTTTGTATTTTTTTGTTTGACCGACAATTGAGAGGAAAAGCGTAAAGGAAGTTTGGAATTTAATGAATTTGGACTGGGTGTGGGGAGAGAGACTCTGAGGCTAAACATTTGTGTGGATTGTAGGCGAGCTTTTGGGGGTTTTTTTTTTTGACGATTTATCCTCGAGGAGGGTGAGATATTTTTTTTCTTTATCACGAGTGGTTTTTACGCGATGAATAATTATTTTTGACATCATTTATTACTTTTTTTCATTGATCTCTTGCTTTATTGCGTCACCTCAAATTCAATATTTTCCTTAATTATCTCATCTTTTGCTTAACTATCTTATCTTTTGGTTTGTTTCTCAATTTTTTTGCTTTTTCTATCTGATCTTTTGTCTCCTTGATTTATCTCAAACTTTATTGCATAATTGTTTGCTCAATTACTTTGTCGTTTACTCAATTACTGCATATTTTGCTTTATTGCTCTATCTTTATCTTGATTAGCTAATCTTTTTCATGATTTCTTCATCTTTATCTTTGTCGCTTGCTTTTTTACCGTTACTTTGCCCAATTCCTGCTTTATTATATTCCATTTTGATTTATCGCTTTATCATTTGCTTAATTTCTTAATTTTTCCGGTGTGTTACTTTGCCTTTTACATCATTACTTCGATTTATTTATTTACTATTTATTTAATCTTTTGCCTCATTAGCAGGGTTCTAAAAATTTCTATTAAAAAAAAACGCATCAATCATAAAAAAAAAAGAAAAAAATAATCGTTCGAGATTCCATTACCCATTGCCAAAAAAAATTGGGCAATGAATAAAATTCCATCATCCATTCCCAAAATAATGGATAATGTATTAAATTTAATTGCCCATTGCCAAAATAATGGACAATGGATTGAATTTCATTAACCATTGCCAAAGTAATGGACAATGGATTGAATTCCATTGCCCATTAACAAAATAACGGATAAATAGATTTAACAAAAAAAATGGATTACATTTCATTAGCCATTACCGAAATAATGGATAATGAATTAAATTTCATTACCCGTTACCAAAATAATGGACAATGGATTGAATTCCATTGTCCATTACCAAAATTATGGATAATGGATTTAATTCCATTACCCATTATCAAAATAATGGATCATGGACTACATTCCATTGCCCATTTCTAAGATAATTGATAATGGCTTAAATTCCATTACCCATTACGAAAATAATGAGCAATTGATGTCTGTAATGCATTACTTGGACAATGCATTATTTACAACTCTGCGCTCATCACTTAATATTTTACTTCATCTTTATTATTCATAAGTTATTCATTATTTCATCAGTATTTTGCTTTATTACTCTGTTTTCAGTTTCATTGCTTTGTCTCGTACTTTATTACTTTATCTTTAGCTCAATCATCTTATCTTTTACTTTATTATTTAATATTTTACAACGAAACTTTATATCTTTGCTTTATTACCTTATCTTTTGCTTTATTGCTTTATCATTTGATTTGTCTCTTTACCATCTTCTCGATTACATTATCTTTTGCCTTAATCATCTTTACCTTTCATACCTTATGAACTCATATTTTTCTCAATCACCTTATCTTTTGTGTTTATTAATTTACCATTTGATTCATCACTTTATCTTCTTGATTACCTTATCTTTCGCTTTAAACATCTTCACCTTTTACCTCATTAAATCATTTTTTGCTGAACTACTTTTTTTGCTTTATTATCTTATCATTTGATTCCTCTCTTTACCATCTTCTGGATTACTTTATCTTTTGCCTCAATCATCTTTATCTTTTATCCTTATTAACTCATCTTTTGCTTGATCACCTTTTTTTTTTGTTTTTTTTAAATTTATCACTTTATCCTTTTCTCGATTACCTTATCTTTCGCTTTAAACATTCTTACCTTTTACCTCATTGAATCATCTTTTGCTGAACTACTTTTTTGCTTTATTATCTTATCATTTGATCTGTCACTTTATCTTCTTGATTATTTTATCTTTAACTTTGAACTCTGTCTTTTATCTCGTTGACTCGTCTTTTGATCTCTCGCTTTATTAATCAAACTTTTCCAACGATAATCTCATATTTTGCTCAATTACCGTGTCAATATTACCCTTATAACGTTATCTTTCGTTACGTCGTTCGATATTTCGATTGAAAAAAAATAAAAGAAAAAATAAAAGAAAAAGAAATCGAATTATCTTTCTCTCGTGTCTTTCCAGGATTGGGTGCCAGCAACGCGGGAATAAATCCCATGAACGATACTCACAATTACTTCGTTTACGAGAATCAACGATGGAATCCGGTTACCGGTTATACGTCACACGGCTTACCGACAGATCGTTATATGTGGAGTGACGTTACAGGACGTCACAAACGTACGCGCGAGCACACGAAATTATTGTCGATGCATTGGCGCTGGATATCCGATTGGATAATCGATTTTCATACACCCGGTGGCGTTGATCGGGATGGCTGGCAATACGCCACGGATTTTCCATCGAGCTATCATGGAAAAAAAACTTTTACCGATTACGTTAGACGACGAAGATGGTTCAGGCGTTGTCACTTAACGAGCAGCGGTCCCTGGCAAGAATTGGGCAATACGAAACTCGTCGATGTCTCGTTATACGTCAGTGGAAAAATTGAAAAAAAAAAAAAAAAACAAAAAAACGTGCCGTAAATTATTATTATTATTATTATTGTTGTTGTTTTTTTCACAGGTTTCCGAAAAACCTGGCACGGATTCGCCGATCGACGTTTGGGCTGTCGCGGCTAACGGCGAGGCTCTCTTCAGGCGAGGAGTCTCCGAGTCTTGTCCTATGGTAATTATTATGATTATTAATTATTATTACTTCCATTATTGTTATTATTATTATTACTATTATTACGTTAGACTTGAATATTAACATTGTAATGTGTAATTTCGTGAGGTTTGAGGTGAAGATTAAAGAATTTAACACGCAATTTAGACTGTCAAATTGTAACGAGTAATTTCGTAAGGTACGCGTACATATTGGCATTGCAATTTGCATTTTATTGAGGCACAATGACATGTTCAAATTTTTGCGTGTAATTTCGTGAGGTATACTTACATATTGAAATTCTGATGTGTAATCTCGTAAGTTGCACGTATATATTATTGATACTGTAATGTGTATTTTTGTAAGATGCACTTACATATAAAAATTTTTATGTGTAAATTCGTAATGTTCACCCTACATATTAAATATTTAATAATTTAATGTGTGTTTTTTGTATGGGAATCATGGAAATTAGAATTTTAACATCTAATTTCACAAGGTGCACTAAGATATTAAAATTTTAATGTGTAATTTTCTGAAAGACATTTGTGAAATGAAATTCCAGTGTGTAATTTCGTAAGATGCACTTACATATTGAAAACATAATGCATAAATACGTGACATACACTTGCATATTAAAATTTACAAGCGTAAATTCGTAAGGTTCCTTTACAAATTAAATATGTAATGTGTAATTTCGTAAGTGAAATTACATAGTAAAATCCTAATGTGTGATTTTGTACGGGACTCATGGAAATTAGAATTTTAACATCTAATTTCACAAGATATACTTACATATTAAAATTTTTGTGTAATTTTATAAAGGACATTTATAAATTGAAATTCCAGTCTATAATTTCGTAAGATGCACTTACATATTCAAAATATAATGCATAAATTCGTGAGATACACTTATACATATATTAAAATTTTCATGTGTAAATTCGTCAGGTTCACTTACATATATTAAATATGTAATGTGTAATTTCGTAAAGTAAAATCACATATTAAAATCCTAATGTGTGATTTTGTACGAGACTCATGGAAATTAGAATTTTAACGTCTAATTTCACAAGATATACTTACATATTAAAACTTTAACGTGCATTCTCGAAAGGTACATTTACGTACTGTCATTGCAATGTGTATGTTCGTAAGGTACACTTACGCAATGACATTGTAGTGGGTAATTTCGTAAAGTGGTGTACTTTTGCATATTAAAATTTTTATGTGTAATTTTATAAAGGACATTTGTAAATTAAAATTCTAGTGTATAATTTCGTAAGATGCACTTACATATTCAAAATATAATGCATAAATTCGTGAGATACACTTATATATATCAAAATTTTCATGTTTAAACTCGTAAGGTTCGCTTACATATTAAAATTTTCATGCGTAAATTCGTCAGGTTCACTTACATATATTAAATATGTAATGTGTAATTTCGTAAAGTAAATTTAGATATTAAAATCCTAATGTGTGATTTTGTACGGGACTCATAGAAATTAGAATTTTAACGTCTAATTTCACAAGATATACTTACATATTAAAACTTTAACGTGCATTCTCGAAAGGTACACTTACGTACTGACATTGCAATGTGTATTTTCGTTAGGTACACTTACATATTAAAATTTTAATGTGTAATTTTGTAAAGGACATTTATAAATTGATATTTCAGTGTGTAATTTCGAAAGGTGCGCTTACACATTCAATGTATAATGCATAAATTATTGAGGTAGTCTTATATTATTATCCCGTAAACATCACACTAGTGCAAATTTGCAACACCTAAAATTTCTTGTTTATGGATTTTTCAGCATTTTCGTTCCGATTTTGACGTATTTTCGATAAATGAATAATTTTTGTCGCATTTAAAATTATTATCATTGAATTCCTGAGAAATTTTTAACGCAAGAAACACCGGTTATCGAATAGTTTCGAATTATTTATACGAGAGTTATAGTTATACTTGGAAAATGCAAAATCCCAAATCGCACTAGTGTGGCATGTATGTATGCTCAATAGAGATGTGGTTTTGCGTAAATTCGCAAGATACACTTATATATTCCAATTATAATGTGTAATTTCGCAATTTTCTTATTATTATTTTAATTATCATTCTCATAGCAATTATTATTTTAATTTTTAATTCAATTTTTATTCAAATAACCATAGGAATATTTATTTATAATTATTGTTGAAAATTGACAGGGTGTAACGTGGGAGCATATACCAAGCGATCAGGCACTTATCGGTATATCCTGCGGTCCGAAAAATCAAGTCTGGGCTATCGGTAAAAATGGCTCGTCGTACTGGCGTTTGGGTATAACGACATCAAGGCCAATCGGCGAGGTATGGACGAACGTCGAGCCACCGTTTGGCGCTCATCTCAAACAAATTTCCGTCGGCCCGAACGTCGTCTGGGTCCTTGATAATTCCGGCAGACTATCCGTACGTCGTGAAATTCAGCCTAAAATATTCCCGGAGGGCACGCACTGGCAGACCCTACCGGCAATGCCCAACGATCCCATTCATATCGGTAAAAAAAATTCTCTCTCTCTCTCCTTTACAATCGAAATTATAATTTTTACAATTTTTCCACTCGCAATTCGTCTTTTTGCATTTTTATAAATTAATTTTTAAGATTTTTTTTTCGAGAAATCGTCACTGCCGATTTTTTAATCATAAATTTTATTTTCAAATTTTTATTCACAATTTTCCTTGTGAATTAAATTTTTGTTCTCAATGTCATTTTCAACGGTATTCAATTTTTTCGTTTTACCTCGTCGTTTAATTTAACCCCTTTGATTCTCATTAATTTTTTTTGAATCTTCATTCATAATCTCATCGTTAATATGATTTAAAAAATTAAAATTAAAAAAAAAATTAATTTCCAAGCTTTATTGTTAATTTTTTTAAAAATCATTATTGCTATTGTTATTTTTCGATCGTTCGATTACGTTTAAGATCAATCGGTGGTGACGGCGAAGCAAGGATTCCGTCACGTTTCCGTTGGTCGCGAGACCGGCCAAGTTTGGGCGATTTCCGGTGCCGGAATAGTTTGCCGGAGAATCGGCATAACCGACGATAATCCAGCGGGAACCGGCTGGGTCACCGGAGTCGGGGTAAGTTTACGCAGATTAAGGAAAAATAAATATATATATATATATATATTTTTTTTTTATTTAAAAAAAATCGACTTTTGCTGTTTGTCTCAACGAAAATTTGATTCTCACAGGCAAATTGGCAGCACATAAGCATCGGAGGACTGGTCAACGGTTCGAAATAAAAAAAAATAATCTCTATTTTTTTTTAATCAGGCTAAAGCAAAATTTTTTTTTTTTTTTTTAAATGCGCTCATCGCTTTGTCTGATCCACGAATAATATACGAAATTGCGCGCGCGCACACACACACGCAGTATTTCGAGCGAGTAAAAAATATTCCGCTCTATTTTTCCCCCGTTCGATCGAGACAAATTTTGCACGAACGGAAAAATTCCTGGAGTCTCGCGTGCTTAACCAAAGAGTGAGATGAATTTCTTTGTACATATACTCGTATGAATATATTGAATTTAAAAAAAAAAAAATTAAATAAGAATAATCGAAAAAAAAAATATTCGTTACAAATAAGACGCGGCTAGTCCTTATATATGTATATTTTTTTGTTTTTCTCGGTTATGTATTGTCATTATTATTTGAGGGATAATGAGGAAAGTATAATTTACAAAAAGCAAAAAACGAAAAAAAAATAATCATCGTTCATGTTTCTCTGTACAATAAAAAATCTACACAGACCAATATATATATATATATATATATATATATATATATATATATATATATATATATATATATATATATATATATATATATATATGTATACATAAAAATAAATAAATATGTATATTTATTTATTTATTGGTCCATTCACCTCAACTCGAAACGGCTCGACATCTCAACATTTCCGATTCGATTCCAAAATTTTTTTGTCTTTTCCATTAAATGTTCTTCCAGCTCTAAAACACCGTTCTGAATTTTTTTTGGAATCTTTTCCACCAACCCTTTAGTGAGTTATGAATTTTTCTTGACTTGAAAAAACATTAAATTCGAATGAAATTGGAGATGTCGAGGTCTCGAGCCATATCGAGTTTGACAGACGTGCATGTATAGTCGAAATGAATTTTTTTTTTGTTTGCCACCGTAGAAAAGAATGGGAAATAATGTTCCATTGCTTCACGCGAAATGAGGATACTGGCAAAAAAAGTGGCAAAGAGGTAAAAATTAAATTAATTTCTTAATTAAAATTTAAGCTCAATGGCAAAAAGCATCAACATCGCGAGACACTCATTAGACTCGAATATCGTTGTCCTGCTTTATCGAGAAGCACCGTCAAATTGTATAAAAAATTTTTCAATCGTGGGAGCTGTAAAATATATATTTTTTTTATTGTGAAAAAAAAAAATAATATAGCACTGTCAAATTATAGAAAAATTTTTTCAACGGTCGGAGCTGTATTATTTTTTTTTTATTGTAAAAAAAAAAGAAACTTAATACAGCTCCCAACTTTGATAAAATTTTTCTATAATTCGACGGTGCTTCTCGAAAAAGCAGGACTCTGACACCCGAGTCTAATAAAGGGCACGATTTTGGTGCTTTTTTCCACTGAGCTTATCTCTTAGAATTTTTGTTCCAGCGCTCTCCTTTCGCGAGAAGTCATAGGACACTATTTCCCATTGCATTTTACGGTGGTACGGAAAAATATACATATATGTATATTATTGTCGACACACACTCACGTATATGAGAAATTCCACAAAAAGTGGCATGAGTGCTGGGTCTCAAAATTTCGGTTTCAAATTTTCGTTTATAATTTTTTGAACACATAAAAATGAATAAACTGTGATAATTTCAGACTTTTTAATAAGTCACAGAGCGTTTATCGCATTTTTTTTTTCATTTTTAAAGTTTTCATCTGACTGAAAAAAAATTATTTTTCATCGGAAATTTAATGAATTTTTCAAAACAATATTTTCAAAATTTTCAATTCAAATTTTCACTATGAATCGTGAGTTTAAAATTTTAAAAATGAAAAATGACAGCGTTCCCCAAAATTTTTTTGATTTTTTTTTTAACCTGAGACGATTTTACATAAAAAAAATGCGGTTACTCCGAGTTTAACGAAAAAAAAAAAATGTAAAATAGTCAGTTTATTGAAAGGTCACGCCCAACACTTTTGCTCCTGTCAAGATTTTTTAGTTATCTACTCATGCGATGCACTTGGAGGCATATTCAAACGCAACGCCAGACTTGAGACTTTGATATTGGGAACACGAGGGCAAATTGTTGTTGCGCGAGCGCTGTACAATCTTGGTTGTGAAAATAAAAGGAACATCAACTTCATTTTCTGTTTTATTTTCGAGGATTGGTCAAATTTGGATTGAGGATTGATCAAATTTTCGAGGATGCTCACTGTCAAAGGCACTCAAGGATTTCATTGTATCATCCCAACCAGTGACAAAAAAACTCGTCTGCAAACGATTTAGCAAAAAGCAAAAACCTCAATAGCTGCTATAGTGATTATGCGAAATTTCAATAGAGCAATCGCTTTACATTTTGTATTTTTTTTTGTCGTCAAACCCGCAGTGATCGCATTCTTTTTACGCATGGATTTTATGTAAAATCGTTTCAGCTTTAAAAAAAAAAAAATCTTAACAATTTTGGGGAACGCTGTCATTTTTCATTTTTTAACTTTTCAATTCATGATTGATAGCGAAAATTCGAATTAAAAATTTTAAAAGTATTTTTTTTTTTAATTCAGAAAATTTTCGATGGAAAATAGCATCACCGATATATCTATTTTTTTTCAGTAAGATGAAAACTTTAAAAACGGAAAAAAATAATAAAAACGCAAAAATAGGTATTTGTCTGTTACTTACGTAGCAAAAAGTCTGAAATTTTCACATTTTATTCATTTCAATGTGTTTAATTAACAAAATATAAACGAAAATTTTAAATCCAAATATTGAGGCACAAAACTCGTGCCACTTTTTGTGGAATGTCTCATATGTACGTCGCGCTCCATGTCAACTCAGCCACCCCGTTTTTTTTTTTTTGGTCTCGAAAAAATTATTCACTACGGGCATTTCGAAGGACAATATATCCCATGACATTTCACCAAAATTTCATCCCCCACATATTGTTGGTTTTTCGAGATAATGATTAATGAATTTTAAATTTTGTAAAAATCTCAACCTTGCAACTGCCGATCGGATTTAGACGATTAAAAAAAGAATAATTTTCATTTTTTTGCCCTTTTCGAAAAAAAAAAAAAAAATATGCCGTCATCGGATAAAAGCTCATTAGACAGTTTTCGGGGTGAATTGACAAAAAACAATTTTTTTCCTCTTCACTGATGCCCTCTTCCATCTTAAAAAAATCCTGTGGAGTTGCGTATTGCCCCTCTCCATCAGGAAAAAAAATAGTGAGTGAAATTCCGGGTGGCCCTTTCATGGAAAAAAAAAATTCGGAAAATTACCCCGAAAACTGTTTTATGAGCTTTTCTTCGATGACGGCATATTTTTTTTTTTTTTAAAGGGAAAAAAAAAACAAAAAATATTCTTTTTAGCCGACTATGATAAAATGACCATATTCCATCCCTATAAAATCACGCACTTTCCTCCCTAGTAGCATAATGTACTATTTTTTAATCGTTTAAATCTGATAAGCAGTTACGAAGTTATAATTTTTACAAAATTGAGAATTCAGTAATCGTTATCTCGAGATGAAATTTTTGTGAAACGTCATGGATATATTGTCCTTCGAAATGCCTATATTGAATAATTTTTTCGAGACCAAAAAAAAAACGGAGTGTCTGAGTTGACATGGAGAGCGATATTTATATAATTGTGCGCGTATGCCTCATTTTTGTGCAGATATATAATTACATTATGTACAATTTAATATCTAATAAACAAATAATAATAATAATAATAATAATAATAATAATAATAATAATAATAATAATAATAATAATAATTTCGATGACTATCATGAATTCCAATGAGAATGCAATGTTGCACTTAATATACATGTGTGGTCGGTAAAAAAATATTTGAACGAATAGCACTTTTTTTAACAAAACCCAAATTTCGAAAAAAAAAAAAAAATAATAATGTAAAATCGAATTTGTGAAATTTTTTTTCAACTGGGTTCGCTCCAAATCGTCAACGGTGTTCGCGAAATTAATTACAAAAAATTTCCAACTCATATGTTATCCAGAAGGAAAAAACAAAAAAAAAATCTAAAAATTTCGGCAAAATGTAGTTTTATTGGCAATATATAATTGTATATACAGAAATACAATTATATATTGCCGAAAAAAGGATGATTGACGGAAAATCTTAGAATTTTTTTTTCTGGATTAAGTAGGAGATTGAAAAATTATTGTTAATTAATTTTTATCCATATATTTATATATATTTATAAAAATAATAATGATAATAATATAATAATATACATATATAAGTTGTACGATTTAATGACAAAATGCAATTTTTAATTTGAACAATTAAATTGCAAATTACGAGTATGTCTAAAAATTCAGTTACCAATTACAATCGCGATTCCCAATGGCCCAATTGAAAAATAACAATTGCAATACGAGACTGCGTAAAATCACAAATAAAAATTTGCAGACACTGTCCCTCGTTATTATAAATAAATAAAAATTTTACATGCAACTCTGTGTCGTAAAAATTAAAAAAAAAAAAATACAACTGCGATTTCCAATTTGTTGCTGAAATTGCGAAAAACGAGGAGTGTAATTTAATTTACGAATTATAATGCATCGATGATATTCGAGACGTTTCGGCAATGTTCGTTTTTCGAGACTTTTTTTTTTTTTAATTCGAAATCAAAATTTGGTTACTAATTTCATTGGTTCGGCGTATTGAGCCGTGAGTGTATTCGGCACGATGTTATTTCTCACGCCCTGTAAACTGTGCGAAATACCGTAGAAAAAATAAATCGCCAATCCTGAAATTAAAAAAAAAAATGCAAAAAATAATTATTGGAGCATTTTTTTTCCGTTTTTGTTGAATTCATTTTTGTATCTTCGAAAGAATGACCAACGGATTCGTGATAAGCGAGAAAAAATACAGGGATGCAAGATTTCGAAAGAATTTTTTCATTTTTGCAAAAAAAAATTCGATTCAAAATCGTTGGCACTTTGAAACGTTACTTGGTTCAACGAGCGCCGATTTTTTTTTTCATTTTTTTCCAATTTTTCAAAGTTGCAACGTGGATTTTTGCAATTTTAATCGGCACATCCGGTTGAACCAAGCGGCATTCTTCGAGTCTATTCGCGAAGTTTTCAAAACTCTATCTATCAAGCCCTATAGTCGAAAAAACGGAAATCGATTCACGGATGTTTGAATTTTCGTGGCTCCAAAAAAAAACCGAGACAAAAACAATTTTTCTTCCGTGCGATTCTCTTCATACGCTTGATCTCTCTCCGTAGATCAAAATTTCGTCACTGATCACGAATATCCCAAAGATTTTGAAGATGATTCAGAATTTTTCTTTTTTTTTCTTGAAAATTACGAATTTTCTATTTTTCTTTTTTTTTTTACCGTCATGAATTTTTTGTATATTTTTTTTTATTTGTTTTGTTTTCCGTGCACTCACCGATAATCATCCATACGGCGAATCTTATCCACGTGAAATGGTCGAGCTGTAGCATTAGATAGAGATTTATCAGTATACTGCAGCAAGGTATAAGCGGAACAAGTGGAACTTTGAATGAGAGCTTTGCCGTTTGCGTTGGCTGTCGACCGATGGCGATCACGAGCCAAAGCATTATGAGACCGAGAATCGCCAGTACGACATAAGTCAGGACAGTTTCATCGAACAGACTGCCCATGTTGTTGAGAATAAAGCCAAATATCAATACGACGATTGCTAAAATATAATTGAATAAGAAAATTTAAATATAAATAAAAATAAATAATCTCAAATTATAATATATACATAATATATTAATATTGAACGGATAAAATTGTTGAATAAATTTGGAATTGATACGACGGATAAAATGAATATTTAGGATTTTCTTTTTCGAATTTCAAAAATTAAGGTTTGCTTACTGAATGCTAAAACTCCCCAGCTTGCAACGGAACTCGAGAATTTCGTTGGTTCCTTTATATTGTGAAGATTGAATAGTTGCTTGAAATAATCCATGGGCGTTGACTGAAACATCGTTTCCGGCGCTACTTTTGTCTCGTAATCTTGCTTCTGATATCTGCAATTGAAACACGAGTAATTTTGATAAACAAAAGATTAAATAAACGAGGAATAATAAATGAAAGTATGGAGGACTGACGATTGATGAATTTTTAACGGTCCATTGTAACAGTGAAATTGTAATGAGTAATTTTTCAAGGTACACTTACACGTCAAGGTCTAATGTGTAATTTCGTAAGGTACATGTACATATTGACATTGTAATATGTATTTTAGTAAGGTACACTTACACATTAAAATTTTCATGTGTAATTTTGTAAAATACACGCACATATTAACATTGTAATGTAAGGTACACTTGGATATTAAAATTTTTGCATGTAAAATCATAAGTTTCACTTACATATTAAATATGTAATGTATATTTTCGTAAGGTATACTTACGCAATGACATTGTAATGGGTAATTTTGTGAGGTGCACTTGCATATAAAAATTTTAATGTGCAATTTCGTAAAGGACATTTGTAAATTGAAATTCCAGTGTGTAATTTCGTAAGGTGCACTTACATATTCAAAATATAATGCATAAATTCGTTAGATACACTTAAATGTTAAAATTTTATGTGTAAATTCGCAAGGTTCACTTACATATTAAATGTGTAATGGGTACTTTCAAATGGTATACTTATGCATTAGAATTTTAACGTGTATTCTCGTAAGTTTCACTTACATATTAAATGTGTAATGTGTATTTTCGTAAGGCACACTTACACAATGACTTTTTAATTGGTAATTTCGTAAGGTGCACTTGCATATTAAAATTTTTATCCGTAATTTTGTAAAGGACATCTATAAATTGAAATTCCAATGTGTAATTTCGCAAGGTAAACTTACATATTCAAAATATATAATGCATAAATTCGTGAGGTACACTCACATATTAAAATTTTTACGTGTAAAATCGTAAGGTAAAATTGCATATTAAAATCCTAATGCGTCGTTTTGTACGGGACTCATGGAAATTGGAATTTCAACGTCTAATTTCACAAGGTATACTTGCATATTAAAATTTTAACGTGTATCCTCGTAAGCTAAACTTACGCGCTGACAGTGTAATTTGTATTTTTTTTCGTTGGGTACTCTTACACAATGACATTTCAATGGGTAATTTTGTAAGGTGCAGTTACATATTAAAATTTTTATGCGTAAATTCGTAAGATACACTCACGCATAAAAATTCTCATGCATGAATTTGCAAGATACTCTTACATATTGCAATTTTAATGCGTAATTTAGCAAGGCACTTTTACGTATTAAAATTTGAACATGTATTTTTGCAAGATACACTTACATATTTTTAAAAAATTAATTAAAAATACCCTTATACTTTGACATTTCGTAAATCCAACTTTTCAAGCGAACACATAAAAATTGTGATGTCGTATCGTACGTTAAAAAATTGTAATTATCATTTTCTAACCAACGGTCGAATTGATAAATTCTTATATGTTATTTTTTAACCGACGCAGTTACGAATTACAAAAAAAAAAAAACACGCAAATACCAAATTAAATGAAATCGAAAGAAAATAATATGCAGCGACGAGGGTAACAAAAAAAAAACATACCTGAGTATAAGTACGGATATCGCTACGATGGTGTAAGCCAGCAAAGTTCCAATTGACATCATATCGATCAATTGTTTAAGATTGAAAATCAGCGTCATGGCAGCTGAAGAAAAATTCATCAATGTCATTCGTTATCATCAATTACAATTGTCATTATTGTCGAAAATTATTATCTTTTTTTTTTTTTTTTAATGCGTGTGTTCTTTATTCTGATTTTTTTTTTTCCCCAAAAATTAAGGTTTTCTCGTTTTTACGTTTTTTTTTTCTTTTTTGCTCTCTTACCCGTGAGTAAGCCCGAGACAACGGTCCCGATCACCGGTGTCTGCGTTCTCGGATTAATCTTCGCGAGAAACTTGAAAATCACACCGTCACTTGCCATCGCATAGAGAACACGGGGAAGCGGAAACATCGCACCCAGGAGACTCGTGCAAAGGGCAAATACAGCGCCGATATTGACGATCCACATCACGACTGGCCAGCCAATTTGCTCAAAGACATAGGGAAACGGTGCTTGCGGATTCTGACGATGTTTAACGATAGTTAGGGAAAGAGAAAAAGAAAACGAAAGTAAGAAAAATTGTGTGTGAAAAAAAAAAAAGAAAAAACTTGATTGGATAATTAATTTTCTTAATTAATTAATGAAAACTTTTTTTTTTTTTTTTTTTTTTTCAAGTCAATTATCAAGTACGAAATTTTTTTTTGCTTTCTGAGCAAAAAAAAAAATAATAAAGACAATAATGGAGATATGCTCGATCGAGTAAATTATTTATAATACCTGATCGTAATAGGGCCACATCATCGTGAGAACGGTGGAGATTGAGAAATAAGCGACGAATATTATTGACAGTGATATGACAATGGCGATTGGTATTGTGCGTTGGGGATTCTTTGCTTCCTCGCCGGTCGATGCAACAGCGTCGAAACCGACGAAACCGAAGAAACACTTTGCCGCCCCGATCATCACGCCGGAAATGCCGAATGGCATGAAACCACCGGTGCCCGGATTTTCGGCACTCGACGGTATATCATCCAGACTGAGCATCCAATTTTTCGGATCAGCTGCGAAAACAAAACAAAAACAGAAAAAAATAGCATAATTCCTGTCGCTTCCCTTGCTGAAGATTTTTTTATTTCCTTTTTTTTGGTTTTTAATTTGAAAAAATAAAATTAAATAAAATAATGATGGTCAATTTTTTTTTTTCTATCAATGTCAAAAAGTTTCATATTCGCAAATGCACGCTACGGGGTAGCTGTGTACGGTAACGATAAATTTGTGATACAGTAACTGTGGGGTAACGATATAGTTACATTAAGGCCGGATCCTGCTTTAGAAGATCCAAAAATTCGTTGTTTTTTTTTTGCCTAAATCGATAGAAAAAACTATCCAAGAATATATTCACAAAGTTACAGATGACAGTTCGAAGTATTTTCGGAGATACGAAGCCGAACGCAGAGGGACGTCGAGCAGGTTTGCGAGCTATTGAAAACTTTAAAGCGCGTTTTCTCGAGTTTTCATTTTTTCGATTCTTCTGAATTGGTGGGCGTGATGGGAAAAAAACTAAACGACCTATCGACTCGAATTCTCCTCTATGTGAACTAACAAAATTGTTAAAAAAAAGTATTTTTAAATAACTTTTACAGCACGTTAAAGTGATTTGTTTTTTTTTTTAAATACACATTTTTTTCTTTTTAACGTGATAAAAGTTATGATTTCATGATTATTTAAACTTTTTCTTAGTTCACCCAGAAGAAAAATATATGATAATTGGAAATTTGTTTAGTTTTTTTTTGTTTCTGACAAAATTATCCATCTTTCCCGCCAATTGGAAACTACAGTGGCAAAGCGCTCACGGAAAGGGCTCATTGCTCTGCAGTTTATTATTGTATTTACTTGAAAAAAAATTATTCTTACACTTCGAATACATAAGAAAATATACCCCCAAGGTTCACTGGGCTAAGTTGTTTTTTTTTCCCTTCCAAAAAAAATCTCGAAAATAAGCTTTCTTTTTGTCTTCTAAAGCAGGATCCGGCCTTAACAGGACAATGACGGTTTTGTAATTTTACAGTACAGTAACTGTAGAGTGCAGTGACAGTACAGTAACTGTATAGTTCAGTAACAGTACAGTAATATTGTATAGCATAGTAACAGTACAGTAAATATAAGTAAATATATATTTCAGTAACTTATAGTACAGTAACTGTGCATTTTTTTAACTGTAAAGTGCAGTGACAGCAGTACACTAATTGCATATCACAGTAACTATACAGTACTGTACAATCATTGTTATCGTATACAGTTACTGTTGAAGCCGACTGTACGGTTAATGTTACACTTTACTGTACAGCTACTGCTGCAGTTTACTGTACAGTAACTGTTCCGGCGTAGTTGAAAAGTCTCTGTAAAAATTTTAAAAACAGTCAATACGCTTGCACGTACGTACGTTTTTTTTTTTTTTTTAATTTTTACTCTCTTTTCGAGATTAGACAAAAATTTACGGTAAAATTTGTCGCAAATGTTTTGTTTTGTTGTTGCACGATTAAAAATCTCCAGCTCGAAATATATCGCTCTCTCACCTTTGATAGAACCAGCCACGATGATTATCATAATCGTGAGGAGATTAATGACCGTGAATCCCATGTTCAAGTACGACGATTCCTTGACTCCGATGCAAAGCAGAGCGACGAGAAGTATGACCATGCCAAATGCAAAAAAATCCGGATACTCGGATAGAAATGAAATATCGATGGGCATTATTGATTGTAGATAGTCACGCATTACATTGCCAATGAGCGAGTCTATGTAGTCGCTGAGACCTCTGGCCATACTGGCAGTGCCTGTAATAAAATTTGTGTTTTTTTTTTTATTTTCCAAATTTTAAGATAAAAATTTGCTTCGTTTTTCAAGTTTCTCAAAATCGACGAATTTTGAGAAATTTGAATCGCAAAATTTGCAATTTTGTGTTTTTTTTTTAAATCTCTCAGTTGTACCAAAATTTTCGTTCAACGATGAAACTTTCTCAAATCATTTCGACTCACCGATCACGTACTCGAGTATCAGATTCCAGCCAATTACAAAAGCTATGAACTCGCCAACTGTCACGTAACTGTAGACATATGCGGAGCCTGCTTTTGGTACCCTTGACGCAAATTCGGCATAGCACATTCCTTGAAAAAAAAAAAAAAAAAAACGAGAAATTATAAAAATAAAATGAATATTTAATTGATGCTTTAAAAATTGATCACAGAAGATTTGAAGTTTAATTTTTAATTGACCGTAATAAATTATTTCAATTTTTTAATGATTTATTGAAAATTACATTTGTAATCTGTCATTTATGGGGGTAATTACATGGACCTAGGACTATTTTATGATGAGCAAAATTTTCTGATGAAAATATGTCCCGTAGACAGAGAAGCCCAATAACAGTGACAGTGTAATTATAGTAATAGTGACAGCAATGGCTTTACTAATAATGACAGCAATAATGATAGCAATGCCGCTACTAATATAGTGACAGCCAATCGTATGGTAATATTGACAGTAACGACTGGTGACAGTGATTATGACGGTAACAGGGTGGCAGTAATGACCACAGTATTAGCGATAGTATGAGTGCGACAGTAACAGTGTCGGTGTAAATAATAGTTATGTTAACAGTGGCACTCATAGTGACAGCACGGTAATGATTATAGTAGCGCTGACAGTAAAATTGACCGAAAAAGTTAAGATTAAAGTGTCAGTGACAGTAGCAGTCAGACTGACAGTACGCAGTAATGGTAATAGTGACAGTGGAGTCACAGTTATAGTAGTAGTGACAGTTGTAGTATCAGTCGAAATGACAGTGGCAGTTATATTAAAAGTTAACAGTGACAGTATATTACTGGTGAAATTAGCGGCAATAGTGACAGTAGAGTAACGGTAATAGTGACAGTGGAGTCACAGTTATAGTAGTAGTGACAGTTGTAATATCAGTCAAAATGAGTGGCGGCTATAGTAAAAGTTAGCAGTGACAGTAGAGTAATCGTGACAGTATATAACTGGTGACATTAGCGGTAATAGTGACAGTAGAGTAAAGCTAATAGTGACAGTGTAGTAACGGTAATAATGACAGTATATAGAGTACTGATGACAGTTGAGGTAATAGTGACAGTAGAGTAACGGTAGTAGTGACGGTGGAGTAATTTTTCAAAAAAAAAGTTAATAAATGCAGCAATCGATTGTTGTTGTTGTTTTTGTTTTTTACCCGCGAAGGCTGAGGCAACAGCAGCTATGAGGAACGATATGCAGACAGCTGGACCAGCTGTTTCTTTTGCAACTCTCCCGGCCAATACGTAAACACCGAGGCCAAGAGTTGAGCCTACACCGAGCGCCGTCAAATCGAACACACCGAGGACTCTCGCGAGCTCGCTCTTGTCATCGTCAACGTCAACGTCAACGCGTTTCCTGGATAAGGCGTTCCAGAGCTTTGTCGCCATTTTTTATGTTTTAATTGTTTTAATTTACACAGCCAAGAATCGTCTGCTGAAAAAAAAATTAAAAAAAAAAAAAAACAAGAATAAACACTTGATATAACAGCGTGGTTAATATTCCTGCGTGTGTTACAAAAAAAAAAACTGTCTCATGAAGAATCAGTGTTTATCGTCTGTCACCCGGGTATGACGAGCTAGAGTTCATTGTTTTTTTTTTCTTTCTCCTTGAGAAATCGTTCATCAAATGTCACAATGAATTTTAAAAAAAATACGATAAATATAATCATGAAAAAAAATATATAAATAAAATATTCTATGAATATTAAAAAAAATTATTTCCAACTGAGGATACTCAGAGGTGTCTTCTGATTCACGTCTCTTTATCACTATTCTCCAGATCAGCATCTTGATCTTCTCACTGCGAATACTCAGGTGAAAGTTGAATTACCAGTTTATTCTCCAATAAAAAAAAAAAACAAATTATGTCGAGGTTTTCAAATTTTGCAATATTAATTTCTTTCTTTTTCTTCGCGGAAAATTCGTCGTCGATTTAGGGTGAAATCATAGAGAAAAATACTTTTAAAAAAGTTGAATTAAATGAAATTTGAATTAAAAAAAAAATAAAAAAAACTGTCGATTAAAAAAAATATCAAATATTACATAATCTTGTGGATTATATTTAAAAAATGTATCGTCTGATTTAATTTTTTTTAATTGTAAAAATAAAAAAATTAAATTCTTTTTTTAACTTCGTCCTCATTAGCACGACGTGTGCGTTTGTTTTGCGAAATTCTCTCCAAAAATGGTCATTCACACTCATGATCGTGAATTGAATAATTTCGAGGATTAAAAAAAAAAAAATAAAGAAAGAAAAATAAACGTGACACATATATTTGAGAGGGTCGAGGTCTCTTACGCGAACTCAATTGATATTCAGGCTCACGTTTATTATCCAAGGACTCTCTTATAACTCAGGGACGACGTAACAGTAAATTTAAAAAAAAAACACTTTTTTTTTCTGCTCGATAATACTCAATTTCGTAAGAATAATAATAATAATATAAAACAAAATTTTTCTATATTGAAATCACAATGAAATTGAATGTCGGAGACCTCGAAATTTTCAAGATTTTACAAAAAATTTAAAAATTAACGAAACACAAAAAAAAATTGTGCTCCAAAAATTATTTCATTAATTTTCAAATTCAATTCCAAGTATCCTCGGTCGTTCCTCCATCGGGACGAAAAAAATTGGCCCGAAATCTCAAAATTTATTTATTTTCCAAAATAATGTGAAGAAAAAAAAAAATTAACTCGAAAAATCGTCTTTATAATTATTCTCCAAACTCGATACCAAATATTCCCAAATGATCTCTCGTTTTTCATCTAAAATTTTAGGCCCAGCAGCTCCGAATGAAAAAAAACTGAATAAAATACTTTCATAAAAATTGAGCTCAATTGCTCAGAAATGATGAAAAAAAAAATGTCATAAAAGAAACCAACATTTCGAATTCATATCGTGATAAATTCGCGTGGGAATAATTTTTGCTTAGTCTCGAGATAAAGAGCCCAGATAAATCTGAGAGATAGCAAATGTGATTAACATTCCATTGACCAATTATTTTCCTCTAATGTCTCTCAATCTCCTCACCGTCACCTTAAAACGTTATTACTCATTATCACAAGTTAGCTTTATCATTATTATTATTATTTTTTTTTTTATAACGTATCCACGATTATTCTCGAAGGTCTATAAATAAAAAAAAAAACAGAGAGATATTATTATATATGTAAAAAAAAATTATTATCGAGACAAAGCCCAGCTCAGACTGTTTCTCATTTTATTATTTGCTCGTGGTATACACCTGATATGATAATATTCTGCTATATATATATCTCTATATCGAGATAATTTTCGAAGAGACTCAAATACTTGGAAAATTGTCTGTTCACCACGATATTTTTTTTTTTTTAATATAAAAAAAGCGACAAAAATATGTACACATCATATAATGATAAATTGTATCCATCGAGCATTAATTTTACTAATTTCACGTGGCATCCACGTGCAGAGATGACAAAAAGTTGGGCATTTCATGTTTGGCCGATTCAAATACACTTTTTTTTTTTATTAATTTTTTTGATAATATTTTTAAAATTCATAAACAAAGGTCGATACATTTTTTGTTCTCTCAATTCTTCGTTTTATCGTTCGATAAATCGCGTCATCTGTTTGCTGATGAAACGTGTGTTTGGGCATAATTGTATCGACGCTTTATTATTACGATGATGATTTCAAATAATAAAGATAATACCGTGGATCGATGATGATTATCGCCATGGAAAATTATCAATGAACATTGTGGCAAAGTAACTTCGCGTTACGTTGAACGATGAGATTTTGAATAAAATTTAGTTCGACTGACTAAGATTAAGAAAATGATGAATTATATTCAATGTTATCGTAAATTTTTTTTTTTTCAAATTCATATTCATAATTTGTTGATATTAATATTAATGTCTCCCGTATCCAACCTCTGGAATAATGATAATTATATATATATATATATACATTTAAAGATTAAATTTAAAAGCATTTTTTAAAAACAATTTCGCTATCTTATTACGAAATACATTACGAAGCATGAAGATTCGATAAAAGAAATTTCGTTAGCTCATGATAAGAAAATATGTAGCTTGTTCTTATTTCCGCTTACTCGATTATCCTTGATTAATCGTATAATGTAATGATAAATTCAGTCATTTTATCGTACATGATTAAAATTTTGATCTCATATCTCCGCAAAAATCTTATCATTTTGTACTTGATTTCATCTGCCTATATACTCTCGTGCCACGAGTAATAACATACTGTTTAGTACTTTTTAAAAATCAAAAACAGAAAAATCATTATTTTTTTTCCATTATACACGAGAATTTTATGTCATTGTGTATATGCCACCATCCAAAGAATTGGATAAATTGACAATTTTTACAGTACAGTAAATCGATAGAACAGTAACAGTTCAGTACTATGAAGTGCAGTATAGTAACAGTAACGTAAAGTGCAGTAACGTACAGTAGAGTAGCAGTATAGATAAGTATAGTATAGTAGAGAACAGTAAAGTACCATAGAGTAACAGTACAGGAAAGTACAGTATATTAAAGTACCGTTATATTAAAGTTACAGTAAGATAGAGTAACAGTACAGAAAAGTACCGTATATTACAGTACAAGCATATTAAAGTGCAGCAATTTACAGTAAGGTAGATTAGCAGTACAGAAAGGTACAGTATAAGTAAAGTACCAACATATTAAAGTGCATTGAAGTACAGCAAAGTAGAGTAAGAGTAGGGTAACAATACAGTAAAGCACTGTAAAGTAGAGTAAGAGTTTAGTAAAGTACCATAGAGTAACAGTACAGGAAAGTACAGTATATTAAAGTACCGTTATATTAAAGTTACAGAGTAGCAGTACAGAAAAGTACAGTATATTAGAATACCAGTACATTAAAGTGCAGCAACTTACAGTAAGGTAGATTAGCAGTACAGAAAAGTACAGTACATTAGAGTACAAGCATATTAATGTACATTGAAGTACATCAAAGTAGAGTAAAAGTAGGGTAATAATACAGTAAAGCACTGTAAAGTAGAATAAAAGTACAGTAAAGTGCAGTAACGTGAAGTAGAGTAGCAGCATAGATAAGTATAGTAGAGCAGAGAACAGTAAAGTACTATAGAGTAGCAGTACAGGAAAGTACAGTATATTAGAGTACCAGCATATTAAAGTGCAGTAACTTACAGCAAGATAGAGTTGCAGTACAGAAAAGTACAGTATATTAGAATACCAGTACATTAAAGTGCAGCAACTTACAGTAAGGTAGATTAGCAGTACATAAAGGTACAGTATATTAAAGTACCAGCATATTTAAGTGCATTAAAGTACAGCAAAAGTAGGGGTAGCAATATAGTGCACTGTAAAGTAGAGTAACAGTTTAGTAAAGTACAGTAGAGTAGCAGTGTAGAAAAGTATAGTAGAGCAGAGAGCAGTAAAGTACTATAGAGTAGCAGTACAGGAAAGTACAGTATATTAGAGTACCAGCATATTAAAGTGCATTAACGTGCATTAACGTCGAGTAAAAACTCTACAGTACTTTGCTGCACTGTTACTCTACTGTAATTTATTGTACTTTTAATCTACTTTACAGTACTTTACTGTACTGCGAATCTACTGTATATTTCTGCACCGATACTCTACTTTACGGCACGTTAATGCAATAAATTATAGTATAGAGTGACAGTACAGTAAGGTACTGGTAAAATAGGGTAACAATACAGTAAAGTGTAACAGTACAGTAACGTAGAGTAACATTACAGTAAAGTAACTACGCTAGGACCTCGATTTAACGGCCAGTGGCGGGACCGGCTCCGCATCGCACCTTGTTAAATCGAGGTACCGTATGCCCGCCCATGCTGTATCTGCGCATCGGCACTCCGTGCTACGGGCCTGATCGGGGAGAGACTTTAAGCGTCCCCCACCATCTCTCACCACGCGAAAAACCGATCGATAAATGCGACATGGTGGGGACTGTCCATTAAATCGAGGGCCATTAAATCGAGGTCCTAGTGTACATTAATGTACGCTAACGGTATGGTAACGTCAAACATCATTACGATCTGCTGTTAAAGATAAGCTTTGGCATTCCAATTTGTAATTCAAGATCGAAAGTTGCAAATTCCAATCGTAATTTCTTAATGGACGATTTTTAATCGTGATCGGCTGTATTATTCAAATTATACATTAAATTTCAAATTCTCAATTCCACCGCTCGAATAATGCGAAAACAATTCAAATAAAAAAAAAAATTATCCCACGACAGTATATCCGTGAATTAATTTTCAATTTTAATTGCCAACATTCGATGATCGAAGGCCAAAGCACGCATCGGGTTCAAGCCGAGCCGCACTGGCATCAATTTAATTTGTTTTGCTATAATACGGAGCGTCATCGAGAAAAATCTCAAGGGGGGAAAAAAAAATCTTTTTCACTCTGCCGGATCGATCTGGATGGTGCAAGCTGTATCTCGTGATGAGATTACACACATATCACTCGTCTGCTGATCAGATTGTCAGATGATCTAAATTATTTTTATCACAATGACAATCTTAAGGAAACAAAAACAAAACAAAAAAACATGAAAAATAAAAAGGGTCGTGTTTTGAAATTACAAAAAGAATTTTTTTTTTTTTTCAAACAAGAGACCGTAATATCGAAATTTCTTCGTACAGATAACAATGATGGAAAATAAAATTAAAAAAAAAGAAAAAGTTTCAACGAAACAAATATCGATAGCTCAAATGAAAAAATCCACCTTTGACAGTATCCAATTGGCAATCACTCGCTCGAACATTTTTTTTTTTTTTTCTTTCTTTTCACTATCCTTGAAATTATACCGTTGCAATCTCGTTTGCTCGGACGCATTTTAGAGATACCGGATAACATTAGACGACACAATTAACTTCGAAGCGTCGAGTGGTCGTTGTCGTCGTCAACCAAAGAGTAATTTTCCCCGAGTTTCGAATTAAAACAATTTTTTTCCTTATTAACAAGAAAAAATCAATTTAAAAAAAATGTCTCGTTAATCATGAAATTAAAAAAAAAAATCGATGTTTTGCTCACGAATTTCCCTTTTTTATTTTTAAATTTAAAAAATGACAATTTTGTCACTAAATGGGCCTTTTTTTTTGCAAATTCGAAAAAAATCCTTCGACTCTGAAAAAAAAAAAGAAAGAACAAAAATCGTTACTACGAAATTATGATTTTTCAAAAATCCAACTATCCAGCCTCCTTAATCATTATTCTGCGTGAATTAGATTGGTACGAGTCTCGTAAAGCGACAGTACGAAAAACTAGATGTCCTCGAGTAACAATAACAATAATAATAATTATTATTGGTATTATCATTATTTTCCATTCAATAGGCTCGTGATTGATTTTCTCTTTCGCTCTCTCTCTCTCTCGCTCGAGTTAAAAGTGCAGATAAATTCCAACGAGATCTGTCGCAAGAGTGCAACTAATTCACATTACTCACCGTGACGAGAATTCGATCACGAGGAAGGAAAAAAAAAATTAATATTCCATGAGATTAGCGCACTCGGAAAAAAAAACAACAACAAAACTTTGACGAATATAATCGGTTGTGGCAAAGAAATAGAGTCCCGAATGTGGAAAATTAGATTTTTAAAGAACGAAAAAAAAAAAGAAAAAAAGAAAACAATTAACAAAACAAAACGAAGAGAACGTCGATGAACCGGTCGCGTCAAAGCTTGCCGGCCGACTAATAAAGACTTCGTAACGGAGTCACGATCCTCCTACTCTTCCACCTGTCGTAGTGAAATCTCCGATTGTGCAGTACAGACTCCCACTTTTTTTTTTTTTTTTACGTTACGTTGCCGATACGCAGCGTTTGATCTCGATGCAATTAAATCTCTCGATATAAATAATAAATATGAATGATATTACTCAAAGTAGTTTCAATTGAATAAAATTTAATTACAATTAATCGAAGTAATTTAAGTGAAACCATATTTAATTAAAATTACTTAAAGTAATTTTACCTTCATAAAAATTAATTTATATTGCTCGAAGTAATTTTAACGAAAAAAAAAATTAATTACAATTACTCGAGGCAATTTTAATTAAATAAAATTTAATTAACAAATAAATAAATTTTAATTGAATAAAATTTAATTAAAATTACTCGCGAGTAATTTTAATGGAATAAAATCTACAATCTACAATCGCCGTACGTAAATGCGATAGAATAAAATTCAATTAATATTACTCGAAGTAATTTTCATGAAATAAAATTGAATTTTGTATTAAAACTCATCAAAGTTATTTTAATGAAACAGGAATTGAATTAAAATTATACTCAAACTAATTTCGATGAACGGAAATTTTATGGAAAAATTACTGGAAATAATTGTAATTGCACGATTTTTTCGAATTCGCGATATTTTGAATTTTGGTAAAAACGAAAAAAAAAAAGTAATGAGACATCGCAAAAAAAAAATTCGTACCATACGTACCGCTTACGAAAATTCCAATTTCATCCATCGCTTTACAATCCACGAAATTCCGAAATACAATCGAACCGAAGATACGGCGAATGGATAACGCTTAGATTGTGAAAACGTTTCGAAATTTCCAATTTATCACTCCGATATATACAGTTGTGTATGATAAATCGTCATACATCGAATTTTTCGACCGATCCTCAGTGACAATGATATTAATAATAATTTTTTTTTTCCCCCGTTTCACTGAAACTTCCGATAGCTTCATTGAGACAATTCTCACATTTCTTAGATTTTATACAAGTATACTTTTTTTTTTTTCACGTGGCCGACGAGTCACCTGGTTTTTGAAAACTCGCTGGATTCGTCGCGCATCCGGGACACGTGTGCAGCGATTCGTGAATAAATATTTCACAGTCCAGGCAAAATGTTTTGTCGCATTTGTCGCAAACGTAGACCTGACGAAGAAAAGAATTAATTTAAAAAACAAAAAGAAAAGAAAAATTTCCTTATTAAAAAAAAAACACACACACACACACAAAATAATAAGAAATCAAAATTTCTAATTTATATTGTGAAATGGCAATTTTTATGCTTAATCCCTGACAGGCAAACATCCAAACCGTATTCCTCTCCAGGCAATGAGTGTAAAAAATACCCAGTCGAAATTAATCTCAAATATCTCGGCTCCTAATAAAGCTAGCAAGTTTTTTTTTTTTTTTAATTAAAGTTCAAACGATTTTGCATAAAATAGCGATATTATAAAAATGATTGATTTGAACTATAGAGTTAAAAATGAACGTTGAAACTCAAAAAAGTGAGTGAGTGCGCAGAGAAAAATAAATTTTTGGGGGGGAAATTTTACACTCATTGCCTGTCAGGGGTTAAGAATGTTTCTCTGTTTGTTTGCGGGACGGTTCGTCCGCGAGGGGTCCCTATGCTTGTACACAGGGAGGGCTCAGCGGTGCCAATGTCAAATTCTCACTCATCTCGGCCAGTCTCAATTTATGTTCGCGAAATCAGAATTAGAACTGCGAGGTGCCGTTTCAACGCTATTCGATAGCAAATGCCATTGATAACAACGTGTAATAATTATAGCAATATACTCCAGTAAGTTTTTGAGCTTTAACGTTTATGTTGCAAAAAAAATTCAAAATTCACATTTTCCGAGCTTCAACTCGAAACGCTGTCCGAACTATTCAAGTTAGAGAAAATTGCACACGAACAATTTTTTTAGAGAATTAAATTTTCTATAAAAAAAATGCTGGCATTTCAAGTTTTGGCATTTCAGAACGATTGGAACCTTTTTTTCACGTTTCGCCATAAGAACGCAAGTTAAATAATGTTTTTTGTTTGTTTGTTTATTTATTAATAACAAAATTGCTGTGGTATATGTTTTTTTAAACGTTTAATATCTCGAAAACGGGGCTTCCAATCTCATTGAATCTTTGTAAACACGTTTTGGGGATAAGCACTGATAGGCTGTAAAAATTTCAAGTCGATGACACTATGTCGATGTAACAGAGGAACATTCTTAAATGATTGCAATTTTCGACAAAAAAAAAAGCGAAATTTTCTCAATTATTTATTTAAAATTTGTATTATTATTATTCTTCTTATTTTCATTGAATTTATCGATAATTCAGCTCACTTTTTTGTCCGTCGTTATGTTCCTCTGGCAGCCGTAGCACGAGACGATTTTTCCATTATTCGCATCCTCGCGAAAGTGCTCGACGGGAAATAAATAATGATACGATCGTGCAAGATGAGGAGCCGAGACGAGGGTCAGGCCGCATGCTCGACACTCGACCGGCAGCTCGCAGTGTTTGCTGAGACATTGGGGACAGAGATATCCGGCGCTCGTTAATCTCGACGAATCATCGACCATATCCGCGTGACTGAAAAAAACAAAAACAAAAACAAAAAAACAAAAACAAAAACAAAAAAAAACCAAAAAAAATACAAAAAAAAAAAAATTAATCGTCATTACCGTTTTTTTTCCACAATTTTTTCGAAAAAAATGATAAAATGAAAAAAAATTTGTTAAAATATTTACCACATGCAGACGCTCATTGCCGTATCGGCGGCGGTAGTTTGTAGCGCATGATGAGGAAAGCCCATCTTAACGAGTGCGGCGTCGAGCCTCGTTGCCGCTGGCGGTGGATCTACGTGGGCCTGCAATTGTTCCTTGAAATGTTTGTCATCGAGTACAACGCCGTGATCACCGCCGGTCGCTGTTGCAAGTCGTTTGCTCACGTGCAATTCGGCCGCAAGGCCTATCACGCTGCATCTCACACCCTCGCTCTTCAAGTTCTAGCATGCGTGCATATAAGAGAGAGAGAGAGAGAGAGAGAGAGAGAGACAGGAAGAGAGAGAGAGATTGATTGTTTATTTTGTTTATGCCGTGGTGTGACCATAGGGCAAACAGAAAAATACAATAGTAATATTGGTATCAATGGTAATAGTAATAGCAGTAGTAATGGTAATCGCAATAGTAATAATAGCAAGTTGAAAAATAAAAATACAGTGCAAGTACAAGTGCATTGAATTGTTCAACCGTGAAGTGATATTCAAAGGAAGAATTTGTGAGTATAAAATCGGGAAAATTCGAGCAATAGTTGCTTGTATACGGTTGCTTTAATATGAAATAATATAATAAATATAAATGTAACGTAGTGAAATTCAACGCAGGTAGGATTGTGAGTATACATGGGGAATTCCACGTCGAGCCAACCCTTCATCGGCCTGATCCCCCTGGGATTCTGATGTCAAATAGATTTTTTGTTTGTTTGTTTTGGTCAAAAATGATACCTCTGAGTTTTTCGAAATTTTTCCGCCATTTTGTAAGGGTGTAGGCGACCTCGAATATCCTCGATAGGAAGATGGACATTTTTTTTAAATCGATGAAACTTTTTTTTTGTAAAATCGAGGACTCGAAAACACATCTTTTTGTCATAATTTGAAAATGGGATGAGAATGCTAAATATATTTTTATTTTTTTTTATTTTTGTTTTTGAAAATAAAAAGAAATTTTTTTTTCGTCATTTTAAATGATTGGTTTTTTTTTATAGTAAAAAATTAAATAAAAAGAAACTTCGTTTTGGTAAAATTCAATTTTCTTGTTGGTTCAAGAGTAAAACGACGAAAACGATGCTTAATTGTATTATTTTTTTTTTTTTTTTTTTCGAATACAGCATCGTTTTTGTCGTTTTGCTCTTGAACCAACAAGAAAATCGAATTTTACCAAAACGAAGTTTCTTTTTGTGTTATTTTTTACTATAAAAAAACCACCATTTAAAATGACTTGAAAAATTTTTTTTTTCTATCAAAAACAAAAATAAAAAAAAAATATTTAGCATTCTCATCCTATTTTCAAATTATGACAAAAATATGTGTTTTCGAGTCCTCGATTTTACAAAAAAAAGTTCATCGATTTAAAAAATGTCCATCTTCCTATCGAGGATATATGAGGTCACCGCACCCTTACAAAATGGCGGAAAAATTTCGAAAAATTAGAGTTATCATTTTTGACCAAGAGTAAACCAAAAAATCCATTGGACATCAGAATCCCAGGGAGTCAGGCCGATGACGGGTTGGTTTGACGTGGAATGCCCCATATATATATATATATATATATATGTATATACATATATAGAGAGAGAGAGAGAGAGAATTTGAAAAATAAAAACGTTGAATATCAAATTTGGAATCTTAAATTTAAAAATTTGAATTTATCGTGGCAAATTTTTCAACGCATTTTCTTACTCAAACGGGATAAATTTTGTAAATAATGGGTAAAAAAAATAATGAGTATAATAAAAATATATCGTTACCTGTATAGTCTCGTTAATGTCAGCCGGATCGCAAGTCGTCAGTGAACCCATTATGACCAAAATTTCTCTGCTCGAATGCGACGGAAGTACGCGCAATGATTTCAGAGCGAGCTCCAATGAATTTTGCAGACTCGGCTCACCATTGAGCGTCGTGTGCATCAATCCTTTGATTTCCTTGAATCAAACGAATTTTCAACTGATTTAAGCCAATTTTCTCGATGAAATTCACACAATTTGTGAATAATCTAAAAAAAATTTTCAATCGAATCGCCAAACATTGTTATTAGATTGAATTAAAAATGGATCGATACAAAAAAAAAAAAAAAAAAGAAACTTGAAAAAAAATGTCCATTTACCTTGACATGTTTCTTTGAATTCCCCGACAAATCGCTGATCTTCTCCGCTCTCTTGTTTCTCGTCAATATTATACCCAGCTGACTTATGGGATTCTGATAGAAAAATTCTTCGATAAAGTCCTCCAAAAGCTGAGGAAACGAAAGAAAAAAAAAAAAAAAATTTCCATTCTGAAAGTTTCGATCTGCATCGATTTTGCGGAATAAGAATTATTTATCCATCGTAAAAAGAATCAAACGGCCATTCGTTGAATTGATTTTCAAGAAAAATCGATTGAAGTTTCGTTTTTTTTTTTTTTTTATTTTCATACTTTTATCATGCAGATCAGACGAGTCGGCTTTAAATCTTGATTAGACATGGATTCCGATGCATCGATTATCACATAAAGATGTCTCATCATTCCCAATCTAGCGCCCCCAACTTTTTCCAACTGACGTTTTCTCTTTGCCTTGTGAATTATATCCGCCACGGACGCCTCGAGCATACCATGATCATCCTCCTTTATCGCCTCCCTTTGAATTCACGACGTTTATACGAACGATTGAAAAATTTAGGAAAAAAGAAGGAAAAAAAAGAGGAAAAGAATTTAAAACGGAAAAAAAAAATTTTTATCTCATTTTTTTAAGTAGTTCTCGCGAGACTGAAAGTGGGGAATAAGCGTAGGCGCGGCGAGCGGAAACGTATGAAACAAGAGAAAGAGAGAGAGAGAGAGAGAGTAGGTACGTTCCCGGGGCTAGTAAATTGCGTTTTTTAATTATACGGTACGGCAAATAAATTTGAGTCTTCGTCGGAATCTTTAAAAATATTTATCTCATCTATTCGGCAAAGTTTCGTTCGTCGATCGAGTTTTTAATTGTTAGAATTTGAGAAAGAGTAAATGCTCTGGCTTTGTTTTTCGCTTTGGGGCTTATTCTTGCAATACAAAATTGACAACGTTCAACAATCGACTTGACAATTTGCAAAATTACGTTTTTTTTTTTTTTTTTTTTCGAAAAATACATTACGAATTCATTTCACTCGGTTGTTTTTTTTTGCAATTATCGTGAAAAATAGTAAATTTCGTTAAATAAATTGAAAATTTAAAATCAAAATAAAGTTTTGCAAGAAAAATTACTTGATCTATTGATTGCTTTTTTTTTCGAGATAATTACGATTGAAGGAAATAATTGTAATTAGAAAAAAAAAAAATTACGGAAACAATGATAATTTGACTCAGCTACATCCTACTCGAAGTATTTGTTATTTTTTAAAGATACAGTACGATAATTCAAATTTTTCATTTTTCGGAGAGACAATTACAGTTTTTCGGAGTAATTGTAATAAATCTTATTTAAGTTAAAATTACTTCGGATAATAAAAATATTGCCAAACATTGAATAATAAAAACATAGACTTCTCACCATGTTTTTTCGTAACCGGTCTCCCATCGATACTCCTTTCCACCGTCGTCGTCCGCCATTTTTTTCCTTTTCGTCCGTCGTTTATATCACAAAATTAAAAACGACGATCCCTTCGATAAGACAAACCTTTAGCCACTTGAGTTAACGAATTTTCCAATTAAAAATATTCAGTCACAAAAATTTATCGAAGCATAACCTCAAAATATGCAGCGCATAAACATTTCGCGGACACATCTGATTGCTAGTGAAATATCCCAAAATTCCCTGCAACTCAAGCTTCCCAACATGCAGACTCTTCCCAAGCTCGCCAATTTTTCGATAGTTCCCAAAACCAAGATGGCGTCTCGATGACGCTTCCGCTTTGGCGCAAGTGTTGCGGAGTGCGGCTGGGGGGGGGGGGGCGATCATAAAAAAAAAGAATTCGCAATAATGTCGAAAAATGACTAACAACGATGATAGTATGCCAGACAATGAGTCATAGTTATTAGCTATTCAGGGAAATCCATCCGAATGATTGCAAAAATTGTAATCAGAGACTCAACCTCGTTTATCATTGATTTCCGGTAAAGATGGGGTCGCGCGGTAAATTCAAACAGCCAAAAAGTATGTTTCTCTCGAAGACATCGAGATAATTCAATGTCAAGTCGAGCGAGGCGGTTTAATGTTTAATCGTAAGCCCAGATGAGTATTGATAATTATTCCTCAACAAATACCTCGAACGAAAAAAAAACAGAAAAAACCGTAATTTCGATAATGAAAAATGAATATTGCATTGTCTCCCGCCATAAACGAATCGTGCCTCTCCCCACTCCTCGCTCCTGGGATGCGCGAGTGTCGCCGTGGCGGGTGTTGATGGCGCCACCGTCGACATGACGCCGCCGCGCTATCTCACCGCGCTGTTTTCATTGCTCCCGTGTAACTTGTCTGTGTATTGGCCAAATCCGAAAATTTTTACCACAATCACATTTGTCGCGCATTCTCGTCTCTCTCACACACTATCTTGCCCGGTTCTTCCCGTGTGTGAGAGAAAAAAAAAATCATTCTCGCCGAGTTTTCGCCCTCAAACGTCGTGACATCGATTCGCAGTGCATAATTTGGATACACGGTCCGTTTAGTAAGTTTTTACAATTTAGCGCAGCTCAAACATTTTCGTAACTCCACGCTACGAACTGAAGCGTTTCCCCCTTCCCCCCCAATAAATTGCGGAAATACGAGTGCGGTGCGGTGTGGGAAAAAAAAAAAAAAGAGAGAAAACGTAACCGGAAGTGTACGGTGTGTGCGAGATTTGCGAGAGTGGGCTGCGCAATATTGGTTGGGTTTTTTTTTCCGCCTTTTCTCTTTGGTTCGTGGTAGAGAGCCATCTTGACGACGAGAATATTGTTCACGGCTTGTGCGGCGCGCGCGCGCGATACCATAGTCCCTCGCGGAACGGAATCGGGTGGGAAAAAAAGGCAAAGAAACGAAGTAAAGGAAAAAAAAAAACGTTTTCTCGACGATAGCGAGGGGCGAAAGAGAGAGAGAGAGAGAGAGAGAGAAAAAAAAAAATAAATAACGCCGCAATGGCATTGTCCCGTTTCGATCGTGCGTGTTTCGACGACTTTAATATTTCGTGAATTTTTAGTGTAAAAAAAAAAAACAATCAACCCGCTTCACTTGTTTCCCAACGTGCAGAAACCGCAAAATTACGGGGAGGGGGGAAAAAACGACGCTTCGATCGCCGTTTTTTTTTTTCGTTACGAGAGTGAGAATTCGTGATTTTTAAATTTTTAGCCCGTTTTGGATTTTGGTTTTTTGTTTTTTTTTTTTTTTTTCGTCAAATTTTTCGGATTTTGCGCAGAAAAAATTATCTTGGATCTTCGGCCTGGCACGTACGCTACTGGTGTTTGTCGCGCGAGGCTTTTTTTTTATCTTCGATATTTTCGAAATTTTTTTGGCATTATTATTAATATTATTGTTATTGTATTGGTGAAATCGATATTTGGGCATGTTTTTCGTGAATTTTGTTTTCCGGTTTTTTTTTGTCGCTGAATTTTGTATTTGCGATTGGCAGAAATTTTTTTTCCGCGTCGAAATTCTCCTCGTATTTTTGGGAAAATTGACGAGTTACTTGAACATGTTTGCGTTTTTTTTCTCTCTGTTTTTTTTCCTTAGAGCGAAGCACCGGAGAGAAATAGAGCGAGTAGGAAACGGCGCGCAGAGCAAGATGGAAGCCGACGATGGCCCGTCGACGGCCATCAACAACAATCCAGCCACGATAAAAGGTAATTAACGTTTTTTTTTTTTTTTTATTCATTGCCGAGAGAGAGAATCGACCGAATATTGAATTGCATGCCGGCCAAAAAAAGCGGATCAGGAAGAGAGAAGTAAAGAAATGATTATCATGTGCGACGCAATTTTTTTGGTGCCTGTTACGTTATTGGATATATTATTCCATTTACGGAGCAATCAGATTGACCTTGCATGTTTTGGCGCTCCTTGCGAGATTATATTTGCTCCGGATGTCGAAATTTCACTTCAGCGGTCTCTGCGCACGAGTCGCTAAGAAAAAATCCAAAATTTTCACTGCAAAGAGCAAAATTTTATGTTTAAGACAATTTTTCTGTTTTTCGTTACATTGCTGTTGGTACTATTTCATTTACGGAGCAACCAGACTGGCTTTGTATATTTTAGTGCTCCTCGCGAGATAATATTTGCTTTGGATGTCAAAATTTCACTTTAGCGGTCTCTGCGCGCAAGTCGCGATGAAAAAGTCCAAAATTTTCACTGCAAAGAGCAAAATTTAATGTTTGAAACAATTTTTTTTTTTTCGTTACATTGCTGTTGGTATTATTCCATTTACGGAGAACCAGAGTGGCTTTGTATATTTTAGCGCTCCTCGCGAGATTATATTTGCTCCGGTTGTCGAAATTTCACTTCAGCGGTCTCTGCGCATGAGTCGCTAAGAAAAAATCCAAAATTTTCACTGCAAAGAGCAAAATTTTATGTTTAAGACAATTTTTCTGTTTTTCGTTACATTGCTGTTGGTATTATTCCATTTACGGAGAACCAGAGTGGCTTTGTATATTTTTGCGCTCCTCGCGAGATTATATTTGCTCTGGATGTTGAAATTTCACCTTAGCGGTCTCTGCGCACGAGTCGCGATGAAAAAGTCCAAAATTTTCACTGCGAAAAGCAAAATTTTATGTTCAAGACAATTTTTTTTGTTTTTTGTTACATTGCTGTTGGTATTATTTCATTTACGGAGCAACCAGAGTGGCTTTGTATATTTTAGCGCTCCTCGCGAGATTATGGTTGCTCTGGATGTTGAAATTTCACCTTAACAGTCTCTGCGCGCGAGTCGCGATGAAAAAGTCCAAAATTTTCACTGCGAAGAGCAAAATTTTATGTTCGAGACAATTTTTTTTGTTTTTTGTTACATTTCTGTTGGTATTTTCCATTTACGGAGCAACCAGAGTGGCTTTGTATATTTTAGCGCTCCTCGCGAGATTATATTTGCTCTGGATGTTGAAATTTCACCTTAACGGTCTCTGTGCGCGAGTCGCGATGATAAAGTCCAAAATTTTCACTGCGAAGAGCAAAATTTAATGTTCGAGACAATTTTTTTGTATTCCGTTACATTGCTGCTGGTATTTTCCATTTACGGAGCAACCAGATTGGCCTTGTATGTTTCGGTGCTCTTTGCGAGATTGTTTTTGTTCGGAATGTCGGCTCAAAACTCGTTGCGCACGAGTTGGGAAGAAAAAATATTAAATTTGCACTGCGCAGAGCAAAATTTTATGTAAGATAAAATTTTTTTGCTCTCTCGTTACGTTACTGCAAATATTATTCTAATTACAAAGCAACCAGATAAGTATCGCAAAGTCTGGTTCTCTTTGCGAGATTATTTGTCCACCGAAGGTCGAAATTTCTCTTCGTAGCTCTTGGCACACGTCTCGCGTAGAAAGCGTACTAAATTTTCACCGCGAAGAAAAAAATTTACAGTAAAAACGTGTATATCTTGCATGCGATAGTTGCAAATGAGGAATTTTTTTATCGGAGGTGAAAAAAAAATTTGTCGCAAAGAAAATGAGACTCTGGCTAAGCAAATTTGGGTTCATCGACCCAACGTGAATCCTTCTAATATTGAAATTTCTTGTATTTATCAGAGGGTTGTTAGGTTCCCTCCGAAAGCGTGCGCTTTTTGCAATTTTTTCGTGTTTCGTTTTACAATGTAATTAATTTTGAAAAAGTAAAAAAAACCTGCTCAACATTGTAATTACATTGTAATTACATTGTAATTACACTTGTAAAAGAAGAAATTCATTCAATGTTGATTTTCATTTTTGATAAATCATTAAAAGAGCAAACCAGGGCAATGAAGCAAACGAAACTCAATGTATTTTTTTTTGTTTTGAAGGCAAAAAACATGATTATTTCCTTAATTAACTGATTGCTTAAACTATTAAAAAACTGATTGATTAAACTATTAAAAAAATACAATATTATTATTATTTTTTTTTTTTAATTTCTAGAGTAACCTTCTTAAATTTGCTCGTAGAAAGGTAGAAGCGTTCATTCATTGATTCAACTCGAAAAATTTTCACAATTTTTCGTATACATTTTTCAAATTTTTCGTATACTTATTTATTTTCTTCTCTCGATATTTCGTCGTTCTCAGCCGCTCAAGAGGAAATAGGCAAACTGGATATCCTGGTTTGCGGCAAGTGCCACTCGGTGTTTCACTTTGTAGAAGCGTTTCAGGAGCATCGAAGCAAAGACGGGGCTTGCTCCGAAATATCACACTTCCGTGAGAATACCAATGTAAGTATAAATTGCCTCGGAACGAAAAATAAAAAATAAAACGAAGAAATTGATTTTTTTTTTCTTTCAAATCTTAATTTTTGACTTACGTAAATCACAATTTCAAAAATTCCATAGTCAAATTCTCGAAAATTTTCATATTTCGATGCAATTTTATTGCAACTCGAAGAATTTTCGAGCAAAAATTTAGAACGCGAGAGTTTTATCTTTAAACTCGTAAAACTAAGGATTGTTTTTTTTTGTTTGTTCTCTTCTCCGAAGCATGAACAAAAGGCACAGGTATGGGCTTTCCTGCTGTGGAAAGACACGCAGATACAGCAAGAGAGCGGTGACAAAGATTCGGCAAGTTCGTGGAAGCTTTATCAAAAATGGTGCAAAATGGATGTACAAATTAGAGATGCTTGGGTAACGGCTGGTAAAACAATACAAACTTTCACCAAGATAAGCACCATGAGAATGCACGAGAATCCTCGCTTGCAGATACATACAAACACATCTGTTGATGGTAAATGGTTTTTTTTTCCCCAAAAGACGATAAATATGCAAAAAAAAATCCGAAAAATTGGATTTTTCAATTTGAAAATGGAAGAAAAAAAAAAACCTCCAAATTAAAAATAATAATAATTTTAATGGATAAAATTAATTTAATGTTCATATTAATTCTTATTTTCGATGAAATTCAGGTGGCAAAATAGTTGTTCGCAAAGTTATACGAAATGGGCAGCCCGAAGATGCCCAAACCGATGCAAAGAAAGAGGCGGCGAAGACTGCGGAATCGAAAGGTGAAAAAACTATGGAAATTACAGAATCGACAAGGGAGAAAATGAGGACAAAGCCAGCTATCAGGCCGAAGGTGAGGCAATTTCATTTGTAACTTTATCCTCCTACCGGACGACATTTTAATTTTTTTTACAATTTCTCGAAAAATACGAAGAAAATTCAATTTTTCCAACTTTCGTATCGCTCCAATATCAGTAAAATTGAAGGAAAAAAAAAAAAAAAACAACAACAATCTCGAAATTTTCAATATCAATGGTTTTTTTTTTTTTTTTATTTAAATTTTTTTTTATTTATTATTGCAGATAAAACCGGGCAGAATGGCCGGTGAGGACGACGGCGAGCCGAGCGACACGGAATACGTGGTGGAGAAGATTTTGGCCAAGAGATTCAACACGAAGAAACGATGCTCGGAATATTTATTGAAGTGGGAGGGTTTCGCATAGTAAGTGAGAAAAATTAACAAAATATCCTCAAATCTGGGGGGGGGGGATCATTTTTTTTAAAACAATTTCCAGTAAAATATTTTGTTGATTGAAAAACAAAAAAATAATTTAAAAAAATTTCAGCGAGCACAACACGTGGGAACCGGCCGAGACAATTGGCACGTGTAAATTTTTGCTCGAGGA
Source organism: Rhorus exstirpatorius (assembly GCA_963564615.1). Lineage (NCBI taxonomy): Eukaryota > Metazoa > Arthropoda > Insecta > Hymenoptera > Ichneumonidae > Rhorus > Rhorus exstirpatorius. The sequence continues at coordinate 20,458,417 of OY751319.1, read as the reverse complement.
GTTCGAGAGAAATTTGGCCAAGCAGAAGGAAATAAAAGCTGCGCAATTGTTGCAACAAAATGCAAAAGCAGTGGTCGCAGCTCGCAGCATGGCCTCCAAGACGCTTCTTAAGAGCGAAGCCGGCAAAGCAGGCCCTAGCACAGCGGCTCAAACGACGTGAGTCTTTAATTTATTTTTTTTCAACTTTTTTTCGATTGATTTTTATGAAAAATTAATATTATTTCATATTTGAATGATTTAATTGAAAATTACGAATTTTATTTGTCAGAATAATTTAATTACGATTATAACGAGTATTGCTCGTCGTTTGGATGATTCAATTAGGAATTAAAACTGTTATTTGTCGTTCGATTGCTCAAGTTACAAATAAAAATTTTTATTTGTCAATTAAATGATTTTAATTGCATATAAAAATTCTTATATGTCATTTGAATTAATTAACTGCAAATTATAATGTTTTTTTTTTCCATTTGAATGATTAAATTACGAATAAAACTTGTTATTTTTCATTTTCATGACTTAATCACAAGTTACGATCATTATCATTCGAATCATTATTTTACGAGTAAAAATTGCTATTTACCATTGTAACGATGTTATTATACATAGTTAAAAATATCATTGTAATTATTGATGATTTTTTTTCTTCGACAGTAAATAAATGAATAAATGAATGAATTGATTAATTAATTATTTTCCCAGACGCCCGATGCGTTCGAGCAAGACAAAGGCGATGGATCAGGTCAAGCAATGGTGCGGTACGATGAAGGGCGAGGACAACGATGGTAAGTTTTAAGATTCTCTAAAGAAAAAAAAAAAATAAAACAAAAACAAAAACACTAAAAGAACCCCCAAAATCTTATCTCACATTGAATTCCACAAAAAATTATCGCCAATTTTAAATCTTCAACCGTAAAACAAAAGTTCAAGTTCCCCCAAACTTCATGCCCTTGCGATTAAAAAAAAAAAAATAAATAAAAATAAAAATAAAAATAAAAAAAAAAACCGAATTCTCCAGTTCTGGGCAAACGACGCATGGAATATTCGGACAGTGATTCGGACGAACTGGGCGCCCCGAAGCGTCTCAAGGGCGAACCAATGACAGACGACGAATGGACAGCGGAATCCGAAGATGAGCACGCGATGACGGCTCATCAGCGCAGTGACGTTATACAGCGCGCGTTCAATCGCGCAAACGTACAATCGAACGGCTCGAACAATCGTTCAACGATCCAGCCAACCGGCGAGATCGTTACCGCCCTTAACGTACAAACGCCGGAAATGACGAAGCACGGACAGACACCGGTGCTCGTGGCAAATGCCAAGGGTGTCGTTAAAGTCGATCCCAAGCAAATGCCAAATTTGTCATCCGGTGTTTACGTAATGTCGCGCAAAGACGGTATAATAAAGCTCGATTCGTCGCCTGGGGCAAAATTAGGAATAAAAAGTAGCAACGCGTCGTCGTCGTCGTCGTCGTCGATGACAATCGCGACGACAGCGACGACAGCGACGACGACGATGACGCCTCAGGGCGTACTGATGGTGCAGAATCGTCCTGATAGCGTGAATACGATTGTACGTAAGCAAATAATATCCGGAACAGCGACGAATTCCATAACGCCGGTAAAAGTCGTACAAAAATCCGACGGAAGTCAGATCGTAACGCAGATGAAAGTCGTTTCGAAGAATTTGGGCAAAGGACTGCTGGCCAGCGCGACGATTGGTGGACGCGCGTCCGGAAATCAGCAGCAAAAAACCGAACCCGTCAAGATACAGCCGAAACCCGACGTCGGCCAGCAGATACAACAGATTCACGTTGTAGCTGCCGTAACGAGCCCGGTTGTTGGACTTCAGACCCGCGTACAACAGGCCGGGACAACGGGAAACGTGCGTCCGACCGCGACGATTCAACGGAATCAGGATGTTTCGCGTCCGTTGCTGCCGAGACCGCCGCTTCGCGGTGCAACGCCGACCAGCGTGCTCGGTATGGGCGCTACGAGAACGAACGTGAGACCCGGAACTCCGAGGCAGACGCAAAATATTGCCGGTACTGCGACAATTTCCGGTGCACGGCAAAGTTTGACGAAACGCGTCGCCGGAAGTCCGCAGATCGAGCGAAGCGTGAGTATCACGGTATGGAATATTTTACGATTTTTAGCCCCCCCCCGGGGAGGGAGGTTGAGCTGTGATTGCGTGAAACTGGTTATTTTTATTTTATGAAATTTACTCAACTTTTCCATTACATCGTCGTTGAAAAAGAGGAAAAACGTTGAATAGACTACGCTTGTTTCATGTTTTATTTGCTCAAAAACATTTAAAGATTTGGAAAAGAATTTTGTATGAACGTTACGTTTCAAGAAATGGCGCGAGGGCACCCTCTGATGAGGGTTTCCCCGCGAGAATGTTCCCCGTAAACGTTAATTTCGATGTCAAAAACAGTCATCAAAGGAGGGCGGGGGGTAGGGGACAAGAAAATCGTATCGGTATATTTAATTTTCCTTGAAAAACACGATATTAGCCTTTAGTGGCTGATTTTTTTCAGAAATTTCCATATTTTTCCATGATAATAAGTCTAACGGTGGATTTGGATTCCATTTGCATAAAAATATTCCAATATTTGAAGAAAAAAACTCATAAGAACTTGCGAAGTTTGAATTGGGGGGGGGGGGGGGGGGTCACTGCCCCCACTGGGGCTTTGCCCCTAAACCCCGCCAGTTTATTCCTGGTAAACGTTTTTCGCATTAGAATTAACGCTAAAATCGTTAACTCCGAGATCGGAAACGGTAATCCATCGGTTAGAGAACAAAACAGATAACGTCAATGTATTTAATTTTCTTAAAAAAAAAAATAATGTTTCTCTTTTACAACCGCGTCTTTCATAAATTTATATATCCTAGCATGGGAATTCAGATATAAAAGTCTAGCAAAGGATTTGGGCGTCGGTGTCTTTTATGTGATTAATAGCAAACACGGGAGAAGGGGGGGGGGGGGACTACCCCCATGCCCCAAACTGGGACTTTTCCCCCAAAACCCCGCCAGTATATTCGGGGTAAACGTCTTTTACAGCGGAATAAATGCTAAAAATGTTTACTCCGCGGTCAAAAACGGTAATCAATCGGAGAGAAGACAAAGATAACGTCGTCAATGAATTTTTTTTTTCGTAAAACCATGATATTTCTCTTTTATGACTGCAGCGTCTAAAAATTTCGATATCCTTGCATGGGAATTCACATATACAAGTATAACAAAGGAATTTCGTTACCGTTGTCTTGAAAACAAACAAAAAATGGGGGCAATGCCCCCGCGAGTCCCCCACGACTGGGGCTTTACCCCCGGATCTCACGACACTTGTCTCTTATTTACACACGTCCAAGACATTGAAAACATTGAAGCGCATTGTTCGAAAAAAAAAAAAAAAAAAATTCAATTGAACTCCCCCCAAAATGTAAAAAAAATCTCGAATTTATTCCCAAAACCCTCATTTTCGACTCTCCTCCTCCGAGCCCCTAAGTTAAAGCTCTATTTCTCTTTCTCTCTCCACCCCCAGACGATTTCGAGTCCCCAGACAACGATTTCGAGTCAAATGCGTCCGAAGGTAACGGTCCTCACGTCTCAGTCACCGTCATCGTCGATCGTCCAAAAGTCCAGCTCATCGTTGTCGACGTCGACGGCGTCATTAACGACGAGCCCATTGACGCAAAAACAATCGCCAAAGACGCAGCACGGCAAGCCCCAGTCATTGCTGTCGCCGCAGCAAAAATTATTAATGGCAAAGAGAAAAGCCCAGGAGGCGGTAGGTCTAGCGAAAACGGCAAATCGGGGTCTTCTCGCGGGTGCAAGAGCCGCCCAGTCGCGCGCCGCCGGGCGTGGAAGAAATATCACGGGCGCGACGACGACGACGACAACGACGACAAATCTCACGGGTACAACGATGAATCCGACTTCCGGCATTGGCGGTGGCGCGTGCAGGCCCAAAGAGAGCAAATTGATCGATGGCGATGGTCTTCATATGGAATTTCATGAAGTTGGAACCGAAGAATCGAGCAGCAGCAGCAGCAGCAGCGACAACAACAACGACGACGACGACGACGACGACGAAAACGATAATGAGCCGGAAATATCGTCTCAGGATATCGAGAGCCTTTCGTGCAAAGCGCCGGAAAGTCCACCAAGGCCGTTCACACTTTGTCCCCTGACGGGACGTATCATCGGTCCTGACGGCGAGCCAATGGACACCCAAACGGATATAAATTCACAGCCGATCGTCGATATTGTCGCTCAAAACGCTGCCGCCGCCGCCGCCGCCGTCGCCGTCGCGATAAATCCCGTTGCATCGTCGCTGATCGAGGAAAAATCATCGGCAAGCGTTGTCACGACGAGCGAGCTTGTTTTACCGTCGCTCGAATCCCTGACCGATTCAACGGGTATAATGAGAGTCGAGATGAGTCCCGGCGGTACAACCGGCACGATAATACAGGCGAGCGGTTCAACGGGTATCAATATCGACGAGGGGATCAATGATAATCCAACGACAACCGGTTTACCGTGTCTCGACGATAGCGAGACATGCGAGGCTAATAATTCGGCCGTTGATATTGCCGCAAATGATGTTTCACAGGCTGCTGCTGCTGCTGCTGCTGCTGATCCAACGACTTCCGGTATGGAAATTACATCATCGTGCGGCGATCCTATCAGCGGTAAAAAACAAGATGATGAAACGAACGAGGAAACGACAGCGATGACAGCGGAAACGGCGGCAACGACAATGGCGACAACGTCGACGACGTCAACGGCGACGACGACGACGTCAACGACGTCGACGACGTCAACGACGTCAACGACGACGACGACGACGACGACGACGACGAGTCAGGAGGACGAAAAAACGAGTCAGGATGACGAACGTACGATCGGTGAGCAGCAGGATACGTCGAGTCTCGTGACGATAACCGGTGAGGACGGTGTCGTTTATCAAGTTGCCGGTCATGCCGAGGATGGACAAACGTTGCTCGTAACCCGAAGCGGCGATGGCGAGCAGTCATGCGTTTACGTAACGACGGAACAGCAAAACGACGATGGCTCGGTTATGACACTCGATCATGCGGTCGCCGAAGCGGTCGCGCAATTGATACCCGATCAGGTTAATCTTGCGCCTCAATTTTACGTCAAGGAAACGACCGAGGCCGAAGCGAACGACGGTCAAATGGTAATGTCGATCATGGATGGCAATAACAGCGGTGTCAATAGCCAGGAGGATCCGGATGGACAGGCGCAGGTCGTTGCTCAGGTCGTTCAGGCCGATGAACCAACGCCGGGTAATTAAAAAAAATTTTTTTTTTTATCGAACGGCTGATTGAATTTGGAAACAAAAAAAAAAAATAATGGAAACAAAAAAATTAGAAATTACGCCAGCTCGCGCTCTCTCTCTCTCTCTCTCTCTCTGTGCTGCGGAAGTTAGTTTTTCCCCGAAATGTGAGCTTCCTGGCGGAGAGGAAGCTTTGCTAGGGAAATCGAAATAATGAGGGAGGCCAATGTGCAAATTTCTAATTTGAATGGATTTTTTTTTTTTTTTTCTGAATTCGACTTGCGTAATGATACAATAATTAATATTTTACAATGACATTTGAAACGTTAATGGTACTTTTCTTTTTGAAAAATTTCACAATTTTCTACAATCCGAATATATCTCAGACGATTCTTGCCAAATTCAAAAATTCTATTTTTATTAAAAAAAAATGTTGGCTAATTAGCCAAAAATTTTGCGCAAATTACCGAGCTATTGGAGATTTGTTTGAAAAATTGAAAATTAAAAAAAAATTTGAACCCTCTTGAGAGATTTTTGTCAATCTCAAGTGCCACGCATCCAGTTTTGAAAGAATTGACATTTTTTTTTTTTCAAGTTTACCTTTTTTTTTTTCAACTTCTTGAGCGATTCTTAACAAATTTCATACCAACCGTGCTTATAGCTGAATCTATTAACGAAAAAAAAAAAAATAATCGATAAAAACCCGAAATTATCGAGCAATTTTGATAAAAATTTCATCAAACAAGGGGATTTAGCTGCTCCACTTATGTGCAGAATTTGGGCCCGATCGCTCAGGGCGTTTGCGTGATGATAAGCGTTTGAATTTTGCAACCATCAAAAACTCAAATTTTGTGGCTGATTAAATTGAAAATAAGTCGATTGACTAATTTTGGTTTTTGATTACAATCGGTTGGAGTGATTTGAAAAAAAAAAAATCGTTAATTACGATTAATGGAAGTAATTGAAAGTTTTTTTTAACCTAAACTTCATTACTCGGAGTAATTGTTATTATTTTTTTTTTTCAAATCAATTACATTTATTTGAAATAGTTTCAATGATTTTTTTTTAGTCGATCACAGTTATTTCGATTGATTGCAATGAAATTGAAATTAATCGCAATCACCCAGAGTAATCGTGATTAAATTCGAAAAATTACAATTCCAATAATCATCTTTTTGAAAAATTACAATCCGATCAATTGCAATTATCTTTTGTAGAAAATTACGATTACTCCGGGTAGTTGGAATCAACTGACATAAAGTAGCAATTTCTTCGAAAAATTGTAGGTGTCATTAAAAAAAGTTGGCAACTGAATTCAGTAATTGTAACTGACTTGACGAAAAGCTACAATTACTCCGAGTAATTCTGAATGAAAGAAACAAAAAATAGAATAACTGAAATCAACTTGAAAAAAACTACAATTACTTCGAATAATTGTATTTAACTTAAAGAAAAAAAGTTAATTTCCTTCGAATTATTGTACATAGATACAATTATTATTAATTGTAATAATTTTTTTTTTCTATCACAATTACTTTAGCACAATTGCACTTAAAGAAAAAAATTAACTTGATCCGATTTTTTTTTTTTTTTTTTTTTTAATCGCCTCAATTCATCGCACTTTCATTTATTGATTAAAAAAAAAATCCAATTTTCCCGAAGGTGGTACACGAAGGGTCGTGCTGCTGTTGCCCGATGGAAATTTAATGATGACCGAGGTCGACGAGGAGCAGTACGCCGCCCTGGAGCTCGACAAGTGAAAAATAAATGAATGAATAAATAACGACAAAACCGAAAAAAAATCGAGTAAGACGAGAAATATGAGGAAGGAAACGAGAAAAATAATTCCTGCTGCGTGAGAAAATTTACACACACACACACACACACACACACACAACCATTTAAACACACACACAAAAAAGAAGAAAAAAAAACTTGAGTTTTACGAGAACAGGGATATCGCGTGAATGTATATATGTAAGTGTTAACTTCGTACCACGAAGAAATAATGGAAAGATGGAGAGAAAGAGGTAAGATTTTTTTTTTTTTTTTTTCAAAGGAGACGAAAGAACCGATTGAAAAAAATGAGAACGAGAAACAAAAAACTGGACAAAAATCTGGGCTCTCATTGAACGGCAAAAAAAAATATATATATATATATATATATATATATACATTGCACATGTTTTAGAAATTTGTCTCAGTGTTTTAATACAAACCGATCAACTTTTATTATCAATTTAATGATAATCGATAACGATGCGTGAGCATAGTTAAAAATTGGAAAAAAAAAATTTCAACATCGAGTTAACGTTGTTGCGCTTCAAATTGGGAGGAAAAAAAAAAATGAAAAAAAATTATTATTTATGTGAAAAATGGTATGAAACCAAATTGTTATTCACGAATCGCGTTTGTTTGTTTGTTTTTTTTTTTTTTCGTCTCTCTCTCTCTCTCTCTTTCTCTTTCTTTCTCTCCTGATGATTACAGTGACCGAGAAAAAAATGTACGAGGTCGAATAAAATACATTCTTATACAGATATAAGAAATCGCTTGATTACGAGAGGTATTCTCGATATTGCATCGAAAATTCTTTGTTTTTTGGTTCTTTTCCGTAAAAAGAAAAAAAAAAAAAAAAAAAATTTCAATCCTTATTTTCTCGATTTATCGATGGCGAAAGTAATTTTTTCGCGTTAAAAAAAAAAACAAAAAATTGATAAATGGCCCTTACGATCGAAGATACGAAAAAAAAAAGAAGAAAAAAATTCTAATATTTTAATTACGCACGTTAGTTCTTCTGTAAATAACATTGTCACGATAATCTCCTTTATACTATTGATGAAAAAAAAAAAAAAAACGAGGAAGTAATAATAATAATGATGATGATTTTTTTCGAATAAACAATATGCATGAAATGAAAGAAAAAGATCTTTTTTTTTTTTTTGGTTATCGAGATTGACAGCGATAGGAGGAAAAAAAAATTATTTTTTGTGCTGATCGAAAATATGACGACGAGGCTGATCGGTGCCAGCGTCGAGAATTCAGTTCGCGAGATTTTCGAGGATTTGTTTTCTCAAACGGAAAATGAAGATTTGCCATTTTTTCGCGATGATAGAATCTCCTGCGAAGAGGTAAATTTTCGACGAGGGGAAAATAGAAAGAAAAAAAACTATCCACGTTCCTTTTTTTTTTTTTCGAAAATTTTGTAGTTTTTCGTGATTTTTGTAAAAAAAAAATTTTTTTTTCGTTTAGCACATTTTTTTATTTCAGTAATATTATTTATGTATTTTCAGGAAAATTTAGACAATAATAATAACAAATTATTATTATTCTTATCGTTGTTATTGTCAAAATAATAATAATGATTTTTGTTGTAAATTTTTTTATTTTATTTTTTTTTATTTTCATTCTCAGCAAATCGAGAATTACAAGATCGCCATTGACGAGATTGAGAATACGAGAATGATGATTTTCAAGGCGAGAGAAAATCACGCGGAAAGAACGAAAAGAATTTTCAACGATTTTCGGAGTGTCGAATTGTTGAGACTGAAGAGAATGCCGATTTACGAAAATTTGGAGCTTTCGCGCGCGGAAAAATATGCATTGCTCGAGTCCGAGGATTTGTTGCCGGATTATGAGATACGAAAGAACGATTTTCGCATCAATGACTCGGCGATTAAACGCTGGAGAGAAAGTATGACGCTCGGAAGTTTCGATTTTCTTTTTAAAAAACCGGAAATTCATGAAAAATCAAAATCAACGAACGACGAGATATTTCGGGGAGGCAAAAAAATTCAATACGATCGAGCCCCGTTGGGTTCGATCGTGAAGAAGAAGGCTAAAACTAAACCTCGACGTAGCATCATAAAAACTGAGCAACAAAAAATTATTCTCGTTGCCAGACCTGCGTTTGTGGAATTCAAGAATTTTGAGCCACGAAAACTTTACAAAGTTTGCGAAAAAACATTATTATACACATATATGCATATATTACAAATTTCTCTGTCCCCATTTTCAGTGATTGTTTTTTTTTTTTCATTCAAATATCCTGGATTTGAAAAATATCGAAAATTTTCAAAATCGAAATGAAAAGAAATTTTGAAATTTAATTTTTTCAATTATGGAGCACAAAAAAATGCTTTGTTCATTTATTTTCGAATTGACTGCAAATATTTTTAATACTTGAATAATATTTTTGATAATTTAACTAAAAAAAAACGTGAAAATTTTTTCAATAAAGGGTCCCCATTTTCAGTGATTTTTTTTTTTCGTTCAAATATCCTGGATTTGAAAAATATCGAAAATTTTCAAAATCGAAATGAAAAGAAATTTTGAAAATTAATTTTTTCAATTATGGAGCACAAAAAAAATGCTTTATTCATTTATTTTCGAATTGACTGCAAATATTTTTAATACTCTAATAATATTTTTGATAATTTAACTTAAAAAAAACGTGAAAATTTTTTCAATAAAGGGAAAATTATTAATATAAATATATGTAATATTTTCTCTTCTTATTAATCACGTCTTTTATTGGCTAAAAAAAAAAATTTCAGCGAACGATCGTCATAATGAACGTCGGTAATTCCGTGGCGAAATTTCAACTTGAGCCAAGATCAACGAGTTCGAAATTCACGATCGTAATGCGATCGAGCACGGGTGATCGTGAAAATCTCGCACCGGGTATGCGTATGAATATAATAGCGAGTTTTTTCAGCGACGACTCCGACGATTGTGAGGGACAAATAGTCATCAGGGTGCAGCATGGAAATGACATTTGCATTGTCCTGAGAGGCGTCAGAGATCCGCCAATTTTGATGGGAACGTCGTATCGACTTGGGCGCACGATAAACGAGAATGTAGAAAAATATTCTTCCGTCGATATTTGTGATTCTTGTGAAAATTCATCGTCCGAGGTATCGCGGCGTTTCAGCCGAAAAAAATCGTTAATTATCAGCACAAGCGAGACTGTGAGTCAATTTGAATTATTATTGTTATTATTATTGGTTAAAAAAAATTTTGAACTTAATCCTTTGGATTATTGGAACAAGACGCAATTTTTTGGAAATTCTGATTCTTCATCGACTTCTTCGTAATTAGTTTATCAAAAAAAAAAAGTCTCAAATTTTTCAAAATAACGAAAAAATAATTTATTCGAAACGATCGAGAGTAATTGCGATTGGCTGATAATTATTTTTGAGAAAAAAAAAAGGATTAATTGAGAATTGTGAAATTGAGACTTTTCTTAGGATTTTTTTTTTTTTTTAATTAAAAAATCATTTTTTTTTTCAGTCGGAGAGCAATAGCGAGGAGATCGAAACGACGAATATTTACGGTAGTTCGTCATTCGCGCAAATCGAGTGTAACAAGTGTTTCGTCGGTGAGCAAATAATCGTGGTGACGAGATTGAAGAATATCGGTGGTGACGGAAAATTTTTTGCAATGAGCGAAATCGACTGGAATTCCATGAGCATTGACGTGAGTAATCGAAAACGATAATAATAATTTTTATCGCATTTTTTCAAACAATTCAACAGCAGGAATAGTAATTTTTTAAGAATTTTTATACAATAATAATTTTAAATGAATTTTTCAACAACAATAACAATAATAATAATAATATAGGACATAACGACTGACAACTTGATGATTCTTTCTTGCTTCGCCATGTGGCCCGTACACTTTGTCCTTAAGAGAAACGAGGAAATTGATCTCGTGATATACTTTTTTCCCAATTCTCACGGTGTCCAGGTGATATTTTTTTTTCAAATTTGAAGAAAAATTTGATTTGATTTATATATATATATATATATAAGTGATTAAAAAAAAAATTCATTAAAAATAATAACAAAGAATATATTTCTCATGCAAATTAGGTTGACAAGCTCTATATCATGTGCGACAATCTTGCGGTTCATCCGATCGAGTTGATTGGGGACGGCGTTATGTACGATCCGAACTTTATTGAAATTTTTGGTAAAGTACGTATTACGAAAAAAAAAAAAAAAAATTGAGATAAAAAATAGATCGCAGGATACGTTTTATTATTCAATTTTATCATTATTTCAAATTGCGATTTTAATAAATATATATATTTTTTTAATGAATTTTACTTGGAATTGGTCATTTGAGAAGTTGCTAAACTTGATTTTCAAGAGCAATAATAATAATATAATATTAATGTGAACCGAATTATGAATAAATTGATAGGAAAAAAAATCGAATTTTTATTTTTCGAATACGCATGAATTTTTTAAAGATATCACATGTACCCATATAGATTTGTTTTTAATTAATTAATTTTGGTCATTAATATTATTATTATTATCCAAAAGAAAAACGTAAAAAAGCGCCATTTTAACGCGTTGTCTGCCTCGCGCCCCTTGAAATGAGTCGCGCTCTCTGCAGCGTGAAGTCTTGCACGATAGATCGGCTTCGATCTTTCGATAATTACAAACGAACTTTTTTTTTTTTTTCGTAATAATCAATTAACACTTGGAGATAAGAACCGATCTCAATGATTCATGGCCCAGGAAAGAAAGATAACGGATGGGCGTAATAATTTTACCAATTTTCGTCGAGTAATATATATATATATATATATATTATTCCGTAAATACTCGCGACACTGAAAAATCTCCCCGGATGAGCTGATCGCATCTCTGATCAATGCGTAAATTATTCATTGTAGATTCAAGAGCACAATAACGACGACGTATCGTCGGAGCAACCGGACGCTAATTGTACCTTCGATTATCGCATGAATCTCGGTTTCGAGATGACAAACGGTATTGTCAGAGACACGATAACGATAACGAATGCCAGCAGCTTGGAAATTCGTTATCGTTGGTACAAGACTCTGCCATCGGTCCCGATCGGCACAGTCGAAAGATCAAAAAATTCCAACGATTTGCCTCTCGATCTTTTGTGCGTACGACCGGAAAGCGGAATATTTCTTCCATGCGCATCGAACACGTTCGAAATTACCGTACGACTGACCGACTTGTCCGATGCCCTTTATCGTGCTGTTTTACAATTAATTCTCACTGACATTCCCCTCGCTTGCATCTCCACGGATTACGACGATCTCCTGGAGAATTGTACGGACGGACAACGCTCCTGCGAAACCGTGAGCCCTTTTTTTTTTTCTTCATCCCGAAATAAATTTATACAACAGTTCGTATGTAAAATTTTTGTTTTTTTTTTACCGATAATTTCGACAGTCGATGGACGTACGAGCCAAGGAAATTGAAGTTTTGGCTCGATGCACCGGTAATATTCGTCTACGATCGTTCGATTCCGGTATTTCGTACGAGGACACTGACGATGCTGAGAGTTTTTATAAACTCGAAAGCTTGTTCCAATGAAAAAAAAATGAAAAAAAAAATCTTCAATAAAGATTCAAAAGATCCCCCCATGGCTGCGAATGAAAAGTTATAACTTGAGAGAAGCAGCCACTCATAAACCCTGAGGAGTTGATAACTTTTGAGGGTATGACTTCCGGGTGTTTCCCTAATTTTTAATTCTTCGATATTGCAAATACCATCGGTGTTTATCTTAGTTCGAGAGCATCGAAGCCCTTTAAGGGGTTACATGGGGGTTTCGTCGGGTAAAAAAAGGCCTATTTTCAATAAATTTTTTTCTATATAAAAAATTATTTATTTAATTCAAACTTTTTTCCGTCTTATAGATACACATTCAAAGAAAAATTTCTGAGATTAAAAAAAAAAAAAAAATTAAAACTCCGCCATTGTGACGTCATTTCCGGTGACCTTTCGCCTTTTTTTACCCGACGAAACCCATGTAACCCCTTAAAGTAGTATGTGCACAACTGTGGGGGTGGGCAATAAGCGGAAACTTTGACGCGGGTGAGCGAAGGGCACGCATGAAACAAGAGAGAGTCGGGGACCGCTCATAATCCGACGCACGCGAAAAATTTCCTTAAAATCGATAATTTTTTGTCAAAAGGCTCGGCAACCCCCATTTTTTATGGAACGTATGTAATCCTGATGGTTTCCTGAATATTTAACAGTTTTAATATCGATCGTATCTAATCGTGAAAGATGCGAATTTTTTGTTTCAAAGTTCCGACAGCCCACAATTCCGATATGGTGTGTGATAAATATGTGGATTTCACGAATTAATTACTCGCGTAAAGAGTCGGTGATCCAATTTGAAATTTTACAGGCATTATCTTATACGCTTCTGCTACACCGTATAAAAAATTCAGACTTTTATCCAATCGTTAAGTTCGTGCGCGTACTACCTTAAGGAGGTTCTTAACATCAATTTGGTGCGGCAAAGGGAACGTGATGGCGTGGCGCGAGGCAGGTTGCGTTCGGCATTTGTTTCACCGAGCCATTACTCACGCTCAATTCTGTTCACAAGTATATTTCACAATCGGAACGGTGAAAAAATTTCTTTATGGGCAAATTATATCTATGAAGGTCTAATCTGTCGTTTAAGCCGTTCTTCGGGGAAATGTTACCGTTTTTTCACTCCTAAAATAATCTCCAATCATAACTTCGAATACTTCTCCCATAAGAGCCCATGAATAAGCGGCATATTTAATGTTTTTTTTTCTCCTCAACTACGCGGTCAAAAAATCTGAAATAATTACGGTGTATTCCCAGTACCAGCACAAACCTTCCCTCAAATTTTAGAATCATTCTTACCGTTTTTCTCTGGGTTAAGAACCTCCTTAAGTACCAGCAAGTCTGCACACGCGTCGGTTCGGATGATCCAAAAATAGGGGATCGGCGATGCCGCGGGTACTCATCCGGTTGATTATTTTTTGGGTGCTTTTAGCCTCAAAGATAACTACTACGAGTGATTTCATCCATACTTCAAATAGCTACGAGATTCAACATATGATTATGGGATTTTTTTTATTGAGTTTGAATCGTCGAAATTGAGCTTCACGGTGATTTTTACTTCTTCCGTCCTTTCGAATGAATTCCTGTACTGGTCCAGTCGGATATTTTGTTTCTAGAAAAGGTCTGGGGTAAACTTTACAGACACGGGTATTAACCAAATCTCAAAGCAATCTCACTTTGTTTCAAAGGAAATAAGTCAGAGTGGTGGTTGCGTATAAGCGTTGGGCTCAGGTCTTCCGTTGTGAGAAATATCTTCGGCTCGAAGCCACCTAGCGTATATCCGGCAAACTGAAAAAAAATCCAACGAGGCCGGAATTTATTATTCTACAAATCATCGTGCAGGTACCTCTCTGGCTTTCTTGCACGATTAACGTATAGATAACTTATCGACCGAAAAAATCCACTCGGAATTTGTGGACAACTTTTGGGTCCTCGAATTACGGTATCAACCAACGAAAGTGTTGATTTACTGGTCGAGGAGGCTTGTGATTGGCCATGGAGTTGAAATTGCTTGTAAAAACTTCAAGCGAGGCCTTATGAAATCAAGTTTGAATATAAAAAAGGTTAAATAAAACTGAAAAATAGGTTAATCGAGGTTAACTTGGACCGGGGAATCTTACTGGTGCTGCCATCAGCCAGCGGCCTGAAACAGAAATTGCACCATCGGTCGGTAGGGTAGATTTCTCGCTTGCCATTCGAGAGGCTCCCTGTGTGTGCCACAGCAGATGGCGCTATTCTGATCCACGGCCGTCACCTGCCAATTTACACTTTCCTATATTTCTCTCTCTCTCTCTCTCCGTCGTAATTTTGCAGGATTCTCGAATCGGGAATCCCTTGGCCCCGCTCTGTGGCAACTGTCGGTAGTGCAACATACACACGCATACACAGTAACGACACGAGGGGGGCGCCAATCAGGGCGCGGGCAAAACTTCAGTCCTCGTTCTGCCTGCGGACTGTACGGACCAGGGCCCTCCCGAAGGGAAAATTTTTTTTTTTCGTTCGCGGAGATTAAAGCCCATCGTCGTTCGCCCTGTGCCGCGGTCCTCGGTCAGTTTCGGCGTTGATCCAGGGGCGCGAGGGAAACAAACAAAAACAACAACACGCTCTCGTTAAATTTTGTTTGTAAAATTCGGGAACCTCATATTCTTCTCTCTCTTTCTCTCTCTCTCTCTTTCTCTGTCCTAGTCTCTCATTTCCTCAAGAATTTGCCCCGAGCGCCGGAGGGGCGGAAAAAAAACGAAAGTTCGCCACGAGAGAGAGAGAAGAGTGTCTCGTGTTGTGTTTTCACGGGGCGAATAATTTTTTCAAGTGTTTCGCGTACGAATCCGCGAGTGTACGCGAGAGAGAGTAGGAAAGTGTGAAAAAAATTTATGGGCTCGTGTGTCATCGGTTGTACAATCACAACAACAAAAAAAACATATATATATGCAAATACCAATAAATAATAATAATAATAATAATAATAATGATGACAAGTTGTAACGGGAACTTGAGACTGGCAAGTGACACAGAGTTGATAAATAAGAAAAGCTTCGACGTGTAAAATTCGATAAGAAATATATATATTTTTTTTTTCACTCACCTACAAATGTTCGCGTGTGGTTGACCGTGTTCCGGTGGCGGATTACGTGAGTGCGCACACGGTGTATATTTGAAAACGGAAAAGAAAAAAAAAAAGTAGTAAATACGCGAAATTTTACGGGGTATTGTTATCGCTATTATTATTAGTTTCTTTTCTCCCACGAATCACATCGAACTTTTTCATAAAAGTGACTGTATATATAATTATAATAGTGACAATTTCTCAGATGATTATGCGGACGAGCCGTAGAATTTTCTGAGAGGATGAGTAGCTCTACTGGCGCGACGAAAAAGGGACACGAATTTTTGAAGAAAAAAAAATATTAATTTTGAAAACAAAAAAAATTCTTTATCGAAGTTTTTCCCTCCTCCCCCTCCCCTTTCCCCTCTATCCATCCGCCCCTCTGGCCTTGTGAAATAACGAGGGGATTTTTTTGTTTTCTTTTTCTTCCCGTTCTTGACTTCCGGTCGTTGTCTTCGATCTTTGATGAATTGTATGTCCCTCGAGGGGCGGGGGTAGGGGAATAACAAATATCGTCGAAACAAACGAATAATAATAAGGCAACGAGAAATCTAACGCTTGTGACGCTTTCTTCGCGTTCGTGGGTAAATGAGATAATGCAATTATTTTTATTTCAAAATTTTTTTTTTCGTGGCCTTAGGGAAATACTCGCAAGAGGAACGGTTACGTTGGTTTCGTGGTCAAGCTTTAATCTCTCTCTCTCTCTCATATCTGGCGTTTTAACGAAATTACCTATACGTCGCGTGGGAGAACATATATACATATATCTATATATATATATATATATAGATTTATAAACGATTTCATACTCTCAGGTTGCTAAAAATAATGTTAGCATGCGTTAAAGGAAGGAATAAGACGGGAGAGAGAGAGAGAGAGGGAAAAGCTTGAACGTCATTAAATGACTATTATACGTATATATATGTATGTATATACGTGAGACTGGCTGTTGCTCTCCCTTGTTATTATTTCCGCCGATTTTTTTTTCTTTTTCCATCGACATCCTCGTTTAAGCCCTCAAAAAACGAATATAAGTAACTATACTTTGTATCGAGAAAAGAAAAATTTCCTAAAATTTGAGTTTTTTTTTGGTTTTTCCTTTTCGAAATTTTCCACATTTTGGTTTTCGTAAATTTTTTCGCCTCGTTTTATTTTTTCCCCATATATCGTTTTCGAAAAACCAAAAATTCGGTAATCGTTAATTTTTCGCTCGGTTTTGCAATTTTGCATTATTTTTTTTTTCGTAAATTTTTTCCGACAATCTTTCTCTCTCTCTCTCTCTTTCTCTCTCTCTTTCTCTTTCTCGAAATATTGAATTTTCATAGAAAAAAAAATATGGTTAAAAATTTACCGTTCGAAATTTGTAAACATTTTTTTGCTAGGACACTTTTTTTATTTTTTATTTTTGTTTTATATCTCGTTACAAAGTGTATAAACCCATTTGCCGAAGAATCGGATAAAAATTGAGCCGCAAAATTCCGGCGAAGGGTACTCGAGGATTCGGGGCAAAGGAAGAAGGGAAAAAAAAAACAAAAAAAATAGGCGGAGGATTGTAGTATTTTCGTCGGGCTGTCTCGTTCAAGAAGCGAAATGCGCGCGTGATTATAGACGCGGGCGGGGCGGCGGGAGGAGAAAAAGAGAATTAGATAGGAGGATTTTAGTGTAACAAAAGAATAAGGCGATAGACGTGAGGAAGGACGAGAGAGATAACGCTTATACTTGACGGAGGGCTCACCCCGCTAACCGACCAAGATGGCGGACCTCGAGGCAGTCCTGGCTGACGTGAGCTATCTAATGGCTATGGAGAAGAGCAAATGCACACCGGCCGCGAGAGCCAGCAAAAAAATCGTATTACCCGATCCTAGGTACGTCAATGTCTCTCTTTCCTTTATATATATATAATGACTTAAACACCATTCCCTTTTTCCAAGGTATCCTTTCTTGGATCGTTCGAGTCATTTGAATAACTTGAATTTTTTTGAATCATTCGATCCAAATTACTTGAAATATTTGAATTGCTTGAATTATGTACTTGAGTCGTTTTAATTATTCGAAGAATTTGAATTTACTCAGATTATTCCAACTAATCTGAATTACTTAAGTTGTTTTAATTTTTCGAAATACTTAAATTACCTGAATTGCTTGAATTTCTTGAATTATTCGAATTATTTGATTTATTTGAAATACTTAAATAATTTGAATTACTTTAATTATTTGAATCATTCGAATTACTTGAATTATTCGAATTAATTGAATTACTTGGATCATTTCAATTATTTGAATTGTTCGTATCATTCAATAAATTTGAGTTATTCACTTGAAGCATTTGAATTACTTGAATTGTTCCATTGATTTAAATTACTTGGAGTATTTATATTATTCGAATTACTTAAATTACTTTATAATTATTCGAATTGTTCAAAATACTTTTATTACTTGAATATCTTGATGTATTTGAGTTATTCAATAGACTTCCAATTACTTGAATTATTTGAATTGTTCGAAATACTCGAATCAATTCAATCTCTTACAAGTTTGTGAATTTTACGTTTTATTTGAATTACTCGAAATATTCGCATGAGTTAAATCCCTGCTGTACTTTATATTTTTCAAATAATCCAAATAGGATTTGAATAACGTTCACGAAAAACATATATATATATATGCGACTTGAGAAAAGTACATATATCGCCTTTATGAGCCTCACAACTTGCTTATACACGGGAGTATATGTATACTTGGAGACTCCTCTTGACAAGTCGGTATAGCAGGTAGGGACGAGTCGCTACCGCGACTCTTAATGGAAAAATTTATTTGCATCATAATTAATTAATTATAGGATCCTGGAGAATTTAAAAATGTACGTTCTGCTCGTTTATTTTTTCTCTTTCGATTGCGATACCCAAATCAATGCGCTAGCTATTGGCACATGGAAGATATTACGTTTTATTTGTTTCTTTTTTATCGACATACAACGGCTTTGCAGTGCGATTTTTGTCTCCGCCACAAATTTTTATGATGTTGAAATTTGCATCGTTGGAATGCGAAAAAAAAAAGGTTTAAACGATTTTTGACTTCAAAATAATACTGAAAATGGTTTATTTTTTTTTAAATCTATTTTCGTTGCATTCCAACGATGCAAATTTCAACATCATAAATTTTTGCATTACCGGTGAACATAATCAGAAAAATGTTTCGCATACCCGTGACCACGGTCTGTGATACCAGGCTGATAGGCTAAAGTCACGTGAATACACCGGTACGTGGTTTTAATATATAAATATTTTTGTCGTCTGCTGATCAACATGTAGTACTGTGGTTATAAAAAAGAACATTTATGGAAAGAGAAGAGTTTATTCAATTTTAATTTTGTAAAATATTGACTAGCGTAAATTGGTACTCGTGTCATTCCCCTGTCAAGAGGTTATGTTGGTGTATTTCGAAATAAATATTGATTGAATAGTCATTGAATGGTGTCCAGGGCACGGTTCCAGGGTATACATAAATTGAGAATTGTGCTTTTTCTATGATTGAGCATTTTTTTTTTGTGGTCGCGAGTGGCAGATTTTTTTTTTCCGTAATTGAAGATTTTTTTTTCATGCCTTTGGTGTTAGGTTATGTTTTTTTTTTCACCTTCAATTGAATAATGTTTATTACAACCTTAGTCAGCGCAAAAAATTCATTCCTTATGGTTATACGGCCATTAAATTGTGTACAGTGGCTAATTTTTCTAGAAGTTTCAAGGTTATGTTATTTTAACAAAAGTTGTAAATGAAATTTCCGAATTCGATTTTTAACATACATGACAGACGTTTAACTGCATGGTCAGAGAACCAAATATGTGAGATCAAGCAACTTGTATCCAATCAAATATCATTAGGATATGTGCGAGATGATTGCTTCGAAAGATTCCTTGAGCGCTACTTGTTATCGACGAGCCGGAGCTTTTCTAAGATTTCTTAATCCTCGCATTATCTGTGCAAACAACTCCGAGCATTCGATTTGTCATACAAAGTTCCAGCAGCATTGCCTTCCGTCTACAGATTTTATCTGAATGCAAACCCGACTAGGCCGCGCAATTTTATACAGAAAAATCGTACTCATGATCAACTAAGCGCAGAAAAATTGGTCGCATCGCTAAGCCGTCACAGAAAAATTTTCCCGTATACGAACTTGACCCGATGAAACTTGGCCCATAAGCAACTTGGTGAAAAAAAAAAAAAAAACTTATTGCACCATTAATAATATATAATCAAAACTCGACACACCACCAGCTTGGCATAGAAAAATTCGACGCATCACCAACTTGAAGCAAAAAAAAAATCTTCGCCGGGGTATCTCGACAAAGAAATTCTCTTCCATAGTGCAGCTTGACGCAGCAAAAACTGTCTTGCGGCGCAACTTTGTTCGCTCCAACTCTAAAAACAGATGCAACCACAATCTGCCAGACTGTATAGAGTTGAAGCGAGCCGAAATGCGCCATGGAAGAGTTTCGCTGTGGCGATTTGTGCCTGGGGGGGCGTTTTACTGCGTGTCGGAATGCCCTGGCAGTTTTTGCATGTCGAATTGGTGATGCGTCGAGTTTTTCTATGCCAAGTTGACGGTGTGTCCAGTTTTATCGTAGCAAGTCGATGGTGCATTGAGTTTTTCAAAGCTCAATATTATGAACCGACCATCGACAAACAATGCTCATGATTTTTATATCTCAGCGATGGGTGCTTCGTATCTAGAATCGAATACTCGAAATTTTCTCGCATATATTGTGCGAGCTCTCTCAAAAAT
The DNA here is from genome assembly GCA_963564615.1 of Rhorus exstirpatorius. Lineage (NCBI taxonomy): Eukaryota > Metazoa > Arthropoda > Insecta > Hymenoptera > Ichneumonidae > Rhorus > Rhorus exstirpatorius. Next base: position 20,437,854 of record OY751319.1, on the reverse strand, counting down.
CGGGAGACCTCATTGATAGCGTGTTGCGCGCATGAAACATTTTGGAGTTCGCTAAGCTTGTTGAAAATCTAATCGAACAGATGCAAATGATATTTCGTGTCGAAGTTGCTAAATTGGGATCCTTTGAAGCTGTAAAATATGGAAACCATTGCATAATTGTACCGAATGTTTTAGCAAGACAATTCATCCCGGCAAAAATTGTTCAATTCTAGCCTGAGTGTAGCAGTCACCATTCGAAGCTTTCACATAGAAGTTGCACGGTATAAACGGGCGCCTAGCGCCCGAGCCATATGAACCCCTAATATATAATATAGAAGCCAAATTCCCCTAAAAACACCATAAATGAGGTAGAAAAATCTTGAGGCTAGTACATTTACCTGCATCATTTTGTCAATAATCCTTACAAAAAAGTTGTCAAATTCTAATCATCCACCGCACGGATCGTCGAGTACATCTAGCATTGTTATTTTTTTTTTAACTTTGCGAGAATTTATATATGAAACAAAATTCTCACAAAGTTTAATAACAAAAACTAACAATGCTAGATGTGCTTGACGATCTGTGCTATGGATGATTTTAATTTATTCGACAGCTTTTCGTAAGGATTGACAATACGATGCAGGTAAATGTACTTGTCTCAAGTTTTTTCTACACCATTTACGGTGCAAGTGCAGAGCGATTGAGCTCTGCACTTGCAGCCAGTCCAGATTTTTTTTTTTTTTTTTCTTCGATACAAAACAGGTTCACGAAAGAAAGAAAGAAGGAATGAAAGAAAGGAAAAAAAAAAGATAAAAGTGTATCGTTGACGAGTCGTTGGTCGCTAGTGTTTACAAACACAGTGTCGCTTACGTTTCTCCTCTCCCTCTCTCTCTCTTTCTCTTTAGGTTCTGCGAACGCCCCCCCCCCCCCATCCCAGGAATACTGAGGCTTACAGAGAAAGGTCGAAAATTATCACGAAAAAAACATGTTTGTTCGTGCTAGCTACACTTTCTACACTTTTCTTACACTTTTTACACTCGCCCAATAGGAGGTGTAAATTTCTAGTGAAAAGTGTAAAATCTGGTAAAAGTGTAGAAAGTGCAGCTAGCACGAAAAGTGTAAAATCTGGTAAAAGTGTAGAAAGTGTAGCTAGCACGAAACGAGGTAAATTTGAATTCATAAAATTCTTGTTCGATCAGAATTCGAAAAAAAAAAGTAATAATAATCGAAGCTTTAACGCTTAAATAAAAAATAAAAAAATAAAAAATAGAAACTAAATTCGAGATCAGAGTTGCAATAAACAATTACACATGCAATTGGCAATTTATAAGGGACATATTAAAATTCGCAATTTGTGATTTTCGAAGAAAAGTTGCATATTAAAATTGTGATGTGTAATCTTGAAAGGAAAGTTACATATTGAAACTGCAATTTATAACGTATGAGCAGCATACGTTATGATACCAACATTCAGAGGATAATCCTTATCTCTTTTTTTTCACTCGCTGGTTTCAGTAATCCTCGGGGATTTGAGTAATCTCCTTCCGGTTCGTCCTCGCTGCATTATAAGTAAAAACGGAGAGAGAGAGAGAGAGAGAGAGAGAGAGAGAGAGAGAAAAGCTCTGGTTTTATTCGTTAAAAAAAAATTCCCGAGAGAAAGAGAGACATAAACTGAGATATTTAGGATAAATTCATTTACGTTGCCCGAAAATCGTCTAATTTAATACGAAAGATTATTATCAATTGGACTGAAAAATCTAATCATATGAAAAAAAAAAGATTTGTGCAAATTGTAACATGAACATCTTCCTTTACGAGCAAGCGACAACCCAATAATTATAATATTATTAATATATGATAATATTAATATTAATTAATAATAAAATTATTATTATTACTATATTAATACAATTTATTTTTTATATTATTATTATTACTATTATTATTATTATTATTAGAAGAAGAAAGCACTATTTCAAGTTCAAATCTGAACCTTTTGTTCCAACCCTTAAGATTTCATGCTGTGAGGTTTGCTAAATTCGGAATGCTTGGGCGTTTCGAAAAACAAAAATTGTCATCGAATTCGTACTCAGTGATCTGCAAAATCCCTGAACGCCAGGGTTTCATAAAAATCAAAAAGATTTTAGACTTTTCGATTATTTTTCGCCGCCATATTGGATCAGCCATTTTGAATTTTCAAATCCCAATCTCGAATTCGTATTCAGCGATCCAAAAAACCCCTGGATACCAATTTTAATCAAAATCAGAAACATTGTAGGCTCTTTGAATATTTTTTGCCGCTATGTTGGATTCGTTATTTTGAATTTCTAAAATTTCAACCTCAAATTCGTATTCAGCGATCCTAAAAGATCCATGGATAACGATTTTCATGAAAATCAGAAACATTGTAGACTAAAAAAAGACTTCTGGATACTAATTTTCGTAAAAATCAAAAAGATTGATTCGATTGATTTTCGCCGTCATATTGGATCCGCCATTTAGAATTTTGCACTTCAAATTCGAATTTATCAATTTTATAAAACCTCTGGGATAAAAACCTCGCACACAATGATCGGATAAGTTTTGATTTTTCGATCCCCATATTGAATCCGCCATTTTTTACTTTCTTCCTTAAAAGAAGTTCAAATATATTCATCATAGAAATGACGGGATCGAGACTATCGTCATCAGGGACGAGATTTTCAAGCCAGCCCTTTGAATCCTTATCCTATATCGCTATCTCGAAATTTTTTTTTCCCTGTATGTCTCCATATCTCTTCCTTCCTGCTTCGTAAAACAAATTGCATTTTAATAACCCTCTCTCTATGCACGAAGCCTCCGACGACTCTCGGGCTACTGCTCTATGAATGAGCACTGGCAAAACAAAAAAAAAACATACACACCCGAGCCTTCGCTTTCCCATTTCCCCTGAAATATTCATGAAGCAAAAATCTTTTGCTCCATTCGACACTATACATGCTATTACATACATGTGGCATCTTTCCTCTCTGATGTGCTTCTCCTCGTCTCGAACATTCATCATTCCTCGTTGTGCCGGAAGCTATTTATCGTTTCTTTTTCCACGCGAAAAAATTCTATTTTTTCACTCTCTGAGATTTTTTTTTCCATATCCTATTTTTATTTCCCTAGCAAAAATAACTGAACTTTGAAATAACGAGGGACCAACGTGTGAGTTTCTAATTTTCACGGTGTGTGTGTGCGTGTGTGTTTTTTCTCGTATAGCTTTCAAGCAATGAATATATTCACGAGCGAAAAGCGAATTTCCAGCAACACTCGTACGGTGTATTAGGGGGTAACAAGAGGTTACAAATCGTGTTGGTTTTCGTTCTATTTCGCCTCGCCAGAATTCCTGGAAACGCCGGGTATAAACCACACTCTTCTCTCTTTCTTTCTCTCCCTCTCTCTCTCTCTCTCTCCCTTGCTAACTCGTATAACACTCGAAATAAACTTCGTATTGAAAAAAAAATTCATTCTCATTATAACTGTATGAGCGAGTAATTTGTGTTTTGGGTTTGTTTTCCGTATTCAAAGAGTCAGAAATAATCGTATGGGTAAAAAATTTTAATTCGTCGTTATGCGAGATCAAACAATTTTTATTTATCGCGCTAAATATTTTTGAGTATCATGTAAAAAAAAAAAAACGAAATTTTTATAATTTGCAAACAACACTTTTAAACTTGACGCCAAGCTTACTTCGCTGCTACGTGCCTCATTCTCCCGAGGCCTTTCTCCCAAGAGAATCGTCGCGTCCAAACTGCTTATGAGTCCAGAAATCCCCGTCAATATCGTGAAATTTGTCCACCCACTCCAGAGTTACAATTAATGCATTATCGATTAATTATCCATCAATGGATAATAAATAGTATAATAATAATAATCCATAAGTTCCTGCATTTATTATTATTATTATTATTTTATAACAGATAAAGACCGAGGATTAGAGCTAGAAGTATCGCAGCTTTATGTGAACCATTAGGTCAGACGGTCAATGTCGTTGTATACTACGTAAAAGATTAATAAAGTCAAAAGGGATGGCCGCATTTATAAGTACATATTATGTATTAGGTCGATGAAGTAATTTATCGAATAAACCACGAGCTCACGTTACTTCGTGTGAATAAAAAAAAATATATGGAATCTGTATGGATTTTTTTCTTTCTTCTTTTTACGTCGTAGTATAAATTTTGTTAATTTTTTGCATACCCATTGAATTAAAAAAAAATTATCTCGATAGAGCAAACGAAAGCAAAAAAAAACATCATTATTTGAATATTCGATCGAATTTACTATAATTGTAATAATTTTTCGTGCGATTCAATTCATCGCTGCTACTATTATGTCGTTTTCAACAAGTCGCAGTCTTCAGTTTGCTGCGACGAACAAAATTGGCACCGCTGCGTCTTGTTCTCTTCCCAAGTAGATTCATTCCGGTCTGGGTAGAAATTTTCATCAGAGACTTTGCGCAGAAGTTACGGAGAGCAAATTTGGTAAAATGGCACTGGGCAAGAACAATTTTCCACAAAATTATAGACTCTGCAATGGGCAAATTGAAATTCCTGAGAAGGAACGGAAGGATATGTTGCGTAGCAAGTTTGATTCAACACTGCGCAATCATAAGTTTACGACAGGTTGAAAATGAAAGAATATTTGCATCGTCAAACTGGGCTGTGAAGAAAACATTTCAATTGAAAAAAAAAAATTCGTCTTCATTTTAAAAATGAAAAAAAAAAAACATGTTTATCGATACAAATGTATATGTACTTATATGTGCATATTTTCTTGTTCTTTAAATTTATTTATAGAATGGAGAGCATCGTCGTGTACTCGTAAGAGGCCCTATTCCTTTGTCTCACATTCTTGTTTTTCTTTCCTTCTTTCGATTCAACGACGAGTATGGCCTCGAGAGAGCCTCTCCAGAGTTTTAGATGCTCCGCTAATTTTCTAAAGATACCTCCATCTCTCTTAAGAGTTTTCCACATGTGTATGACCACACACGAAAGAGATAGGGAAGAATATGCGTTCATTAAAGTACAAATCAGAAGAAGCGAGAACTACAAGTAGAGTCATTAGTTAGTTCAAGTTGTTAAGGATTGCATGGCTAATTTACTAACACGAAATTCTTCCACCTAAAAAAAATACACGCGAAATGTACACGTATAAAAAAAAAAACCTCTTCTGCTTCATCCCCTTGTTCGGTTCCTTCCTGTAACCCTCTTCCGTTTTTTCGTATATTATTTCTTTTTGCGAAAAAAAATATGAAATTTTTATTGATCCAACGAAAAGAATAAAATTAAATAAATCGAAGAAATTAGTTATTTATTTGAAGAACTAACTAACATACTAACGAAGTAATAATCTAGTAACTGAAGAACTAACCAAGTTAGTAGCTAACTAACTGGTTACTTCATCGCTAGTTAATTATAGTTAGTTATTTCGTGGCAAGCGAATTATTTAGTGAATTATTTAACGAACTAACCGGCTAAGTAACTAGTTGGCTAGGTAGTGGCTAGCTAACTACCAAGCTAGCAGCTAGTTAGGTAGTGGTTGGCTGATTAGTTGAGTATTTGCTAGCTAACTAGCTAATTAGTTTATCAGTGGCTTGCTAACTAATAGTAAGTTAGTTAACTATCTAGCAATTATTTAGTGGCTTGCTAACTGATTACCTACTCGTTAGTGGTCTTCTAACTAACTAGATAATAGTTAATGATTTGCTAAATACATAGCTAGTAGTTGGTTACTTAATGACTCGCCAACTAAATAGCTAGTAGTAAGTTAGTCAACTAGCTAACAAGTAATATGGCCACTGGTTAACCATTTAGCTCGTTATCTCACTAAAAAATTAACTAGATAGTTTTTAAACTAACTAAATGACTAAGTAACTAAATAATTAACAGCTGGAAAATTTGTTAGCTAACTAACTAACTAACCAGTTCGCTAACTACCAACTCCTGCTACTACTACTATTACTTGCTTGGTCAGTAAGTTCGTTATCCAACTAACTAGTAAGCTAGCCATTGACTAACTAATAGTCTAGCTAACTAGCTCCTTGGTTGATTAATGGTTTGCTAACTTAGTGACTAGTAGTAAGTTAGTTAACTAGCTGGCACTTTGTTAATCGTCTGCTAATTGATAAGGTAGCAGTTAATTAGTGGCTTCATAACTGACTAGATAGTAATTGATTCGTGGCTTTGTAACTAACTAGCAAGTAGTTAGTTATTGGCTTTATGAACAACTAGCTAGTAGTGAGTCAGTTGATTGGCTATTCAGTTAGCTAGCTATTAGTTAATTATTTAGCTCGTTAACTTAGTAACTCACCAGCTAGTTAGTATAGACAGATATTTGGTTAGTTAGTTATCTGCTTAAATAAGTAAATTACCAGCTAAATTATTGGGAAAATAACCAGTTAGTTGGTTATTTAGTGACTAGCGAAGTGGTTAGTTAGTGGGTGGCTGACGAGTTAGCTAGTTAGCCACCCACTGATCAACTAACGAGTTAGCTAGCCATTAATAAAAGAAGTAGTTCGTTAACTAAATAGTTAGTCGTTTAGTTCGTCAACGTCGTCATCTAACTATATAGTCAGTTTTTTAACCAAATAGTCAGCTAGTTCTCAACTTACTAGGTAGTTATTTAATTAGTTCATTAAATAACTAGACAACTAGTTAGATAGCTATTTTTTACGAAAAATTACTGTAAGCTCCCCTTAAGCATCTCCGAAATTTTGCATCTCGCTCTCACGTTTATCCCATCGTTTCGACAACTCCCTTCCCCCCTCCCCTCCTTAGTCGCGTCAGTACGAATAAGGAACAAAAAAAAGATCCGAAAGCTTGAAATACGGGGGACGATCATGAAAGTATCGACGTTTCGAACCTTAAACTCGAATTTTCCCGTATCCCGTCTCCCAGGATGAGAAACGACGCGGGATAGAGGAGGAACAAAGTGCCCTTTCTCTACGAGAGACGCCATATCAGCCCCTCGTTACATCGAAAATTCATGAAGCGTTATGGCCACGAGAGCCGTAAGAGCGAGAAGCAAAACATCACGCCAAGATCTTATAGCTTGGAAAACGCACTCTGCGGCAAGGCTCTTTTGGAGAGAAGAGAAAAACCCTTCCAAGTGGAAAACGTGTTTGCAGTTCTCGACCCTCTTCTCTCTCTCTCTCTCTCTCTCTCTCTCTCTCTTTTTTGCTGCTTTCGCAACTCCGTTGCATCGGACTTAACCCTGCAGGGGTGAATGCTTGCCCAGAAGCTTGTCCACACCTCTTGCAGCCCATTCTCTTTGTACAAAAAAGCCTTTGTGGTGCTATTTCGCCTACAACGACAGGGGAAGATAGAAACGAAGAGCGAAAAAAACAGAGACGAAGAGGGAAAGTTCGTGGAAGACCGCAGTCGACTTAATCCATATGACCATAGGATCTCTTCTTCTTTCTCTTGTTTTTCTTCGTCTTCTTCTTCGTCTGCTATTTTTTTTTTTTTGAGTTTTTTTTTTATTAGTCCCTCAGACTATTTTCTTCATCCCCCCCCCCCCCCCCCCCTCTCTAACTCCAGCACCCTGTCTAACCCTAGCAACTCCTATTCGTGCTGTCCCGCACTCGAGAAAATTGGCAATAAGTCGAGGATGGAGGAGACTCCCTCGAGTCGCGCCAGTACCAATTCGCTCTCTTGCAGCGTTTTTCTTCATTTTTCTTTTTCTTCTTCATTTTTTTACTGCAAGGGTAACCCGGGGGATGATAAGAAACGCGGAGTGAACGCTCTTACATTTTCCTCTCGATTCTCGTGGCTTCTCTGCTGAGACCAAACCCTTGGGCTCTCAACCCTCACGATTTCCAACGAACTTGCTGTCGAATTTTTTCTACACGCGCGAAGCCTGAGTCAATAAAGCTCCCTCTTGAAGTCAGTGCAGGGTCTGATAGTATGATTTTCTTGACATGAAATATCTAGGCACTGTGTTGGCTTATAATTTTCATCGGAGGCTCGAATAATTACTAATGGAAATCATCGCAGAGTGTCAAGAAGTATAATTTCATTGAAATATTTATGCACTGTGTTGGCTCATGAGTTTCATCGCAGGCTTGAGGCACTTATTGATGTCATCGCAGCTTCGAGAAGTACAATTTCCTTGACAATAAATATCTATAAGCACTGTATTGGCTTATAAGTTTCATTGCAGGCTTGAATAATCATATATTGAAGTCATCGCAGTGTCGCAAAGTATAATTTCCTTAAAAACGAATATTCTAGACTGCATCGGTTTATAAGTTTCATCGCAGGCTTGAATAATCACTTATTGAAGTCATCGCAGTGTCAGGAAGTATGATTTCCTTGACACCGAATGTCCAAGCACTGTATTGGCTCATAAGTTTCATCGCAGGCTCAAATAATCACTTTTTGAGATTATCGCAGTGTCGAGAAGTATAATTTCTATGAAAAAAAATATCTAGACGCTGTATTGGTTTATAAGTTTCATCGCAGACTTAAATAATCACTTATTGATGTCATTGCAGTGTCAAGAAGTATAATTTCATTGAATACAAATATCTAGACACTGCGTTGGTTGGTTTTGTGAATTTCATCGCAGACTTAAACAAACTCTTAATAAGGTAAGCGCAGTGCCTCAAAGTATATGATTTTCTCGACATGAGGTATGGCTCGCCACATTTTTTACCAACATCGCACAACTAACATCAGATTATTTTACCAACACTATCAGTATCCGTTGATGTCAGCGCCAAGAATTTTTAGCTACAATTATTTCTTGTATCAAGGGGAAAAAAATATGTATCATAGTTCATTCATTGGCTTGTGTTAATTTATCGTGCAGTCGACCCTGGTATAAAAAATTTTGGACCAAATCCGAGATAGTGAGGGTCAAACTTGGATCGATTGGGGGAGAAATTCTTCGTATACCTCATGTACTATATTATATAAATTGGGCATAAGATCGTTCGTTGTCTGGAAAGAAGAACGATTTGTAAAGTCTCACTGGTCGTCTGGGGACATAACGAGAAGTCTGGGAGACTCGCTCCAAAACTTTACAAGTATGATCATATTGTATTAGATTCAGGTGATTAAAAAAAAAAACCAACATGGTCGAGATAGCTAAGATACGAAGGATCTTCAGCTTTCAGAGTCATCATCATTATAATATTTAATTACAATGGTCAACGATAATTACAATGAGTTTTTTTGAGGCATTTGGCATTTTTTTTCTTCAAAATATCTATCTTAATTTGACAGCTTAGGCATGGAAGAATAGTCTAAGGAAGATATCTTAATAAGTAGGGGGAAGAGTAGATTGTCTCTGGAGTACGCTTCGTGTAGTATAAAATATTCTATTCCATTGTGAATAAAAGATTGAGTTTATATCGAGGAGAGTTGGGTTGAAGACCGCACGATAGATACAATGCTCATCAGTAAGAAATGTGCTGTGTATGCTTCGCTTCTCTCCTCGTCCTATCAACGACTATTTTCCACCCTAAACTTGCACATTCCTTATTCCTCCTCGTCCCTTTCTCGTCTTTTTTGCTTCTCCCGTTTTTTCCCTACCCTCGATACATTGGATTATTCCAAATTTGATTTATATTTCGTAGGGTAGACACATCTGCGAGCTAAGCATTTTTTTCCCCCTCTTTTTACGTATTTTTCGTAATTCTTCTTAGCTCGCTTGACGCACCCTTCTTTTTACCTTCTTGTCAACCTAAATTTCACCCTTCCTACGGCCCGACGTTCACTCTTTTAGTCTGCATTTTAACTCTTGTTTCAGCGTAATTTTTTGAACCTCTCTTCAGCTCAATATTTCACCCTTCTTTTAACCAAACAGTCACTCTTCTTTCAGCCTATCTTTTACCGTCCTTTTACCCTAAATTTTATCCTCCTTTCGGCCTACATTTCAACCTATATCTCCATCCTGTTTCTAACCCAAATATCATCCATCTTTCAATCTAAATTTCACCCGTTATGTCAAAATTTCCCCTCTTATAGTGTCGTCAATTGGAGACATTTATATTTTACCGTTTAACCATAGTAACTTTTATCAGCGGCGACACAATTTTCCCAACGGACTTTGAGATCGCAAAAAAAAAAAAAAAAAATATCCTTCTCCCGTTCGGTGTGTCGCAGTCAACTCCAGCGCTCCTGCTCTTTGTTTATTTATTTTTTCCCCTACCCCGCGAAACTGACAAATAGCCCGGTGAGAGGAGAACGAAGAGCTCTCGTCTGTTCTGTTCAAAGCTGAAGGCGCAGTGTAAGTCGGAAAGAGAAGGCAAAGAAGACGAAGAGAACAAAGAGGAGCAAAACTCTTCTGAGGTGAAAACGACCTCTCGACGATACGAGAATAAGACGAAGAGGGCATCAAGTCGAGGATATTGAGAGCCTTTTCTATATATATTATATTGGGTTGGGGAAAAAGTATTTTCGGTTTTTTTCATGTTGTTCAAAGCGAATTTATTCATATAAATTTCAAACCCTAATCAATGATATATGTGCCGTTTTGATCAATAACCTTTTGCCACTTTTCTGGTAGAACCATAATTCCATCACTGTAGAACTTCTGAGATTTCTGGGCGAAAAACTGAAACAAGTGATTTTCACAAGGCTCTTTTGAAGCCAGCTTTACACGATTTATGGCCGGTTTTTTCACCTCTGGTTATGTTCCAGTTAGAGTTATCCACCAGATATCCTATGCTTTTAGCATGGTTTATCTGGTGGATAACTCTAACCGGAACATAACCAGAGGTGAAGCTACCGGCCCTTAAGACAGTTCTGCAGAGACCGAAACAAATGGTAGTCGGACGGGGCAAGGTCCGGGCTATACGGTGGATGCATCAAAACTTCCCAGCCAAGCTCTCTCAATTTTTGCCGAGTCACCAAAGATATGTGTGGTCTAGCGTTGTCGTGATGAAAGACAACGGCTTTCCTATTGATCAATTCTGGCAGTTTTTTTTTTTCTAATCGCCTGCTTCAACCGCATTATAGATGTTGACAGTAGAGAGTCGAATTAATGGTTCGGCCAGGTTCGAGCAGCTCATGATGAACAATTCCTTTCCAATCCCACCAAACACTCAGCCATCACCTTCCTTGGCGTCAATACGGGCTTTGCAACCGTTTGTGAAGCTTCTTCGGGCCTCGACGAAATTTTGTGAAACACTCCATAGAATAACTCCGCCAATACGAGAGGAAAAATCTCCAAAAATCGGATATACTTTTTTTCGACTTGGAGAACAAACTGTATGAGTTTCAGAAATTTTGGCGAGAGGGTTATCGTGAAGTGCGTCTCGATTTGGCGTTTCCGCTCATATATATGTATATATATATATATATATATATATATATATATATATATATTCCCCTTATGAAAACGAAGCTTTATTTTCATGAGAATAAGCAAAAATCTGGGTATGTGTATGTCGTTATAGTCTTTGCGTGATGTTCCGCTCGTGGCAGCACGTGAAACGATCGATTTCGTCCGGAGGGTTTTGCACTTCCGGCACGAGCCAAAAAGTTTAACCCCCGCCCTTCGAGAGTTTGACCAATCTTTCTCGCGGCCCTACACGTTTTTTGTTTGTGACGAGGTAGCAACAAAAGCTTTTCGAACAAGGCTATATTTTCCACTGAGATAACCAAATATGAACATGAAGTTATCGCGAAATTCGCTGCTATAATTCTATAAATTACGATAATTGAATCAATTAATAAATTTTTCGTTGGTACTAACTACCCAATAGCCAACTACTAACTCCTACGGCTATTATTACTGTTACTTGCTCAGTCCGTAAATTCGTTAACTAGCCAGCCAAGTTAGTTGGCCATTAATTAACTAATTCGCTAGCCACGACTTGGTTAGGTAGCGGTTGGCCGGTTAGTGAGGTATTTGCTAGCTAGCTAGCTAGTTGGTTGGCCAGTGGTTTGCTAATCTAACGAGCTAGTATTAAGTTAGTTGACTAACTAGTGGTTAGTTTATTAGTGATTTTCTAACTTAGCGCGCTAGCAGTGATTTAGTTAAACCAGCCAGTAGTTGGTGGCTTGCTAATTGACTGTTGAGTAAGTGAGTGGCTTGCTAATTGGCTATTTAGTAATTAGTGAGTAGCTTGCTAAATAACTAGCTAGTAGTTAGTTAGTAGATTTTTATCTAACTGACTAGTATTAATTGAATTATTTAGCTAGCGACTAAGTAACTCATTTAGCTCCTTAACTCACTAACTAAGTAGCTAACTAGTTAGTAGATGGCTATTTGTTTGGTTAGTTAGTTGTTTAAAGAACTAACTGACCAGCTAAGTTAATGGTTAAATAACTGGTTTATTAGTTATTTCATGATTAGCGAAATAGTTGATTAGGTAGTGGGTAGCTAAAGAACTAGCTAGTTGGCTATCCATTCGTCAACTAATGAGTTATCTAGTCATCAACTAACTACTAAAGACAATAATTAAATCAATTCACGCATTATTCGTTTATTTTTTTATTTTTTCTCGTTGACTCTCGTCGATCTTTATTCAAGCTTCGTACTCATGCAGAGAGAAAGAGAGAGGGAGAGATTAATAACGTGAAACGACTGAACGTGATCTGACCATTAAACAAATCCACTCAACGTGTGCCTGCTTAAACGAAAATCGCCAAGAGGAAATTAGTTCAAAGGGGAAAACGGCAAAAAAAAACCTAAAAAAAAAGCATAACAATCTCCCCCATCGGCGACTCCAGCTGTGCGCCTCGTGGCATTTTTACTAACGCACCGAATTAACGCTTCACGTGTTTGGTCCGAACAGAGAGCCGGGGACTCTGACCTAATGTTTGTTGACATTGGAAACAATTCATATCGATGCTGGGGCATCACTGGAAATAGCCGTGTTATTAGTTGGTGCATATTGCCAGTGTGAGCTCCCGCGGACTGCTACTAGCCGAAAACAACACCAAAAGAAAGTAAAATATAGGAGGGCGAAAGAAAGAAGAAAAAAAAAACAGTATCGTAGCTAATAGCTCGAATAAATGCGATCAAATTAAAGGATATGCGTTGGGGGAGAAATAAAAGTAGAAAGAAGGTTGAAAAAACGCATCGTTTTAGCTTGAGGGTGCGTTTATCTACACATCACAGCCACAAGATTTATCGATGATGGCACTCAGCTTCAATTGGCGTGGATAACATATTGTCAAGAACCAGGAACATCGATGCATTGGGATCTATAATCTCTCCATATCATATGAATAGCTCGCCGCCGGCGTGTTGGGTTTCGGTTCAAGGGCACGTATAATACTATATAGTCGTTAGAACCGCCTAATACCTATGTGCATGTATATTAGGGTGGTCCTTAAAAAGGTCATTTTTTAACTTCGACCGCCCAAGACCCCAAATCGGCTCCAAATAATTAAAAAATAATTCCCTTATTTGTTCAGATTTTTATCCCAACTCTTACCCGTGCCCCCAAGAGGGTGAATTTCTCCATTCAACCTTTTCAAAGGCACATCAAATCTACCGAACGGGTTTAGATGAAATTTAATATAAAGGGGTCTTTTGGGTCGCCGAATATGAATCTGAACTCAAAATGTAAAAATTCAAAATGACGGATCCAATATGATGGACCAAACCCCCAAAAGTCACTTGATATTGCCATATTGGACCCACCAATTTGAATTTTCCAATTTTGAGTTCAGATTCGTAATCAGCTACCCAAGAAATCCACCTATACCAAATTTCATCTAAATCGGTTGCATAGATTTGATGTGCCCCTGAAAGGGTTGAATGCGGAAATCCACCCTCTTGGGGGCACAAGTTAGAGTTGAGATAAAAATCTGAAAAAATAAGGGAATAATTTTTGAATTATTTGGTGCCGATTTGGGGTATTGGACGGTCGAAGTTCAGAAATCAACTTTTTAAGGACCACCCTAATGTATATACTAGGGCTTTGCACAGCTCGGAAGCAAGCACCTTCGCTTATCAACCCAAACCGACTCGAAACAGTCAAGCATCGAGTTGGGTTTTCAATTCTTGTACATAATGGTGGCAGCAGTGGCCTAAACTAAATATTGGCAACCAATTCAGTGGTAGTAACTAAATATTAATTTGTGTGAAATATGTAAGTAGTTAAATGACAATAACGATTAGCAGACATTATTTCGTGTATATAAGCTCTGATTTTGTCGAAAAACCACCAACGCTATCCGCAACTATGATATCTTCGTCGACATCCGTCCCTCTCGCGTCAGTCGATTCATTCATTCATTCGCCCGCATCTGAACGTAGAAGGCTAAGATTGTCCCAAAACCAATTACGATATGTGTGGGTGTGTTTCGGATAAGGTATTTCTGGGAAACATAGATCTTACGCGTTCACATCCCATTTGGGTAGTCAGCTATATCTCTGCCAATTTAATGACACAGGGTACGTGCGGGATATGGTCTTTATAGGGCTTATCCGATTCTTCGAACAAACCTCATAGCCCAGATAACGTGCTATCTGTGCGCAGAGGTTACGATTTTGAGTGACAGGGTAGCCGGGTAGGTAGAGTCTTATACATCAGCATGGATAGCATTTTATCTAGATGGTGTTGAGTCAAACAGTTGTTTCCATAGAACGACGGTATTCCAATGTATACTCATGATAAGTATGTTCTAGATGGATCGTCCTAGATTAAATATGGACGATAGGTCCATTTTTCAGACATTGTCATTATCAGAAGTTCGCCCTTCCTGAATTTTGTATCTCCCTTCCCTCTCACCGTCTTCTGCCAAAGGATTACTGTAGGACCTTAGTACGTCAAGGAGGTTCAACCACTTTCCAAACAAGCCCCGTAAATAGGGCTATCTATCTAGAGGTTATGATATTGGCCAGCAGGTAAGTGATAAGTAGGGTATAGCTAGCATATTCCTCAGCTGGAATTTGGTCAGCTAGTGGCCCATTCCAATTACTTTATTCCTATGCACTAATAATAGTTATGTCCTACATACTCCTAGATGGATATTCCTTTATTTGGACGACAGGTCCATTTTCCCAACATTAACCTTATCCCAAGTTCACCCAGCGGCTCAGAGCTCTGTACCCCCTTTCACGCCATTTTATATTCAAGAATGGCTTGAGCCTTATTTTGTAACTAGTAATTAGGACTTATTGACTTTGTCAGCGAACCCCATAGCTAGATAATATCTATCTATGCCCAGGTTATGATGTTGAACGGCATGAAGAAGGCTGCATAACCACTTTTCAAAGTCGGAGTACATTGCTACTAGGCTTATCGTGAATTCGTAATTTTGTATCATCTAAATTAGGTTTTTTTAACTAATAGTTCTATGATACAAGTTGAAGATCCATCATTCATCCCTTCTAATTATATTGTACAATTCAAAACTTTTGGGTCTCCCAGCGCCTTAGATAAAGGGTACGTGGGGCATAGGTAGCATATTCCTTAGATTGGATTTGGTAAAATAGACAAATGCCTCCATCAATTATGTTTACCTTCGATCAGTCAAATCAGTCGATATGTCGTTTTACGTAGTCCAACGATGCACACAATTCAAATCGAAAACGTGCGTCGTACGTTCAACGTACAAACATCGTGTAATATCGCTCTGACGGAGACGTCAATCCTACTTGATATCTATAAAATATCGTTGACTGTGAACATATAAACGAGGATCAACGCGTTCAAACGATTCGTTTATCGTTCCTGACCGATGCTGGTTTATAACAACAAGCACAAACAGCGTGGTGCGGTATTAGTCGAAATGGCGTGCACTCGACTCGAATCAACAGCCGTAACGAAAAAATATCCAACCATCACACACGATGCAATCAATTGAGAATATAATGCTCAATAAATCAACGTTTTTAGTATATGCAATTATTTTTCCGTTCCACTTGTAGTTTTTTTTTTCTCCGGATCCCGTTTTTACAGATACACTTCATCATATTCAGGGCTCGGTGATCGTATTTTTTAAGTTTGTATAAAATTAATTATTAGAAGCCGCTGCTTACCGATTGACAGAGTGTCCATATAGATTAAGTCAAGAACTAATCTAAAGGTTAGGCAAGGTTTAACCTATACCTGGAACAGGTACCATCTAACCTAATCCAGGTGGACTAATCCACATCCTAACTCGATCGAGTCCTAACCCAACCCTAGATAACCTTATTTTTATCATGAAAACTAGTACGAACGATTTTAAAAATTTTGATTTCTCATATCAAAAGACTTTTCACCCCGTGACAACAAAACGGTTAATTTCCATGATGATTCCACTTGATTAAATCCATTTTTATTGATTTACTTCTTTGTTGATCTGTCGAGAGCAGTACAGTACGAGGAAATCGAACCATTCTGTCCTCCACATTTGCTGACTACAAAGTTATAATTGCGTTACAAAGAGATGAACATAGACAGAGAGAGATAGAGAGAGAGAGAGAGAGAGAGAGAAGTTTTAACCGCTCGCACGAGCGAAGGAGATCATCACAGACTGGCAACATGTACATGGGCGGTAACCAGGTACCTATTAATAGGTTAATGTGTACGTTCGATCAAAGTGTATAACCATCGAACTCTCTATCCCCCTTGTGCCCCCCTCACCGTCCCAGCACACCCGACACGTTTGTTGTGCTCTCTTTTTCCTCTCTTTCTCTCTCCTCCTCTTCTTGTTTATCTGTCTTCTGGGCTTCGCGCTTCTTTTTTTTTCATCTATACTATTCCTCCTTCACGATTATCCACGTGCCTCGCATAAACATACGAGCCTCGACGTGTGTCATACATGTATATATATACATATACGAGAATGCAAACACGTGCAACGACGCGGACGCTTATTTCGCTTCTCGTCTCATATATCGCTTACATGGCGAATTACCTGCGAAGCGAAAATAAAATAATGAAAAAAAAAAAATAGAGAGAAAATTAGTTCAGGCACCGGTTGCGACTGCACCGACTGCATGTGTGCCACCTAATGAAGTGGTTATACGGCTGTATATCGCGTCATTAGATACACCAGCTCGAAGGCGTGAATGGCGTTTGATAAAAATAAATCACATTCTCTCTCTCTCCCTCTCTCTTGTTCCCTATTTATCTCGGAATTTATTAGGCGAATAAGTAAACGCGAAGGGAATATTTAATCGAAGATAAACCCAAAAGTATGGTGTCCGAGTAAAGTTTTGAAATAAAGCTCAAGTCCGAAGACAGCGAAGATAAGCTTTAAGTAAAGTTGAGAGTTTGTACAACTAAAGCAAAAGTAAAATTCAAGTAAAGTACAAGGCATGTATACAAGTAAATTGCGCGGAATGATAAAGTAACGTATGCTTATCGCGTTTTAACAGTACTTGTACTTTCCTTTTACATAATTTCACTTTATTTAAATAAAGTCTAACTAAAGTAGAATAATGTTGGGATAAAGTAAACTTGGAGTACTGCATATATATTTCAAGTAAAGTACGAGTAACGTCGAAGCAAAGCATAAGAAAAGTTTAAGTAAAGTTCAAGGAGAGTACAATAATATTTTGAGTTGAAGCATAAATAACGTTTAAGTATAAGCAGAGCTTATAAGTATAAAGTATAAATATAAGTATAAACATAGAGTTCACGTACGGTACATACAAGTCAAGTTCAAGTAAAGGGAAAAAAAGTAAAAGTGACGTAAAATTACGTACATTGTCCGATTATGAAAAACCACGAGTCCTTTTTTGTTGATTGAAATATGCTGTGTAAAATCATCGATTAGTTTTACGATAATATTTTTTTTTTATTTTTGGGTTTATCTATACTAACCTACATTGATTCGCGAGTACTGAGAAAATTATATAATTTCTATCAAATGAACTCTATTAAATTTATTTATTAGTGTAATGTCATACAAATTTACTTGATCAAATTTATCAATTTACCATACATTCATCAAATCTAATTCTCTCTCTCTCTCTCTCTCTCTCTCTCTCTCTCTCTCTCTCTCTCTTTTTCTCTCTGTATCGTAGATTCTCGAGCGAGGCCAGCAGCCAGCTCAGCCTGGACGCTCCAGTTCCTTTTTCATTTTTTTTTCTTCACTCCACTCTGTTGGCTTTCGGTATAAAAATAAATGCGATTCACGAGACTTCAAGCCCTTATATATCGAGCAATTGGTCTGGTTTCTGTGACGTCAAAGAAGAATTTCTGTTTCGGACAGTTCGTGTTTCATTTATTACTCTTTCTATCTATCGCTCTCTCTCTCTCTCTCTCTCTTTAGTAGATTAATTTTTCACAAAACACATGTTTGCCCCTAACGACGATATTTCATCGAGTATATCGCATGCGCGATGGCCCAAACTACATAATATGAGTATAACACGGTATATATATGCGGGCAGTCAAAATACGTTTTTAGCAATCGATTATGCCCCCGCGTATATATTATTCAGGCATAGTACATTCCATATAAATGATTAATGTCATTGAAATCGAGGTCAAAGACGAATAATAATAATGATGATTGTGACAACAATGAGAATGATGGTAATGATGAAAATGATGATAATCACGGCAATAGCGATACAAATGACATTGATGCTTGTGACGACAATATTGATGATGATGATAATGATGATGACAATGAACCATAGTTGTAAATAATGCATTGTCTAAGTAATGCATTACTGAAATCTGTTATCTAATATTTTCGTAATGGATAATGGAATTAAATCCATTATTTTTTCAATGGATAAAGAAATGAATCCATTATTCATTATTTTGGCAATGGGTAATGGAATTTAATCCATTGCCCATTATTTTTGTAATGGGCAATGAAAATTAATCCATTATCCATTATTTTTTTTAATGGGTAATGAAATTTTATCCATTATTAATTATTTTGGTAATGTCGTAAAGGATAACAGAAAAGTAAATCCTTTATTCATTACATTAGTAATAAGTAATGGAATTTAACCTATTATCCATTATAAAGTACGCACACGAACACACACACACACGAACACACACACACACGCACACACAATATGACACAAGCCCATGAAAAGATCGCCGTAGACCCGCAATTTAACAAATCGACTTTTTTACTTTCAATCGCTATAGCGCCGTTATTTGATCGGAAATCGATTTTTTTTACATTGAAAAAGTGTTCCTTTTTGCCGAAATGTCAATATCGCACGGTTATTGTTTGGCGCCCGGGATATCGTAGTATCCCCGATTAATGTGCAATATATTGAAATTTTTAGAATCCTCTGTAATGAATTAACCAAAAAAAAAAATTTATTTCATCAATTCACTGGACATTGTTTTAAAATTATAAATATCAATTCAATTGTTTCAGTGTTCGAAGCGTAATGCACAAATACTTGGAGAAGAAAAACGAAGTCAACTTTGATAAGATATTCAATCAAATTCTAGGTAAGCCACTTTCCTTATCTCTCTCTCTCTCTCTCTCTTTCTCTCTCTCTCTCTCTCTCACTCTTTCTCACTCTCTCTCTCATCGACTCGATAATGCCAAAATAAAAATATTCAGTGTACTCATCGTATTGTTGTGCATTTTTTTTTTTTTCAATCATTCGAATGAAACAGGATCCCTTTTATTCAAAGACTTCTGCGAGACTGTGGCGGAGGAACCAATTCCGCAACTTACGTTTTACGAAGAGGCAAGCAAACATTTTTTATCTTCAATTTTATTCTCTCCCCCCCTCCCTCTTTATTCACTTTAATTTTCGACTCGATTGCCAAAATTTTGATATAAAAAAAATTGTTTTTAATCAATAAAAAAATTAATGTTATCGAATTAGCTTCAGTTGGTGGTTTTTTTTTTTTTTTTTCGTTGTGTTTTCTCATCTCGTGGAGGAACGAAGAAGAAATAAGAAGATATATTTATGTTGTTCAGATAAAGGCGTACGAGAAGCTCGAGTGTCCCGAGGAAAGGAGAAAGCTCGCACGTGAAATATACGACAATTTCATAATGAAAGAATTATTGGCGCATACACACGTAATATTCAGAAAAAAATATATAAATATGTATATTATATATATATTTTTTTTTCATCTCGTTGGTCGAGAAATATTGTTAAAAAAATGACATAAAAATTTTTGTTTTTTTTTTTTTATTTTCAGGAGTACTCGTCTGAGTCGGTATCACACGTTCACAAGTATCTCATGAAGAACGAGGTACCCGTTAAACTGTTCGAGGTGGGTTCTTCGATTGAATCGACAATTTTTTTTTTTCTTTTCTTTTTTTTTCCTCCCACGTAATCACGATATGATATTCAAGTTGAGGAAAAAAAGATATTTGTAACGTTGCAGCCTTACATCGAGGAGATATTTAATCATCTGAGAGGAGAGCCATTTAAAAAGTTCCTGGAAAGGTAAACACAGAGAGGAAAAACAACAAAAAATATTAATCGAAACGAAAATCAAATAAAATCTTTGTTTTTAATGAGATAAAAAATTCGAAAAAAAATGTTCTCGTTAACGAGCAAGCTTTTTTTTCTTTTTAATGGAAATTTATAATTGTCAGTTATTGGTGAATTTTTATTTTGATTTTTATTTTTTTTTGTGTTTTTGTGTTTTTTTTTTTAGCGACAAATACACGCGTTTTTGTCAGTGGAAAAATCTCGAGCTGAACATACAGCTTACGATGAATGACTTCAGCGTTCATCGTATTATCGGACGCGGTGGTTTTGGGGAGGTATACGGCTGTCGTAAGGCAGACACAGGCAAAATGTACGCGATGAAGTGCCTGGACAAGAAGCGAATTAAGATGAAACAGGGCGAGACCCTGGCCCTCAACGAAAGGATAATGCTATCACTAGTCAGTACCGGGGTAAGTTGAATTTCCGAGACTCGCTGTTCTGAGGCAATAAAAGCAATTTTAATTTTTTTTTTTATAAAATTGAATAAAATGTCGAGAGTATGTGCGCTCGGATTACGAAGGCGCGTATAAATCGTTAAATGCAAATGTTACGAATTACGTGATTTGTTTTTTTTTTTCGAACTCATATTTTCAATTTGTCATGTGATTAAATTTTCTTATTATTCAATCACAATTTTTATCGACGTACAATACGAAACAATTGCATGACGATTGATACAAGAACGAAATATTTCCGAAAGAAATTTATCGCAGTAATCAAAGTGCCGACAGCCAGTATAAACGTGTTGTGAGTGGTGATAAAGGAAAAGCTCACAAATTCATGGAGACAATTTTTGCGATACAGTAAGAGTGTATGATAATAATAATAATAATAATAATAATACAGTAACGGAAGTTTAAGGTAACGGGATAGTACAGTTACTGTACGGTATATAAAAAAACTGTACGGTAAGGGTAGATTAAGTTTATAGTAATAGTAAAGTAATTGCGGACTGTACAAGTATGGAACTGTGCAGTTACTGTACTGTAATTTAACAGTAACGTTAAGGTAATTTAACAGTAACTGTAAGGTAATTTAACAGCAACTTTAGAGTGAAAAACAGTGACTGTGAAGTTACATTACCGTGAAATACAATAACCGTGCAATAACTGTATGGTTCAATACAGTAACTGTGCACTGTGCGATAACTTTGAGGAGCAATACAGTAACTGTGAAATGACTGTACGGCGAAATATCGTAACTGTAAAGTAAAATACAGTAATTGTACAGGGAAATGCAATAACGGTAAAGTTCAATACAGTAACTGTACATGGCGATGAAATAACTGTAAAAGTGCAATACAGTATAGTAACTGTAAATTTCAATACAGTAACTGTAAAGTGCAATACAGTTACTGTAAAGTGCAATACAGTAACTGTAAATTTCAATACAGTAACTGTAAAGTGCAATACAGTAACTGTAAATTTCAATAGAGTAACTGTAAAGTGCAATACAGCAACTGTAAAGTGCAATACAGTAACTGTAAATTTCAATACAGTAACTGTAAAGTGCAATACAGTAACTGTAAATTTCAATACAGTAACTGTAAAGTGCAATCCAGTAACTGTAAAGTGAAATACAGTAACTGTAAAGTGCAATACACTAACTGTGAAGTGCAATACAGTAACTGTAAATTTCAATACAGTAACTGTAAATTGCAATACATTAACTGTAAATTGCAATACAGTAACTGTAAATTTCAATACAGTAATTGTAAAGTGCAATACCGTAACTGTAAATTTCAATACCGTAACTGTAAATTTCAATACAGTAACCTCACAGTGCAATATAGCAACTGTGCAGTAACATTACAATGCAATGCAGTACCTGTTCAATAAATGTATAGCCCAATACAGTAACTGTGCAGTGACTGTACAGTGTAATCTCGTAAATGTACAGTGAAATACAGTAACTGTAAAGTGCAATGCAGTAACTGTGCAGTAATTGTACTGTGCAATATAGTAATTGTGCATCAACATTGCAATGAAATACAACAACTGTGCAGTAACTGTACAGTGCAGTATAGTAAATGTACAGTGTGGTACAGTAATTTTATAATGGAATGCGGTAACTGTGCAGTAACTGTACAGTGCAATATATTAAGTGTGCAGTAATTTTACAGCGCAATTCAGTCACCGTGCAATAACTCTATAGTGCAATGCAGTAATAGCGCAGTATTTTTACAATGGCATACAGTAACTGTGCAATAACTCTGTAGTGTAATAAAGTAACTTTGCAGTAACATTACAATAAAATACAGTAACTTTACGGTAACCTTGGAAAAACTGTGCAGTTACTGTTACAGTTGCTATTACAGATATTGTTACTGTTACAGTTACCGCTATAGCTGTACAGTTAGATATCACCTTTCACTGTACCGTAACTGTATGGTTGTCGAACACTGACTTTATGATAACTGTGTGATACCTTACGGTTATTGTACTGCAATTACCTTTTTATTGTTTGCAATCATACTACCACTTGTCTCTGGTAAAAAACAAAAAAAAATCTTACCAAATTAATGAATTTCTTTTTGAAATCTTTAACGATAATTGTTCGGAGCAAGTAAATTTGCAATTGCAATGTTATTTCGTGTCTTTCTTTTTTTCTTTTCTTTTCTTTTCTTTTTCCTTCTTTCCTTTTTCGGTTGTTCCGACAAACAGTTCGACTGCCCGTTCATAGTTTGCATGACGTATGCATTTCACACGCCCGACAAATTGTGCTTCATTCTCGATCTCATGAACGGCGGCGATCTTCATTATCATCTGAGCCATCACGGTGTTTTCGACGAGCCGGAAATGAAATTTTACGCCGCCGAGGTTATACTCGGCCTCGAGCACATGCATCGAAGAGCAATAGTTTATCGTGATCTCAAGCCCGCCAATATATTACTGGACGAGCACGGTCACGTCAGAATATCGGATCTCGGACTTGCCTGTGATTTTTCAAAGAAAAAACCCCAGGCTAGTGTGTGAGTATGATTTTTCTTTTTCAATTTTCAGTATTTTTTTTTTCTGGCTTCCTGCTTTTATTAAAGAGAGAGAGAGAGAGAGAGAGAGAGAGAGAGAGAGAGAGAGAGAGAGAGAGAGAGAGAGAGAGAGAGAGAGAGAAAGAGAAAGAGAGAGGGAAAACTTTATTTATCAAATTTACGAGCCTTTTTTTTTACAAATTTTATTCCGTAGAGCTAAACATGTTTTAGCAAAAAGGAAAAAAAAATTGTTCAATGTTCTTTCTATCGCTTCGATTTATTTAGCAAATTAATTTCTTGTTTTGTTTTTTTTTTTTTCAACAAAAGTATACTCGAATAAATTTATTTGCATTTTTTTTTTTTTTCGAACGTTCGAGATTTTCAGTTTGCTCAATTTTTTTTAAGCTTTTGTTGCTGTTTTATTTTATTTCTTTCAGGGGAACGCACGGTTACATGGCCCCGGAGGTATTGTCGAAGGGAACGGCGTACGACTCGAGCGCCGATTGGTTCTCATTCGGATGCATGCTGTACAAACTTCTCAAGGGTCACAGTCCTTTCAGACAGCACAAAACAAAGGACAAACACGAGATCGACCGCATGACCCTCACGATGGTAGGTTCTTTTTTTTCAAGGGCTAAAATCATAATTTTTTTTTTTTTTTTTCATTTTATTTTATATTTTGTATATTTTTTTTTTAATTTTCATTTCGTTTTAAAATTGAGCAACGAGGCAAAGTTTTATTACAATTTCTCTTTGGCGCAATTCCAATTGGAATAAAATTTATTTACGAATTATTCGTAATTGTTTTAACGAAATAAAATTTTTTATTACAATTACTCGGGGGTAATTGTGATGAATTAAAATGGATTTAAAAAAAAAAAGGCAGGCCGTAAAGGGCCACTGTGCGGAGGGGAAAAAGTAAAATTTTGCGGCGTAACAGGGAATGTGAAAATTTTTTATTTTTAATAGCGAGCGAGATACGTGGGAGTAAGTGGACAAATTTTTTGGAAAGAGAGAAAGAGAGGAATGAATAAGAAGAATGGAATTTTTTTTTATTAAATGGCGAAATTGAATCGATTTTGGAGCGTAAATTAATTCAATAAAATATAATTAAAATTAATTGTAGTAATTTTTGCCGAGGGAATTACTCCGAGTAATTTTAATGAAAAAAAAAAAACATTATTTACAATTGAAGTATCACGATTAGCTGAATATTTAATTGAAAAAGAAAGAAAAATCCTGATTTGTCTTTTTTAATCGCAGAATTTTTGTTCTTATTTTCTTACCCTCCATTCTCGTAAATTGAGAAACAAAATTGAGATTGGGGCATGAAAAATTTTCACGTGACGCTAGCGTCCTTTTTTTTTTTTTTTTTTTTTTTTGCCGATTTGCCAAGATCGTTTCGGGAATTCCACACCCAGTATTGGAGAGAGTCCAGGAGCGCGGGGGAGTGAGAACGATCGAAGAGGCGAGATAGAGAGAAAGAGAGGAAGCTCGAATAGAGTGTGTGTGTGGCTCGGGCACGATCGATTTTCAAAGGCTCGGCTTTTGCCCCGGGCCGAGAGAGAGAGAGAGAGAGAGAGAGAGAGAGAGAGAAATCTCTCCCTCTTTTAATATGCATAAAATGAAAAAGTGTTTAGTTTCAAAAAGCGCTCTATTCGGCTTTCTTGGCCTCTCAAAGTTAATTTCAAGCGAATATGACCTTATTCATTTTTTTCAAAAATTCCACAGCCCTTTTTTGACAAACATCATTTATCCCGGAAAAATTACGAGAAATAATTTTTCCACTCAATTTCCATTCGTGCAAAGTATCGAAAAGCAAAAATGATTGAAATCGACTATTCTGGCTCTCAAAATTACTTTCAAGCGAATATGACCTCATTTTTTTTTTCCAAAAGTTAGACAAAAAAAATCCTTGTGAAAACATCAATTATCTCGGAAAAACTTCCAAAATTAATATTTCCACTCAATTTCAATTCATAAGAAATTTCGTAAAATAAAAATCATCGATTCGATTATTCTGGATATCAAAATTGATTCAAAGCGAACATGAGCTCGTTTGTTTTTTTTAAAATTCAACAAACTTTGGAAAAACGTCATTTATTCCGGAGAAACTCTCAAAATTAATTTTCCGAATCAATTTCCATTCGTAAAAAATATCGAAAGATCTATACAGCGAATCTAAGATCAGATTCGCATCCAGTGACCCCGAAAACCCCTCAGTATGAGATTTCGTGCAGATAGAATAAATTTTGCTTTTTCGGAGTACCATTAAAGATTCGCCATTTTGTATTTTCTAAATCCAACATCGTATTTGGATTCGGCGACCCCAAAAACCATGAGAAATCAAATTAAGCTTTTCACTCAATTTCAATTCGTACAAAATTTCGTAAAATAAAAATCATCGATTCGACTATTTCAGCCTCTCAGATATAATTTCAAGCGATTATGATCTCATGAAATTTTTCAAAAATTCAAATAACAAATATGAACACATCATTTATCCCATTAAAACTCCCAAAATTAATTTACCCACGCAATTTCAATTCGTACAAAATTTCGAAAAACGAAAAAATCATTGAATTCGACTATTCCGGCTCTCGAAATTAATATCAAGCGAAAATGACGTTATTTATCCCGGAAAAATTCCCCAAAATGAAGCTCTTCACTCAATTTCAATAACGTACAAAATTTCGTAAAATAAAAATCATCGATTCGACTATTTCAGCCTCTCAAAATTAATTTCAAGCGAAATGACCTCATCTATCTATTTTTTTTTTTTAATTAAAAAAAAAACCTTTGTAAAAACGTCATTTATCCCGGAGAATCGTCCCGAATTAATTTTTTCCCGTGAACTTTTGATTCGCAAAAAAACAAAAATTACACAAAAATGTAAAAATTGTTCTTCAAGTATGTTGGGCTCTTGAAAATATTAATTTTACAAAAATACCATCTTGTCGATTACTCCAAAAAGGAATTTCGAAAAACTCAAATTTTATGCGAAAAATGTCTATTGGGGGGAAAAAAAAAAAAAAACACAATATTAAATTCTCGTTTCAGAATGTCGAATTGCCCGAGTCTTTTTCACGAGAGCTCAGATCACTCCTGGAAGGTTTACTGCAGCGTGATATAAACAACAGGCTCGGCTGTCACGAGGACGGCGCGGACGAGCTCAAGAGACATCAATTCTTCAGTGGAATCGACTGGCAACAGGTTTATCTACAAAAATACACACCACCGTTGATACCGCCACGCGGTGAGGTCAATGCCGCCGATGCATTTGACATTGGATCGTTCGACGAGGAGGACACGAAGGGGATCAAACTGACGGACGCGGATCAGGATCTTTATAAAAATTTTCCCCTCGTCGTGTCCGAGAGATGGCAGGCCGAGGTCGCCGAGACTGTCTTCGAGACGATCAATAACGAGGCCGACAAGGTTTATTTTCATTTTTTACTCCAAAAATTTAAATTTGTTTATTGTGCTTAAAAAAAAAAATTTTTTTAAATAAAAAGTGCCGAAAAGTGCCCAGAGGTTTTTTTTTCTCCAAAGAAAAAGAACGTCACCCGAATATTTGAGAATTTTGCCTTTTTTTTTTGTTAAAAAAAAAGTTACGAATTGATAGTATTTATTATTATCAATGATAATTCTTGTGAATCGATTCGCTAAATATTTTGATTTATTCGTGTTCGCAGATGGAGAACAAGAGAAAAGCGAAGCAAAAATTACGTTTCGATGCCGACGAGAAAGGTTCGTAGATGGGAAAA
This sequence comes from Rhorus exstirpatorius, assembly GCA_963564615.1. Lineage (NCBI taxonomy): Eukaryota > Metazoa > Arthropoda > Insecta > Hymenoptera > Ichneumonidae > Rhorus > Rhorus exstirpatorius. The sequence continues at coordinate 20,410,776 of OY751319.1, read as the reverse complement.
AAAAAAAAAAATAGGATTCGAACAAAAGATATTTTTTTTTGTCATCAGTTTTTTTTTTTTTTCTTCAATATTTTATATTTTTTTTTCAGGCTCTGACTGTATTTTGCACGGTTATATAAAAAAACTTGGTGGACCTTTCGCGAGCGCGTGGCAGACCCGCTACGCCAAGCTCTATCCGAACAGGCTTGAGCTGCATCCGGAATCGACGACGAAACCGGAACTCGTGTTTCTCGATCAGATCGAGGAAGTCGGGGCTGATCTTCAGCATGTAAAGGGCGAACAGTGCATCGTCGTTCGAACGCGAGAAGCAAAGATCGTACTCACGAATCCCGTTAGTGAAAATAAAATTATTTTTACGATTTTTTTTTTATGAAAAAAAAAATAATTTTTTTTTTTTTTTCAAGATTTTAACGTCAGAGTGCTTGAAATGTTTCAAATATTCAAGAAATGACATTCAGAAAAAATTGAAATACAAACATTGCTAAAAAAAAAAAAAAAACTAGGCTAGGGGAGACAAGAATTTTTGGTATTGAATTTGGCGGAGATCCAATCAAGTATTCAGATTTTATGAAATTTTGAATTTTTACGGTACACAAATGAGCCAGGTGTTACTGATGTTCGGCATTGAGTTTGAAAAAAAAAGAACCGGTAAACGCGTTCAAATTTTCAAAAACTTTGAATTACGTGAAATTTTGATTTTTTTTTTTTTTTTCGGGAAATTATTTGCTCGCTCGAAATTTCACGAATTTCCTCACTACCGAGCCAGGCACTTTGCACATAGCTAAGCCCAGGGAACAACAATTTTCGGGATTGAGTTTGAAAATATTCTCCAAAGAGTTTGATATTTCTTGAAAATTTTGAATTTTTACATTATATATTCATTGAATTTTTATGGAAAATTATATAAAAAAAAGGAAAATGATATTAAAAAAAAAAAAAACACACCGGAGGACACTGATGTTCGTTAAAATGTTATAGTTATGCCGGCAACATCGTAAGATCCATTAACGAAGTCAGCGATGCTTATTCGTTAAAAACGGTATTGAAAAGTGACGGACAAGTTTTATGAATTTTTGATGCTGTAAACGTGAAATTAGGTTGAAACAGCGTTAAAAAATTTTGATTAATTGGAATCGAATTCGTGAAAAAAAAAGAAAATTTCATGATGCTTCCTCATTCGTTCAATCTTGCTCGCAAAGCTACCTCCATGAGGATACCAAATTTGTAAAAATCCATTGGTTCATATAGAGGGATCATCGTGAGCAAAATAAGACAATGAGGAAGCAATTTCCGAGTTACTGTATTTTTTTAACCTCCAAACGATCAATAAATAACGATATTGAAGTTGAAAGAGAAAAAAAAATTACCGAAACTAACGAATTAATCATTAATAATGATTAATTAATAACTTAATTATTATTAATATCATTGTTGTTATTAATCAAGTTAATTTGCATGTATACATATATTTTTTTTTATTATTATTTTGAAATTGCAGGACGAGATAAGTCTCAAGGAGTGGGCTCTCTCGTTGAGATCGGCGCACAAATGTTCGATGGAGATGCTGGGCAACATGGCGAGAAAAGCCGGCAAGATATACGGGACTGAGCGAGAGGCGGCAATACCGCCGATTCAGCGATCAACGAATGGCAACTGAGGCCAAATTTCATCACCATTGGTATAAGAGATGGAAAAAAAAAAAAAAAAAAACCCACAAAGACAAATGAGATAACGATTAATCGTCGTCGTACTCCGGTTCCCACTGCCAAAGCAGCAGCGACAACGAGCAGCAGCAGCAGCAGCAAATTTTTTTATACTACGAGTTTAAAAGAAAAAAAGAAAAAAAAAAAGTATCGAAGAAAACGAAATATCGATTAATGTCGATTAATAACGATTTATATCGATTAATAACGATATATCGGTAATTATCGAAACCTCGATATGCATCGGAGAATTTTGAAACTTCGTTGAATCGTTAATTATATCGCGGCTTCGTTAAATCGATATAATAATCGAAAAGTCGATAAAAAAAAAATCGGAAAATATCGAAAATTCGATAAATCGATGAGTATCGTGACTTCCGTATTATGCATCGAACGATCGATAAATGGCTAATTTTCGAGGAACGATGTTAAATTAGAAACAAAATGCAAAACAAAAAGAAAGTGAATTCGAGGAGATCCAAGATGCGACGAAAATTCGAGCAAAAAAAAAAAAAAAAAAAAACAGAACAACTTCGGCACAAACGAGAGCGCAATGGTGTGATCGAGAGTGAGAAGAAACGAAAAAAAAAAAAAAAAAAAAAAAAAAAAAAAACGAAATATTTTCGTGAAATTTCTCGCAACTCCATTGATCACTAGCGCTCGCACCATCAACGACCACAAAACCCTCATTTCCCCGCCCCTTTTTTTTTTTTTTTTCTTACTTTGACCCTTTTCCTCCCTTATTGAAGAAAAAAAAAAATACCATTGAGAGAGAAAAAAAAGGAAAAACCTTCCTTGTATGGCGATTAGCGTCGCGCTGTATAGAGACTCTAGTAAAGTAGAGCGTCGCACCCCCCTCCCCCAACCCCTCTCGCTCTCTCTCTCTCTCTCGGCGGGAGGGGCGAGGGAGGAAAATTGAAAAAAAAACAAAAAAAAAAAAAATAATCCGATGCCACGTAGCGTGTCACGTCGTTATATTTGTACGTTTTAGCCTGTATACATGTGGAGTGTGGCGTTAGCGATTAGCGAAATTAGCCCACTGACACACAAAAATCACACGGAGGGAAGAGCGGTATGAAATTTGAGATGAAAAGAAAAAAAAAAAAAAAAATTAATAAACGAATAAATGAACGATATCGTGAGTAACGCGCGAAAAATGGAAAAACAAAAGATTTTTAGAGTAGAAAAGAAAAAAACAATTTTTCGGAGTAAAAAAAACAAAAAAAAAAAAAATTCACGAAATTCGAGTTAAATTTGGTAAAAAAAAAAAAGAAAAAAAAAAAAAAATTCAACACGACGCTCGCACACAAACACAGACGCAAACACCGATAGTGTATTATAAATACCCCATTGATATAATATTACACCCAGCAGGATCGAAACCCGTACTTATATATACGTACATGAGGCATTCCGCAAGTTCAGTCACTTTTTTTTTTTTTTTTTATTTCAAATCTTCTCCGATGTTGTCGGGATTATCGGGTTGTTGGAAAGAAAAAAATTCGATTCTTTTTTCTTTTTGCTAGAAATGTGCTTTTATGTCAATAAAAGAGAGTGGCAGAAGGATTTTTTTTTTTTTTTTTAATTATTCTAAAAATAGTTATTAATTATTTTCATACCACGAAAATTCAAATCATAGACGCTTATACACGAAACGGCAGCTGTGACGTCACGATTTTATAGTTTCACGCGCGCGAGTGTAAATACGCGTGAAAATTTTTTGAGATTATTCGAGCAAAATTTTACCTCGAAGTATGTACTTGAAAAATCGGAAGCCACTGTGATTTTCGGGCAACGATGCGCGAAAATGGATTTGCGAAAGAAAATCTCGAATATAAATATATTTATACGATGATTTTTGGGTTGTCGCGCGTCGTCGCGCGCTGCTTTGAGCCACGGATTTCGATGTTTCAACTCTTGTGGCACGGTTAAAAAGATTTTATTCGCTGAACTTTTCGTGATATTCAAACACAGAGGAACGAAAAAACGTCCTATGCGATTTTATCTTTGAATTCTTCGAATTGCGGATACGCTCGGCGTATCCGAAATTAAAAAAAAAAAAAATTCGTTATTAAAAGCGCATCTTTAGTCGAATAAAAAAAAAAAAAAAATTAATAGCCCAATTAGCGACATTTTTTTCTGCTACTCGAAAGTTGGTCACTGCGTGAATATTTTTTTCTTTTCTTTTTTGAGATTTTAAAATCGATCCTTTTGCTGCTAAAAAATTGTTTCTTTTTTTTTTTGTAACTCATATAACTTGGATCGGTTGAGTCAGGCAAAGAAAAAAATATTGCTGGTACACAAAAAATGGCAACAAAAATGGAATTTTCGCCTGAGCTTTGCAATGATAATAATATTTGAAAAAAAAAATAATAAGCATTATTGCTTTACAATAAGTTGCGTGAAAAAGCAACTTTTTTTTTTTTTCTTTTCATATGGCAGCAACTTTTTGTTTGTTTGCCAGACACTACTTGCCTGTTCCGAGTTAACGAAAATTGAAAGAAAAAAAGAGCTTAATAGCCCAGAAAAAGAAAATTATTTGAAAATGTGAAAAAAAAAAATTCACAGAGACTGGAAATGTGTCGAAAATTTATGAGAAATATCTGAGAGGGAAAAAAAAGTGTCTGAAGTGACGGAGAATGCCTCATATACGTATATATATATATATATATAGATATATATTAATTATCCTCGTTGTAATAATTCTTGATTTACTTAATTTATTTTACTAACGCGATTTTATATTACTTGTATATCATAAAAAAAAAACGAAAACAAAAACGAAGATAACGCGACAGATAGAGAGGGAGAGAAAGAGAGAAAACACAAATCCATTATTTATTACGTTAATTATTGCGTTAGTATCTCATCGAGGAATGCATTGACAGCAACAAAAAAAATCGTAAATTAAAAAAAAAAAAACAACGGCCGTTTGTATACTATTGGGAGAGAAAAAAAGGAGAACGAGAAAACGAAAAAAAAAAAAAAAAAAATACAAGAAAAAAATTGAATATTGTTATAACTGTGTAAGCTCGGGCTGTGACGGCGAGCAGTTCGACCGAGCAATAAAACAAAAATAATAATGCGATAATTTTGAAGCTTTTTCACGTCCGACGAAAGTCCCGAAAAGAAAAGAAAAAAAACGAAAAATTTCCACGGAAAGCTTGGAATATTTTTCTTTATTATATGTATATATATATATTTTTTTTTCTTTCTTTCTTTTATTACACAAAATTGATATTATTATTATTTTAATTTATTGGCAAAAAAAAATGTACTTATCGATCGCGAATTTCTCTCAACAGGCGAATCAACATTGGATCAGCCTCGACTGCGTGTATTCTTCTTTCAAGTGCCTGAAAATCCACTCTCTCGAGCCACTCGGGTGGATCAATGTCCCTGGCCGGTAGCGGAGCAACGAGTCTCTCAGCAGCTGCCGACAAACCGCACCAGGTACGAAAATTCATCGATACGGATATTGGACCGATGAGATCGTGAAAACGTGATTTTTCGTCGTCGCTCATTGGCCTGCCGAGAATCTCGGAAAGTCCATCGTCAACGTCGGCCGGCAGTATGTTTCTTGTTCCATCGATATTTTCCTCGTAATGAGCATTGAACGCACGTCCGAATATTAATTTACGTCCGGGCGTGAGAAAAACGTGTCTTCCAAGATAATCCAGCGGCTTAAGATCTACGGAAAAAAAGAAAAAAAAATATATATATATATAAATATATATATATATATAAATAACTGGGGAACCCAAACAAACCCGAACAGTATTAATTTTCCAAATGATCACCCATAATACAGCGGTGTCGATGCAACCAAAAAAAAAACCAAAATACAATCGGTTTTTTTATATATAATATATACAAAACCGAATATATATATATATATATATATATACGAATATATACAAAACCAATTGTATTTTGGTTTTTTTTTTCTTTTAAATTGGACACTCCTAACATATATGGGCATTGACAAGCCAAACCCAAGCAAAGAGTTATCCTTTTTTAAATTGGACATCCCTGATGTAGAAACTTGAAAAAGCTCAAGCAGAACAGAGTCATGCCTTTCAAATGGAACATTCTTCATGTGGAGACGTGAAAAGCCCAACCCAATCCAAGAGTCATCATATTAAAATTGGACACCCCCTTATGCAGGGACAAAAAGCTCAACCCAAACAGCCATGCCTTTCAATTGGACACCCCTTATTCAAGGGCTTAAAAATCTCAACCCAAACAGAGTCATGCTTGTCAAATGGGGCATTCTTGATGCGGGGACACAAGAAGCTCAACCCAAATAGTCATACCTTTCAAATTCGACATTCTTGATGTGGGGACATGAGAAGTCCAACCCAATCCAAGAGTCATCATATTAAAATTGGACACCCCTTATGCAGGGACCAAAAAGCTCAACCCAAACAGCCATGCCTTTCAAATTGGATACCCCTTATACATGGGCTTAAAAATCTTAACCCAAACAGAGTCATGATTGTCAAATGGAGCATTCTTGATGCGGGGACGTAAAGGAGCTCAACCCAAACAAAGTCAAATTCAAATATTCAAATTGGACATTCCTGATGTAGGGACTGAAAAAGCTCAACTCAAACAGGATCGTGTCTTTCAAATTGGACATTCCTGAAGTGGCGACGCAAGAAGCCGAACCCAAACAAAGTCTTCCTAATAAAATTGGACACCCTTTACGCAGGGTCAAAAAAAGCTCAACCCAAACAGTCGTGCCTTAAAAATTGGACACCCGCAAGGGCTTCAAAAATCTTAACCCAAACAGAGACATGCCTTTCGAATGGGGCATTCTTGATGTGGGGACGTAAATATAAGAAGCCCAACCCACACAGAGTCATCCTATTCAAATCGGACACCCCTGATGCAGGGACTTAAAAAAGCTCAATCCATCGGGTGGTTAAAAGTCCAATCCAGTCATCCTTTTTAAATTGGATACCCCTGATGTAATGTATAGGGGTGTCAAAAAGCCCAACCCAAGCAAATCCAAACAATAAAACATTATTTTTAAATTGGACACTCCTGACTCTGCTAACATAATAAGGGCGCCCGAGCCAAACAATAACTCAAATTGGTCCTTTTCTAATTGGGCACCTCTTATATGTAGACACTAAAAAAAAGCCCAACCCAAGCAAAGAGCAATTCTTTTTAAATTAGGCACTTTTTATATAGGCCTTCAATTCTTGATCACGTTAGAATCAGCGAATATATATTGAGCTTTGACATATTGAGATATTTAAGGAGACTCGAGCGCCACCAGCGGGTGGCATGTGAAATATAACTATATATAGTTATATTTCAGTGGAGTACACCGCTCATGGGCTACTCATATTGCTAGCGGGTAACTTTGACTCATGAAGTCCGAAAAAATTAGCGCTTCTCTAGCTTTTTTTATTAACATCCGTAGCGTAGATGTAGAGACATTACTTGGTCGAAGTCTTTCGGGGGTGATGATCCTCCCACGAGACCTGTGTTAAAATTCGGGAGTTTCAACAATTTTTGACTGTCTTATTTAGTCCGTGACCTGGTCTGAAACTTTGCATGCATGAATAAGGGTACTTCATCTACCATATACTACAAGATTATTATTTTATGTAGCCTACGAGTTTGTGCTAAAATAAGCCACCGTAAGTTTGAAAAATTTCGTATTAATTTTGTATTTGGTCGAATCATGGGGAGAAAAAATATTCTGAACTTGCTGAAATTTGAGCCCATTGTTTGAATTAAATTCCGCTAGAAATTTGTTTAAAAAAAAAAATAATAATAATAATAATACATACTTGCTAGACTTGCACTGTCGAGAATCTCGAATCTCGAGCTCTGACGTGAAAATACCCTTGGAATATTTTGCAAAGGTGCCCGAACGTTTGTTGACTGACGCGATCCCCTTAAAACCGATTGATACTCACCCCGGACTCGCCAAGCCTCCTCCAGAGCCATTTTTCTCTAAAATTTTTCAGATTATCGCAGAATTGACAAATTTCATTTTTACAAATCGTTATTTTTTTTTTTTTACCGAAGACTCAATTCATTTGGTCAAACGCGAATTTTTTTAAATTTTAGTTCGAAGAAAGATTTTGTTCTTAATTCCGTGACTGATTAGGGAATTTTTCTTAAATTTTATTTACTCAAAGATTTGGGGTATTTATTTATTTCACTCCCCCCCCCCCCCCCCCTCCCCCCCTGTTAACTTACCCTCAATGAAAATTCCTCATCGATTATCTCTCTGTCCAATTCTCGTGCCAAATGTTTGAGTATCTCCGGGCTGATGTAACTCGCTGGCATCGAAAGTTCCTCCGCATGAGTCGTTTGGTTTTCCTGCTGCGATGTGCAAGTTTCCGGTGGGTCACCGGTCGCAGGAAGAGCTCTGAAAAATTTCTAGCCGATCGTACAAGCAAAATGGCAAAAAAATCATAGAGAAGTCGATTATAAAATTTATAAAAGAATTAAATTATGTATTGATTGTTAATGTTGGTTATTTAAATTTTGGAAAAAAGAAAATGAAACGAAAACAAAGGTACGATTTTATACGTGCAGAGGAGATTAATTTTCATTTTCCGCAAAATGTGAAATATTTAAATAGTATTGATTTTGACTCATATTATTTGGGCGGGAAAAAAAATTCGACGCTCAAAGATAGTCTACGAAACGAATATAAACTCTCCGAATATTTATCCCACTGATATCTCCTATATTGGATAGTGTATTGGGGGCTTTTTAGCCGCCGCTTCGCTTAAAAGCTACTGCGGAATACGGGCCCCATTTGTTTGTGGCAATTGGACACATTATAGCGGAAAATTTGAACGGGTTTCGTATATATGAGGCGTTTACAAGGGCAGTATGTGGTATATGCATATATCATTATCATCGAACTAGATGGTATAATATTAAAAATTCGATTTATTATTCTTAACAATTGAAAGGGACATGCGTTGATTTTTTTTTCAAAAGTTTTCTCAACAATTCATAACGAAAATTAATTGTACGTACTCACGAATCTGTACGCAAGATTATCATAAAATTATTGGACATCGCATTTTTCATTTTCACAAATAATAAATTTTATGCATTATTTTTTTTTATGTATAAATGCTCTGTTCAGCGTTGCAGTGATGAAACCTGAATACACAAATGGAACGGGATAATTCAATGGTAGAATTACATGTATAATTTTATTGTTTAATATAATTCCATAATTTGCAAAATAATTTTTCTGCAAAAATTTATTGATACATTGTACAAATTGATTGAAAAAAAAAATATATATATATATGAACTATAGACCGGTTCTAAAAGACGTACGAGGCGTTCTACATCAATTCGGCCACTTATTTTTGTATTCTTTCGGATCTGTTCCATAGTTAGCCATATATTAGTACTACTTAAAGGTATACACTTTGTGAATTATTTCAGATTTTTTCATTCAATCGTTTCGAAAATGGATTTTTTTTTTTTCAAACCCGTATATCATAAAAGATTGACGTAAAGCATAAAAAATGTAAAAGAAAAGTTTTTTTTTTTTCATGAACTACTTAATTAAATATATGTTATGTTTTTGATGGTATCAAAGAGGCTATTTTCAGCGAAAAAGAAGGAAAATATTTTTTTTCTCTTTCAATGTGACACCTTTAATTTCACTGTAAAATTTATAGGGTATTTGGCAGTGTATTGGGAACGTATAAAAAAAATTGACATCGTGTAACTCGACATTCCTGCGGAGTGAAAATAATAATTTAAAGAGAAAGGTGCATTAAGTTACATCTGAGTTCGTCTTTTCCATGAAAGACCTCCCATGTACCGCGATATGCATCTTTCTCTGTAAAATATTTTTTTTTACTCGGCAAGATTGTCGAGTTACACGATGCCAATTTTTTATATGCACCCAATACACTGCCAAAATATCCTGTAGAATTTACCGTGGAATCAAAGGCGTCGGATTGAAAGAAAAAAAAAATAATTTCCGTTTTTTTTTCGCTGCAGATAGCTTTTTTGATGCCATCAAAAATATAACATAAATCGCATTAAGTAGTTCATGGAAATACATAACTTGTTTGTTTTTACACTTTTTTTTCTGCCCGATTTCAATCTTCCATGATATACGGGCTTGAAAAAAAAAACCATTTTCGAAACGAGTGAATTAAAAAATTTTAAATAATTCACAGGGAGTATCTTCGAGTAGTGCTACTATATATGGCTAATTATGGAGCAGATCCGAAAGAGTAAAAAATAAATGGCTGAGTTGGTGGAGAACGCCTCACACGTGTAACATCATCGCATCTTCAAGCAAAACGGATCTAAATATCGTTGGAATATATCGCATTGGTGGTCAAGCGCAGAGAATCTCATCCATATACATGCAGATAATCGAAAACAGAGGGTTCTTTCAAAATGATCCGAGCAAAGTCGACTTGATGCGGTAGGGAAATAATTCTTTTAATTCATAGCTTGAAGCCATTTCTGTAAAAAAAGGATGGGATTTTGTAAAGGAAATCTGAAAAAATAATATTTTCATCAGGAACACGCAATTAAAAATATCACTGCGTTGTCCGATAAATATGGCATATTTTAAATAAAGTGTTGGCATCTTTACGCTGTAAGACATGAGTATAGCATTCACAGAGATAAAGATATTGACTAACTTCTGCAATGCAGATAAGTTATAAATTGACTGGATGTTCCTGTATTTTTACAGCGGAACACGCACATGCTAATTTATATGTTCCGAACAGAGTTGGAATGCTTATTCCCTCAGCTAATTGTACATTCACTCCTAATAACGGAATTCGGTTGAAAAATGATCAGAAGACAATCGCATGCTTTTCAGAGGTTTGAAACTTGGGCCTAGTCGCATATACTGCTTAACCAGGAATCAAGTATATAGTTTTGGCTGCTTGAATGGGAATCTATAATTGAAGACAACAAGTATTTCATTTCACGGTTATACATGACATTGAAATTGTATAACGAATATGTACCAGTTTAGTTCATTGTAACCTAATCAAACCTAACCTGAGGGAACCATAAAAAAATACTTTCATAACATTTCGATCGAATACTTACTATAATGAAAGGTTCTCTCTGTCGCCATTCGTTTCTTCATCTTTTTTTTTTTCCACAATAGCAGAGCATGTCATAACCATTTTTCTTTCACTGTTAATAATATTTTCGATTCGCCATATTGAAATTTCTCAAATCGCCACAAATAAAATGGCTTCTAAAATATACTCACATAAAAATTTCGGCCCATATATATACTATCTTATACATATACTATAGTAGAGATATCAGTGATTTATCCTCATGCGAATTTCAAGATCGATATAATAAAGTCAGCGAATTAATTATCCTTAATGAATGCGATTATTCATTATAATTAGAACAAAACTAAATGGACAATCGCTAATTCACAGAGTTTCCATATCCGATATAGGGACCGTGCACACTAATACACTCTCACGAAAGTGAGAATGTGTACTCTTGTACGTGCATACTATAGTTGCGACATCTGCAGTCCAGAACGAACACTTTGTTGCGGGAAAAATGTATGTATATGTATATATGTACACGACAACGCATTCTCATATTTTGGTGAGAGTGTATTTGTGTGCACGGTCCCTATAAAGGGGTGAAATCACTGAAATGTCGCATCGTGCCACGTGATACATGATTGTGCGAGAGATCTCCATCTGAGCTTTTCGACCAAATAATTCTCCGAGATAATTAATATTTGGGGCAAAAGCGAATAATCAGGCGCCCAGCTTCGCGGTTAATTCTTCAGTGCCTGATGGTTTTTTTTTGCCCAAAATGTTCACCATCTCTGAGAATTTCAAGTCCAAAAGCTCGAGAGGTTATGTTGATATCTCGTGGACTCGCGCAATTGCAAAATTCACGTTCGCGAACTTTCGATAAGTCAACAAAGTCAGATATAATATCATATACGAATCCTCGAAATTTATTGAATATTTTATCTCCATTAATTGTGCATTTTAATCGAGAAATAAAGGATAAAAGGACAAAATAAGCGATGCTATATCTAAAAATTGGATTAAAAAATTCCGCAAATTTTTTTTTAAACAATCGAGCGCAGCGATACAAGCAAAAGGAAGAAACTTACGAATTTCTTCGGCTGTTAGCATCGCCGAACTGGGAGACTTGTGTCTCCGGAGGCTCCGGAGGATCTCTGACTTCGGTCTGTTGACCGTAAGTCGAGCCTCTACGCAATTTTCGCTTCCTCAAACGCTTGCCGCGTCTTCTAAGCGGCAACTCGTTGTCGCTATCGCTGTTACTTACCGCGTCGTCTGTCCTCGAGGTGCCCTAACGAAATAGAAACTGTAAATTTTATTTCTTTCTTTCGATTGAATTTTAATTTTATTTTCCCGCAAAATTTTCATCTATCATGGTTGTTACGCATTATTGACAGAGAAATTCCCTGACTTTTCCAGGTTTTTCACACAGGTTTTGCAAATATTCCAGAGGGATTAGGGTCAAATAAAGAATGTGTGCATCGAAACACGAGCATATATGTTTGCAAACTACGGGACGTATTATATACATAAAAATAGCAATGAATCGTTTTTGTGAAAAAAAAAAAAAACAAACAAAACACTTTTAACCGACTTGAAAAAACATTGAGGGAATTCTCAATTCGATCCTGATATTTAAAAATAAATATTGAACTAGAAAACATAATTTTTTTAAAGTTCAAATACATAAAAATGTTAAATATTAAAATAAAAAAAACTGAAATACAAAAAATAATTTAAGGACTGTAAAGTAAAAAATAAATACATTAAAAGCAAATACCGAACTTGTTCTTTATTATAAACGGAAATTTTTATGTCGATGCCAATAAATGAAAAATAAATATAAACACTTATCTACAATAATAATTGTGTAGTTTGTGTATATCGACAAATCGAATGCAAAAGCGTAGCTTTAGAGCTTTGGAGTAAATTAGTTTTTAGTTTTTGAAATTTGCATCTTTGAAATGCAACGAAAATAGGTTTAAAAAAAAATGAACCATTTCCAGTATTGTTTTGAAGTGGAAAATCGTTTAAACTTTTTTTTTCGCGACCTGGGGCCTAAATATGACAGTAAAACGTTTTGACAGTACTGGAAATTATTTTTATTTTATTTAAAAAAAACTTATTTTCGTTGCATTCCAACGATGCAAATTTCAACATCGTAACTTTTGTTGTATATAATAAGGAATAATATAAATATTAAAGATATACAAAAATATTTATTTTTGATACTTTTCGGTTTTTTTTTAAGTTGGTTTCATTTTTCCTAATTCTGGTAAAAAGTAAATTCTAGAAAAATCCAAATAATTTTCTAAAGTTCCCTGACTTTTCCCTGATTATTCCAGGAGGAAATAAATTCCCTGAGTTTTCCCGGTTTTCCATATATGCGTAACAACCATGGTCAGCTCGTATATATATCAATATATATATATATATGTATGTATGTATTATATATATCGTATTGTATATATATATCGTATATAAGTCAGCTCGATTCGGAAGGAAAATTTTAATCGAATTGGTTTTTGTTTTATTGAATTTTTTTTTTTAATTTTTGGTCTTGGGGGGGAAATTTCACCTGATCGCTGAGCTCGATAATTGGCAATTGAGGGGAAGGCGGCGGAGGCACAATTGTTCTTGTCTGAGCGACGCTGGGTCATGAAATTTCAGATCTTCGAGGCGTCGGCTGACGTTCCAGCGTCAATGCGTGCCAGCTCAGCGTCTCGTTGTCCTTGCGATAGAAAAAAATAACAAAAATATTCGCGAAATTTTATTATACGAATAAATATAATTACTGAAATAATGTAAATTATTACTTGTTCGTGAGAATTTGCCCTCAAATCGAGAATGAGAGTCGTACGTTCGCGAGGATTGGACGTCGTCGGGGGTTGTTGATCGTTGGCCTGACCATGACCGGTCAGCGTACCGCTGGCAAGAGTCGGCGCGGGAGTCAGCGGCCTCGAGTCCGTTTCCGTATATTTACGGAACAATTCCTCCGGCACGATCATCGCAGCTTCAGCATTGGTGAGATTCGTGACGTCGGTCGTGACGATAATGCCATCGGATGCGATACCACCGGCGAGAAGATTCGCACGAATCATTTCCATCTCGGCTGGTAAGAGAAGAGCTTTTCCCTCCGTAGCCTGGGATTTTTCGATTTTTATCATTTTTTCATCATTTAAATTATCAACAATAACAGTACTGGTAATAATAATTATGATAAAATTTTTTTCATTCAATTATAAAATTATTCAAAGCAATATTGTAATTATTTTATCAAAATTAACGGAAGTTGAATTTTTCTTTCAAATTAATTTCAGTTAACAAAAATTGCTGCTGATAATTTTTTTTTTAAATGTTGATTCAATTCTTCTTTATTTAAAAAAAAATTGCAAAACAATTACCCATGACTCCTTGGCCCTACGTACGAATTCCTTGGCCTCGCAGTCAGCCGGATGATTGCACAGGACGGAACATCCATAGGGAAAGGGATTGAATAGACCGGCGAAGGGACGAAGAGTGAAAGGTGCTGGTTTTGTCGATCCGACCAACTCGACTTTCTGAAATTGAGAGAAAAAAAAAAAATGAATTAATAAAAAAAATTTCAGCTAATCGAAGAAAAAACAAAAAACATTTTACAAATATTTTTTTATGTACCAAAAATTATATCAATATCTACATATAAATATATACCTTTGGTTCAGGCTTATGTATGGGTCTAACTCGTGCTGCAATGAGCCCTGTGGTACTTGATGCTCTTGGCATGATGACGATCGAGAGTGAAATAGTTGAAAAAAACTAAATTCTATTGCAACCCAATGTGACGAAAGGGGAAGTAGATTGGTCGTGAAGACGCGAGATAGATATTCTATCTATCAGGCGTCTCCTCGCACGATAATTTTCGTTGCCACGGATGCGATGGATCGATATTGACATTAAAATACATACCGAAACGCGAATACCTCTGCACCGAGGAAAATAAAAAAAATATCGATATATACAGTAAGTTTGAACGTGTAGGAGAATTGAAAAGTATTAAAAAATGACTAGTTGCAACAAATTATAATTAATAGATACGAAATTGTATCTCCGAAAGTGAAAAATGAAATTTTCGATCGACATATTCCATGAAATATTGGGAAAAACAATTTTTTTTTTTTTTTTTCGAATATTAATTGCTGATTTGACTATTCGCCGCGAGAGCGCAACTAACGCCACATGTGGCGACTCGGCAAAGTTCCAGAGGACAATATAGCGCGTCAGCAGAGTATTTTACAGGTCTGGTAATTGAATTATCTTTTAATGAATTAATTTGGCGAATAATTTTTGTGCCCAAAAAATTTTTCAAAATCTTCTTCATACAATGACAGCTTATGTGGACAAAAATCGCGGTGAAAAATTACTTGCTGTTGATGAATAAAAATTTTAAAACTTTCATCAGACGGCCTAGCAGACGACGTGACGTCAGCGACAGCCAATAGCAGCGTTTGTCGACATTACGCAAGCTTTTTTTTTTCGCCACTGCAAGCGCTGCCTGTAAAAACTTTTGACTTGGGGGATTTTTAGGGTTGTTTTCAGTTTTATTACCTCTGTAGGCACGTGTACTTGAATTATTTTTTGTTTTTTTTTTAAATGAAACAGAATTTTTTTTTTAAATTCGTTCTACGAACATTAGCAGGAAATATTTCATTGATGAATGGAAAATAACGAATACTAATTTGATGAAAATCTAACATTGAGATTATGCACTGTTGTTAATTTTTGCTCATTTTAGATATTTCTAAGCATTGCATTAATTTTGGTTTTCCCGAAAGAAAATAAGAATCATTATTCGTCGAATTACAAGAAATCCGAGGTTTAAAAATTTCGTAATCTAATCTGAAAATTTTTATACGTTAGAGAGGGCACTGCACAGACACAGGTAAAATTAGTCAGCTGAAATAAATTTTAAAAATTATTTTTGTAAAATTTTTGCAGAAAAATTGATACAGTAATAATTGGAACAATTATTCCTCGAGGAAGAAACAATTGAGAATAACAAATTAATGAAATTCTCACCTCGATCTCACACAATTGGGTTGTTTACTGTTTTTAGTTTTTGCTCTTTGGTCCATTGTATTAATTTTTATAATTTTGGGCTGTATCATTGCTGGGACTTCTTGAAAAAAAAAAATATATTTTCCAAGTCTTCAAAGCTTGAAAAAAAAATTTTTTTCCAATTTCAGGACTTGCCAATTTGAAACATCGAACATAATTTTTCCATCGAACGAGCTTTTTTTTTCTTTTGCAGAGCTATCGATCGATTCAGTAAATTGACCATATCAGGGTGACTGAAAAAAATCAAGAACATCCAAAAATATCTCGAAAATATTAAAATAAATTCAAGGAACATCAAATTTTTATATACACACATATATATATATATATATATATATATATATATATATATATATATATATTTCAAGTATTGATTTTTATTTTTCAGCACTCTTAAACTGGAAATTAATAATAATTAACTTTTATGAAATTCCAAATATTTAGAAGGGATAAGACTGATTTTGATTGTGACCGGGATATTTTTTCTTGTACTTGAGGCCCGTTACGAGGGTCGAACTCTTCGGGAATGCTGTTTTTCCACCAAACTTGGTGTCCGTGTCTGGAAAACAAAAAAGAAACATCATCGCATTTTGGGATTTCTCGACTGGAACTTTCAATGATCCGGCGATGAATTTAAATTTTGAGAAATTTTATGCGAAATAAAGATCTCTTGTTCGACAAATGAGCAATAAAAAAAAAAAAAACGGTTTTTTTTTTTTTAATTCTGAAAGCTAAAATCGTAAAAACGCGTTGAAATACTTTGTCGAAATTTTAATTTACATACCAGGATGGAATCTGTGATAGTTGTAGATAATATGAAGATTCCGCGGTAAATCGATTTTTTTCATAGCCTCAAGAGGAACCGTTGCGTCGATCGGTGTGACGTAAAAATTCCTCAAATCGCCTGGACGCGTTGAAATTCAACAAAATACAATAAATAAGATTTAAAAAAAAAGCATTAAAAATATTAAATTAAACAGGAAAAAAAAAACAAAATCCTCACCAACAGTTTCGATCTCGTGGAGTATGGAATTTGGCATAGAATAATCAAATTCTTCCGCAGCTGCGATAAAAATATCGAAACGTTTGACGGGATCGTCGAGTTTCGTCGAATCGTCCGCTGAGATTTTCACGTTCGCGCAAATCTTGTCGAGCCTCTCCGAAGCATCGGCACTGGGCTTGTAAGATTTTATAGGTCGCAGAAACCTCGAAAAATATATTTAAAAAATAAACGTAATAACATTGATATTACATTGATGCAGTGTTTATTTTGTCATTGGTACATCCGATGTCATCGCTAATTCCAAATAAATAACGGATATATCCGAGAATCATATTTTTTTCTTCAAGCTATTCTCCAAGGAGAGAAAGTTAAACGCATTGGTCAAATCAGCAACGCGATTTTGAAAACTCTTTCTTTTCAGGGCAGCCAATATAAATAGAATCAATAAAAACAAACAAACAAAAATAATAATAAGAACGTGAAATATAGCAATCGTGTGAATGTAGCTTAGGTTTTTCGTGAGTGCTCTAAATGTGACCAGTAATTTTACTATATTTTACCGTTAAAATAACGGTCATATGTCTCTGTGACGGTAAATTTAAGAAAAATAAACGTGATCGGGTATATTTTAACCAAATTTATCCGCAAGAGATCCCAAGAAAAATTTGTAATCATCGTTTTATGGGAGGGGAGTTAATGTACGGTAATTTGGCAGAATCAGAATTTTTATCGTATTTCAACATTTCTAGCATGGCCGAAAGAAGAAATCACGCGAACACTGCGGGCAGGGGGGAGGGGGAGAAATCGTCTGCCGCGAGATCGATGGTCCGAGTGCGGACAAGCTGTACGGTGCTGCCCTCACGGCGTATATTTATCGAAGACTCGTCTCTCAGGGACGTAACGCAAATTTTTCGGTGCCCCGTAAAAATATCTCCTCCCCCGCACCCCTTGCTCCGGCGCTCTGCGCCGCTCGAAAAGCTAGACATGTCAATTCGAAAGACAATGAAATTTTGTGACCGCAAAAAAATTGAAAATATTTGAGGTTAGATGTGTATGTGTGTGTGTGTTTTTTTTCATTCCACAGCTTCAAGGAAGCTTCCGCAATAATTGCAAGGACAGTGAATTAAGCTATGCATTCCTTTTTTCTCATACATAACACACATAATATGTAAATCATTGAATTGTTGTTTCACGAGTTTGTCGCAATTTGATGAATACGAACAATTCAATCTCAACGTTTCTTCATTATGAAAAATATTTCCCGTGCGATAATTAGCATCGCAATACGATAATTTTCACACGTCGTAAAAAAGGGTTTGGGAAAATATTCGATAATGAAATTTATGATATAAATGCATCTTTGGATTTAAGCACGGTAAAATTTTGTTTCATGATTTTATTTTTTCATTTTTTTGTTTCTTTTTCCCAAAAGTTTAGAAATCGTAAGAACGATCAAGGTCAATGTTTGCGTTGGCAGACTGGAATAAATATTCATTTGATGTTTTCTTGTGTGTGTGTGTGACGAATGTGGAGCGCGCGCTGTTGGCATATAATATCGGCGTGAGATCGATCTTTGGAAAAGCGATGCAACTAACACGCACTATCGGGCAAGGTGTGTATGCGCGGTGGCTCTGATTATACATATACATATGGAAAGTCCTTGCTTAGATTTTTGCTTTACCCCCCCCCCCCCCCGCTCCGCGTGCTCCTAACCTCACGCAACAGCCTTGTTAGTCACTATATCGATTTAAAAGTTACCCACCCTCGATCGAATAATTTCCTCAAAATTCTGTATTATCTTAACAAACAAAAAACAACAACAAAAAATATGCAATACAGAAAGTTTTAATTCCGCCAATTTTCCAAGTACCTCAGCGATTAATCGTTCGTATTAGTTTTTTTCATTGCGTCACGAGAAAGATCGTCGGGGAAATCAGATGATGGGGGAAAATTTTTTTTTTTAAATAAGAAAAACCGACGAAACGGCGTCGATCCGGGCTCCGAGGTTCTCGGGACTCTTGGCACGGCCCTGCAGCTGTCAAACCTTACCGCCAGAGGGGCGCAGGGCGTCGGTGCCCCGCGCGAGGAGAAGCACGAAGAGCGAAGGATGAGGGAAGGGCAAGAGAGACTGGCCGAGCGACGAAGCCCGTGAGGAAGAGCAGTGGGGCAGGGGGGAGACAGACCGAATGGCAATATGGCCGCAGTGTTCCCTGCGAGCTTGCCAACGACGCGTCGTTTCCGCGTTCGCGAAAGTTCACAACGACGCGGAATTTGACCGCAAAAGAAACGAAAAATAATAATAATGAAAAAAGAGCCTCGGTAAACTCTCAATAAATTCTCGAAACGCTGGTGTATTTTTTTGCTTTTTCTTTTCATTAAAATCCGTATGACTCGATGTTTGTCAGTGAAAAACTGGTGTTTGTCGACGAAAAATTAAAAGTCTTACCCTCGTGCAGCGAGAGACTTGCCGTCCCACTCGAATTTTCTCACAAGAACCCTGGTGCGTCGAGTCGCGCCTTTCGCCGTTCGCACGAATAATTTCTCGATCTGTTGAGAGGAACGAGAGAAAGAGAGAAGAGAATAAACATCGGAGCGAGAGAGAGAGAGAGAGAGAGAGAGAAGTGTGGTGAAACTAAATTTTATTTTAAGCAAAAAGAAAAAAAATATTTAGCACGTCGAACGTTTCATGATGAACGAAACGTTCGAACGACGTAAGAAACAGTTCGATTCGTCGCACTTGCCGTATTTTTCGTCATCAAGAACGATGCACCGTTCGTACGGAGACATTGGAGCCTTGAGCCATGCCTGATGAGGGCCGCCATCTTCTCGATACTGTTGGTGTCGTCGTGTTTTACGAAACGTGCCGCTTGGTGGCGCTAGTACGACGTTCCGCGCACGACTGTCGCGCTCTCTACCCCCACTCCCGCGACAATACGAGGACCGTCTGGATCGTTCGGCTCTGATCGGCTGTTTTCGTGCAGTGTGCGCTTCGCGTGTGTGTAATTTTTTTTCCCCGTGTCGCGCAAGTATAACACCGACGTATTTACCCCCTCCCCCCCTTTTTCCCCTTTAGCGGTTTATCGGTGTATCCCTGCGCGCCCAAGTGCCTCCGCCATTTTACGAGTCGCCATTGAGAGGTTGAAAAAACCCTCGAAAATGTTTTCTTCGATCTGAAGGGTTGCGAAAAAAAAAGAAGTTCCGTGTGTGTGTGATCGCTCGAGTTCTCCTTCGTCCCTTCCCCCCTCTCTCTCTCTCTCCTTCCCTCCTCTCCTCTCCCACTCATTCGTCATACGCGAAGCGTTCGGAGTGCAAGGATCGCGATCATAAAAATTTTCTGGGGGAAAGAAGAATAAAAAAAAAAAAAAAAAAAGAAACGGTAAAATACGGAATGGAAATAATGAAAAAGTCAGTTCTCGAAAGTTACGCGGGCGTTTAATAACAGTTCGAAAAGTGGCCAACCTGTGTGCGCGTGTGT
This sequence comes from Rhorus exstirpatorius, assembly GCA_963564615.1. Taxonomy (NCBI): domain Eukaryota; kingdom Metazoa; phylum Arthropoda; class Insecta; order Hymenoptera; family Ichneumonidae; genus Rhorus; species Rhorus exstirpatorius. The sequence goes on along the minus strand of OY751319.1, from coordinate 20,390,448 downwards.
AACTCTCGTGCTTACGTTAACAGAGAGAGAGAGAGAGATCATTGTTGGTGAATATTATTTTCATTCCCTCGCCCCCCTCGCCCCCTCTCTCTCTCCCTCTTACGGCGAGTGACACAAGTGATATTTCAAGAATAATAATAATGAAAAAAGATGTGAGGATTATCCTTTGATTTGTGTCTTATTAACATAAAAGGAAGGAAAAAATAAAAAATAAAAAGAAAAACGAGTTGTACGCGCCGGAATTGTGCGAGTAGGATAAACGACGATGGATAATAAGCCATGACGCACCCGTCCCATCAGACGAACGGCGCCAGCTTGGAGGACTGCCACACGAATTTCTTCGCGCTGGTGAGTCCCCCCTTCCCCTTTCCTACTACAGGTCACCGCATTTTCCAAAAGTTTGGTTTATTTTTCCGAAATTTTTCGCTGTTCAATGATCGAGAGTATTTTATTTTTTTAATCTCGACTCGATCAAAGGTGCTCTTTCGCCTGAATCTTCGCCCTCCCCTCACGCGCCTTCAATCCCCACCATTGTCCGTTTCCCGGCTACGGCGAGATCGCGCGGTTATAACGAAATGTGTACACACATAGTCCGAAAGTTTTTGTTTTTGTTTTTTTTTTTTTTTTTTTCGATTTTTCACGTTTTCTCTCGGTTTTTCTTCGTTCGTGGCTGAATATAGTAAAATCCCGTTGACGGAGAATCATTATTGAAAAAAAAAAAAACATCACGGCCATATTATCCAGCCATGTTTGGGTGCGTTGGAACAATGAAAACAAGGGGCGGAGGGGAGATTTATTGCGTAGGATCGCATATATTTCGTAAGACTAGTACAGAAGGTGGAGATAATATATCGTTGGTATTAATGCTGAATGAGAATGAATGCAAAAATGATTGTGATTGTCGGGAAATTGAGATTTGTGGTATATTGTGAAGATAAAAATGCTTGAAAATCGATCGAATATGCCTGAAGTGTAATTACGTGTGCGATTGAATACGCGAATTAAGAGTAAACCTTACGCATGTCTTTTATTTTTCTGGCACTGTACCACATGTGCAACGGCGTACAAGTGAATTTCGCATGATGAATTCTCGAAGACGAGATAATATTTTAGGAATATTTTGCAATGAAATTATTCCTTGACCAAAACTGTTGTGTGGGTGAAATATCAGCGACGGATAACATGTTAATTTTTTTTTCGTTACATTCGATTAAACTGCAGTTTAATCGAATGTAATGAAAAAAAAAATTTATAAAATATTGCATTGACAGCTGATATTTCATCCACAACATTTTTGGATGAGGAATCATTTCATCACAAAACATTCCTAAAATATTCACTTGTACCACATGTGGCAGTGCCAGAAAAACAAAAGACATGCGTAAGGTTGGCTCTTGAACGAAAAATAAAAGAAATCAATTCGATCGAGGATAGTAACGAAAATGAATCTTTCGAAGATTACTTTTTTTTTTTTTATACTGCCCAAGAAATCATTGCTTGAATTTTCAAATGCCCGTTTATCTTGAAGATATAAAATTAATAAGTGATATTTAATTATATTTTGATTTGGTTGTCCCCAAATTTCGTGATAATAATGATAATAATAAAAAAACGTCCAGCAATGGAGTCTCCGAAGCTCGGCTGCTGTTTCTCGGTCGAAGGACCCTGTTTCGTTTTTTTTTCTCTCCCTCGTTCACCGTGTTTGTAGCTGAGAGAGAGAGAGAGTGTTGTCGAGTTTCACTCTTGCTAATGTCCACGCGACATAATATACAAATATATATGCTTTTAACGATGATGCATTTTGTTAGTTGTATTTTCGAGGTTATAAAATACAAATAATCGTGTTGTGCATTTTTAAGGTTGATCCATGAATATTACGTATTTTTGAGATTAATACACGAGTATAACGTATTTTTGAGGTCGATGGCATACGTGTAATGCATTTTTGTGAGGTTAATTCATGAATATTGAATATAGTTTTTTGTGGTCGATGCATAAATATAATGCATTTTTGAGGTTAATAGATAGGTATAACGTATATTTGAGGTTAATGCACAAATATTACGCATTTTTGGGATTAATACAAGAGTATAACGTATATTTTAGGTTGATGCAACAACGTAACGTATTTTTGAGGCTTATACACTAATATAACGCAATTTTGAGGTTAATATTATGCATTTTCGAGGTTAACACATGAATACAACGTATATTTCAGATTGATTAATATATACATTATACATTTTTGAGGTTAATACATAAATATAATGTATTTTTGAGATTTATGAATACGTGTAATGCATTTTTTGAGGTTATTTCATAAATATTATGTATTTTTGTGGTCGATGCATACATATAATGCATTTTTAAGATTGACGCATAAATGTAACGTATCTCTGTTTATACACAAATATACAAATATAACGTAATTTTGAGATTAATGTACAAACATAACGTAATATCGAGGTTGATGAATAAATATAATGCATTTTTGAGGTTAATCCATAAATATAACGTGTTTTTTTAGGTAAATGCACAAATATAACGTATTTTTGCGGTTAATGAATAAATATCATGAATTTCTGAGTTTAATCCATAAATATAATGTATTTTTGTGGTCAGCGCTTATATAATGCATTTTTTTAAAAGGCTAATTCACAAATATAATGTATTTTAAAGTTTATCCCGACATTTTATTCATTTTCGAGATTATAATGCATACGTAAACGCATTTTTTACGTTTTTCGAAACAGTAAATTACATTTTTGTCTCTGCCGGATACGGATTATCCCCCATCCTTTTTTTTTCAGCTAAATGCATGTCTATTATTTTTGTATTTTCTTTCGACGATTGTCAATCAAGATTGTCGAACCCTTTCTCCACCAATTTCACTAATTATAATTATTTTACGTATCGTATAATACGTTTGGTTCAAGAGGAACAGAGATATCGCCTTTTTTTGTTTGCTAATGCTAGCAGTGTACACTATTCGTGATGCGCCAATGGATCTGAAGTTTGTCGTGTGCTCAATGTCATGCCTGATTCACATTACATGCATAGAGAGACGCGCACACGTGTGCAATGTCGTATTCTCTAACACGAGCTCTTTAGCTATAGCGAGGGCAAGAGAATGAAAGAAAAAAAAAATAAATAAGAGGAACAGAGACAGTGTTATTCGTTGTTTCACGAAAACGACGAAGGACATGTATACATATATATGTACGTGTGTGTGTGTGTGTGTGTATAATTTTTTTCTCCGTCTCAACACGTCGATGCAAGGAATAAGAGAAAAAAATATATATACATATATATGGAACGCAGCTTTACAGTCAGGCCAGGACGTTACGTCGTCGTGAAACTCGAACATTGCATTATATAGTAATGCCACTATACTGGATGTTTATATATACATATATATATATATATATTTAGTGAGTTAGGACTGTGAAACATGGAGGAGAACGTACGAGAGAGCTCTCTTGGTCTATGGTGAGCTCTCTCGGCTGAAACGTAGCGCTGCTCTCTCCCGTTGAGGTGAAGCGAAGGAAGGCTGGCCGCACAGCGTTATAGTACCGAGTTTTTAACCTCGGGTGAGTTTAGCGTAACGGTTGAGCCAGTTTTCTCGCTCTCACGAGCGATGGCAAAACTTGACGGTGGCCAAGAGACTCCGCGGAGGAACTATGGCAATGCACGGTGTACATGGAAGAAAAAAAAAAATGAAAACAAAAAAAAACACTCCGCAAGAGGCGAGAGAGCCATATGCCACTCGATGTTTACAACTTTTGTTGGGAGCTCTCGTAAGTTGTATCGCTAGTCTCTCAAACATGATGTTCTTCGACAATGAAAATAATATCACGATTCACGTCCAATAACGAAGATACATGGAAAGATAGATGAGACAGATCGATGGGGAAAATTCGTTATTGGTTGTCGCGGTTCAAGCTTTGGCGCTAGCGTCGCGATTCAAACCGTGGCGCTAGTATCGCGCGACGGCGTCATCACGTGATCGACATAACGGTTTTACGATCTTAAAATACAGGCATGTTGGAGGGGGGGAAGTGCTTTGTGAGATTAAGGAGGTACGACTAGTATGAAGAATCCAACTGACGGACTTGAATTTTTTATATGTTTTTGCCGAATACTTTATGCGCCTATTGCCAAAATTTGAGCTATATTGACCGTTTAGTTTATTCGTAATAAAATTGCAAAGTCGAGCAGTTTGAGTTACTAAAGCACGTCGTCTTATGGAGACGGTTAACCGGAAGTGCTGTGATCACGGTTTTGCTGCTCACGTATCCAACTACACCCGTTGAAAAACTGAAACTTGATAGATTAGATATAATAGATATTGTAAAAAATTGAAAAATTACTCTTCACCGTGTAGTTCTGGCACTACATCATAAAAAAGTTTCAATTTCCGGTTGTAAATGGTCAGAACGATCAAATAGCACCCACAGACTTAGCAACGTCGCGAGTAACAGCTGATGGGTTTCGGCAAACATAACCTAGCTTTGTTTTGATGTTAGCAACGAGGATAGAGTCATCTTCGTTGGTCACGTATACCAACTTATAGCATCGCCAATGCGACGTTGCCAAGTGTTTACTTCAAATTCCATCATGTTATTTATGGAGTTTTATTATTTATCACGTATCAATTATATGTATAATTATCATTCTACCGATCGTATTAATTCCACTGAGGTAATTCAAGTCTATTTTAATAGGTTTTCGGCTGATTTTAAAAAATGTTTTTTAGTCCGTTTTTGTGGTAGACATGTCATTATTATTATGATGGAGACTACTATCGAGTCGTTGACAATCTAATTTTTCAGTTTTTATTAGTTCATGCGCAATAAATTAATCATTTACCACAAAATTTTTCACATTATAATCGATAATATGAATAATCAACGCAAATAAACATAAATCAGAACAACTGTGGGTAAAATAAATTTAGACTTTTTTTTGACTCCAAAGAACTAGTCGTACCTCCTTAAGGTAGTCCTCGTGCTACAATAATGCGAGAAAGTTTCCTATGTACCGCATGATAAAATATACAAGGCCCTAGTGGTCATATGCAGCGAACTTTTCATTGAGTCTGTACAGAAATGACTGTTACACATGGAACCGTGGACATTCAGATATATTCACACCATAGATGCAGCTTACGCGTCGAATTTTCATTCATATTGCATTATTTTTGTAATCGTCGTTCGTAAACGAAACGATTAATTTTGTTCTTTTTTCCTAACACGTTTTCTTCTTCCGTCTACCATTTTTTTAATCAAAATCCGATTACGCGTTTAGTTGTAATATTTAAAAAAAAAAAACCCTGCTAGTATGAGGGTGGAGCAATGCTTGCTATATGCTCTAAACGTAACGGTTGCTAACTTTGAAATTGAATATCTCGAGTTGGGAACGGTCGATTTGCTTCAAATTTCACGAGAAGTTGGGTACAAGCATTTCTCTTCGTCCACTATAAATTTCAACAAATTCTCATTATATAAGCGCATTTGCACGAGGACTACCTTAAACGAACAGATTCGTCAATGAGAATCCTCACTGACTTCTGCTCCCACACACGAGGGAACCGCACTGCGCGCTTGGCAATACATTTGCCATGAGTTCAAATAATATCAAGAATAAATCGATGTCTGCGTAACACCATCGTGCGGTTACGCGAGTGACGAAAAATATGATAATAATGGTCCTGTTGATCCAGGAGCTTCGTTCTCGTGGAGCAATATTAATGGGGAAAAGGCGCAAGATTTTACAAAGATCTGCACGGAGAAATGTCAGAAAAACATGAGGTTATGAATTCTATTTGATTCCTCTCATGGAGTACGCCATGAAGACTAGAGTACAGGAGTCCAATTCTAAGGAGAAGTGTCCGAAGCGTTCACGAAATCGCGAAATCTTACAGTGCATAATTTCACCACCCAGCGTCGCTCGCAGGTCGCACGAATCCTAGCAATGTAGTAATACAGCGGTCAATGCAGTAATGGTAATCAGTAATAATTATAATAACTAAATTTGTGAATTTATTTCGCAAATAACAAGGAAGTAGTGAAAAGCAGAAATTAAAATAGTGCACGGGGAAAACTCATATCACTGCGTGTCGTCTATTACAAATAGAGAGAGAGAGAGAGAGTAGAAAGGTATAAGAGGCTAAAAACGATTTTACGATAGCTTTAGTTATTCTCGGAATATAGAGGAGGTTCAATTTTCAAACGTATTGCACTTTCCATCATAAATGTCCAGAAATTTCTTCGAATCATCATTTTTTGACTGTTTCAAACATTTTATAATGAAGTACACCGGTTTGTAAAGTATCATAATATTCATACACCTGAAAAAGCGTGGGGGGGGGGGGGGGGGGGATTAAAAATCATGACATTATGCTGTCACACAATGACAGATGCCCGCCTGCTGAAATAATATATCTATATGCAGTGTCGATCCAGTGCAACGACAGCGCCTTTACAGCGAAACCCTTATTTTTTAGCATTTTTCGAACACTTTTATAGTACAGAGATGAGATTGGACTCCTGTAGCGGGATTCCGTAACTCTTTAGCGATGATTATCGCTGTCGCTAGCTATCGACAGCCAATTGCAATGACGACCAAGGGGAAAAGCGCAACTCCCGCTTACTAGCGACAGCGATAATCGTCGCTATTAGCTGTGTCCAGAAAGTCAAGTGGCGCCGCGGCCGGCTGTACTCCGCAAATTTTGCTGGAATAGTTCTCATTTATTTACAATAGACGAAACCTTGTTGGATTAATTTTAATAAACGAACGTTTATATTCGTGCTGCATAGAGTTTTTTTGAGGTGAGCTTGACTATAACTGCGTTGAAACGTTGGTTAAACGTGCATATATATTGTCTGGTATGAAAAATTCATGTTAGGATATTATAATACAAATAAATTGATTTTTTTTTTTCCCCTTTTAGTAGCTCTCATGATTGGCTACCCGAATATGCAGTGAGCACTTCGTGGGTAATCCTTCATCTACGTTTACAATCAAGTCCGAGTTACGTCTTTCTTGTTCTCGATACGAGCCTTGTCGGTTCGTATGACAAGACCGACAAGGCTCATGCTTAGGCTTAAATTTTTCTATTTTCGTTACATCGTTATACATCGATTTTTTTTTCAACGCAGTTATAGTCAAGCTTACCTATAAAAAAAAAACTCTAATCCGCACGAATATAAACGTTCGTTCATTAAAATTAATCCAACAAGGTTTCGTCTATGTAAATAAATGAGAGAGCTATTCTAGCAAAATTTGCGGAGTACAGCCGGCCGCGTATTGGCTTTCTGCACACAGCGAATGGGACAAGGATATTCGATGATAAATTTGCCAAGTATCGCCGTAGGGATTCAGATTTTACGTAACATTGAAATTATCGAGAAATGTGATCGCTCTAGTTTTCGTAAATTTGAGATTATTGAGCCAAAACTTTTTGCACAAGTACGCTATGGGACAAGCTCTGCGCTCAGCTTTCATTAAGAATCCTAATTGGCCACCGCGGACGTCACAGTGATTGGAGCTGTTGACTCCAGTGCCACAAAATGGCCTCTTAGCGTCATTAAAATGGCGTTCTCGCCATCCCTACGTTCTTTAACGCGGTTTAACCACCCGAGTATCATTGTGATCCTCGATTCGTCCAGGATGACTCTCAAATAGCAGAAAAATTGGGTGAAAAAAAAAAGAATCCGTTAATCTCGAAATTTGGAAAATATGTCCGGAGATCGAGGATCATTGACTCGCGGTGTATCGACACTGGCATATCGTCGATGTAGGAACTTGTTGGCGTCGTGTCGCGATTACGGAAACCTTGAGGCGTCCGTCAACAAGGAAGATAAGACACGAGCGAGATAGAGGAGAAACGGGCTCATCGCCGTTGTCTTTGGAAAACAAAGGCGAGAATTAAACAAGTAAAAGTGAAGACGAATGACTTGCGGATAAAATTACCTTAGATTAGAGTTTAGAGTGAATACCAGTTTGGCGCTGTGATCACCGGTGACTATACTTCGATTTTCCCCCTCACCTCTTGCCGATGCACGCAAAGACCGCGGGAATTTACTCGTCCTAAAAGAGCAGGCTGCGTCGCCGTGTACAAAGATAAGGAGGATGAGAGGCCAGACTTGGGATAAAGAAAGAAGAACGTAAGCGAAAGAGAGAGAGAGAGAGAGAGAGAGAAAGAAAGTAGCCTGACTTGCGGTCGTCGTACCCACGACTCGTAACATTCCTTTCGCTTCCACGACTCTGGCCACCAGGCCTCTCTACCGCACTCTCTGTTTTCTACTACATACTACGCTGATCTACTCTGCTCATCTCGGAGCTCCACAATCTCTCAGTCACTACTTTTCCTCGCCTTCACCATCTCTGCTCGCTATCCAAAACAACAACAAAACACTTCGGGAGGATGATCGCCTCTGTGTGCTCTTTTTTTTTTTCTTCTTTTTTTTTTTGTTTCTTTCTGTCTTCATCTCGGATCGGATACAAACTTCTCTTGCTCACGTAGAGACTCTCTCGCCTTTGTTGCCAAATCAGCGATTTAATCAACGATAAACACAGCGGACAGATCCGCGTGATTCTATTAGGCACAGACGTATAGTTAGTTTCGGTAACATGGATATATATACAGTTGACGTTGAGGTGATCCACTGATGGAGAATCGTGGGATCAGTGACAACATAAAGCTCAAACAGAGGCTCCTAAAAGGCCATCTGGAAAAGAAGAAGAAGAGAGGGAGACAAAAGAACCTTGAAACAAAAAATTGCAACAATGATGTTTCCATGGAATCGAATTAGTGAGCCTTCCTGCGCGTCCATCAATTACTCGGGCACTCGAGCTAAAAAGATTTAGCGATCACGCTCGTACGGTCTTAGTTTCTTTAGATTAGAAATCATTAGAACGGGAGTCGACCTAATCTTAAGATTGATCTATCAAAGGACTTGTCCCTGCAAGGGCAACAAGCAAACTCTTGGCTCTTTGCATCATTTTGGTATAAAAAGCCATTCATATAATCCGATGAAAGGGTAACTCAGAGAGCAAGTAGCATTTCTGAGCTTGATGAAAGGGTTTCGGACGCTCAGTGGCTAGGTTGGACATTCCGTACATCATCTGTGGATTCAAAGTTCGCCATGAAAATGCACGGCTTTAAGATTACAACTTTTGGGGCTTGATTAATTAAACATCCCCAATCGTAAGTTGGCTTGAGGTCGGATCTGATCTGTTCAACATGTGCGTCTACGCAAAGTCAAACCCTAAAACTTGTAACTGTTGGATTCACCTGCTCGATGAAATTCGGTTGTATTTGTTTCCACGAATGGGTGAAATTTTTCTTTTTGGTTTCTCCCAAAGAGCCCCAGCCATCAAGGCAGAAAAACCCCGAAAGTTGACTCTGGACTGGAGTGAAACTCGTTAGAGGTCAACAAGCCGGTTTTTTTTTTCCCCAATAAATAGGCTCCGCCTGCACATCTCATTTTGTTCTAATTCCAGGTGTTTTCGATTGTCCAAACCAATCGTAGAGAGCTAACCAAACCTCAATTAAATCCTCTAAATTTCTATTTTTTTTTTAGCTTTAAAATTGAATACAGATCGTTAGTGTTAACCAAAGTACCGCTTGCAAAAACGTATACTATTGCATCCATGCCCCCCCTCCCACAAACTCTCAAGGGAAGTTCAAGGACCCGAGTGAGATAGCACCGTTAACTTTTTCTCGAATTATTCCGCATTTCGCGTTAATCTGAATATCGTCTGGACAAAAAATTGGTGTTCACTATTTTACGCGCCAATTGTTACGAATTGTTCTCTCTCAAAGTATCAGTGGTATTCCATTGAATAATCTTTGGAAATAGTGTGCGCCCTAGATTGCCAAATTGGCCCTCATCTAAGCTCAATTCCATATAGTCACTTTACCGAGGAGCTTACTACAGGATAACGAATTTTCGTTATCTTCGAGCTCATCATACAAGACCCGAGGGACCTTCTCAATGTTTCAATTTACTTTCCAAAACATGCAAGGTTGGGTGCATCGTGAGGTTAGATTGAAATTATTTTTAAGGCTGTTTTCCATAAGGTCTGCGTGTCTACCAGCGCAGCAACGCTTCACTGTTGGATACTTTTGTTCCGATTGTCCAAAATGCGTTGATTCACACAGGTCATATGCTCTTCTACTCTCTCTATCGATTCTCACTGGAGGTCTCTTGCCTAGGAATGTTTCTTGTATCCTGCTGTTCTTTGGATCGCCCGTATTTTTACGGTTGCTCCTTTTCTTTATTTCCCTCTCTCTCTCTCTCTCTCTCTCTCTCTCTCTCTCTCTCTCTCTCTCTCTCTCTCTCTCTCTCTCTCTCTCTCTCTCTCTCTCTCTCTCTCTCTCTCTCTCTCTCTCTCTTTCTCTCTCTCTCTTTCATCGTTGTGGGGGACGTTGCAGGTTGCGTGCGTGTCGACGATCGAGCCGGTTCTCCCCGTATATCTTTCTCTCTCTCTTCCTCGTGGAGTTCTTGGTCCTTCCCAGTACAGCGCCATCCTCGACGCACCGTAGAGAATCCCGGTACCCCAACATACATATTTAAACCTGCCTATGCACGTCGTTGGTTCATACCAGGATCGAAGAGAAGGGGCGAGAGAAGAAGGAGAATACTAGTATAGATGAAGAAGGTGCCGAGTGGAGGAGCTCTGTGCATCGATACATATTCTCCTGTACCTCAGCCCGTTCTCATTCTCTCTCTCTCTCTCTCTCTCTCTCTCTCTCTCTTTGGCCGTTTCTCTCTCCCTGTTCGACCTACCGATAGGATTGTTCTGACGCACGCCCGTTGTCTTCATTCCAGGCGCATGTGCGCGCACCCGCTCTGTGCCCCAATGTTTTATTTCTTTCTCACTCGCTCATACTTTCAGCCCCTTAAAGAATAATGTTTGTCGGGCTTCCCAGGCTAACTTATTAGTTGGACGGATTATCGGCGCTATTGCTCCGGTCTTGCAAGTGTCACGGCGATTTGAGAATGATATGAGCACAGATGAACCGACAGAGCTCAAAAAATAACATTAAGAATCCTCGAGGCAATGTTCACCTATAAAAGCATTATTTCGATTATGAAAATATTTCATTATTTTGATGCTCCTTGAGTATATTGTTCGTCACAGTTTTGTCTCTATAATATCCAGGCCCACTCATCAGTCCGCTTGGTACATGCAACTTGGAGACTCGTATTAAGAAAATCAAATCATGTACTCTATATTGCAAAAAGTCTCACTTTTTCCGGGCCAGCCATATTGATTCGTTCAAATCTTCGGCGCCAGAATTGCATGCTAAACCGAGATATTTCTCTTTTGTTTCCTCTCAACTCCTTCGTAATTCAGCCCACTCGGGAGTCGAAGAGGCGCGGGGAAAAGTTACGAGAGTATTATTCAGCTAATATGGCTGATTGATTTTAAAAAAAAAAAAATCCGCTTGTCTTGAACGGAATGGCCTGGCAGTACTTTCCTCAATGGTACTTTTGTGTGCAGCGGACAATTAAAATTTTTACAATTTTAAGGTCTAGTATAGACATTGAGAGATCTAGCAGCTCTCGAGGCGGATACTCGTTCTGTTGAGACATCTCCTGAAAAAAACTATTCGATCTATACGATCTTTTTTAAAGCCTTTTGCGCCTGGTCATGAGCCCAAAAGTGTTGAATCATCTAAAATTTGTCCTTAATTCCTAATTATGCTGGACGAAATTGGAGTCTTTCGTTTTTCAACATCTCGCGTAAAAAAAAAAACAAAAACAAAAATAGCGAATATGTTGCATATATCTACAGTGTTGTGAGCGTCATAGCCAAACGTCCACGTCCGGAAAGAGTGCCGGAGGGAAAGAGATAGAGAGCTTGCTCGCACGTGCTGCCAGATATCCCGGGTCATTCGGTCGGCGTCCGACAGAAAAAGCGAGACAGAGTATATACTCCGCGGCGTCGAGCTTTTACGTGACATGCGGGAGGGGGGCACCGAGTGTGTGTGTGTGTGTGTGTGTGTGTGTGTGTGTGTGTGTGTGTGTGTGTGTGTGTGTGTGTGTGTGTGTGAAATCGTCGTGTGTAAAGATTACGCCGAGTAAACTCTCGTTGTGGGTGTATCGGCTTAACTCACCGCGACACAGTTGTAAGCGTGAGTGAGGAGAGGCTCGCGGAGGTGGTGTGCCCCCCCCCCCCCTCCCCTAATGGTCATTAACGCGCCTCTTAACGGGCTTGGTGTAAAACCGCGATGGCTCGTTGAGCCCCCATATTATTCTTTCAACAGATGCAACGTTTTCTACACACATGTCCCGTTCGTTAAAACAAAGAAACGTTTTTGTTTTTTCCCCATCGCTCAATTAATTATTAACAACCCAATAACCGCGTGCGTTGATCGTCGAATGAATCGTACATCAATCCCAGGTAGCAATGACCGTTTCATGGCGATAGTACGGCACTACAGGAGATCTTAGATTCACAGTTTCGAAAACTCAAAGTCGGCCTTCAATGGTACATAATAAGAATTGAAAGGATGCTGTTATGCGAAGATACAAAACACTTGAGGAGTTGAGATAATATTTTTTCTCGCTCTGGTGGTCTTACATGTCCATCAGCAGCGACGCTTGTATCGATTGCACGGTTGGGAGACTGATGACCCCCTGTTGGAGAAGCAAGTATAAACGTGTATATGAGGGTCTAAGGAGCTCGGGCAGGAAACAAAAGTGAAGTGGAATGGAGACTCTAATCTTTATAATCCAAAAAGCTATATTATTGTATTTCGAATCAGCTTTTCCCGATATGGTATAGTCTCTTTTTTTTTGGGGCTACATCGGTCTCTCCATAAATTCTGGTTGTGCCGAACGAGCTGATATAATTTTTACCCGTAACGAGAGCCACTTTTGGGCGCAACCAGTGTAGAGATTTCACGACGAGCCTTGATTCCTTTTGTAAAACAGAACTGGACCACGGAAACTTGTTTAGCGTCAATTTCCAGGTCAGAATCACAATGCCGAATCTCAGGAGCCATCCAGCTTTTCCTCAGATTTTCCCAAACAGCTATCTCAATCGCCCCCCCCAGAAATCTACTGCCTGCTCATTAGCATATTCTGGTTTTCTCCCAGAGTAGCGTAAGGGTCAAGTAACCCAATATGTTGGGTATAACTGAACCTATCAATGGTGCACATGCCTCTTTTATGTATATATGCAGATACAAGTGTCCCCTCAGATGGGTCCATCATCCTCCCCTGTCTTAAGGAAGTAACGCAGGAAATAGAATTGATGGACAGAAAAATACCAAACTTGGCAGAATGTTCAATTATAATGTAAACAAAACTCATACAAATTTTTATGATCCGAGGTGGGTTTTTACGCGAGATATTTGTAATTCGTTTTATCTCTTTACAAGCCAATTCAACATGGCCTCTTATGAGAAATCACGGAGTTAGCTGTACATTATTCCTCATATCTCCGTAATTGATGGATAGATCAGAATGAAATTTAAACAGCAGAGAGATTGAATACTTATAATCATTTATCCGGCTTAAAAATATTCAAAGGTGACTTATGACAGGAATAATAAAAACAATGAAAAGTACTCATAGCGAATATTCGGACCCTCGCTAAAAATATTGCAACGTCGCATATTCGAGGTTATGAGCGCGCATTTTGAAATTTCAACGTGTGACAGCTCGTGCAGTCCAACTACTACATATTTTTATAATTTTTTTGTTTTGCTTACACGACATATCAATGGATGAATATCAATGGAATAAATAAATAAATTAAGTATTCAAATACAATTTTATTTTCATACATATTATCTTACATACGTAGAATATTTTTTTACGGAAATAATATTTGGCATATTGACACAGTCTCAATTATTTTTCAAATAATTGAGATACCTATACACCTAAATTTTTTTTCTTATCACGTAATAATGAGCATATTTAAAATATAATTATCAGCACATTATCACAATTTTTGCATATTAGCTGATGGGCAATCGTTTCTACGTTGAAAAATTTACAGCCTTCCTCTTTCGCATCAACATATTTTGATGATGTTGATTCCTTGATTTCGAGGCTATGCTGTCTTTGCAGTTTTTTCGTACCGTAAATACTCCGAACATTTCTGCCTGCTTCTTGCTGATTAATTCTAGCTCGGTACACCTTTTCGGTAACTATACTTTAACTTTTCCAATAAAATCTTGGCTTTTTTTCTTTAGGCATATCAAACTGGCGATTAAATTAAACGAATACGAAAAAATTCACTGATACAGAGCTGATGAGCTGTCAACGGCATATTTGAACACACATATACACGCGCGCACAATCAACGAAAAGCGACGTTGCCAGGTTAAGTACTACTTAGGTCAAACGTTTTTATGACTAGGTGGGTAGCTGCGTTACTTCCTTAAATATAAGGGGACTCAAAGTGTCTTTATGAGCTCCAAGCTCTTGTGGATGAAGTGCGCAAGGCTGTAGAAAGATATGAACTGAACAGGTGGCCTGAGGCTGCCCCAGTTATCCATGGATCCTATTAACGTTTCAATTGTGTCGCAAGGAATGCTGGGTAATACGGGATGGAATAGCTTTATCATGCCCAAAAATGTCAATGTACGAAAGACGACGCTGATGTTACGTCTTGTTTATGACTCCAGTGTTTTAGTGCTGTAAGTGGCCGCAATGTGCCTCTCAGTAATCAAAGCATCCGCGACATTGCCCCCCCCCCCCCCCCAGATGCTCATTCCTGGCGTTTTGTATGCTGAGTCTGTGAATATCCATAATGGTCCACTGATGACTCGATCATTACTTACGAAATACGTTAATCGTTCGTAATCATATAGAAAAATTCTTGTGTGGAACGAAGTTGCAAAAACGTGAGGGGGCGTATGGAAGAGGGTAAATCGGCGCTTGCGTCCCTATATTCACAAGAGATAGGGGGCGCGCGCACCCGCGCCTATCAATGACCGGTCGCAGGCTTGCGCGCGTGAGCTTTGTATATGAAAGGGTGAGAGAGAGAGAGAGAGAGAGAGAGAAACGTACGTCGTGTTATTCTCTATATCTCCGGCAAGCTGCCCTCCCCCTTAAGCTGATCAATACAAGCGCGCGCGACGACGACGACGACGACAACGACGACGTGCAAGGCCGTTCGCGTGCCACAGCCTATATAGCCGGTATGTCGCTTCCTTCCTCTGGGCCACGTAGGGTTAACCACACTCGACGAATGTTAAGGGATCATCTCAGTGTGAAATTTTCAAAAAATCGTTTTTTTTTTTTTTTATTATTATCGGATACACGGTTACAAACATGCTGTTAAATTTTTAAATCGAAATTCGAATTATTTTCGTCACTACAGCATTACAAATCTCAATACAATCTCAATAGCAATACAGATCTCAAAGTTTAAGCGCGTTTTTCTCGGAATGGTGTTTTTCAAAACGGTGTCCGCTGCCGAGAGAAGAGTTTTCAAGCTATATCGATTTCAAAGTTTTACAGAACATTCTTCTTGTCATTCTCTATCGTCCTATGGAAGCTTTTTTTTTTAAACTTCCTATTTTTTTTCTCGAAAAACTGTCGAAAAAAAAGGCCAAATTCACTACTTTTTGTTCAAATCGCCGCCATTTTGTCAAAAAAAATTAAAAAAAAAAAAAACCTCCATAGGACGATAGCGGCTTTCCTACAGATTAATAATCTTTTTGAAATTTTTGTTTCCGATCAAAATTGAGCCCGGAAAAGTGGACACCGATTAGGACTCTTTTTTTTTTTTTTTACAACATTTTTGATAATTAACAACAATAATAAAAAACTAAAAAATCACTGCAACAAAAATCATTTTGTATTCTTCATCGCTGCTTCAATTTATTTAAAAAAAACCCAGACCGATTAGGATATCCTAACCATGAAAAAAAAATCGCGAAAATCAGTGATTTTTCGGGCGGTCACACTGAGATGATCCCTCAAGTTACTCCCCTCATCATTAAACGCTCGTTTATGATAAGAGGACTCGCGGAGGAATGGAGAGAACCGAGGTTCCGGCAAAAAAAAAAAAAATTAAAAGGTACCCAATGGCACCTAACGCGCTCCAATTGTCTTCACTTCATCCTCTCCTTGCCGCTCCCCTTGAGATTTTTACTCGTGATAAAAAAATTATCCTTAAAGATCCTGGCGCTTAGAATCCTCGTGGGTAAAATATTCCGAAATAATCGGAAAATCACTTGAGGAATGGAAAAATAAATACCTTGAGACCTACCTTACTGTAGAAATTGATTAAGGAGATTGGGTGCGATAGGCTGGGTTTCGGGCAAGGGGAACGTTAGGCCGCAAAGCGGGGGCTACTTGGCGCTTCCGCATCGGTTTCAGCCGTACCAAAGCTTACTGGTTATATAAACATTAATTATTGGCCCAAATTTCTGGCAAGCCGATCTCAAATTCTTCACAATTATTTCTCATCTACTGTTTCATGAACTGATATATATATATTTTTTTTTAAATCTATTTTTACGTATAGCTTATATTTTTGGATCATAAGAGACATCCCAAATGTCATCTCCCGCAAAGATCCATGCTAAAGACACGCTTTTTCATACTATACTCAATGAAATGACTGGAAAAAAAATATTGAAAAAATTCATACAGACGCGCATTATCATTCGCGGAACATGGTGTCAAAATTTAAATGAGCTTCGTTATTTTTTTACGTAACGCTGGAAACTTCTCAAGCCATCGAGCTGGAGCCTCGAACACGTGTCAAGCAATTGCACACCTTTATTCATTATCGGGTGGGGGGTGATTTTTTTTTTTTTTTTCTCTCATAACGCAGACGGACCTCTGCGGCATAAAATGGAGGAAGCTCGTGTGGGGCGAGGTTACCGGGGGCTTTGGGGGTACCCCCCTTGAGGATCCGGTACTGTCGAGCTTCTCGAGGTGTCTAGCCGGTGATATACTCTGCGTATGGCGTCGCGTTGCAGCCTCACCGTCCACCGGTAATTCAGGACCAGGTGGCGGTGGTATATTCGATCTTGGGATTGCGCCATCGCCCGCTCCGCCGCCGTTGTCCCTCACCGCCGCCAAGGAACTCTGGATCTTTTGGTACGGCGAGGAACCCGATCTATCGGGTCTCGTCTCTCCCGAACTCATCACTTGCGGTAAATATCATCAAAATTCATTTTTTTTTTTTTTTTTTGTAATTCCAACGTACCCTAATTTTAGCGATAACATTTTTTTTTCGAGAAAACTGTAAAATCCGTAAAAAAAAAAATAGTCATCAGAATTTACAATAAGTTTGGGGATATCTTTTGGCACTTGTGGTTTTTTTCCCCCAAAGTAATTTCAATTTTTCATCATCCATTTGACTGGTCGGAAATTAATTTCATCTCGGTTAAATTTAAAATTGCTGGAAATTTTGGTAATAAATATATTTCATTATTATGCAACTCTTATTTTTAATTTTGACGTTTAATATTAATTTCATCGCATACGTATAAATAACAGGGATGGACAGTTTTGAATAATTAAACAAGTACTCGAAAGATCGATGTTGCATCGTGAACTGAGTAATTTGTGCTGATCATTAGTATGAAATTATATTTACCAAAAATCCCTCGAACCTAATTTTTTTTTTCTATGCAACAGATCAGATCCATTTTAAAATCGAAATTTCGCGGTCTTAAGGTAGTCCTCGTGCAAATGCGTTTTTCATGAGAATTTGTTGAAATTTATCGTGGACGAAGAGAAATGCTAGTACCCAACTTTTCGTGAAATTTTAAGCAGATTGACCGTTCCCAACTCGAGATATTCAATCTCAAAGTTAGCAACCATTACGCGTAGAGCATATAGCGAGCATTGCTCCACCCTTATACTAGCAGGGTTTTTTTTTTTTAATATTACATCTAAACGCGTAACCGGATTTTGATAACAAAAATTGTAGACGGGGGAAGATTATTATTCACATGTTAGGAAAAAAAGAACAAAATTATTAAGCGTTTCGTTTACGAAACGACGATCACAAAAATAATGCAATATTAATGAAAATTCGACGCCTAAGCTGCATATTCTATGGTGTGAATGTATCTGAATATTCACGGTTCCATGTGTAACAGTAATTTCTGTACAGGCTCAGAATCAAAAATTGGGAGTATAAATGAAATTTTTTTATTTCAAAATCTGGTAGTTTAGGAAAAAAAAAACATTTAGCGCGTATTTTTTTTATTTTTTTTATTTGAATCAAAATTGCCGTTAATATAACAAATTGAAAAATATAACATTATGACGTCACGCATTTTACGCTATATCTATATATATATCAAAATCCGTGAAATTAAATTGCCTATAACAGGTGCATCTGTCATTTTTAACGAAAAATAAACAAATACGTCCTTATTATTTTTACTTACTTTAACATTATACGCCCCAATGATTGAAAAAAAAAATTTCATTCATACTCCTAATTCGCTGCATACGACTATTAAGCGCCGTGTATATTTTATCATGTGCTACATACAGGAAACTTTCTCGAACTATTGTAGCACGAGGAATAATACCTTAAAAAAAAAAAAACCTGTTTCAGTATGAAAATATTTTGAATTCGAAAAATTCTCCAATACGTGCCAAAGTGCAAGGACTACCTTACAAAACATATTTAATCGTACTCGATATAAAATGTTGCAATAAAGTGTCCAATTTTTAGATATTCTGCTTTTTTTTTTAGCAAAATTTATGAAGAATCGAAGAATTTTGGGAGTATCGGTCAAATCGGCAAATTAGAATTATATAAAAACAAAAAAAAAATCAAATTAACGAAGATGGTTTTCTTTTTTTTTTTTTTTCTCCAAATTCAAAGAGTTAAATTTGAACGAGCTCGGATGAAAGGAGATTGAGTAAAAGTCAAAAATTTGAATTTCTTATATGGAAAAGGTCGAATATCGAAAAAAAAAAGGTCATTTCTCTTTTTCAATGCGATATACCCGTCGAAGCAAATGTTTGGACGCGGGAGAAGAGCTCAATGCTTCGGGGTCACTGAACCGCAATCGCGCTCCCGGTTCTCCCGCCACAATTTGTCTCTACTCCCCCATCCCTCGTGGTCCCCACTCCAGCTTGCTCTCTCGGTAGAACCGCCATTTTTTTTTTTTTTTTTTTTTTTCTTACAAACACCTGATTTGAAAGTAAAAAAATCCCTTGGAAGATCGTTGAAACGTCAACGTGACCTTGAATACCTATTTATGGATATTCAACATTTTTTTTTGTCATTGTTATGAATAATAACCAAAAGATATTCGATTTCGTCCTGTTTTGGGTTTATGACAACTTCAAAAATCTTGAAAATTCATCCAAAGATTTTTTCGCGAAAAAAAAAACTCACGAACATTATTCTATTATTATTTTCAATAAAAACTTGGAGCTTTGAAATGGTATTAAGCTCAATTATATACGTAAAACCATTGATTTTCTTTTAATCGCTCGCAATGGGGACTCGGATTTTTTAAATTTTGTTTTAAGCAATATTGACACACGTGTGTCGCGTGTATGGTTTTCGATACGCCTTCGCTCAAAGCCCGCGATAATAAACTCATTCATCGCTCGAGCCGGTATGACTGAATGGTTCTCTCTCTCTCTCTCTCTCTCTCTCTCTCTCTCTCTCTCTCTCTCTCTCTCTCTCTCTTCTTCCCGGCCGTAAAGTACATAACACGTCCTCCCCCTCATAGATTTCTTCAATGACACACACCTGAACTATCGCACGAAAATTTCACAACTAGCACCCCGCATCTGGTCCAATAAGTGATTCAATCAATTTTTTCAGTGATTTATCGTAATTTTTTTTGTTAAAAAAGAAGACAACTCCGATTAAGATTTATCAAAATAATAATAACCCGCGCGAATTTCGTTTTTCTTTTTTTTTTTTTTTTTTTAAAGATTTTGAAGCTTCGACGTTAATTCATGGCTAGTTACGGTTTTAATAACAATTTTTTCGGCATTATTGTTTTGTTTGAGGTCGATGCTCGGGGTGCTGCGAGTATCGTTGAATTTTTGCAAATTTTTCTGTTTATGAGAGAACGATCATTTAACTGGGTTTCGTTTCGATTGCCCGCTCAGCTAAAAATCTGATGAGTTATGAGATTATTTTTTTTAAATATCGAGTTGCCATATCGGATCTGTTATTTCGAATTTTTGAATTTCAACCCCAAATTCGTATTCAGCAACCCAAAAAAAAGCCCCAAATACGTGGTTACAAAAATCTGCAAAGTTATAGGATTTTTAAGACTTTTCAGTAAAAATTGTATAATTTTGTAAGTTTGTTTAGAAATCTCATGATTTTGCAGATTTTTCTGGAAACTTCGTGCCTGTGTGTTTTTTTTTTGCTTGAAATACGGATTTGAAGTCGAAATACGAAAATTCAAAATGGTGGCTCGAAAAATGACAAAAAAAATTCTATAACTTTGCAGATTTTTTCTAAAACTTCGTGTCTAGGGTCTCAAACCGATATTGCATTCGTTCGACCGTTAATTACTCGTTTCTTACAACCGTTGTCATCATCCCTTACCGTCTATCAATATCGCATTACCCAAGCTTCGATTCGAACCCCTTGAAATGCAAATAGATGGCACAGTCGAAAAATCGCGATAAACTAATCTCATTTTTCGACAGTCGCCCATTTTTTTCCCCGGAGGTGATGATTTTTTTTTTTTTCGCGCTATCAAATTAGAGCTAGATAGCAGCGAAGATAATCCTTTCCGGGTTAGATTAAAAAAAAAAAAGAAAAGAAATAAACTCGCCAGTTTTCCAAGGCACTAAATCAATACAATTCAGATTTGACCCGATTATTTAACAAATTTATCATAATAACATTGCCTTTCGATCAATGGCAATAAAATTTACCCCAACCCTTATTACCCCACCTTGTCTTCCATTTCCCCATCCACTTATTATTTTACCTACAAAATTATCAATAAAACAGAAGAAAAAAAAAAATGTCCTCGATAGAAGAGCTAAAATCGTTGGGATTTGGGTATGTTGAGCGCTCGTGGGCAGAGTAAGAGCGTATACGAGATTATATGCTGTAGTGCGGCTCGAAGGTAACGGTATCTTCCCCCCCGCGCGCTTCGAAAATATTTTCCGTACCGTTGAGACTCGACTCGATTATAACGAACGCCGGAGAGGACGTGGCAACGTTTTCTTCCTCGTTCAGGGAAAGCAAAACGCGATCGAGTCGAGACTGGTAAATCTGAGGGGTTTTTTTTTTTTTTTTTTTTTTTTCTCGTAAAATTTGGTTAATCGGTTTTTTTTTTCTACTCGGGACACGAAAAATTTGCATACACGCGTCGGGGGGCCATAAACGTAAAAAAATCTATCAGAAGGTTGTCTCACGTTTTTAAAAATATTCTCGTTTTATAAGTTGATATCATGGAAACCAGATGGCGCGCTCAGTCATTTGATGCCCCAGACGTGTTTTTGAGGTTATATAATCGATTTTTTTTTTTCGAATATTCGTTTTTAAAAAGTAGTTTCCCAATTTTTATAAATCTCGTGCCAATTATCTTCACTTTTACTTTGAATCCAAATGAACTACGTTGGGTTAAATTTGTCAACGTCTTTTTGAGGCTATGTCATGAGGTTATGTTTTTTAGGCAAAAAAAAAAGAAAATAACTCAAATATCTTTATTATCATCGCTGTGCTTCTTCGTAGAGGAAGCTTTGTTTTGGTGAAAATTTTTCTTTAAAGTTTTCCAATGCTAATGTGTTTAAAATGTGCCAAAACATCGAGAAATTGCATTTTAAAAAAATGGGGCTACTCGCTCTAATTTCTGCAAAATTTGAGATATCGTGATACATTTTTTTTCTTCATCAATAGCTTATCATTAAAGGATCGGTACAAAGTATTGAATTTGGCGAAAATCGATGGAAGTGTTCAGATTTTCTGAAACTTTACATTTTTCGAAAAATATCTGTAATCTCTTCAACTCCCCAAATTTTTAAATATCGTGCTAAACTTTTTTTCATCCTTCAATAATACTAAGGTATTATTGAATTCTTCAATCGGCGCTTATGAAATTTCAAATTGAATGATGATTTGAGTTTGGTAAGAATCGATGAAGGGGTTTATATTTTATCAAACTTTGAACTAAAAAAAAAAAATTTACGCTACAATTCTCCATTCCCTAGATTCTGAGATATCCAGCGAAAGATTTCTGCATAAACAGAATAAACGTTACATACGTAATTGAACAGAAAAAGTTGCAAATTGAAATTGCAACATTGCTTCCTCGTATTTTTCGATATTTCATAAAGTTTTTTTTTTTATCTCGTTCATTGAAGATTCCTCCAAGAGGAAGCCAAAATTGAGAATCTAGCTTTCTAATAGAGGGAGCATTATGAGCGAGATCAAAAAAGCTTTATAAAATTTGGACAATTCCGTGGAAGTAATGTGCAAATTTTTTTTTTTTTTCGAGGTTATTATCACCCGCCAAATCATCGATGCACTCTTTCCGTTTCTACCCCATCTCTCCTCCTCCCCTCCCTTCCCCGGGCTCCCTTGTTGTTTATCGATCGACAGAAACACGTGTACTGGGCCAGCCAGTGGTTGTCACTCGATAGTACAAGCGTGTGTCTGCGAGAATGAGAGATACAGAGAAAATCCGTGCGCCGGCGTGCAAGGCTACCGTTGCGCTTGTCCAACGGTCGGGAGAGAGACAGCCAAAACACTCCTCCGCCCCCAAAAAAAGAAAGAAAAAAAAACTATAGAACACGCGGAGACGGTTAACTAAAACCGTGATCCATATTCCCCCACCCCGTTGCAACCGGCAAGGATAAAACGCGGTCTCGACTTTCACCATAGCATAGATGGCACGACGGATCTTCCTTCTCTCTCTCTCTATCTCTCTCTCTCTCTCTCTCTCTCTCTCTCTCTCTCTCTCTCTCTCTCTCTCTCTCTCTCTCTCTCTCTCTCTCTCTCTCTCTCTCTCTCTCTCCCGTACTATTCCTCGTTTCTCATATTTTTTTATATTCCGCTGGAACCAGCCACGGCTTCTCCCACGCTCCATCTTATTCTGCCATCTCTTCTGCGCTTTGTTGTTTTTTTTTTCCTACTCCATGGCGTGTGGCTACTTCTATCCTTCGTTTCTCCCACCTTAATTTTACGAGCACAAGGCGATGCATTGATTGCTAAACCTCCGACCACGTTTTCCATTCTCTCTCTTTCTCTGTTTTTCTCTTTGTGATAAATACGTAAATACAATTTACATCTGGACTTTTACGTGCGATCCTAGTGACGAAAATTCACAATTTTTCAGGACGGCGGCTTTAGACATTAAAATAATCTTTCGTAGGGAGTATGACAGTGAGGAATGTGGAACTGGGAACAGGACTGTGAGACGCCATTGGCTTAGCTTGAAAGTACAACACAGAGATAAATATAACGCAATTGAGGATAGCCCAATTAAAAATTAGATCAATTAGAGTCTTTTGAAGAGGGAATAGAAACGACATAACCCCGAAATATTGTCCTTGAAACGTGAGAGAGATTAAAATTGCAAGAAAAAGAAAGTTTGGTTATGTTCGGCTCGTAGAAAGCAGAGGTTGCGTATGTTAATTGATAGTGGCGTCGAAATTTACCGAAAGATCGAAAATTTGATGAAAGTTAATTAATATTAGCTTATGTACAATCATTTTATAAAATATATTATTCTTTATTCGTTATACTTACAATAATTTGTGTTTGTTAAAAGTTTTGAGGTTATTCCTCATGTTGCTGGGTAAAATTTGAGTAGCGCGGCCATCTTGAATAGTACAAATCCCGGCCACCAGGGTCGCGTACCAAATGAACCTTTTGCAATGTTAAATGCCCCGAATAATTACAAAATTCAATGGAATTTAAAATTTCATAATGATTTAATGAAATTGGCAATGTAATATCTCGAATTATATACATATAAATTATAGAAAAAAAAAATCCTAATCCTCTCTGGATAATAAACGCCATATAAAAAATTAAAAACTCTTTGAACTCCTTCAATCTTTGGTATTTTACCATCAACGTTGAAATAACGAAAAATTCGATAATTTTATCACAATTATTTATTTAAAAAATTAAAAAAAAAAACAGAATACATTAATCAATTTTTAACGATTTTTTCGATCCTCCAGAAACCGAACAAGGCTCCTGGGAGAGCGGACTCTCGTACGAGTGTCGATCGCTTCTATTCAAGGCACTCCACAATCTTATCGAGCGTTGTCTCTTGTCGAGGGATTTCGTTAGACTTGGCAAGTGGTTCGTTCAGCCTTACGATGGATTCGAGAAACATCGTTGCAGCAGGTAAAACAAAAAAAAAAACAAAAAAAATATATCTGTTTCTCAGACATAAATTTTTGTGCGCGCAGAACGTTCTTGTAATTTACCGTCTCGTATAATTTTTTTTTTAATAATAATTTTTCATTATTTCGTAAAATTTTCGAAATTCAATTAAATTTTTTAATTACAAAAAAAAAAATTATATCTCAAATAATTAAAAAAAAAAAAAAAACAATTCCAGCAGTCACCTCTCGTTCTCGTTTGCGTTTTTCGTTCATGGCGAGAGCACCGTTTGCGCGAGCGTCGACGTCAGGCAACATTCAGCTGTGCGATACCTCACAAGAACGTGCCTGCAACGAACGCAGACGACGCAGTCCGGTGTCAAGGGTAAGTCTACCGGACGATATCGTTTTTTTCTTTTTCTTTCTCGATTCAGCGATTTTTCTGCATTAACAAAAAAAAAGAGTAATAATAAATAAGGATAACAAGGATAATGGCGATAGATTTTTTAAAAAAATGTAAAATATATTAAAAAAAAGATAATAATAATTTGAAAAGAAGAAGAAAAAGGGGAAAAAAAAAATAAATTTTCCATCGCAGTGATCCTGGCGCCTTATGGACTGGCCGGTACGTTAACGGGACAGGCAGGACGCGTCGATGGTCAGTTATTGGACGAGTGGAAACATTTTTATCCGATAAATGGGGCGTCGATCGACAATGGTTTGCCACCGTTGGTCGAGGTCCTCGTCGGCGGTGTTAGAATGCGTTATCCATCCTGTTACGTTCTCGTTACGGACATGGACGATCCGACGATGGAAATTTCGTCTCTATCGACCCCGCCCTATAGCCCGGCGAGCTATGAAAATCCAAATTCGACCCAGCGCGATTTGAAACCGGCCAACGAATTGCCGGAACGCGTCTGGGCCGAATGCTCGATCGGCTCGCCGTTCGTCAATGCCAATAACAAGATCAACGATAATACTTCCGCCTCGAGCACGATCGAACTCGGCACATGGACGTTCGTCGACTCGACACAAAAGTCTTCCTGCAGTTGCTCCAAGTGAGTAATCCGCGATTTTCATCGAGATTGGCACGATAAACGAGCGATTGAGTGGCGGAAAGGGGGGAGGGGGGGAGTAAAAGGAAAAAAACGAAGGATTAGGGGACGTAGATTTTTTTTTTTTCGACCGAGTAATTGGAGCCTTGAGAATGATAAATGGGATCAAGAATTGGGATAGCAATGTTAGGCGCGGAGAAATGAAAAGAAAAAATAATGAGAAATGTTGTTCCGGGATTCATTGAGCGTTCGCGTAAAATTACGAAAAAAATTCAGCAAGGTAGATCGAGCTACGGCGAAGATCTTTTTCGTTCGTGGATTTCATGTAGAATGTAGAATTTTCGAAATAATTGATGATTTAAATGTAAATTCGGAAACATTGTCATTAATGTTGCCCCGGGACACCTTAAGGGTTCGTAGAAAATTACGAAAAAATTCAGCAAGGTAGATCGAGCTACGGCGAAGATCTTTTTCATTCGTGGATTTCATGTAGAATGTAGAATTTTCGAAATAATTGATGATTTCAATGTAAATTCGGAAACATTGTCATTAATGTGGCCCCGGGACACCTTAAGGGTTCATAGAAAATTACGAAAAAATTCAGCAAGGTAGTTCAAGCTATGACGAAGATCCTTTGTATTTGTTGATTTCATTTAGAATGTAGAATTTTCGAAATAATTGATGATTTCAATGTAAATTCGGAAACATTGTCATTAATGTGGCCCCGGGACACCTTAAGGGTTCATAGAAAATTACGAAAAAATTCAGCAAGGTAGTTCAAGCTATGACGAAGATCCTTTGTATTTGTTGATTTCATTTAGAATGTAGAATTTACGAGATAATTGATGATTCAAGTGGAGATTCGAAAACAAAAAAAAATTGTCATTCATGTGCGTTAAGCGTTCTGAGAAGAAGAAAAAACGAAAACATTCAGCAAGGTAGATCGAGCTACGACGAAGATCTTTTGTATTTGTGGTTTTCATGTAGAATGTAGAATTTTCGAAATAATTGATGATTTAAGTTAAAATTCAAAAATATTGTCATTCATGTGGCCCCGGGCCACCTTACGGGTTTTTAGAAAATTACGAAAAAATTCAGCAAGGTAGATCGAGCTACGGCGAAGATCTTTTTCATTCGTGGATTTCATGTAGAATGTAGAATTTTCGAAATAATTGATGATTTCAATGTAAATTCGGAAACATTGTCATTAATGTGGCCCCGGGACCCCTTAAGGGTTCATAGAAAATTACGAAAAAATTCAGCAAGGTAGTTCAAGCTATGACGAAGATCCTTTGTATTTGTTGATTTCATTTAGAATGTAGAATTTACGAGATAATTGATGATTCAAGTGGAGATTCGAAAACAAAAAAAAATTGTCATTCATGTGCGTTAAGCGTTCTGAGAAGAAGAAAAAACGAAAAAATTCAGTAAGGTAGATCGAGCTACGACGAAGATCTTTTTTCATTCGTGGATTTCATGTAGAATGTAGAATTTTCGAAATAATTGATGATTTCAATGTAAATTCGGAAACATTGTCATTAATGTGGCCCCGGGACACCTTAAGGGTTCATAGGAAATTACGAAAAAAATTCAGCAAGGTAGATCGAGCTACGGCGAAGATCTTTTTCATTCGTGGATTTCATGTAGAATGTAGAATTTTCGAAATAATTGATGATTTCAATGTAAATTCGGAAACATTGTCATTAATGTGGCCCCGGGACACCTTAAGGGTTCATAGAAAATTACGAAAAAATTCAGCAAGGTAGTTCAAGCTATGACGAAGATCCTTTGTATTTGTTGAATTCATTTAGAATGTAGAATTTACGAGATAATTGATGATTCAAGTGGAGATTCGAAAACAAAAAAAAATTGTCATTCATGTGCGTTAAGCGTTCTGAGAAGAAGAAAAAACGAAAAAATTCAGCAAGGTAGATCGAGCTACGACGAAGATCTTTTGTATTTGTGGTTTTCATGTAGAATGTAGAATTTTCGAAATAATTGATGATTTAAGTTAAAATTCAAAAATATTGTCATTCATGTGGCCCCGGGCCACCTTACGGGTTTTTAGAAAATTACGAAAAAATTCAGCAAGGTAGATCGAGCTACGGCGAAGATCTTTTTCATTCGTGGATTTCATGTAGAATGTAGAATTTTCGAAATAATTGATGATTTCAATGTAAATTCGGAAACATTGTCATTAATGTGGCCCCGGGACACCTTAAGGGTTCATAGGAAATTACGAAAAAAATTCAGCAAGGTAGATCGAGCTACGGCGAAGATCTTTTTCATTCGTGGATTTCATGTAGAATGTAGAATTTTCGAAATAATTGATGATTTCAATGTAAATTCGGAAACATTGTCATTAATGTGGCCCCGGGACACCTTAAGGGTTCATAGAAAATTACGAAAAAATTCAGCAAGGTAGTTCAAGCTATGACGAAGATCCTTTGTATTTGTTGATTTCATTTAGAATGTAGAATTTACGAGATAATTGATGATTCAAGTGGAGATTCGAAAACAAAAAAAAATTGTCATTCATGTGCGTTAAGCGTTCTGAGAAGAAGAAAAAACGAAAACATTCAGCAAGGTAGATCGAGCTACGACGAAGATCTTTTGTATTTGTGGTTTTCATGTAGAATGTAGAATTTTCGAAATAATTGATGATTTAAGTTAAAATTCAAAAATATTGTCATTCATGTGGCCCCGGGCCACCTTACGGGTTTTTAGAAAATTACGAAAAAATTCAGCAAGGTAGATCGAGCTACGGCGAAGATCTTTTTCGTTCGTGGATTTCTCGTAGAATGTAGAATTTTCGAAATAATTGATGATTTCAATGTAAATTCGGAAACATTGTCATTAATGTGGCCCCGGGACACCTTAAGGGTTCATAGGAAATTACGAAAAAAATTCAGCAAGGTAGTTCAAGCTATGACGAAGATCCTTTGTATTTGTTGATTTCATTGAGAATGTAGAATTTACGAGATAATTGATGATTCAAGCGGAGATTCGAAAACAAAAAAAAATTGTCATTCATGTGCGTTAAGCGTTCTGAGAAGAAGAAAAAACGAAAAAATTCAGTAAGGTAGATCGAGCTACGACGAAGATCTTTTTCATTCGTGGATTTCATGTAGAATGTAGAATTTTCGAAATAATTGATGATTTCAATGTAAATTCGGAAACATTGTCATTAATGTGGCCCCGGGACACCTTAAGGGTTTTTAGAAAATTACGAAAAAAATTCAGCAAGGTAGATCGAGCTACGACGAAGATCTTTTATGTTCGTTGATTTCATGTAGAATGTAGAATTTTCGAAATAATTGATGAATCAAATGAAAATTTCATAAAATTGTCATTCAAGTAGTCGCGGACCTCTTTAAGCGTGATTGAAAAATTACGAAAAAAAAATGCGCGAGTGGTACTTGTGGTTTTTATGTGAAATGAAAAATTCTCAAGAAAATCAATGATCTCAGCAAAAGTAGAAAAGTTGCTGTAGCGACCTTAAGGAATTTAGCTGCACAGCTCTCCTATCAGAGAAATTTATCCCAGCACACGAATCAACTTTTTCTTCTATGGGAGAACGAAAAAAAAATTAAAATCTCATTTGAAATTTGTAAATTAGTTTTTTTTTTGCAAAGAATAAGCTCGATATCCTCAATGACAGTTTGGAAAAAAATGCATCGATCATACGAGTTTTTCGAATTAACAGAAAATTTTGACCGTAATTTCTTGCATTTTTTTCTAGTTTTTTTTTTTTCGAATTTCGTTTTTCCCTGTTGCAGGATACCTGTATTTTTTTTTTCTTCGTTTTGCATGTTAGGACGGTAACGAGTAGTTTGCAAAAATTCGGAGAAAGCGATAGCAGTTTACGGTAGATTTTTTTATATTTTTTTTTTTTTACATTTTTCTCCCATGGCTGCTGCAAATGTGTGTGCATGTGATTGAGTTGAGAGAAAGTGGCTCGAAGCGCAAGTTTATGTTTTTTTTTTTCTTCGAAGATGTTAATACAATTTGAAAAATTTTTAGGAAAAAAAAAAAAAAAACCGAAAAATAACAAAAAAAAATCCAAAATTCGTATTTTCAAAGTCCGAAAGTATCGTGAAATTGCTCGTTCGGGCCATTCGCTTGAAATTTTTATGTTTCGCTGAATTATCACGAGTGTTTTACAATTTTCAAAAAAAGAAGAAGGTAATTTAGAAATGTGAAAAAAAAAAACAGAAAAAAACGAGAGATGTTAAAAGCATCGGTTGCAGGTGCACGACCCCCGGGGGTTGGAAAGGCCTCGCCTCCTCTCACGTACAGAGGGAGAGGGTTGATAAAGGTGGACGGAGGGTCGTGCCTTTTCATCGACGTTCTACCATTCAGTGGGATGCCTCTTGCCCCTCTGTCCCTGCCAATGCCCCCAGGTGGGTAATATCTGCCTTCTCCCCGAAGAAAAAAAATTTTTAAAAGAAAACAACCAAAAAAAAAATCATTTTTTCCCCTCACACGATCGAAATGCACTCATTAATTCATTAATAACTTAAAAAAAAAAACAAAAAACATTAAAATTTTACGAAAAAAACTCGAAAATTGACTAAACCTCACCATGGCTTCCTGTGATATGTTTTTTTTTTTAATAAAAAAAAAATTTTTTGGTATATTTTTAAATCCGAGTTAACAAAATCTTTGCCTAACTCATCCGGGGCTCTCTCGGTTTTTCGCAATAATCCAAATTTTTTCGTGCACAAAACTTGGGGAGGACCAAAAAGAAGAAAAAAAAAAAAAAAAAAATAATGCGAATATAATCCTCAGGTCATCATCAATATCGTATCACGCTTGCTACTACTACGAAAGCGATTATATCGTTCGAAATGAAGGAGGGTAATGAAGTTGCATAATTCTAAAACCGCTCACCGTTCTTTTTCTGCTTTTTTTTTTCTCTCCCTGCAAGGTGGATATTTTTTTGCGTTTTTATTTTATTCGCTCGAGTTTCTTCGTTAATCGAATTTTGATTTTTTTTTTCCTTCGCCAATAGCTGAAAGAAGTATTAAAAAAAAAAAAAAAATGACGCGAATCATTTTTTCAATGCGTGTCTTATAGAAAATATCGTATATCGTATGCACTACGGGAAGGAAGCGGTTTTTGTCTTGCGCCAATGTTTTCAGAACTCATCTGAAAATATCGGCTCGACAAAAAACGCCCACTTCCTTCCCTAGGTGCATAATATACTATTATATAAAAAAAAAATATTGTAAATAAAAATTTATCCTGCACGAGTCACACCCCACTCTCTGTTGTCGCATGAAATTTGCTTTGTAGGATAATTTAGCTCTGAC
Organism: Rhorus exstirpatorius; assembly: GCA_963564615.1. NCBI lineage: Eukaryota > Metazoa > Arthropoda > Insecta > Hymenoptera > Ichneumonidae > Rhorus > Rhorus exstirpatorius. Next base: position 20,359,797 of record OY751319.1, on the reverse strand, counting down.
CACGAAATGATAATAGATGGGGGAAAAAAAAACAAGAAAAGGTTGAAAAAAAAAGCTCTGCTTCTCTTCGCCAATTTTTCAGAAATGTTAAAAATCCAAATTTCGTTAAGATACCAAAAACAAAAAAAAAGAAATGTATAATTTCAAATTCTCCACCGAATATTGTATACAATTTTGTCCAATTTGAATACGAGTATACGAACATTCGATTATATTCGACAGTTCATAAAATGACGCTTCGAAAGAAGAAAGCTCGTAATTTTTGAATTAGAATTTCGGATTTTTTTTTTTTTCTTTTTTTTTTCGAAACAATTGAAAATTTAGATTTTTACGCATCTCTGAATCATCATTTATTCGACTTTTAACATTGATCGATAAACGCATGACAAATAATTCTGGTTAACAGTGCCTGTTGTGCTCATGTAAAAACGGTGAAAAGCCCAGAAAATTTATGCCTCTTGATCCACGTGTGTGTCCCTGTCAACAATCGTAAATTCGATCATATCGATATTTCGATAATATCAAAACATAGTTTGTTATATATCATATCGAATGTATCGGAAGCATCGAGTATTTTTACTTTATCGAAAAATCTTTAATTTCGCTCAATCGAATATATCGAATCATCCGTAATTTCGATTAATCGAATCTATCGAAGATTCGATTATTTCGTTTTACAATTATTTACAACGGATAAATCGATAATATCGATTGTATCCGAAGCATCGATTATTTCGTTAATCGATGATTAAATTAAAAAAAAAAAATTTTTTCTTTAAATCGAGAAATAGAAAATTTTTCAAAAATTAACAAAAAAAACGAAAACGAACGAAAAAAAAAAAAAAATATACAAATTCAGGTCAAACGTATGCAGAACGGAAGGAGCACCGGCGACACCACCCGGTGGGCCACCGTCTTACTCGAGGGGACCGCCGACCGGCGGTGATTGTCCGCCGGTGCCATCGGTCGGCTCGCCCGGCTCGCCGGCGCCCTCGCCATTGCCAACGCCACATTCCGAGCCGGCTTCGGTACCGCCGGCTGATCCTACGATGCCGACTCTGTCGCCGCAGCCACCGCCGAGTCATTCGTTAACAGCGCCGCCCCTGACCCCGTCGCAGACCGGACCAAAATCCGTTGCATCGTCGACGACGGCGGCGTGCAACAATCAAGCGTCGAGTCCATTGCCAGTTACTACGACGACGACAGTGACGACGACGTCGTCGACTTCGTCGTCGTCGTCGTCGTCATCGGCGACGATGACAACCCTGAAACGTCCGATATTGGCGTCGCGGGAATACGAGGGCGCTCTTCTCGATGACGAGCAACCATTGTCATGGCTCTATGATTATACGACCCAGGAGGCATGGCTCAATCATCCGGTAAAACGTTTCAAGGGAAATACGAATTCGACATCCGCGACGAATTTACGCGGTAGCAATCTTTATCCACCTACGAGCGTACAAATAATGCAAGCACAGGCGCCAAAGCTGGAGATCAAACAAGAACCAAATACGAACAATACCGTGAGCTCATTTCTGTTATTATTATTTTTTTTTTAATTATTGTTGTTGTTGTTTCAAATGAAATATCAAATTTCGTAGATTCTATTCGAGATTCGTGAATTTTTTAAATTGGCGCCGAGAATTAAAATTTTGAAGATTTTCAGGCAGAATTAGTTCTCGTTTTTTTTTTTTTTTTTTTTTTTTCTAATTTTTCAGGCTTGTGATGGAGGAGAAAGATTTGAGGTCTTTTTTTTTTTTTTTTTTTTTTTCAAATTTTTGTTCTCGCCGATTTTGGAAGGCATTTGAACGGGGGATATTTGAGATTTTAAGCTTCATTAAAAAAAATGAAGCTCGGAATCTCAAAGGATTTGGACGATCTTTCAGAATTTTGTAAAAATTATTCGAAACGCTCTCACGAGAACAAAAGAAAAAAAAAAATCGCAATGAAAATGTTAGAAAAAAAATCGAGGATCGCCTGCACCATCGGCTGAGGGGCCGTGAAGGAAAAATTTTCTTGCCACCCCGAACAGGATTTTTGAGATTTATTGTTTTTTTTTTTTTTTTTTCTTGAGAATTTTAAAATTCTGAAAAAAAAAAAAAAATAACGGCGATTAGCGATAAGAGGAGGTAGAAGAAAAAAAAGGTGGTAAAAAAAAAGTCGTATGATACGAAATTTACGGTGAAATTCCGAGCTGTGTCGCGTCTGGGAGGAATTTGGAAAAAAAAAAAAAGCAATCATGAATTTTGGATATTTTGGATTTGCAAAATTCCATCCAACGCCCTTCCCCATTTTTTAACGACGGGGGAAAAAAAAAAAAAAAAAAACGCTTTTCTCGCTTGATAGAGTGGATTTTTTGTTCTTTTCTTTTAATTTACTTTTTTTTTTCTTTCTTTCTTTCTTTTCTTTTCTTTTCTTTAAATTCATCTAATTGTCCTCGTTGAACAGGGCGAATGCATGGGTGGCGGTAGAAACGATCCTTACGAGTTCGACGCCACCGGCGAGGAGAACGGGGTCGGTGTCGATGGCCTGAGACGCCAGAGGGACGATCAGCCGAAGCCAGGATCATTGTTCACGAGCGAGGGACTGCAGGCGTCCTACAAGGATCTCGAACAAATATTTGACAATTCCGATCCGGATACCTCCAGCGACGAGACGGTATATTTCAATTCTTTTTTTTTTTTTTTTCGTGTTTTTTCCCTACCCTCAAATTTGATTTTAAGTCTATTTTTTTTTTTATTTTTTACATCTCAGACGACATGGGGGGAGTTGAAGACATTTTGAGGGTCAAGGAAACCGTAAAAAAATATTATTTTTAAATTCATTACAAAAATGTAATCGCGCAATTTTTTTTTTTTTAATTATTCTTATTCCTCGTTGAGCAAGCTGGTTGGCAAAACAAATTCAGGAGGCTTATATATATATATATAGTAAATATATATATACATATGTTTATGAAATGGCGATCTCGAAATTTTTTCCCCTCTGCGAAAAAAAAAATATCCAAAATTCATGACTCGCAAGTTTTTTTTTTCTCGTGTGAATTTTCGGTGTAATTAATTTTTAAATGTAGTTGAATGCCGAATAACGAATATTTTCTTCGTTTGGTAGGGATTTTTTTTTTTTTTTTTTTTTTTTTCGAATATTCATTCATTGTGAAAAATTGCTATATACGTAAATGAATTATTTTTAATTATTATAAGATATTTATTATTATATGACGTATTTCATGATTCGTCAGCAAATATTTCGGATTCCTTTGCCTTTCTCACGTCTTGCTGTATGTTGTAAGAGGCGATGATTTGCAAAATTATAGTCTCGTTACTCTACAGGCACTTTTTTTTTTTTTTTTTCGAAACTTGTCTCTTCTTCGGAACTTTAGCTAATCAGACTTGAGAAAGATCTCGATGTTGTTTCAGCCAACGCCAGTAAATTTCGGGATATGAATTTTACGAAGCATAAAAATTGTGTAAAAAATGACGGATATAAAAAAAATTATGCCTCGGAACGTATTGGCAGTAGCTTAAATTACTGAAGGACTTATCTCACGTCAAATTAGTTTGAATTTTTGAAAAAAAAAAGTATGTGCTTGAGAATTAAAAAATTAAATACTTAATTCGGTGATGATCGTCTGTTCGTCCCACTCTCTAATTTTTTTTTTTACAGAAAATTACATAAAATTTTCGGGAAAAAAATTGAAATGAATTCTTTTCAGGGTGCTGACCTTGAAGAATGAAACTGATATTTTTTCTGAAAATTTTGCCTTTTTTTTTTAACGCAGAACAGTATTTTTTTATCTTTATATTTTTTTTTTTAACTGGCCGTAGGAACTGAAGAATGATCCAACAATTATCGAAGATAGAAATACTGAATAATTTTGGACTCAAAAAACTTGCTGATGAATCATGAAATGTGTCATACATCATAAATATGTATATGAGAAACGATACGAAATTATTCGAGGATAAAGTAGACTTTACAAAAATATATTTATAAATGAAAAAGGGCGTCTGGAAAGAAAAATTTTCGTTCTCCAAACGTCGAAAAAGTCGACAACTTGGATAAAATGAATTATCGTGAAAGGCGAAACTTGTAGCACAATTCAAAATGGTCGCTCAATCGACTTTTCCATTTTCGCATCGGATAATCATTTATTTCCGAAAAATCTGCACTTTTCGTCAAAGTCATAGTTTAAAAAAAAAAAAAAAAAAACGTCGTTTCATCCACCGAAACGAGTGTCTTGAATTTTTTTTCCACAATTTTCCGTCGAGCCTGGAAAAACGCGAACTTACCGGTTCTTTTTTTTTTTTCCAAAACTCAATGCCGAACATTAGTAACGCCTGGTTCATTTATGTGCCGTAAAAATTCAAAATTTCATAAAATTTGAACCCTTCGATGGATTATCGCCGAATTCAATAACAAAAATCCTTGTCTCCTAGCCTAGTTACGTAAAAAGTTTCGACCTCATAGCTGAAAATGTACGAAAGTTAGAGCGAGTACAGACTTTTTTTTTTAATTGAAAATTCCATAACATCGAAAATTTTTGAACAATTTTGTCAAAAATTGCAACAAACCATGGACGTTTAATCCCCCCCGACTTATGTAGCAAAATTGGGCAAGATTGCTCAAGGCGTTCTCGAGATTTTTTGACATTTGCAAGGCATGCATCCAAACATTTTTTTTTTTTTTTTTTTCTAAATCTGATTTCTTGTCTATTCGGAACGCTTTAGCCGCTCTGACAAAAATTTCGAAAAATAAATAAAAAAATATCACGAAAACAAAGCTCGACGAGAAAGCCAAAAATACAAAAAAAAAAAAAAAAAAATCCGCCCTTTTTGCGCCAAAGCATGAAAAAAAAAAAAAAAATGTTTCTTCCTCTCCGTTTCCCCAGAATCTCAATCAGCTGCAAGTACAAACGCCACCGGGTTCGAACAAATCGGCTGGTATCCACGAGGAAACGCGTCACGATTCATCGACGAAGCACAACGGTCGTGGGGTCGGTGCTCTACGACCCGAGGAATTATCAAAAATGTTTCCAACTCCGCCGTCCCTCGAGCACAATCCCGTCGCGTCGCCTTGTCAGCTAAACGAAACGACCATGGATCAGACGGAATTGAATTCGATCGTCAGAGCACAGAGACAGCAAGCGCCTGATATTTATCCAAATATGGGCTCACCGCAGGAGGAAACCATCGACGATTGGTCGTATGTTTTCAAGCCGGCAACGTTATCGCGTCTCGTTGGCTCGTCGAAGTATGCACCATTGACGAATTTACCGAGTCAATCGTTGCCGGCCGTGTCAATGCCGTTGCACTGCGTTTATCGACCATCATGGCAATGCGCCCAGTCGTCAACGACGCTTAACGAAAAAACCATCCAAGCAACGTCACGCGTTGGCGCACCGACGATCTGTCAGACTCAGGCGATTCAAAATTCAACGAATTCTCAACAAATCCAGCAACAAACGACAACGACGACGACAATGACAATGACAATGACGACGACAACGACGACGACAACGCCGACGATGACATCGACGACGACGACGACGACGATTTTACAGCAGCAGCAACAAAATGGCCAACAATTGTGCCCGGCGAGTCCGGCCCAGTTGAATTTATCGTATCGCGGTGGTACAACGACCCCGCAATCGACCAGCAGCAGCGGCTGCGGTGGCAGACCGCCACCCCCGCCTTACGATCAACCGAGTCCCGCGACATCGACGAGCTCGTCGTATATTAATAAAAATTTAAACAGCATCGAGGCCGATACACCCGGACCAGCCAGAATACCCGAATCAAATTCCCTCCTCGTAAATATACTCCTCGGTGACACTTCGTTGAATATATTTCGCGATCATAATTTCGACAGTTGCAGCCTTTGCGTTTGCAATGCCGGGCCAAAAGTCGTTGGTAACATAAAAGGCGCCGATGCCGGTTATTATTTAGCCGGTACATGGACGAGCAGCAGCAGCAGCAACAATAACAATAACAATAACAATAACAACAACAGCGGCAGCAGCAGCGTCGGTCTAAGCGGCAATTCGAGCGTAATATTTCCGGATGACGATCCGATACGCTGCAGTTGCGGCTTCAGCGCTGTCGTAAATCGTCGCTTGTCTCATCGGGCCGGTCTGTTTTACGAGGACGAAATGGAGATAACCGGTATCGCCGATGATCCAGCGGACAAGAAAAAACCATCGCTCGTCACGTTTGCCCCGGGAATGGAAAAAAATCCCGACTCATCGCTGGATTCCTTGACATCCGGTGTGCTGGAATTGTTGCGCGAACAGTGCACGATTGTTCAGAGCTCGACGAGCAGCCTTTATCGAGCGGCGAAAATTTATTCGAGCTCGAAGAGTCGCGAGGGCCTCTCGACCAGCCTCAATGGCCTCGAATTCAACGATGGCAATGACGTCTCGTTGCATGCGATCGAGCAAGCGAAAAATGATAGCTTACCGTGCGAACGCGCCAAGAATTGCGCTGGTGTGCATCGTTGGGCATTCGTACGCGCTCATGGGCCACGTTGCACCGGTGATATCGTGAGAATGATGAGGTCGCTGCAGCCGTTGCTGCAGGAAGCCGTGCAGAAGAAATGCACGACGAGAATGTGGGAAGCGCCGTATACGGTTGCCGGTCCCCTGACATGGCGACAGTTTCATCGTTTGGCCGGCCGCGGCACCGACGATCGCTGCGAGCCTCAGCCCATACCCGCCCTCGTTGTCGGCTACGATCGCGACTGGCTTTCCCTGTCGCCTTATGCCCTCAGCTACTGGGAAAAATTGCTCCTCGAGCCTTACGCCGGCTCGCGCGACGTTGCCTATGTCGTGCTCGCGCCCGACAACGACTGCGTCGTCGGCAAAGTAAAATCTTTCTTTCGCGAATTGTCCACCACGTATGAGGTAAGCCGCGTATATATGAGGTTATATGCATGATTTGAGGGGGGGGGGGGGGGGGGGAAAGAAATAATAATAATAATAATAATAAAAACGCGGGCTGCAATATTGAAATGGTACATTCGTGATGGCCACTGGTCAGGGAAAACAGGGAAGTCGGGGGAATTCGAAAATGGTCAGGGAATTTTTTTTTAATGAACCAGGGAGTTTTTTTTTTGGTAATACGGAACGAGAGAGGATGGGCTATAAAGGAGCAAATTTTTTTTTCCACCTGCTCAGAATTTTCAATCGAAATGTTGGATCGAAATAGTATTAAAAATTTGTAACGCTATGCATGCTTAAGCGTTGGACCGGTGTCGCGCCGCGCCACGAAGAGAGACTAGAGAGAATAGAATAGAATATAATGTATTTTTATTATAACCAGGGTGGGCACCCCAAAGTATAAACAGAGAAAAATACAGAGAGAGACAGACTTAAAAATAATAATGATAATAACAAGTTTGAGACGATAACTGAGAATAACAATAAGAATAAAGTAGAGCGAGCAGTGGCCCAGTTGGTCCGACTCTGGACTGCCACGCAGGCGGCCAGGGTTCGATCCCGCGGCCGGCACCAATGGATTTTTCCAGATGCTTTTTCTGCGAGCTCGGTGGTTCGAAACCCACCTTAAATTGTAGGTTCTCACAAATACACTTGGCCAATAGCAATGAGGTTGCAAAAATCGAGAGAGAAAAATAGTTCCGTAAATGAACAGAAAAACTAAAATAGTGGGGCCCAGTGTAAGAGTGATATAGTGAATGAAAGTGTTGTAAAAAGCCGAAAAGGCTATGCAAGTAAAACTTACTACTACTACTACTACAGAGAGACAGACTTAAAAATAATAATGATGATAACAAGTTTGAGACGATAACTGAGAATAACAATAAGAATAAAGATATGAAATCATTCAGAGAATTTCATTTGCATATTAGCTGTAGCTGAGAGAACAGACTTAAAAATAATAATAATAATAACGAGTTTGAGACGATAACTGAGAATAACAATAAGAATAACAATAAGAAGTCATTCAGTGAATTGCGTTTACATATTGACTGTAGCTGAGAGAAGAACCTATCCTAAGCTTACTAAATACTCGAATAGCAATTTTTTAAACGCAGCAAGGGAGGAGGAGGAGAGAGAGAGAGAGAGAGAGAGAGATTGATTGATTGATTTATTTATTAATTATGCCATGGCAAGCCTTTACAGAAAATAAAAAAAAAATACAGAAAACAAAACATTATAATATAGAAGATAGATTATAGAAGATAGATTATAGGATAATAAAAACGGATTGTGATAGAGTAAGCTGTTGCGAGCTGAATACATCTTGGAAAATTCAGCAATTCAAGATTGCGATACTATTAGATACTTGAGAGATAGAGAGAGTTAAATTGGCACTATTAGTTCGAATTTTAGTCGGGGAAAAATTATAATTTGGTCAGGAAAAGTCAGGGAATATTTCCAACTCTTTTTAGTGGCCACCATGTACATTATGCTACTAGGGAGGAAAGTGCGTGATTTTCGCCGAGTGCGAGGTTTGCTGCCCGAGAGAAGCGAGGGCAGCACGAGCACGAGGCTCGCATTTTACTTTTTTGCACGCAAAATTATATTTCTTCCCTCTGGTCAAAAATTGATCACTTTCCGCCCGCGTTGCAGGGATTGAATATGGCAATTTTATCATAGTCGGGTAAAAATGAATTTTTCGGGCTCGATGAGGAATTTCGAGTTTTTCTTTTTCTTTTTTTCGCGGGAGTAGTGTCCGCGGGAGATGGTCGAATCTTGAGGATATGCGGAGGAAAAAAAAAGATTTTTTTTTCCCCGTTAAGACGAATGGGGACCGTGTTCTATAAATTGTGAGCTCGGAATGACGGGATAAAAATGTAAATTCTCGAAATGAGATTACTTCATTTCTTGCGGTTTTCTGACGTGAAAAAAAAGAAAAAAAAATATTGAAAATAGATTTTTTGGGCTTGAGGAGAAATTTCGAGTTTTTCTTTTTTTTTTCGTGAGAGCAAAGTCTGTGCGAGAGAATCGAACTTTGAGAATATGCGGAGAAAAAAAAATTGATTTTCTTTTCCGGATAAGACGGAAAGAACCGTGTTCTATAAATTGTGAGTTTGGAATGAAGAAATTGGAGGGACGGGTAAATGTAGATTCTCGGGATGAGATGGAGATTTTTTCGTTTTTGCGGTTTTCTGACGGGAAAAAAATAATGTCGGGTGCAATATTGAAAAGGATTTTTTTTCGCGCTTAAGAACCCGGAATTTCGAGTCTCGTCGCTGTGGTAAAATTGTTCCCGAGGGTTTCGAACTTTATGAAATTAAAATCGATTTTTGTTTACCTCCGATCCGGGGGATACTTCAGCCGATTACTTTTCTCAAACGCAATAGAGGGCGTATTTTTTTTTTCAAATTTTTAGATAATATTTTCTCTTCGCATTAAAAAAGAAAAAGGGGAAAAAAAAAAAATCATACCGCCCATTGTCTCGCAGATCTGTCGATTGGGTAGGCACACACCGATCACGAAAGCCGTACGGGACGGTATTTTGCGGGTCGGCAAAGCCAGCGTGCAGAAAGTTACGAAACAGCCGATTGACGAGTGGTTCAAGCTTCTCGGTGACAATCAAATTGGCGAATTATTGCGTCTGTACGCTCACGTGTGCAATAATCGTCTAGCGCCATATCTCACTCAGGTAATACAGGATCGTAGCTTGCTGGATCACGGTGATTCGACGAGCAAGCAACAGACGACTTCCGTCTCGGTTGCCGACTCGATGCCACCGACACCGGACGGTGGAACTATCAAGAGCGAGCCGAATGGTAATTTTTTTTTTTTTTTTTTCAAATACAAAAATAATTATAGTAATAATAATATAAAAGTAATAATTTTATTTGAAATATTATTATTATTTTTGTTGTTATTATTATTTATTTATTTTTCAGAAGGTGAAACAGCGCGTAGCGAGACACCGTCGTCGAATCCAACGCCGAATGCAAACTCGACGATGGGTAATACAACACCGACGCAACAGACGCAAACTTCGACGAGCTCGACGTCGCCAACGGGACAAAATAATCCGGGAACGACGACGACAACGGCGCAAACGACCACGACGAACATTGGACCGGACGAGGAAGAGGTCGAGCCACCCGCGGTTGTCGTTTACATGGTCGAGCCGTTTTCCCTCGGCGGCACCGACGATCCCGATCGTCGACGTCTCGCTATTCTCGCGCTGCTCAGAGCCTATTCCGCCGCTGTCGCCAGCATGCCCGAAAATATACGATCGAACATCAATGTTCAGGTATAGAAGAGATGAAAAATAACAAAAAAATAAATTATATTATATTGAAATTACAAATCAATTCGAAATTCAAGATTTCGAACGGAAAAAAGATTGAAAATTTCAAGAAAAGTTTCAGAAAACTTTTCAAATGGCTAATAATAATAATAAATTCAAAATTCAAGATCTCAAAAAAAAAAAATTCAAATTTTCGTAATATTTCGAATATTAAAAATTTGAAAGAAAAAAATTTCAAGAAAAATTTCAAAGTATCGAAAATTAAAAAATCTCAATTATTTGAATTTTCGAAAACTAAAAATGGCTAATAATAATAATAATAATAATAATAATAATAATAATAATAATAATAATAAATTAAAGATTTCGATAGAAAAAAAACAAAGAATGGAAATTTTGAAATATTTCGTATATAAAAAATTTGAAAAAAAAAAAAAAAGAAAAATTTTGAAATATCAAAATTTAAAAAAAATCTCAATGATTTGAATTTTCGAAAACTTTGGAAATGTCTAAAAAAAAAAAAAAAATCAATAATCATAATTCTACAGTTGATATCGTTGGAGAGCATAATGGAATTGGGACGGACTCGCGAGAGGCGAAAGATACAGGACGAGATGAGAGCATTGGCATTGAACGTTTTTCTGCAAGGACGACGTCTGCTCAATCACAATTCCACGGTAAAGAGTCTAACGGGATTCGGCACAGCAGCCGAAGCCGATCTGTTTCTCAAGAGCAAAGACGTGAGTGTTTGAAAATTCAATTTCTCAACGGAAAAATGTAATTTTTCAAACAAAAAAAAAACAAAATTGCGCATTATCGTTATTGAAACTTGTGTGTTTTTTTTTTTTTTTTTTTTTTTAAATTCAGGATCGGAACAAATCGCCTTACAAGCTCTACGCGCCGGCTTACGTTCTCGCGCCGCTGAGATCGAAGAGCGAAGCACCGGAGAGCTTCGGGATTGCCGGACCGGAGGAATGCGCCGTACTTTATCTGAGCTATTGCCTGAGCGAGGATCAATCGAGATTATTGGCTGTCGCGACGGATGATCGGGGCGAGATATTCGAGACCGCGACGATAAACATCGACGTGCCTAATCGAAAGAGAAGAAAACGAGCCTCGGCGAGACGCGTCGGTTTGCAAAAACTCATGGATTTCATATTGGGCGTCATGTCGCAGGGTGTAAGTATCGGGGAAAAAAAAAAAAAATGAACGTTAAAATTGGATAAACTTCCGCATTGCCTTCCTCGTTGCAAAGTTACCTCTACGAGGAGATGGTTTTTTGTAGTTTCGTGCAATTTCGAGATGTTTTTCGTAATTTTGGCTTCCTCGTAGAAGAAAATATCGAATTTTCCAAACCCGATATGTCCTTGCGCAAATCCCATCTCTTAGGATACTCGTGTAATTTTTTTTTTTTTTTTTTTTTTTTTTTTTTTTGCGTTGATAATCCTCAAATTTGCGACAGACAAAGAGAGAGAGAGCGGATCACAGATATTTTTTTCGTAAATTTCAAAGCTTTATGAAATCCGAGAATCCCTCAAGCGATTCTTGCCAAATTTCAAATCAAATTAAATATTGAACATTGGATTATCCCATAGCTTATTTACGTGGAAAGTGCTGGCATGATTTTTGGTGTAAATTCACGAAAGTTTGACTTCAAATTTCAATTTCCCATAAAAATTCGAAATTTCAAAAAAACAAAACAAAAAAAATACAAAATTCCGTAAAATCCGAACCCTTCGATCGATCGTCGCCAAAATCAATAACGAATATCCCTGTCCCCTGGCCTATTTACCTGAAAAATTTCTACTCGACAGCTCCAAATTTACGAACGTTAGAGCGAGTTTTTTTTTGAAAAATTCTATAAAATTTAAATTTTCGAGAAATTTTGACGAAAATTGCAACAAACTTGGGGCGGGAGGTGTTTACTGTCCCATACTTATGTGCGAAATTTGAGCACGATAGCTTTTTATTTATTTTTATTAAAAAAAAAAAAAAAAAACACTTTTTATTTATTTTCAAAAGGTTCAACCATGGAGACTGGTGGTTGGTCGGGTCGGTCGTATAGGTCACGGTGAATTGAAAGGCTGGAGCTGGTTATTGTCGCGCAAGGCATTGCTCAAAGCTTCGAAGCATCTCAAGGATATTTGCGGACAGTGCAGTTTGCTTTATCCATCGGCTGCGCCGTGCGTTCTTAGCGCCTGTCTCGTATCACTCGAGCCGGACTCGACGCTGCGATTGATGGCCGATCAATTCACCCCCGACGAGAGATTCAGCCAGGCATCGGTAAATTGTCAATTATCGACACCGCAGGACGTTACGTGCACTCACATACTCGTATTTCCAACATCAGCGACGACCCAGGTTAGTCCGAATTTTATATCGTAAGAAAAAAACAAAAAAAAGGTGGAACGGCCCGGTTAATGAATCTAAGTTTTTTTTTTTTTTTTTTTTTAAATCATATACAGGTACGGTATTCCAAAATTTTTGTTAATTTTCAATAACATGAAAAATTCTGAGCATATGGATATTTTTTTTTGCATAGAAAAATATAATATTCCGAATGACCCAATTAATGAACGGTCTTAAATGAATCGAAAAACTTGTCGGAAAATAATCGTTTAATCTCTTTTTTTTAAATCATATAAGCAATAAAAGGTACACATATAAAATCGTAATTTCAATTTTATAATTTATATAATTATTATATTATATATATATATATATATAATCTATATAATTTACTATTTTGAAATTATATTTTTAATTCATACATTTTTTTCGGCTTATAAAATGTCATAAGAAAAATTTGGCCATGATCGTTGAGTACAGAAATAATAATGGGTAAATATAAAAAAAAAATTAATTCAACTGAATTTTCAAGTAAAGTGATAAATTGACGGGATTATGAAATGCCGTTCATCAAAACCCGGACACGCCGTGAATTCAATGTCCGAATTACTGATACTCGTATTTTCGAGATTAAAAAAAAAAAAAAAAACGAACCTCTTCGATCGTTTTTAATAAGCTTGACGACAAATTTGAACATTTCTGCGCAATAAAAAGCACACGTTCTAAGAAATCTTCTGCCTGCACGACGAAGATAACCAGCGAAAAACATTAGCCCCTGCTTAAAACGTTGGCCGCTTACGAATGGCCCGAAATGCGGCCCAGATGAAAGCATAAATTTTTACGGCAATATTTAAAATTTGTCGGGAATAAAAATTACTTTAAATTTTTTCCTAGTCGTTAAACTCGAAAAGTGAACTTTCATTCGTCGATTTTACATTAGCGATGCGAAGGAAAAAAAAAAAAACAATCTATAAATCATATCTACATCGGAAAATGTCGGATTGTTCATTGATCGGAAGACGGTCATTATTATTCGGGTGGTTAGCGGTATTTTGTGAAATAGTTTTTTTTTTTTTTCTCCTCGAAATTTAATTCAACCGAATTTTTACGCAGTCATCGCAGACGGCGTTTCAGGAGCAACATATTAACGGGCCCGAGCTGGGCGACGACGAGCTATTCTCGGCTCTGAATGACGATATGCCCGAGGGCATGGAGGGAATGGGCGATTTCAATGATATATTCAATGTATGGCCGGAGGCAGGAGCCGGCGGTAGTCAGAGCCCCGGCGGCAGTCCTCACAGACCGGAAGGCTCGCCGCTCGGCGGCGACGGCGGTGGCTCAGGAATGGGAAATCACGATGGCCCGGGAAGTCCATTTCCTTGCAGCAATACACCCAGGGTTTGTTTTTCTTTTTTTCTTATTTTATTTCTATTTTGTAATTTTATTTGATTTTTTTTTTTTCATAATTTATGGGTAAAAAATTTTTTTTGTTGTAAATAACAATAATGACGATTTTTTGTTTTTTTTTTTTCGTAAAACAGGGCGCAGTGGCTGATCAGGCTGAGGAAGTTGGGACACTTCTGCAGCAGCCTCTCGCCCTTGGATATATGGTCTCGACAGCGCCGACCGGTCGAATGCCACCGTGGTTCTGGGCCGCTTGTCCCCATCTCGAGGGCGTTTGCCCGGCATTCCTCAAGAACGCGCTGCATCTTCACAGTCCCGCGATACAGCAGAACAGCGACGATCTATTGCAGCAACAAAGCGCACTTACGGCTCATCCATTGGACTCGCAATACACCACCGATGTTCTGAGGTTTGAGAATCCTTTTTTTTTTTTTTTCGTTTTTTTTTTTTTTCACTCGTTCAATATGGAAAATTGAGCGATTACGCGTAGTAGGGAGGGAGGATCCAACCGGAAGTGATTAGGGATTTTCTTTTTTTCGAGGCGAAAAGTATGAAAAATTTGCTATCAATCAATTGAAAAAGGAGCTTCGTTCTCGGGGAGCAATATTATACCGGGGATTAAAAAAAAAAAAAAGGATTTGCAAGGACGGCGAGGAGAAATGGCAAAAAAAAAATGAGATTGTCACTTTTACGTTCAGAACATGAAGTATACAATCAGTTTTTTTTTTTTTTTTTTTTTTTTTTTTTTAAAGGTGGATCTAGCACGAATCGTAGGGTACAGAAAAAAATAATCTTGTAGTATATGGTAGATGAAGTGTCCTTATTCGTGTATGCAAATTTTCAGACCAGGTCACGGACTAAATGAGAGAGATAAAAAATTTTGAAACTCGGGAGTTTTAACCATCCTACGCTACGCGGATGTTGACAAAAAGTGTTGATTAGATCACGAGGATCACGAATATATCAATAATTTGTGGGGTCGAAGACTTATTTTTTTCGGATATCACGAGTCAAAGTTACAGGCTAGCCACGAGTAATCCGTGAGCCTCCTTAAGGTAGTTCGGTCGA
This sequence comes from Rhorus exstirpatorius, assembly GCA_963564615.1. Lineage (NCBI taxonomy): Eukaryota > Metazoa > Arthropoda > Insecta > Hymenoptera > Ichneumonidae > Rhorus > Rhorus exstirpatorius. Next base: position 20,344,744 of record OY751319.1, on the reverse strand, counting down.
ATTGAGGTTCACGTTTAACACCCTGTTTTTTTGCATTTAATCAAAAGAGTTGACCTTGCTCTACATGTCTGCAAAATTTCAAATTAATTTACCGTGTAGTTTTTGCGTAATTAATAAATAAGTTAACATTGCTCTTATAGGGCATATAAGGCTCAGATGGCACGCCAACTATCGAAATTTCAGTATACACGAAAAATTAATCGTTTAAGGGCAAAAAAAAAAAAACATACCACAATAATGGTTGATATCTATAAGAGATATTTACCAAAGATTTAAGTCGATTTACCGTACGGTTTTTTTTTTTAATTTCAATAATTAATGCGAGTCCGCGGTCTCTGTCCTTGTCATACACCGGATCTGCTCGCTAGCGGAAGACTAGGGGAAAAAAACATGTGAAAATCGAAGCTAATCCGCGTCTCACTTCAGATTCGATGAACGCCAGCAAAAGTGGTTCCGAACAACTGTCACATTTGAGTTGTTCGGCAAGATATACAATGTCAACTAGACGAGTTCCGAGTTCATTGCATACTGGCCGTTGATTCAACTGTACTTGCCTCGAGACGAGCCTTTTTTCTCCCCTGTTCTTCATTATACTGTTTTAAAGCATACAACAAAACTCGCGAATGCAATCCAGTAACTTTATGCGTAAGGTTAGATTAGCTCGCTCCCTAACGTAGAGAATTAGTCAAGTTGAGTCTGTCATTATTCCAGGTATTAATTATTATTAACTTATTATTTACACCCTAAAAGAAGCTTGTAATATTTTTTTATGCAACAATTCAATTTATCATAGCTTTCATATGGTTAAATTGTACGTAAATAAATCTGAATTACGGATGAAATTTGACTTCGGCCAAACTCGACCGAACTACCTTAATAGCGAGAAAAGTGAAATTTTTCCGTTCCACTTTTTTCCCTGCTTGATCACAAGTTACAATGTCATTTTGTCCAAAGCTCGTAATTCAATGACAAAACGCACGAAAAACGAAGAATCGCGCGTTTTTTATTTTCTGAAATTGCGAGGGTTCGCTAAAATTCCTGTTTCATTCGCCTTACGGAAGAGTTGGGACACGAGGCGATCGGAAATTTTCCGCTAATTACGAATCGCGTCGATTTTTTTTTCGGAAACCCAAAATTTCGATATGAAAACGAACAAACGAGAAAACGAAAGTATGAAAATTTTTTTTTTCATTTCCCAAAGTTTTATGGGTTCACTAAAATTGCTGCAACTCTTCTCCCCGATAAAGTTGAAACTTCATTCAGTGCTCATTCTTTTCGCAATCGTCTTAACTTTAAAATAGCGCTTGGTTCATCGAGCCTGCAATTTAAAAAAAAATTGTTTTTGCGAATATTTCAAAGTCGGACCAACGATTTTTTGCCATTTTAGCCCATTTTCTCTTTGGCCTCAAATTCGTTGATTTTCAAGATGCTCCTTTGGGCACAAAAAATACTACCGATTGGGTTATTAAAATTTTTTTTTTATTCCACTGTAAAGATTATAGTAGGCGTCTATGATTTGAATTTTCGTGGTATGAAAATAATTGATAACTATTTTTAGAATGATTAAAAAATAAATTCTTTTGTCACTCTGTTTTATTGACACAAAAGCACATTAATAGCAAATTAAAATCGAACTTTTTTTTTTTTTAAACCCAATTTCGATGGTGCTGCACTCTACTGTAGAAAAAAAAATGAGTTAATTATAAGATATTCGGGTTCGTGGAAGGAATATCTGAATGAAGTATGTTCACTTTTTCAATTGAACTTGTGGAAAGCTGATTCCTTCGTACATTCTATGCTAAAACGGAATTTTGAAATTGAAATTTCTTGCGAAACACGCGAGGAGCGTGATCTGAAACTTTGCATTCTTAAGAAGGTTCTTAACATCAATTGGGCGCGGCAAGGGCAAGGGGGCAGATTGCGTTCGGCATTTGTTTCACCAAATACTTTTTCATTTTATTAATTTGCCATTAATCACGCTCAATTCTGTTTACCAAGTATATATTTCACAATCGGCACGGTGAAAAACTTTCTTTATGGTCAAATTATATCTATAAAGGTCTAATCTGTCGTTTAAGCGATTCTTCGGGGAAATGTTATCGTTTTTTCACTCCTAAAATAATCTCGAATCATAGCTTCGAATACTTCTCCCACAAGAGCCCACACGTATGAGCGGCATATTTAATGTTTTTTTTTTCTCCTCAACTACGTGGTCAAAAAAATCTGAAATAATTACGGTGTATTTCTAGTACTAGCACAAAAACCTCCCCTCAAATTTTAGAATCATTCTTGCCCCTTTTTCTCTGGTTTAAGAACCTCCTTAAGCAACAAGGTTTTTCAGGTTTAAGATATTTTCAATTCACGAAATTCTCCGAGAAATTACCGAAAAGTACAAGGACTACCTTAAAACGATTGCTTTTTTTTTTTTAATTAATTTTGTCGTAACGTTTATCGATATCTTTTTTTTTTTTTTAATAATTTTTAGATACGTCCTGGAAGGCTACAACGCGTTATCCTGGCTGGCCGTCGATGCGAACACGAAGGATCGTTTGTCGTGTTTGCCGGTACACGTGCAAGCGCTCATGCAGCTTTATCACGCGGCTGCTGCCCTCGTCTGACCCACACCCTCACGCCTTGTAGCGCGATGCGCAAATCTCACAAAAATCATAATCGTCATAATGAAAATCCGGGGGCTTTGCGCGAGAGCAATTTCATTCCAGATTTTGATAAAATGACTTTTCTCTCACCTCTTGAACGAAAAGCGACTATCGACGAGAGAGAGAAAGAAAGAAAGAAAGAAAGAAAAGGGAAAGACCACCGTTATCCTAATTACGTCCCTGCCCTAACGTGTCAGGCTACGCGTAAAACACTTGTGTGTCACGTGACAATGGGAAAAGCCCGATAGAGGGCGCTGTTACGATAAACAACAAAATGGCGGTCGTAAATCGCGAGAGAAAAAGCTCGGAAGACAAAATGGACGTTGGTCTCGGTAATAAACACTTTTTGTGATGCGATCGACGTTATTTTTGTCTAACCGGCGATCGTTGACTGATCGATACTGCGTATTTTTACCAATTTAAAGTAAAAAAAAACAAACACACACAAACAAACATGACTCACGTCTGCCATCTTGGAAAGTTGCAGCTTTGTTCGCCAGGAGCGCTTTGGATAACGGGAATCGTCGATAGGTGGCGCTGATCAAATTAGAACAAAATAACCGACGTAAATCGTGGGATTTCAGAGAGATAACCGAACGTATACGGGGGACAAAATAGCGTTGGTCGCGGTAATATGAACACTCGTTGCGATGCGATTGACGTTATTTTTGCCCAGCAGCGGTCGTTAATTTTGATCAATAACGCGTATTTTTACCAATTTAAAATTAAAAAAAAAAAAAAACAAACAAACATGATCCACGTCTGCCATCTTGGAAGGTTGCAGCTTTGTCCGTTTGGAGCGCTTTGGATAACGGGAATCGTCGATAGGTGGCGCTGATCAAATGAGAACAGAATAACCGACGTCAATTGCGGGATTTTCAAAGAGATAACCGAACGTTCGGCGGACAAAATGGCGCTAGTCGCAGTGATAAAAACTTGTTGCGACGCGATTGACGTTATTTTTGTCTAAAAAAAACGCTCGTTTAACTCGTCGATAGAGTGTATTTTTTACTAATTTAAAGTAAAAAAACAAACGCGATCTCACGTTTTCGGCTTCTTGGAAAGTTGCAACTCTGTCCGCTAGGAGTGCCGTGGCAACGGGAATCACCGATAGATCGCGCTCATCAAATTCAAAACAAAATGGCCGTGATTTATCGTGATTTCGAAACGCGTATAACACTTGTGGCGATGCGATTGACATTATTTTTTGTTTGCAAACGATCGTTAACCGATCGACACAGTAAATTTTGACTAATTTGAAGGGGGGGATGGGATGGGGACAAACCCGATCCACGCCCGCCATCTTGACAAAGTTTCAACCTCGTCCGTTGAAAATCGTGTTTTTTTTTTTTTTTTTTTTTAAATCCCTACAACCGCGAGGGAAACAAAAAAAAATGTCTTCTCGATTGCAAAACGACGTTCTCAAATCCCCTCTACCCACTTTTCGAAACTTTTTCATCCGGCGAGTCGAATTGTTTTGTTTTTTTTTTTTTTTTTTTTTTTTTTTTTTTTTTTTTTTTTTTTTTTCGTACTCCAAATGGCCGAGAATTTTACAAAAAGTTGAAGAATAACGAGGAAAAAAAAAATGTGAAACAACTGCCGGCAATCACGATCAAAGTGCAAATTTATTTGAGCACACCGGGCGCGCGAGCACGAGGAGCAAAAAAATGAAAAAAAAAAAAAAAAAAAAAAAAACAATTTTTTTTTTTTTAATAAAATGAAAACAATACTTTGCATCTCGGTTTAGATAGTTCAATTTAAATGAAGGAATAAATAAATGAATAATAAATAATAATAATAATAATAATGATGATGAAAAATCGGAATCTCTAGGGGAATGATCGCGTGTATCCAAATGTTTTTTAATTATAAATTGAATCTTTGTACAAAGCTTTTACTTATTGCCCACCACGCGACGAAGTAATACAAATGATATTACGTTGTTTTTTAATTTTATATAGATGAATATAGAGAGAATAGATTTAAAAAACAAAAAAAAAAAAAAGATGATCAAACGAGGGAGAGAGAGAGCAGGACCCCATGTTTTTTTTTGTCTTGTTTTAAAAATTTGCCTCGTTAAAGCCCCCTGGTGTGAGATCTAAAATTACGAAAAAAAAAAAAAAAAATGATAAATTACAAAGTTCTCGCGTTATCGGGTCCCCTGTTATCACGTTTCCTAGACCCGATTGACGCGAGATCACGACAGCGAGCAAAAAAAAAAAAAAAAAAACATTTTATTCGAAATTAGGTGACCTATATTATACATACATTATAGTGTTAAAAAGAAATAATAATTAAAAATTGTTTTCAAGAATAATTTATCAAGACATCGCCGAGTTTAGAGAATTGAATTTAAGTGAAAAAAAAGGATAGAAAATAACACAGAGAGAGAGAGAGAGAGAGAAACCGGAAGCGTCTGGGGACCGATTGGCGAAAAAAAAAAGAAAACAAAAAATTAATGAGAACAAAAAAAATTGCGTCAGTCGCATAGTACAAATATGACTTGTACATAGGAAACCCCCGATACCCCCTTCAGCCCCTTAATTAATTGATTAATTTACTCACGGGCCACACACTCACTCTGTATCGATAGTATTTATTACTTGGGTAGAACGTCATTATTGGGATTATTATTATTATTATTATTATTATTATATTAATATTACGAAATACAGTTTTATGTGTATATATTATATATACCGTATACGCCGATCCATACAACCCCAAACCCCCCTTTCGTTCGTTTTCGCATTCTGGGATATACAGGATTTTTTTTTTTCTTTTAATTTTTCGCTGCAAGCGAAACGTGAAAGAAAAATAATATTTCCTTTACTTTCAATATATGGCACTTGACGAATTTTACTGGGGCCCCTCGTGAGAACGACCGAGGGCTCGCGCCGAGAATTTCTGTTTTTTTTTTTTTTTTTTTTTTTTTTGTTCTTTTTTCGCGAGACAATCGTGCATTAATTACGTAGAAATTATTATTATTATTATTATTATTTTTCTCGCAAGAACGAGTTAAGGCTTATTTGTACCATTCTCGACGTAAATGTATAAATGTAAATAGTAATATGGTACATTCTATCACTGTTCGTTCTGGAAAAAAAAAAATGGAAAAAAAAACAGACTGTACATGACGCTTTTTTTTTCTTCTCTCGTTACGTACAGGTCGTTGGTTCGCTGACTAGCATTACGTCCGGCACTTTTTTTTTTTTCATTACTTTTTTTTTTTTTTAGGGTTATTGAGAAAGTATGGTTTTCGACAATAGATATTTTTTTTTTGTTTTTGAAAATTATATTTTCAATTGAAAAAAAATTGGTTGAAAAATTTTGACTGCTTGCTTTTCGGATTTTCATGGAAAGAAACTATCCTATTTTTTAAATTGAATTTGATAATTACAATTTCGTAAATTGATCGATTAATGTTTTATTTTTTTTGGTTTTTCCATTAGCAAATTTTAAAAATTTTCGTTAATCAACCGCAGCTCGACAACATTTACAATCCCCTTCCCCCGAATCAACATATATGATGTATTTTCAAAAAAGTCAAACTTTTTGAAAAATAATATTTTCGATTACAAAAACAAACGAAAGTCTTGGAAAAACAACCCAGATTTTCGAATTCTCGCTAAAAAAAACACCTCCCCCCTCCGTACGATCGAATTTCAGAATTTCGTGGAAATTAAAAAACGAAAAAAGTCAACAATTTAGTAAATTTGATTCGATACTTTCGTGATATCGAAATTTTTGGTTTTTTTTTTCTCCCTCCGAGAGATTGCCCCGATCGGGGAAAAAAAAATGCAGCTCGTCGAATTTGAACCGATACTTTCTCAAAGAAAGAAAAAAAAAGTAAATTTCTTAAAAAAAAAATCTTGAAAACGAAAATTTTCTTATTTTTTTTTTTCTTTGCGTTCCAAGAGACTAGGTTTGCCCGATTGTGGACGTGATCGGTGCATCGACGATCTCGACACCGTGACTGATGCCATAGGGTCTCAGATGATAAATGAGATATTCCAGTACGTACATCATATTTGGGGAAACGTAATGAAACGATATTGCGCTGTCCGAGCAACAATCGAGACCGTCCTTCGTCTCGTAATAAATATATTTCCAGTACCAAAAATTTTTGTCAACGTGATCGGGTATGAGATGATGCTCCGGAACGAATGGAAAAAAACGTCCCCGTCCATGCGGATCGCGGGTATCCATTGCTCGTACGCCAACTTTTTCCAGGCATTTGCCCATCTCTACGTCCTCGGCGCCACCGGAATCGGCCCGGCACTTGCCCGTATCGGGCAATGCCTCCTCGACGAATTTTCTCAGGCCTTCCTTGCTGAGAACGTAACCGGCGCCGCCGCTCATGTAGCCCTGTTTCACGAAAGGCTTGAAACGACATCCAAAGTACAGGGGCGATTTTGGATCGTAAGACGACAGCATGTAACGAAGATTCTCGACTATCACGTATCTGCGAGAAGCAAAACGGATGAATCAATTATTTCGAGGATATCTTTGATTTTTTTTTTTTTTTTTAATTGGTTACGCATTATTGACTCAGAAATTCTCTGAATTTTCCAGATTTTGCAAATATTCCAGGGAGACTAGGGGGTCAAATAGAAAAAATGTCAAACATTAAGATAAAAAATCAAAGAAAAACTGAAATAAAAAAAATAATTTAAGCACTGTAAAGTAAAAAATAAATACATTAAGAGCAAATACCGAACCTGTTCTTTATTGTAAACGAAAATTTTTACGTTTGTGCCAATAAATGAAAAATAAATATAAACACTTTGGAGCTTTGGAGTAAATTAGTTTTTAGTTTTTTGAAATTTTCATTGTTCGGCACTGACGTAACTTTTGTCGCATATAACAAAGAATAATATAAATATTGAAAATATACAAAAATATTTATTTTTATACTTTTCAGTTTGTTTTTTTTTTTTTAAGCTGGTTTCATTTTTTCGTAATTCTGGCAAAAAGTAAATTCTGGAAAAATTCCAGACAATTTTCTAAATTCCTCGATTATTCCAGGAGGAAATAAATTCTCTGAGTTTTCCCTGTTTTCCATATGCGTAACAACCATGACCAATTATTGGGATAGATGTAATATTTTTTCTAAATTAATCATGAATTACTGGGAATAATGGTAATTTATTAAAATTAATTACTCATCACTCGGGATAATTGAAATTTAAGAAAAATTAATTACCAATTAATTGGTGTAAGTGTGATTTTTGAAAATTGAATTACAGTTATTCGTAGGGTAATTTTTTTTTTTTTTTTTTTAGGCAATCGACACTGCGAGTGTTTGTAATTTTTTTTCGCTAATTGAAATTATTCGAATCTTCGGGGAACGGAATTTCGTGAAATTTCGAAAAAGATAATTTTTCAGTTTGTTCAAAACAATATCCCAGAGCGTTCTTCGATCGTTTGTCGGAAAAAATTTCGTCGATTGTACTAACGTGTCGTCGTCGGCTTTCATGAACCAATCGACCTCGTCCTTGTATTTCTCGTAAGCAAATTTAAAAGCTTCTTTGGTCTTTGCCCAGAGATTGTCTCTACCCTCCTTAACGGGTAGAACCACAGTCGGCAAGCTCGAATCTGTAAAATCGTGAAAAAAAAAAAAAACAGGAAACACAAATTAATAAATTAGAATTAATTATTATTATTTTTTTTGGACTAAGTGATCCAAATTATCGTTGGTCACAAGTTTGCTGTTTGAATATTTTTTTTTTAAATATTTTTTTGTTTTGTTGAATATTTCTATATTTTATTTTTATATTTTATTTTTATATTTATTAGAATATTTTTATATTTTGTTGTTTCTTTGTTTGAATATTTTTTTTTTTTTATGCACGATAAACTGAAATTTGAAAAATTAATGCAAGCGAGCTATATCTTCCTTTTTGGTAAATTATAATTTTTTCGCACCTTCGACGGAGCTCATGAAAAGAAGAACGTTGCATCTTTTTCCCCAAGTCGCCTTAACGTGACGTGCCTTGCTCTGATGATTCTTCGGTCCCGTCATCACCCAGCAGAGAACACGATGTTTCTTTGCCATTTCTTGGGCAATCTTGTCCTCACCCCGATGAAAATCTTCATCGTCGCCATGAAACTTGACTTCCGCATCAGGACCAGCCTGCTCAAATATATACATATATATTTTATTCTTCGTTTACACATTTGACCGAATGAGACCCATTTTTCGCATCATCCGGATATATTTATTCATATTTGTTAAAGATTTTTTTGTACTTTTTTTAATTTTTTTTTAAAATTTTTTTTATGAGAATGAAAGTGTGCGCGAACAAAAAGCAAATTTTCGTGTTATTTACCTCGGGCTCGAGCTCCGAATAGTGATGAGGATCTTTAGACAGTAATGAGCTACCGGGCAGCCAGTTCAACATGCGCTGAGAATCTTTCGTCGCTGTTATTAAAAGGCAAGCGGATAAAAATCCAAATACCACTCCGGCTGCGAGGGTCAAGACAAAACGTTGACCGCCGCGACCACCTTGCCGGCGAGAGGAGACAAATACTCATTGATTTTGTTTGTTTCCTTATTAAAATATATTTTGGTTTCTTTATTTATCGCAACAACGCAAGCTTGCAGGCATAGAAAGAGAGAGAGAGAGCTAGAGAGAAGAGAAATTACAACGCTGCGAAGCGCTCGAATCTGCTTGTTATTGCCATGTCGGCTAGGGCGTATAGCGGAATTTATAATTTTCAAAGGGTACCAATAGTACGAGGTGCTTCAAAATTGGACTGCATTATCAGCTCTGTGCTCCAAATTTAAGAGAGAGATTCGTATATTTAGCTGCCGAAATATCAAAGAAAAGATTTTAAATGTGGTTGCGAGCTTAATTTCCGTCAGCGAATCGGCGCAAGCCAATAAAATTGCAATTTTAATTTGTGATTGATAAAGAAAGCTCACCTATTGCAATTGTAATAATTATTTTGTCAAAGACACACGCATAAGACGAGTAATTTTTAATTTATTTTATACTTCGCTACCTCCAAATGTATCAGTCTCGCAGAAAAATCTCTTGCGCTGCCTCTTGCTAATCGATTTTATCGAGAAAAGAAAATAAAAATTTTTTCCCCCAAAGACAAACAGAGCGAGTGCGGAATAATAATGACCGGCGAAGACGGGGAAAAAAAAAAAAAAGTAGCATCTAGCGAGGCAAAAACGTTGTATAATGAACTCACCGTCAAGACCAACTAAACGTTGCTGAGCCATTCCCCTCTTACTTGTAGATAAAAAAAAAAAAAAAAAAAAAAAGATATGAGGTATTCGCTATGTTAATGAGTTTGCTGTTGTCTGACAAATCCAGGTTTACATTGATATCCCAACGTGGTACGAACCACGAAGGAATTATTATTATTATTTTCTTTTTTCATTGAACGAATCACGTAGCGTCGTACGTTCCTCTGATATTCTGTAATTTTCAAACAAAAATATTCCGTTCGCGTTTTTCGTAATACAGTTTCGTTTGAGCGTTATAAGCCAATGGCCATTGTGCGTCTGCAAGGACTTGATATAGCCTCTCGGTAGATAAGCCAATAGATAAGAGATTGCTTAGAAGCTCGTCAAGAAGACTAGTTATCGTGGAGCATAAAAAATCGTTTGGTCGAGTATTGAAATAAAAGAAGCAATTATGACATAGTTGGATCTTGAGAAAAATGATTCATTTATTATTTATTCGACGATACTTTGGATTTTTTTTTTTTTTTTTAAATCAATGAAACAAAAAGTTTTAAATCGAAATGAACGCATTATTTCCTCGCAATTGTTTTATTCGCGTTGAATTAATAATGTATAGCGGATAATATATTCGTTGAGGAGAGTAATATATTTCTATGCTCGGTTATTATCTGCGTGTTTACCAGTATTGCTTCTTTGCATCGACAAAAATGAAAACTTCAAAATTTCGAAATCATTAAATGAATAATTGAATGAATAAATAAATTTCAAGCTATAAATTCACCAAGGATCTGAGAAAAAAAAAGTATATGTACATTCCTGCTGCAATAAATCGAAGCGAATCGGATGATATAGGCGCGGAAGTAACGTTTCTCTAATTTGACTGTTGTAATTTATTTTTTCTATCCACGCTAGCGAAAAGTTTGTTTAATCTTATGGCTATATAAACTAAAATCATATCTGAAAACATGTGCAATTTTTTATTTCTTCAGGGCGCACGCGAACGAAGATAAGAAAATTCCTCGATATTCGATATAAACTCTGTGTAAACAAAAAATTGAGAAAAGTTTGCCCGAGAGATATGAAATTCAGGAAGAACCGAGTGTAGCCACGCAAATGCTGCAACGTTATGTTTTGATAATGAGGTACGTGTTTCGGCTGATAAACAAAACCGTTGCCTCAGATAAGACAAGAATAACTCATGAACGGGGAAGAAACGTATTAAAAAATTTTATTTCGACAAAATAAAATTCGATGTATTTGTTGGAAATTTTTATAAAACTCGACATCGCAAAAAAACGATCTTAAATAATAATAATAATTATTATTATAAATGACTAAATAAAATAATTTTTTCACCGAGAAATCGTAATTTTACAAGACTGACGTTCAGAGCGGAAGAAAATTCGATTTTCAACCGCCTCTAAATTTTATTTAACCGAAATTAATCGGAAAAAAATATACACGTTACATGCATCAAAATTTCATACTACAGAGTTAAAAAATGACTTACCGGCTTTTGTTTCACGCCAATGTCTCCAAACATCGTAATTTGCTTAGCAATTGTCAAATTTTCACGGGCCAATGTACGAAAGATTGTTAGATTCGAGGTTTTTGACGTTTTTGACGTTTAAAATAATTCGATTGAACTGCGTGATTTTTTGAACTTGAGGTTAGGAAAAAGAAGAAAAAAAATACGAGATATGAAATAATGAGATTACATATGGAAAGTTTTATTTCGTATTTGTATTTATTACGTAAAATTTAATAATCAACACATCATCGTGATGCCGTGACACATACTGCGATGAGAAATGAGCAGATAGGAGATGATAGATAATACTGTGCCAAGTGCTCCCCCGCTCCGGTTGACTGTTCCTTTCACACGCCGGGAAGCCTTATGATGCTGCCATCTGCCGGGAATTCACGAACCACGGGGAATCCCCAAAAGTCGACGTAAGCTTTGAGTTTAAAGACAACGTAACTGATGGCGCTACTTGTCAAATCCTGTAACGCTTTCCGTGCGTTAAAAGCGCGGAATTCAAATTCTATGGACCAGCACAAACGTGTGGTTACCACCGAAGTCCGTGGGAGCTCGTTTCCGCGTCAAAGAGTTTAACTCACCTCGCGCGAGCGAAATTATTACCTGAAAATCGCGAAAAGTAAACGAAAGTCGAATCTACAAGGGTTTAAAGTCAGTTAATCAATATAGGACAGTTTTATTGTAAAAATTCTATCGTTCTAAATCAAAGTGATGGTGAGACGCGTTATGTTAGATAAGGGATGTTGTTCGCTTCGCGGTTCGACAGAATCTTCTTGGCTACCCTGCTAGCTGCCACGAAAAAGTCAAAGTTCCCGATACTCCCCCTACTATATGCTGGGCCTTCCCGTTGGCCAATTACAAATTTTAACTCCACCACCGAAGTCCGCGCGGACTCTCCCCCACGCAAGGGTGGGCCCGTGCGTGTGTCTCTTTCTCTCTTTCTCTGTCTCACCCACCCTCTTAAGTCCCAACTCGAAAAGTTATTTACCTCTGGAAATTTTCCCTTCTCCTCCGCTCTCGAGTTTTCCGTCGCGCCGAGCGACGACTTGTGAAAGCCTCGCTTTGTTCTTTCGGGTAGAGCAATAAAAGACAAAAAGGTCGATAGAAAAACTGAAAGAAAGCAGACCCGTCTCTGCTGAGAGCGCGTGTTTTTATGCATTTACTTTTAACCCGTGTGCGACGAGTTGTTTCGCGTTCGCGCGTCACGTGTTGAACACTCGTCCTTTTATTTAATATTACCAAGAAAGTATTTTGTTTTTGATGCAGCCAGCAGCGTACCCATAAGTCTCCGTCTCTCGCGTTTTCTTTTACAATTTATGGTTAAACATATACGTATTTCCTAGAATATATAAGAACGTCGACAGCGCAATAGAGTTGCTTAAATGCTACAAAAGTATTCATATTATCAGTATTATTATTATCATTTTCATGGTATCGTAATTACACCTAAAGTTATTTTATTCATGCATATATCGAGACATATCGTAAGTAATATGCTGGTATTTAAATCGTTCGTGTAGCACACGATATATAATTCAATTTAATTTTACTATTTTTGGCAAAGTCAGCTCGTTCTCCTCTCAATCAAAATCTCTGCTCTTATTTCGTTTCGAATCTACGTGCGATAGTACGCCCCCGGTTGATAGCGCCCTTCGCGGCTAATCCGCGAAGTGCGTATCGCGGAGCGTTACAATCCGTAAAATTTGTAATTGCGGACTTGTGCAATTACAATTCATTCGTTATTTCCAAGAATCCAAATTATTCGTAGCGAAAAGCAGAAAGCCGTACATTTGACCCAGTTCAAAAAGAGAATTTTTTTTTCGATACTCCAGACTGTTTGAATCATTTCTGTTAACTATGACTACGTTTCCACCGTATGGTCAGAGTCGGGTTGGGTCCATATTTGAGTCAATGAGAAATTATATTTCACGAGAAATTATTTCCTACCTCTCTAATCTCATTTCTCATTGGCTTAAATTTCAACCCAACCCAACTCTGACCCTACGGTGAAAACGTAGTCTATATAACCGATCACCTCCGGCATCCAATTCGTTTCAAGATATATTCATTATTTCCAAGTATCCAAAATTTACGTAGCGAAAAGCAGAAAATCCGTACATTTGACCCAGGTTAAAATGAAATTTTTTTTTTTTCGGTACTTTCCGACTGTTGAGAATTCTTTTATGAGCTAATATTATCATCAATCGATATCAATAATGTCATTATTATATAAAATATTAATCTCAAGTGTATTATTATCATTTCGATACTGACAGCCACAATTATTACGTTGAAAAAGCTAGCTGATAACTGAAAACGATTTTGTAAAGTTTTTTAAAATTAATAATCAAAAATTTTAATAATAATATGTGCATATAAATACATAATATTTGAGCTATTATTCGTATTTATTCAAGATTCTCGATTTTTTTTGCCCGATGCTTGCATGGCCCTACAAAAATAATCTATTTCGAATGACCATATTGATCATAGTTTAGATCTCGCTGCTATATGGTTGCTATAATAACGCGTCTCTCGAAATGCCTCTCGGTAAAATGTCACTTTCAAGGAGCCATGACACTTTGCGGACGCAAAAAAGAAAAAAAAATGAAAATTTGCTGGTTATGTATTTCGGTGAAATAATTTGAAAAAAAAAAAAAAATCACAAGGGAGGAACTATAAAACTGCTAATGTAGAACACTCACAGAAAGGAGAAAAAAAAAGAAAATGGTATGAATTCACAAAAAACGGTATGGGTGAAAATTCGTTATTCCGGCCTCTCAAATCGTAATGAACACGAAAATTTAATCAACCTGACAATGAGAAGAAAAAATATTTATTTACGAATTCTTATTACTCATGTTCTTTCCTTCTACACCGTGGCACGGTAATCTAAAAAACCAAAATTTACCCATGAGATTGGTGCTAGTGTCGCGCTTACGATTTAAGGATGTGAGTCACCCAACGCATAATGATAAGAATTGGTTTAAATTTATTAAGGATACTCGCGAATAGGTATAACGACTCTGTGAAAAATTTCAAGTCATTCGTCTGCATAGTTTCCCTGTAATTAATTGTTGAAGTTGTACTCTTATACATGGGCGACCAAAGCTAAATCGTACGTATCTCATGAAATAACTTCATAACAACGTTAAAAATGATAAGAGTTTAATGAAAATGGATCCAGATAATATCATCACATGTTTGAGAAGAAGTTCGCAAAGAGCGAAATGCTTCACGTACATAAGTTATTAAGAAATTCTAAAAATAAAACAGCTTTCGTTGTATTGCAATGTTCGCTCGGGAACTTGTGACTTGTTCAAAACTTGTTCAAAATTTTGACGCACAACGAGATTATCGCGTGGCGCTAGTGGTCAAATCTCGATACGCCACACAACACAACTCCACCGCACAACGGCACATCGTCTCTCTTCTCTTCTCTCTTTCACGATAACTCGTTGAACTCAGTGCGGGGCGGTGGGGGCATGGAGCAGGGAAGGGGTACGATAAAGTAGAAGGGAAATTTGCTCTGTCGCACTCTGTCGCACTCTGTCGTCTCCGTGTGTGTGGTTCGTGTATAATCGCGTGTGTGTGTGTGTGCGCGATCGCGAGTAAATCAGAGGATAAAAAAAACGTGACGCAATTTTTTTTTTCTTCCCAATCACCAAAAATCCCTGCGCCAAGAGACAATCGGCCGGTTGGAGGGGAGAAAAAAAAAACGCGATTAATTGTAGGGTAATCGTCGAGGTTTTTTTTCACTCTACGAGCCTGCGTGCGTGTGTTCGTGTGTTACGCGGTTTGGTACGGCGCTGGCGGGTCGGCGGGGGGAGGGACGTGCCAAAGGTGTCCAAGGGGAACCAGGTCGTTGGTTAGTTGACGTGGGTGCTTTTTTGATATCCGCATTAGTGACAAAAGCCGAAAAATCAGTGCAATGTGCTTCGAGTGAAAAATAGATTTAAAAAAATGAGTTAAAATTGTAAAAAAAAAAAAGAAAATCCAATCAGCGCCGCGAGTCTCGACGCGAAATATTCAGTTTCTTTTTTTTTCTTCTTTTTTTTTTTTTTTTTTCTCGTTATCACGCTGTGGGGCCGCCGAGTTTCCGCGATTTTCGAGCGAGTTATGACTTCGTCTCGGCTTATCTCTCACCACCTCGTGAGCAAAGCGTCCTCGTTTAACTGACATGGAGCTTACATTTGTGCACAACGTACCGGGTAAACTCGGAACTCCGATTTTAACAACAATAATAATAATAATAATAATAGTAATAATATTGCCCGGTTATCGTCGGTTCGACGATCTGAGCGAAATAATATTTCTCCGACGACGCACCTGGGTGAATCGCGTCGAATTGCAATTCAGGAAATCGATCAAAACGGGCAAATTTTGAGAAAAAAAATCATAATTTTCGCGGAAATAACGACGATTTAGCGGGGCGGGGGGAGAAAATTTTTTGGAAAATTTTTTTGTTTTGACAAAAATGGCTTCGTCTTTCGCGAGCTCGGCTCAGGTTCTCATGAACAAGGGAAAACAGAGAGCCGCAGCTTACATTCACGCGGAATGTAGCAATCCGACATCGACAAGCTCGAGTCCCAAGCATCTCGACGAGCTTCTCGATATTTTGTTGTCGCCGAGCAAGCCGATAGACGACTGGGACATGATAGACTGGTGCAAGTGGCTGATGGCCGGCGGCAGAACGCCCGATGAATTTTCCAATACGGGTGAGTCCCCCAAAGGGTTAAAATTTTTTTTATTGTTTTTTTGTTTTTTTGTTTTTTTTTTTTTTTTTTTTTTTTTTTTTTTTTTTTTTTTTTTTTTTTTTTTTTTCGAATTTCACAGCGAAGAATCATGAATTTTCGTCATTTTTCATCAGTCGCGAGTCCCAATTTAATTTTTCTCTTCCCTCCCTCCTCCCTCCCTCCCGAATAAACGACGCGGAGAGCCCAAGAACGATGAATGTATCAATTTTTTTTTGTTTTTTTTCATTTACTTTACTTGGATGAATGGGACGAAAACATTTTGAGAATGAAAAGAACAAAGGGTGGGCGAAGCGAGAGAAGAGCAAGTTATCGTCGATTGATGGAGAATCGGGAGAGCGAAATGATCGAAAGACAAAAAAAAAAAATTGGGGTAATCCTGAAAAATTATTAAATCCTCCGTTTGCCAGGAGAGAGGCGGAGAGCCCAAAAACGATCGTTGTATCAATTTTTTTGTTTGTTTGTTTTTTTTTTTTTTTTTACTTGGATGAATGGGACGAGAACATTTTGAAAATGAAAAGAACAAAGGGTGGGCGAAGCGAGAGAGGAGCAAGTTATCGCCGTTCAAGGGAGAGATCGATGGAGTATCGGGAGAGCAAAATGATCGGAAGACAAAAAAAATTGGGGGAATCCTGAGCCTTCGGTCGGGGGGGAATTTAGGGTCACGGCGGATTTAATAATTTTTTGCCTTTTCGGGCAAATTTTTTACTGTTCGCAATACGGCGCTCCCTCAATTTTGCACCCGTCGCAGTTTTTTCAGGCAATAATTATGTAATGATTTTTTCTTTTCCCTGGAAAATTTTTAATGTATTATCAATCACGAAATAGTAGAATTAATTGTGATGAAATGGAAATTAGTTACAATTGCTGGGAGTAAATGCAGTTGTAATTGAGTAAATGAAGTTATTGTAATTGTAATAAAGAGACAAGAAATAATTACAATAACTTTGAATAATTATTATCCCTAGGAGAAATAAAATTGAGGGAATCGTGATCCGACGGTACGGAAAGAGTAGAAATTTAATATTTTTTTTTTCTTTTTCGAAAAAATTTTGGTCTGTGAAATACGGCGCTGCCTGCATTTTTGGGCAATTTTTTTCGGACCAAAATTCTGAGAAAGTATTTTTTTTTTCTTTTTCCAATATTGTGATCAAAAATTGTCTCGGTTTAATCATAATTGAATGGAAATTAATCATAATCGCTAGGAATAATTTTAACCCTTCGTGTGAATACTGTGCCTTTGAGGGAACAGTTGAAATTTTAATTTTTCCTGTTTTTTCCCATATTTTTGAACAAATTTCAATTTTTAGTGAAAAATCTGTTTGACATTTCACTTGACTGACTTTTGGATAATGTTCTAGACACTCTGAGAAGTGACCATGATTTTTCCCCGGTTTTTTAAATGCCCGAAACAATTTGAGAAATTGGAATGTCCCTTAAAGCTCCAGTGTTCACACGGAGAGTTTTAAACTCTTTTCTTTATTACAATTACTTCCAATGACTGTAATAAACAAAAAAAAAAAATTACAATTATCCTGAGCAATTCTTATCCGGAGTAATTTAAATTAATTTTTTTTTTTATTATGATTATTCGCAGTGATTTTTAATTACAATCACTATGGTTATTGGAATTCGCGTATCTAATGGAATAAGCTCGTAAGTGCCATTATACGACTTTTTCCCATTGCTATAAAATCAGAAGGTTGTATATTTTTTTTGATGTATTTACGCGAATCACGTAAAACTATGTTCCAAAACGTTAAAATTCAAATTTGGCCACTTATAACCAGAACGTCGTAAGTTCTGGCGTATACGACGTTTTGGACCTAACTGAAGGAGGAATAATCACGTAAACTAATTCCGGAAGGTCGCAAGCGATATTATTCGACTTTCTGGCATTGGTAAAAATAAAAACGTAGAAACGTTTGGAAAAACCTCCAAAATGAGTCATTGGCAGATACGACCTTATGGTTCTAATTTGAGATAATAGAAACTCACAATAACTAATTTCATAAGGTCATATGCGCCACATAACCATTTTTTATTATTGCTATTATTCCTGTTTGAAAATTTTCAGCAGCACACGTGATGTTTCCCAAAATAATAGATTCAAAAAATCTTTCATACGAATCACAAAATGGTTCATTGTTTCTCAGGAACCACCAAATAATTACATAATTTATACTATAAAAATATCAAAAAATGAAATTCCTTATCAGCAACGTATGACGATATAATGAACGATTTTTACCAGGAAAAACGAGAATTAAAAAAAAAAAGAAAACTTAAAACCAGAAGGTCGTATCTTGGGTGGATACGTTCTTTGAGCATTAATTTTTCTTTGATAAGAACCTAAAACCAGAAGGTCATATCCGCCAACATTCGACCTTCTGCTTTTAGATTTTCAAATTCCTAACTTTAAATTATTTGTTCGTTTTAATGATTTTTACAGCTAACGGGAAAAAAAAAAATTACTACCTTCTGGCACTAAAATCGCCTTTTTTGCGCTTACGGCCTTATTCGATTACACACGCGAACTAAATTTTGCGTGAAAAAAAGTTGAAGGAATTTTTTTTTGGCGATACGAAATTCAATTTTTTGCTCAAAAGTATTGAAAAATATTCATTTTTTTCCCTTGAAACAAAAAGCAATGAAAAATCTTCGGAAATAATTTCGGAGCAAAATATTGAAAAAAAAAGAAGAAAAAAAAAACGATATATATCAATTAAAATTATTCACTTCGTATTTGAGGCTCGAAATGGATTTTTTTCTCCCATTAATTATTTTTTATTATTTACTTATTTATATATTTTCATTTTGTTTTAAAGTTCGCCTCTACGACAATGCCACGACCTGCGGACTGGTATGGACGCCAAATTTCGTGGCTTATCGCTGTCGTACATGCGGCATCTCCCCTTGCATGGCGCTATGCACCGAATGCTTCAAAAAGGGAAATCATCATCGTCACGATTTCAACATGTTCCTCAGCCAGGCAGGAGGTGCCTGCGATTGCGGCGATACCTCAGTCATGAAGGAAACTGGGTAAGTTTGAAAAAAAAAAAAAAAACAATTATTCACGAATACATTTAAGTTAATTTTTTTTTTTCAACCTAAGAGTTTTACGGTCTCGAAAATTAGTGGGCAGATAAAAAATGTATTTATTCGTATACGAGAACATTTTTATTTCCAATATATATATATATATATATTTGTATTTATATTTATATTTATTTATATTTATATTTGTATTTATATTTATAACACTTAAAATCTAGCTTGTAAATATATATATATATATATATATATATTTATATTTTTACAAGCTAGAATTTAAGTGTTGATGTAATACAGTTTAAGAGCGTTGTAAAAAGCCGAAAAAGCGATGGAAAATAAAACTTCTTACTGCTATATTGACATTTTCGAATTTTCAAATTGAAGAAAACTTTATGAAAAGATCTCAACAAATTATTTATACAAAATTATATAAATATGATAAATAAATTA
Source organism: Rhorus exstirpatorius (assembly GCA_963564615.1). Lineage (NCBI taxonomy): Eukaryota > Metazoa > Arthropoda > Insecta > Hymenoptera > Ichneumonidae > Rhorus > Rhorus exstirpatorius. The sequence continues at coordinate 20,325,088 of OY751319.1, read as the reverse complement.
ATAAGTAATTACTCAATATTATTAATATTATATCGTTGTTATTGTTATATTCATTAATAATAATATAATTATTATAATGATGATTGTAATAATTATAGTATCTTGTTTTTTTGTAGATTCTGCGACAGGCACGGTCCAAAGGCTGCTGTAAATAAATCACCAGCACCCGCGGACCTGATGTGCGTAGCCGAGGCCATGATGCCGAGAATAATACTTCGGCTTATTCAACATTTGCGTGAAAATTGGTGAGTCAGACTCTTTTTTTTTTTTCTCTTCAATCGATTTTAATCGATTCAAGTTAAAAATTTTTTTTTTTTTTTTTAATTGTTTTCCAGCAAAATGAGAGCTTCGGATCATTTAATGGCTATACAGAGCGCCGACTCGTATCTCACGATGTTGCTCGATCTCAATCACATGGGCGCCCTGATGAGACACGTGATGACTCTCGCACTGACGAATCCACAAAAGTATCGGGGTCTGATGGATCAGGCTGGCACATCGGGACAATCCGAGTATCAGACATATTGCCAGGAGAGCTACAAGATTTATCAGGATGCCATAAAATCATTGCCGAATCCCGAGCCACCCGACGAGTACAAAGGTACGAAAATTCATTTTCATTCAAGGGCCCCAAATGTATAGGTTTGACGTATGGCGATGAAATGGCCCAAATTCAGTGCTGACTCGATTTTTGTTTTCTCCACGAATTTACTGTGAAAAAAAAACTGAGATTCGTTTTTCTCATTAATTCGTAAAATATTTTTTCAAACTTCTAGAAAAACGAATATTCTGAAAATTCTAGAAATTCTAAAAAAAAAATCTCGAAATCCTAAAAAAAATTCTCCAAATTCCATGAGTGACAATTTTTTTTTTTTTTTTAACGATGAAAAATTCATAATTTTTGTTTTTCAGATTGTCCATCGTTGCAAACGCATCTCGAGCATAACACGTTTCTCGAGGAACTTATGTTCTGGACGGTCGCGTATGAATTTCCCCAGAAGCTCGTCTGTCTTTTGCTCAACATGATGCCCGATCCCGATTACAAGGAGGCCCTTACGCGCGCTTTCGTGCTGCATTACAGTAGAATCGCGAGGATGCTCGAACGCTCGACCGATCCCGATACGCTCAGCAATCGGGTCGTTCACGTGAGCGTACAGCTGTTCAGCAACGAGGGACTTGCCATACGTATGGTCGATCAGCTTAAATTACTTCACGTTATGGTCATAAGCCTCAAGTACATGATGTGCAAGATCCTCATACAGAACACTCTGCACAGTGAGTATTTTTTAATTTTTTAATTTTTTTTTTTTTTTTCTCATTTATTATTCGCTGGCTTCGATTTTATCGACTGACGTTAATTAATAATCGCTTATCATGAACCAATTGTCGATTATTCGAGAATTAGCTATATCGATGATTCAGAATTAATGGTCGATTATTCGAGAATTAATTGACACTTGCCGTGAATGTTCGTCGATAATCGCGAATCAATGAATCGATTATCATGAATTCAATATCGTTTATCGAGAATTAATTATTATCGAGTATCGAGAATCAAATATCGAGGATCGAGAATCAACGATCGATTATCGAAGAATAATTTTTCATTTATCGATAATTGATTATCGGTAAACGATAATTAATTATCGGTGATTATGGAAAATTAATTATTGTTTATCAAGAATTTTCGATTATTAATGATTAATTATCGAAAATCGATTTGTTTCCACTGGCGTAAAAAATTTTTTTCTTTCATTTTTAATTGTTTTTTTTTTTTTTTTTCTTTTTTTTTTCAAGATCCGAGCGAAAATTTTCATCATGTCGTCGACTGCGGGCGTCAAGTGATGAAGGAACATTGTTATTGGCCACTTGTCTCGGATCTCAATAATGTTCTCTCCCATCAGCCGGTCGCCGTTAGATTTCTCAGTGACGACACGCTCCTCGAGATGTGGTTCGAATTTCTCTCCATGTTTCAAGGTGAGAATTTTGAAGATAAATAAATAAATTTTTAATTTTATTAAAAATTGAATTAAAAAAAAAAAACATTATCAATCTTTTTTCAAGGGATGAACGTGAATCAGAGGGAAATGGGAGCTCACGTGGAATTCGAGCCGACGACTTATTACGCGGCATTCAGCGCCGAGCTCGAGGCAAGCGCTTATCCAATGTGGGCCCTGGTGTCGCATCTCCGAGGACCCGAGAGCGCTGGAATAAGTCGCAGGGCGTTGGATTTTTGTCTCACGGCCCTTCAGGACTGGCTCGACGCTATACACTTTACGAGTCCCGATGTGGTGAGAATTTTTTTTTGGTTCCTTTTTGTTTTTTTTTTTTTTTTCAGACAAGTTTTTCACAACCGACAAACGATTGCACGAAATTACGGGTCGGGGGTCGTAGCAGCAATCGTTTTTTATTTTATTTTATTTTTTTTTAATTATCGACATGTTGGTGGCATCGATAATTCGAGGCTTGTCAATCGATAATCGATTTAAAAAAAAAAAATAATATTAATGCTAGGATAACATAATAATCGTTTCCCAAATTCATCGTCCCGAAACGAGTAACCGGGCCACAATAGGGACCGTGCACGAAATATAGAGGCAGCACTAGGGTGTGCGGAAAAAAAACAATTTTTTTTTGGTTGCATCCACCAAAAAAAGTTGAAGTAAGGTAAAAAAAGAAGAATCCTAAAACGTGAGGCCAAAAAAAAATTATTTCGAACGGCGCATTGCATTTGAATATTTTCCATAAGAATAACACAGGAAAGTATTGGGACTTCTGAATGTGGTAGTGCAACTCGCCAGAAAAAAATCACACAAAGATGTCATTAACATATTCTCATGGAGAATCGAATTCCCTACAAAAAAAGTTCTTACGAAAAATTAGCTCGGAACAACCGTTCAAGTGGAATATAACGCGAATGAATATAGTGGAAATAACGCTGTCTGAAATTTAATTGATAGGAAAAAAAATAATTCAAAAGGCTGTAAAAATCGAATTTTTCGCTTCACGAAAAAACTTTTTGGGGGTTTTTTTGTAGAGAATGTTCTGCTCTAACATACTTGCACGAAATTGTTCTCAAAATATTTCTCTTATACAAAAAAAAAATCAAGTACAACAAGAAATATAAAAGAAACGACGTTCATCATTGATCGTGTTTAGAAAAGCTTTATTCAATGAATTTGGTTTAATAAGATAGAATAGGTTTTTTTTTTACATTATAATGCTTAATAATCATCGTTTCTTTTTTTAAGAGTCTGTTTGTTGCAATTAGGGAATTTCTATCGATAATTTTGCACTATGCCCAATAAATATTGTAGCTGCTCTTCGTTTTTTGTCAATGAACCGTTATATGCTTCTATCAAAGCGACGTTGTTAGAGCAGAACATTCTCTACAAAAAACTCCCGAAAAGTTTTTTCGTAAAGCGAAAAATTCGATTTTTACAGCCTTTTGAATTATTTTTTTTTCCTATCAATTCAATTTCAGACAGCGTTATTTCCACTATATTCATTTGCGTTATATTCCACTTGAACGGTTGTTCCGAGCTAATTTTTCGTAAGAACTTTTTTTGTAGGGAATTCGATTCTCCGTGAGAATATGTTAATGACATCTTTGTGTGATTTTTTTCTGACGAGTTGCACTACACATTCAGAAATCCCAATATTTTCCTGTGTTATTCTTATGGAAAATATTCAAATGCAATGCGCCGTTCGAAATATTTTTTTTTTTGACCTCCCGTTTTAGGATTCTCCTTTTTTTACCTTACTTCAACTTTTTTTGGTGGGTGCAACCGAAAAAAAAAAATTGTTTTTTTTCCGCACACCCTCAGCACTACTGCCGAAGCTCGCGCTCTCTGTTGTCACTTTATAAATAAAAAAAAAAAAAAAAAAAATTCGTATAATTGCAACGAATAACTCAATGAACAATGGAAAAAGTAATTAAATATGGTTTTCGGCCAGTGAACCCGTGTTCAAGGCCAAAATATTATAAAAGGCGAAAATTTATTTAAATCGGCGTCATGCTTTCAATGCTGCCGAGATAGAAGATTTAAAATGGACAAGTCATCGTAACCTGTCGAGTGGTACCACAAACAAGCGTTTATCATTTCTCCGCAGAGCACCCAAGCGTTCAGTCAGGAAAACCGGTAAAATTTCACTGATGAATCGAATTCACGCTTACGACGTGAGATTTTTGTACATCCTCGGATGCAACAAACTAATTTTGGGTCAGACATAAGTAAAATTATTTTATTTTATTTTCAAAAGTAACGGTAATCTTTCTAACTTTTGGAAATTTGAAGCTATAAAGCCGAAATTTTATACACAAATAGTCCAAGGGACAACGATGACTGGAATTTAATTTGGCAAGAATTCCGTGAGGGGTTAAGATTTTATAAAATTTTGAAAATTTTCAAAGAATTAAGGTAATCGTTTAAATTATTTTGAAAATTTGAAGCTATCGAGCCGAAATTTTTTTTTTTTTTACACAAATAGTCTAAGGTATAATGGTGAACTGTATTGCATTTGGCAAGAGTTCCTTGAGGGGCCAAGTATTTTATAAGATTTTGAGAAATTTTAAAAATTGACTCAATCGCTCTGACTTTCGGAAAATTTGAAGCTATCAAGCCGAAAAATTTTCTACAAAAATAGTCCAAAATACAATGGTGACTTGTATTGAATTTGGCAAGAATTCCTTGAGGGGTTAAGATTTTATATGATTTTTAAAATTTTCAAAAATGAAGGCAAAGTAGGACCGTCGTTTTTCCCAAATTTTTCCATACTTTGGACGTAAATTCGCGCGATTTTCAAAGTATGAATTTCCGATACGAAAAAAAAATTCCGAGTCTACACCCCCGATAAGCCCGAATCCGTCAATTCGGAGCAAAGTTACGGATATCTGAAATTTCGTTATTTTCATGTTTAAAAAAAAATGTGCGCAAAAATTGAGATTTTTTTTCGTCCAAATCAATCATAAATCTTCTATCGATCCCCTTGAATCAATTATCGTGCGGTAAAAAAAAAAAAAAAGACTTGGTTTTCAAAAATTCGACTATCGATCCTAATAATTTCTTTATCGATCTCGAAAAGTAAAAAAAAAAAAAAAAAAAAAAACTGTAATTGTGGAAAAACAGCCGCGACACAATAAATTAGATGCTTAAACGGTCGTCGACCATGGATTATCGATCCCATGAAATCGATAATCGATCACCCGAACAAACAACAAAATTCTATCATCGATCATTAAAACTCAACGAGATTCGCGAAAATTCGAGTTTCGCCTTTATCCAGGAATCGCCGTTCATCGATCGTCGATCCCTCAGTATCGATTATTGATAACAAAAATTTCATTATCCGATTCCAAAAAAAATCCGTCTATCTTTTCCTAATAATAATAATCATTTAATCACCGATCCAAAGAAGAAGATAAAAAAAACCCTCCAAAAAATCGACCATCAGCCGTACCCCATCGATTGACGATGAATTGAAAAAAAAAAACAAGAAAAAAAAAATCTGTAAATAACAGCCCCCTTTTTTTGTTTGTTCTCTCAGTGCGACGTACTCCACGTGTCCTTTCACATACCGCTGCATCGATACTTCGCTGTGTTCATGTGTCAGGCTGTTCGACAGCAGGGAGTCACCCTCGAAGAGCTTCTACCACCGAAGGACATGCTCCACCTTCTCATGATGCATCCACTTCGCGTTCAGGTGAGTCACGTATTTTTTTTTTTTTTATTATTTAAAATGATTGCGCATATGATTTGGGGAAAAAAGTTTAACGTTTCGCGATGCTCCATGTGTATAAGCTCTGTGTTACGAAACGTTACATCTGGCACGAGCGAGGATTGTCGATGTAACGATAGTCGTCGCGGTAACGGATGCGACGATCTGTATATTTTAACATGCAAAAAAATATCAAAATCAGAACCCGAGGCGTAACGTTTTGCGTCACGCTAACAAATTCGATTTACTAGCCAGAATTTAGAATACAACGTTCATGGCAGTTATCGTTTTGAGGCCAGGATATCACCTTTGGCTGCAATTTTTTGAGAGTTTTTGATGAATTTTTTTTTCACAAAAAAAAATGGGCAGAAACAAAATCTGTTTAAGGCATTTATTACCATATCATTGAAGTTGAAAAAAAAAAAATTTTTAATGTTGAAAAACTTAAAAATAGTCTCTTGTAAGTGGCGCCAAAGTGTGAGGCTTTTGAGGAGCACTCTCGGTCTGCGTGTCAAAAATTGCTTTGTAGGTGGCTCATAGAACAAAAATAAAAATTTCTTCTTATTAAGGGCAATATATTTTGTCTGTACGTAGGGCTTTTTCGAAATTTCGATTTTTTTAAAAATTGCGGTCATTACAAAAAAACAAAGTGAATTTTTCAGGGTAAAAAAGTTGCTTAAACTGTGCACCAAAAATAAAATAACAACTCTACCGTAAAAATTCTACGTACATCCTTGGATTATACTATGGGGAAGAATTATGCAAATTTTCAAGTCAATCCGATGAAAATTGGATGAGTAATTTGACACGCAGATTTGAAAAACATCGTTTCGAGAAAATCGCGCTTAAAGTTTTACATATGTGAAGCTAAGTAGATATTTTCAACTAATCGTCAATCTGCAATGCCTGCGCCATACAGTATTCCTTCAGCATCGATTTCCTCTTCGTTGGTGAGCTTGCGTTTTTCGTTGTTTTTTTTTTTTTTTTTTTTTTTTTAATTTTCAAGGTGGTATCCTGCCTTAAGGTAGTACGAGCGCGAACTTAACGATTAGATAAAAATCTGAATTTTTTATATGGTGCAGCAGAAGTGTATGGGATAATACTTGAAAATTTTCAAAGTGGGTCAACGACTCGTCGCGCGAGTAATTAATTCGTGAAATCAAGATATTTATCCCACGCCACATAAGAATTCTTGGCTGACGCAACTTTGAAACAGAAATTCGTATCTTTCACGATTAGGATACGGTCAATATTAAAACTGTTAAATATTCCGAAGTTAAGTACATACGTTCCATAAAAAAAAAGGGGTTGACGAACATTTTGACGTAAAGTTATCGATTTTAAGGAAAATTTTTCGCTTGCGTCGGTTTATGAGCGGTCCGACTCTCTCTCTCTCTTGTTTCATGCGTGACCCTCGCTCACCCGTGCCCACGTTTCCGCTTATTCCCCGCCCGCGGTAGTTGTGCTCGTACTACCTTAAGGGGTAACACCACGGTAAAAAAAAAAAAGAAAAGCGCTGTTTTGACCATTTTTTTTTTAGATGGAAGAAAAGGTAATAGGATAATAATATTTAAGGTGGCTCATCAGTGAATTAAAAAACCGGCGATACGAATGAAACTTCGGGAGAGTGCAATTCTAAGATGCAATGAACGCTCTCTCAAAATTTCAGGGTATGTTGCCAGGCAAATTATTGCGAACGAGTAATTTAAAATTACCTATTTTAGCATGGGTCTTATGGCAGTTGATTCCATTTTCACCGGAAGTGACATGATACCTTTTGATAAAGACGAGAGTTCTTATTCAAATTTTGAGTATTGAAAGATGAAATCGTGAACTTTCCAATGGTATTTAAAAAATTGTGTCTTGCCAGGGATTTTCCCGAGAAATTTAATCGCGAAAGTCATCGTTTGTGCAAATCTCGGATACTATATATGTCTGTCATTCTGCACGCGAGGAAACATATGAATATCGGCTATCGTTTTTTACTTGATCGCTCTGACAGCGTTAAATACTTTTGTCAGTTGAGACTTTATTTATAATATTATTTGTAATAAATTATGAATAAAATATCACGGGAAACGTCATTGAAATTCATAAATTTTATTTAGAGTATATTAGTATTTAGAGTATTAGTATTTAGAAAATATTATGATAGGTTTTATGATTTTTTTTCACGTCACGATTTTTGACTAGTTTTGTCACTGATGGGCCGCCTTAAGGAAGTTGTTAGGCATATATTTGAGTATAATAAAAAAATTTATTATCAACAAATATTTAAAAATGACGACACCGGAGCGATTCTCGCGAGACTGAATGAATTCTGCGGCACGCACTGCCGCAGAATTTAACATGCAAATTTAAATCTAGAAAAAAAAACTACCTGCATGTCTATAGCTAGAGAAATACGTAGGGGATTTTAAAAATACATATTGATTTTTGTGTAATTGGCGAGTATTTGAATGAAAATTTTCAAAATTTTCTGCCAAAGAGAATTTGTTAGTAAATAATGTTTGAATTGACTTCTCGAAAATCCCCTACGTATTTCTGTAGCTATTAATATATAGATGAAGTTTTTTTTTTTCCAAATTCCAATTTGTGACAGTTACACTGCGTGCCGCGTGTCTCGCGAGAATGGCTCCAGTGTCGCCATTTTTGAATACTTATTGATAATAATTTTTTGTATTATACTTAAATATATGCCTAATAACTTCCTCAAATATTATCTTATTACCTTTGCTTCCATCCCAAAAAAAAAATTGTACATTTTTAGGTTTTTGAAGTGGTGTTAACCCTTAATGATCGAGAGTTAAGAAATAAAAAGATTTTCGTTGTTAGGATCATGGTGGGGATGAATTTACACACGATACAGAGATTTTTATAGCCAACTCACTCGGTTGACAATAAAACCAACGTAGTTTAAGGTAGTCCTCGTGCAAATGCATTTTTCATGAGAATTTGTTGAAATTTATCGTGGACAAAGAGAATGCAATAGTACCCAACTTCTCGTGAAATTTGAAGCAGATTTACCTTTCCTAGCTTGAGATATTCAATGTCAAAGTTAACAAACATTACGTGTAGAGCGTATAGCAAGCATTTCTGTACCCTGATACAAGCACGGTTTTTTTTTTAATATTAGAACTAAACGCGTCACCAGATTTTGATAAACAAAATTGTAGACGGAAAAAGACTATTATTCACATATTAGGAAAAAATAACAAAATTATTTACCGTTTCGTTTACGAACGACGATCACAAAAAGAATTCAATATGAATGAAAATTCGACGTATATACAGATATAGTAGCTGCATATTCTATGGTGTGAATGTATCTGAATATGCACGGTTCCGTGTGCAACAGTCATTTCTGTACTTGAAATTTTATATTTTTATTTAAGTTGTCGTTGAAATAAATTTCAAAATTCAGTTCAACTTAAAAGAAAATTACATTTCTAATGGTTGCCACTCTTGCTAATCGCGAAGTCTGTAGATTTTTCAAAAATTCTCCCTCTCTCTCTCTCTCTCTTTTCTTTTTACATATCGCGAGACAAACTAGCCGAAGAAAAAAAAAGACAAGTCTTCGAAAATTTTCAACCCAATTTTTAATGTTTTTCGAAGAAAAAAAAATCACAACTATCGTCGTTACAATATTCGATTCATCGGATATAATTTATAGGCAAACGCATAATTTTCGAATTAGGTCATTTTTCACGCCAGTGAGGAAAAAAAAAACGAAAATTAAGTTTTACAAAAATTAGCGAAAACAAATTTCTCTCGCTCACTCTCTTTTCTTTGTCCTCGGGTGTACAACGTTTTTTTTTTTTTTTTATTTTTTACTTCTAATATCGCTTTATTTACACAGCGCGTCTACCATCGTAATTCACAAATTCGAGTATTTATGTATTAATATTTATTTTTTTATTTTTTTCTCGAAGAAGCCCTTGTGGCCTCGGATGTCTCGCGTCCTAAAAAAATCGAAATTCTCAAAATTAAAAAAAAAAATAATAATTGAAATTCTCAAAATTCCAAAAAAAAATCAAAATTCTGAAAAATTGAAAAAAAAAAATAACAAATTTCCAAATTGAAAAAAAAAAAATCAAAATTCTGATAATTCTGAAAAATTCTCACTAGACTCGGATCTCTCTTCCACGAGCACGAAGATGAGGATTTTTTTTTTTTTTTTTTTCTTTTCTTTTTTCAATGACTCGGTATCTCGTTTAAACCTGAAGTATCCGGTGGCAAATCGACCTCGAGATGTTTGACAAAGTCGTACGTGCTGATAGAAAGCGCGACATAACCACCGGAATCCGTGTGTCCTTTGTGATAAATTCCAGCCCCGGATAATGGTGTTGGCGGAATCGTAACGACTTCCTGTATATCGAGATACGGCACGGTCGTTTGTCCCGCGTCTTTCACGAGATCGGTCGGGCCGAAATTGATATATTGATTGTCGCTCGAATCTGGCAATGACTGAGCTCGCGATCTCGTTGGGATATCCGGTTTTTCGAGCTTCAATTCCGTTCTGAAACATTTTTGAGAAAAATAAAGCAATCGCAATTAAAACGAGAAAATTAATAATTCTCGACGTTGAAGGAAATATTTAATATTAAACAAAAAAAAAATCTAGACTCGAGAGAAAATAAATTAAATGAAAATTACAATTTTTTTTTTTACTTTTTTTTTTTTTTTTTAAATAAAAAAACAGCCAAATTTCGAAAAATCGCGATCTTTCATTACCTCGCTTTTCCCGATGTCCCGGAATTCATCGCCTCCGTATTGTCGTTGCCAACCCAGTTGCTTCTCTCCGTAGGATTTGTCAGCTCGCCGGTCATAAAGTCGAATGGCGTCTCGCGTATCTCCAAATTCAAATGTTTTCCCAGAAGCCGGAATCTCACGCCTGAGGAATGAAGTAAAATTTAAAAAATTAAAAAAAAAACAACACGTTTACATTAAAAATTAACGTTTTTTCTTGTATCAATATTAATTTTTTTTTCTAATCGAAACTTAAATTTTTATTTGAGCGGTACAAATTGGAAATTTTCTCCTTTTTTTTTTCACTGAATTTGATTTTAATAAGAATGAAGTAAAAAACACAAATTTTTCAATAATATTTGAAAAATTTAATGCCAATCACCCATTAATAATATTCTCTTCGTGTCGATTATATGAACGCGATATCTTGAAATTTGCGCAAATTGGAGCGATTTCCATTTTTTTTTTTTAATTCAAAATGTATATATTTTTTTTTTTTTATTTGAACCTCTCTAGCGATTTTTGTACAATTTGTTTGGCCCGACAGCCAAATGTTTGCGGAAGTTGAAGCTATTGGAATTTTTTTTTTTTTTTTCGAAAAATTAAAAAAAAAATTGATATCCCGATATTCCGAGCGATTCTTGAAAAATTCAATACGAAACATCTTCGTTCTCTGGTCTACTTTTGTGAAAATTTTCGAATTGATAGCCGAAAATTTATGAAAGTTGGAGCGATCACGGAGATTTTTCGAAACATCCCTAAGATTATAGCGAAAATTTTAACTAACAAAGAAGGGGGATCGTTCTTCTCAAGTCGCGTGCAAAGTTTTTCCACGACTGCTTGCGTAATTTTCGAGATAATTTTATGAGGCAAAAATCACAATTTTTTTCTTCTTTTTTTACCAGACACAAAAATATTTGAATTTTGAAAATTTGCAAAAAACAAAACGAAAAAAGAATTACCGGTTACAACGTGTCCTTCCTTTACCGATAACTCATCGAGATCAAGAGCTGTCGCTCCCCATTCGAGAGTGTGATAATCGCGACCGTTCTTGACGTCGCGATCTTTGATCGTAAAATTATCGACGTCCTTCCAATGTACGGTCGACGAGCTTATATTGGCACGTTGGATCAACTCGCCCTGCTGTATCGCAAGATGTATTATCTTGTTCATCTTTGTCAGCTTTATTCCGGTAATTACCCTGGAAAAAAAAAATGAAAGAAAAAAAATCAAATCAAGCAGATAACCAATTGCTCTCGTTTGCCACGAGTTTCAGAACAAAAAAAAAAAAAAAAAAAAACGAAATCCCTCTCCGTTAAAATAGTTCCTTTTTTTTTTCGTCAAAAATTTTCTAAAAATTGGATTTGAAAAAAAAAAAGAGACACCTGTTGTTCTCCACGTCCGAGACAACACTTTTGAGACTGAAATGACGATGCGAGGCTCCGCTTTTATCGTCGCAGAAGCACATGCAATAGCTGCAGTGATAAAAAAGCCATCTCCACCAACTGTCGACCTTTGTCAATCCTCCGCTGCAAGATTTCTTGCCACCAAAAACACGGCCATTCTCGTACTCGATGTAGTCGTATCTTCGATTGCTTTTATTTTCCTGCAAAAGGGAAAAAAATCGTTTCTTTTTTTTTTTTTTTTTTTTTTTTTTTCCAACTAAATTTCATTCAATTTCAATTTTCACTCTTATCAGTCTCGAAAGAAAAAAATCAAATACACTCAAAATTTGTTGTAAATTGTAAAGAACAAAAAAAAAAAAAAAAACAACTCACCGATGGACATATCCACATGTCCGAGTCAACGTACTGGCAATTCAGTACTTTTCCATTGCAGCGAGGCTGCTGGGCGCAATATTGATTCTTAAAACAGCCTTGTACCTCCGCGTACCTGTAATAGGCACAATTTTGGTTGCACGATCCCGTTGGACTCAGGTCCACCTCGTTGACAATGTAACCCTGAATCAGCTGCTTCAGCTTGGTGTACGTGGAATCTTGATGGAAAGTGAGATAAAATAAAAGAATAAAGGGGGGAAAAAAATATTTCAAATGAGAAAACTCGTGTATTTTGAATTTTCTGAAATTTCGCGAATTTAGAATTTTAGCGAAAAAGCTTATTTTCCCCAATTTCTTCTCACCTTCCTTGTGAATGATTGGATCGCATTTCCACAATTTTCGGGGTGCATGAATCATTGCGTTTTTCACCGCTCGCAAAGTCTCGCCGATTCTCTCGATATACTTGTTCTTCATACTCTTTATCTCCTCGCTGAAAGTTCCTGCAAATACAATTAATCGTTTTCTTCTACCCCTTTTTTTCCCATATTTCTGTTTGGAAAAAAAAAAAAAAAAATTGAGCGAAAAAAAATCTTACCGTTCTTGTATAATCGTAAAAGCGTGTACGAAAATTGTATCATGGTGTAACCCTTGATTTCCGTAAGAGTTATCGTATTGTACAAATTGTAGAGCAACTGCTGAGGCGATTGTGTCATATTGCAAAGTTGCCCCATCGCTGCCTGATAAAATAGGGAGGGGGAGAGAGAGAGAGAGAGAGAGAAGAAAAAAAGATCAATGATAGATTAGAAGTTGACGCAGGTGGGATATTAATTCATTGATGAAAAATAATGACCCGGGACGAGAGAGGGAAACAGAGATGATACTTCATTGGGCTCCCTGCTATTAGGAACGAGCAAATTGTACCCCTTCGAAGCCTCCGATCTGGATACTCATTCATTTTAAAGTTTTATTGTATTATCGTTTTTTACTATTTTTTCTTTTACTCTGTAATTTTCGAATTTTCAAAATTTTTTGTTACGTCGGCTCAAAAATCGCATCTTCGCTAAGTATATTTTTCAATTTCTCATCGAATTCATTTACGCTCGCATTCAAATCAGCTCAGAAACTTTCTCCATTGAGCTGTGGAAGAATTTTGGAAAAAAAAAAAAAAAAAAAAAAAAAATTTCAACGTTTCCATACCTGATGAGAGGATTCAAAGAATGCATCATGAACAATCGCATTCGCGATATAATTCAGAGATGCCTGAACGCCTATATTTGAAGTTCGCACGATCGGTTGGTAAAATTTCTCCCAATTTTTTTTATTGAACTTCTGCGACTCCACTGTTTCGTGCAATCTGTTTCGAAAATCTGTATAAGCGCCATTGATAAATTTTGACTTCTTTTGCACCGTGGCCCACAGCGGTAGCGAATTCAGGGCACGAAGATGAGTTTCGTTATTCGCAGCCAATGCAGCATCGAGGCTTTCAACAAAATTCTCATAAGACTTGCAGATTCTTAAGTATGTTCCCTCGCCGGGATCAGCTGCGCTTTTTCCCAAATTATTAAATAAATCGTCCAGTTGGTAAAGATCGAATCTCAGCTTTTTGATGTTCGAATAATCATGATTTTCCGCCAATATACCGGACAACGCGAGAAGCAAAATCATCGACGATTCACGCTTCATGATTATTTTTTCTTTTTAATACGTATCTCGGAAAACTTAAGGATTCGTTTTTTCCCAAATATTATTTAATTCTTGATTATTCGTTATTTATTCATTTTTTGTTTTAGTTTCATATTAATTTTAAATTGGTGAAAATCCCAGAATTATTCTTCAAACAGGCTTGACCATTTTACATTCGACCAATCAACGTTCGGATCGCGATAAACATACGTCGCACCACCAAAAGAAAAAAAAAAAAAAAACCAACAACAAAGGAAACCTTGACGAAAGTCCAAAACCACACAGTTCCCCTCGAATATAGATATATATTTCCCGATGAAAGTTGAAGTGATTCAATGTAGAATCGTTTTTAAACACGTCAGGGCCAGATGCGTGATAAAAGTAACCTTAAAAAAATCCGAAACAAAGGAAAACCGGAAGTTGAAGCGCGAAGTTTTTTGGAAATTTTCTTTAAGATTTCTGGGGGGGGGGGGGGGGGGGGGCCGAGAAATTGGTTAATTTTGATAATGAACTGCTGTTTGCGAAGTTACGAGAGAACGTTCACGACCGTTGAGCCTTCTGGACACGAAGGAATTGCGCTTGCTCTTGGGTTTTTACCGTTTCTCTCTCCCTCTCTCTCTCCCATCTCTTTTTTTTTCCTCCCCGGTAGCCATGGTCGTGTGAGAGGGGAAAATAAAAGCTGTAGCATACTCGATCGCTGTGACGCATTTGTCACATAAATGACCATTCTTGCCCCCTCCTTTATCGTCCCTATTTAGAGGAAATGTTTTCGCTGAGTTGTGATAGTCGCTGTGTTGGTATGTTACGCGATACACCCAATGATATACTATAATGTATTCGTTACGTGGAACTACATTGAACGAACGATATGTCGTTCTATATTATAAAGATATATCGCCGCTGCAGTTTCAGGAATCGAGCTTATAACGTGTGTCAAATTTGAAAAGGATGACCAACCCAAACCCAACCCAAACATATAAAAAAAACCTAAGGCCCAATGTAATTGCGAGGGCGCTTAGCGCCCTAGCCATACGAACCCCTAGTATATATATATATATATATATAAAACAACTATCGTTATGGATGCTGAAAAAATCAATTTAAAAAATGCGGAAACGAACTATTGATTTTTTTTCGATTTTCTAGAAATGTTAGTTCGTTGCTATCGAATAGTTTTTTGGGTTTGAATTTTCGAAAATTTCGATTTTCCGGGTTAACAGCTGATTCATCTAAAATCACATTAAAATCAAAATTAAGGAAAGGGATTAAAAGCAAATTACAGAGGTTAGGACTCCTTATGAGCTCGTAATCCGGATTGTGATTTGTCATCAGATTTTCAGGGCTCTGATTGGCCCTCGGAATTCGATGGACCAATCGCAACGCTTAAAATCTGGTGATAACGTAATTTCACAGAATGCGGCTTGAAACGAGCATTCCCACCGTGCTCGGTGAGTCATCTGAGAATCTCGTGTTTCACTTTTTGTTTGTCGACATCGAAATTTGAGACAAAATATTGTTACATGAGTCGCCAATACTATGAGAAACATATTCTTCCGCATGATTATTTGAATTCAATGTTTTTAATCGTTTAATCAAAAATTTGATTTTAAAAATCGAATAGAGAGAAAAAAAAGAACGGAATATGAAAAATCCGACAAGTTCTAAGCTTGTCCGCTAGGATCGCGTGGATAATCCGCTGAAACGAGAGTGGGGATTCCCCCGCTAACATGTCGCTATTATTACTCCTTCTAAAATTCCTTTATACGCACTTTGAACGAGTTATTACGCTCGAGCCTCAATCTACCATACGAGAGAATTATCGAACAAGACTCGAGGGTCTGTTTTTACTCGTTGGAATTTATTTATTTATTTATTTTACGTTTGTCTCGCCCGATTACGATCGGATCATATTTTTTTAATGAAATTTTGCACCGAATTCTATTCTTGTTTTGAGACTCGATGATGTACCGAGGAGATAATTAAAATTAAATTTTGCCGAGGAGAACGAAAGATTGTGCGTTTTTTTTCTCGATATTTTAGGATTCTGAAGTCGCCAATTTTAAATTCGAATCTAACCTTAAAATTTTTAAATAAAATCGCGTATTTAACGTGACCGATGACAAAATACGCTCCGGTTTCGATGAAAATCGATCGTTCTCGAGTTCGCCAATTCCGAATTCAGCTGAAAATTTTCGAAATTCATGATTCTCGAACTTGAAGATCTCAAAATTTGCCAAAACTCATTCGAACCCCAATGAAAATAAATCTCCATGGGATCTGACGAGGTCAGTGCTTTGCCCAAAAAGCAGACAGTACAAAAATGACCAAAATCCTGGGGGAAGATAAAAACCCAAAGACAAATATTCATGGCGAGGTAGAATTTCTTACCTTGATATTCTGAGCGAGCAGTACGAGTATGCTGTTGTCTAGATTGAGATATTGTCCGGGAATAACGAGTCGATGAATCTTTTGTAATATATCGGGCAGAGCATCTGCCCCACTGGATACGCAATTTTTTGCAAAGTCCTCCATGGTGTAACGCTCGTACTTGCCGGACATGTTGTAGGCCAAAAAATCCTCAAACATGTCGTTGACTCTGCTGATGCGCGAGGTCAAGTCGTTGAAGCTTCTGTCGAGTCTAGCTCCCAGAGGCAAATTTCGCAATATCGTGTCGAGATTTTCATTGCTCTTGATCTCCATTCTTCCCTGATAGGCATCGATCTTTCTCGCCGCCGATGCAATTTGATCCATGAGACGACGCTCCATCTTCTTGATAAACGGAAAGTCGTTCTCGTGATCCTCAGGGCTGCCTTTTCTCGTCCATTCCAGGGTTTCGAGACCGCTGGTCACGACTTCACGTGTAAAATGTAAGACATCCGTTATATCGCCGAAACTTAAATCCATTGGTTCGACTCCTCTGCCAGCGAGGAACATCAGAATGAGAAACAGCGCTATTGTTCGAGCGCCCCGGGACATCTTGAATGCTTTTTTTTTTTCTCTTTATTTTCCTACTTTTCTTCTGTGCTTCTTTTTCTGAACATCCCTATTAGGGAACGTTCTGACGATATATTTGACGTAAAAAAAAAAAAAAATCCTTTGTTACCTCTCAATGTGGCTCTAGCTGGAAGGAGCTTGGCAACAAGCTGACAATGCTCACCTCGCGTTTTCACGATTTTTTTTCTCCCTCGTTATTTCGTGGAGCGAATTTTTTCACGGTCTCACTGAATTGAGAGTGAGTGAACAATTTTGAAGATAATTTTTGTGAGAATAAAAAAATTGCGGGAAGGCTCGCAAATTGAGTTCTTCTGCCGCACGTCGCTCTCTCGCTCTCTCGACGCGGCAAACTCGTCGATGATATCCGTTGTGGCAAACAAGCTCGGGCGGCGAAAGGGGAAGGACTCGGGGTTATTGGATGAATTATTGCACTGTCTCTTGTGAGATAGAGTCAAACTCTCCTCGTCGTCCTCGTTACAGTATAACCTCCCATAACCTAACTTGTAACTTCAATTGCTAAAAGTAAGCGTGGCTTGTTTGATCACAAGCCATGCCTGCTTTTAGTACCTCGGATCGCTTACCTACTTGTGCCTCTTTCAGATCAATGCTTTTTTTTCATTTTCCCCTAACTTCTTAACGGTCGTGTACTTTCAGGCTTGACTGTAGTGAAATCGAAACGCCAGAATCTGGCTATATAACATCGAATAGTTATCAGCCAACACCTCGAAGAATTTTTTTCGAAGTTATAGCGCTTATAAAAAAAAAAAACGAAGCGATGGCAAATGAAAAGAATTGTTCGTTTGCCTCATGAAAATAAAATTTGTCGCAATTTAACGCTGAGTCTGTGCGGTCGAGTTCGATTATTGAATTTTTTTTTTCTCTTACACAAGTTATGGGAATCGATCAAATGGTTACGAGTTACAAGTTAAGTTGCGGCGGAGGGATTGAGTTATGGGAACGTCGACTGTAGTGATCATTCTTCTGTCTCTCGCTCTCTCTTTCCCTCTGTGCGACCTGCATAGCTTTCAATAGCGATCGGAGCGCCACTTTGGGAACTCTACGGGGCTCGAAAGAACTAATCGGCACATCTCGTTATTCCGGCGGCAAATTCGAATTTTAAAAACAAAAGTGTCTTTAGAAGAGCGTATCTTTGTAGTTTTTATTTTTTATGCACATAAAAATGTGCCAAATTATCTCCGGACTTGGATTTTGAATCTGCAACGATAATAATAATAATAATAATAATAAATAATACTTAAAAAATTTGCGTTTTTTTTTCTCCAGGTTGCCTTTTACGAGATTCTCAATGGTTTGTGGGTTCGCAACGGTTTGCAAATAAAGGGCCAAGCCATGACTTACATACAATGTAACTTTTGCAATTCCATGGTCGATGCCGATCTCTATCTATTGCAAATTTGTGCCACTCAACTGAAGCCCGATGTTTTTCTTCGCACGGTCATAGACAAGTGAGTATTGCCACAATTTTTTCTGTTTTCAATAAATATATCAATGAAACATTTAAATTAACCACTTATTTAATTTTTACTCAATATATTATGCTGACATAAATTTTCATTAAATTTTTTAATTAAAGATTGTCATCAATTTAAGAATAATTGATTCATCATAAAAACAAGTTTAATTAATTAAAAATTGAGAAAAAAAAAGATTATAAAATATCCTATGGTATGAAAAATTTCAATTAATTAATTTTTTCACATAATTTAGAAAAAAATTGTAATTCAATGTTTTTTTTTTTTTTTTCTAGATTTCACGTTAAAGAATGGCTGAGTCTGCGAACCGTGCGTTCTCGTCAAAATCTCTCGCTCATAGGCGAGCACGATACACCGATGCTCGAGAGTTGCCTCATATTTTTGGCTACCCTCGTGAACGTTCGAACAAATTTGGGTAAGTTTTTTCTTCGTTTATTCATTTTTTTTTTTTTTTTCTCCGTCAAACAAGTTTCAACAGCTCTGGATAAAAAATTGACGAAATTTTGGTATTTTTCAATTTTGATTTTTCTTTAAAATCCATTATCGAGACGAGACTTGAAACGATAATAAATAATAATTGAGAATATTTTTTTTGAATTTTTTTTTTCAATTAAATTATTACAGGATTGTCAGACTCCGAAATGTCGTATCTCGAGATGGTGACTCTATTGTGCATGGGCGACAAGACTCACAGTCAATTGATGGAACTCATGCCCGAACGCTGCGGAACAACGCCCAATCGAGACTTCGAGGCTGTTCTCGCCGAGGTCAATTTCGAGAGAAAATCATCTTTTTTTCATTGAAAACAAAAATTTTCTTTATCAAAAAAATTTCTGTATTGTGTTATTTTTTTTTTTCAATTTTGTTAATTTTTTCAAATTTATTTTTCATTAATCAGGATATCAATATCGAGTAGAGATGTATTTTTTTTTTTTTTTTATTTTTTTTTTTTTATCCAGGTTGCCCAGTACAGAGCACCGAATCTCGAAGCAAGTGGCACGATGCAGCAGGGAATGTACGGTCCTCAGGCGAGAGTCTGGGCCGAGCTCTACGATCCGCTTCACGTTCTGCTACGCGCCGTGCATCGTCGCGATTATCAGGTTTCCATGGATCGTTTCACCGAGTAGTGAGTCCCTCGTTTATTTATTTGTTTATTTATTTTTTAACTTTTTTTTCCTTCCAAAAATAAAAAAAAAAAAACGGTATATATGCACAAGTTGTACCGGTGGGTCGGAATTTAAAGAAACTAATTACGTTATTCGAAAGTCCCTATCCAAAATACCGTCCATGATTTTTTTTAAATTTTTTTCGTCCAGCCGTTTCGGAGCAATGGGGGGCGCGAAATTTTCGAATTTTCGAAAACATCGATTTTTTTAATTGAAAATATTGATTCCCAGTCGAGAGTTGGAAAAAAATTGTTGCAATCATTTTTTTTTTTTTTGTAAAAAAGTTCAATCTTCTCGAAAAAAATAACGTAGCGACTTTCTCTGAAGTCATAAAGACTATCAAAAGTTAATTTGCATTAAAAAAGTTAATTAAGCATTAAAACCGGTTTTTCTCTTCTGCCGACGAATTTAGATCGATGAAACTATTTTTTTTTTTTTTTTTTTTTTTTTTTTTCTCGAAAAGCTGAGGTTTTTTTTTAGTTGTAAGTCGAGGGCGCCGAAGGTGCCCGTAGATTGAAAACGATATCTTCTGCAGCACATGCATTAAAAACGAGTGTTTTTTTTTTCGCTTCTGAAACGAATAAAAGTTAAAGTTTTTTTTTTACCGCGGGGAAATAAACAGAGAAACTGTGACTTTCATCTCGTTTCGGAGGATAAAAAACACGAGTTTTTAATGCATGTGTTGTAGAAACATCTTTTTTTTTTTAGATGGGATGCGTGCAAACAGAGCCTGCAAATAAAAAATAAAAAATAAAAAAAAAAGAATAAATTTGTGGTTATGCGTTCCCGTTGCGACGGTCGCTTGAACTACAAATGGCAAACTGAATTAATATATTAACCGGAAGTTTTAAAAAATACTTCCGAATGATATGCATAGATTTAAAATTGAAGTTTCGCGGTAAATGAGGACTAAAACAAAGTATAAAGCCATTTTAGGAATCAAGAATTCGTTATTTTAACGTCTTTTGAATTTATAAAGTTGAAAAAATATTCACAGTCCAATATCCAGGAGTATTATCAAGAGGGATAATAACAATGGATAGATTGTGTTCCTTTTTCAGTCATAGATTTTGCGAAAACTTGGCGCAAGATACTCCCGACACGTCTTGTGGTGTTCCTTTGGAACAAAAGCCAAATCTATCTTGTCAAAGGATTCACTTGCCCAATTGAACAATGCTTGTGGTATCAGGATTGCATTTTTTTTTCCGCCTCCATCTGAAGGGCCTTTCGAGAGAGGCTAGTCGTTTGATGGTATCTGCCAATCCATCGCAGGATATCTTCAGATGGGGACAAAAAATGCAATCCTTACACCATAAGGATTGTTCGATTGAGCAAGCGAATTCTTCGACAATATCGATTTTTTTTTTCTTCCAAGGGAACTTCATAAGACGTTTCGGGATTATCTTTTACCAAGGTTTGCAAAATCTATGACTGTAAAAGTAACACAATCTATCCATTGTATTATCCATCTTGACAATACTCCCGGATATTGCACTGTGAAATTTTTTTTTCAACTTTAATAAATCAGAGAAAAGATAAAATAAAATCTTGATTCCTAAAATCCCTCTATACTTAATTTTTTAGTCCTCAATTACCACGAAACTTCAATTTTGAAACGGCATTTATCGTTCTAAAGTATTTCGAATAAATTCTGGTTAATATATTTTCAGTTTTCCATCTGTAATTCAATTATTAGTATATTATTTTTTTTGCAGTCTCTGTTTGCACGCATCCCATCTCAAAAAAAAAGTTTATTTTGTAAATAGCTTCAAGTTTTCGAAAAAAATTAGTTTCGTTAATCTAAATTTGCCGCCAAGGTGAGAAAAACCAGTTTTAGAACTTTAAATTAACTTTTTGTAGTCTTTATGACTTTACAGAAAGTCGCTACATTCTTTTTGTCGAAAAGATCAAACTTAAAAAAAAAAAAAAAGATTGCATCGATTTTTTTCTATCTCTCGACTGGGAATGGATATTTTAAATTCGACCATTCCCGATCGAAAATAATAATAACAATTATTATTATTAATTACAATGATAGTTATTTTTGAATAATAATTAATGTTCAATTAATATAATCAATATTAATTATTATCAATGATAATAATAATAATAATAATAATAATAATAATTCTGATTGAAGCGTGAAGCAATCGGGTAATTTGAAAAGTGGCTCGACTCTTTGGCCACCTTTTCGTCACCCCGCCCCGGTCTCATCGGACTACGAGGATCCACGTATAGTTTTACGATCTCGGGTCTTTCATTCGATGATATTCTCGATACTTCACAAAGCCGTTAACGATCACAATATATCGGAGCACATAATGGCATTGACGATATATCTCCTCGAGATGGCGATCGTTACCGCGGATTTGCCAAAAAAATCCTCCGTCATTGCCACCCGTATAAACGAGGATACCGGTACAGCGAGAAAACGCGGTGCTGGCACGAAGGGATCGTTATCAACGAATTATCCGGCAAATCCGTTGTGCCCGTACACGGGCGGGGGTGGAAATGTAACGAGCGGCCAGACGAAGGAATCCGAATTTGGGAATTGGTACGAGAGCGACGATATCGTCGAGAATCTACGGACATTCGTGCCACGCTCGAGCCTCATCGATTCGCCGCCAGATGGAATAAGTCCCGACGGTAAAGATATTTCATGTTTTGTTTTTCAAGTTTTTTTTTTTCCTGCTTCCTCATAAAAGAAGCTTTGTTTTGGTAAAATTACTATTTATTTTTTTTTTTTTTTTTTTTTTTCGAGTACGAGTAAGCGAGTAAGCAATGTGCAATTTACAATTTTTAACTGGTTTCGTTTGTTTGAAAATTAATCGAAGAAAAAAAAAATGAATGAACAATTTGACGTCGAACAGGCTCGGACTGGGAGATCGGTAGTGACATTACCGAGGGCTCGTTGATGCTTAATGACGAATTCGACGTTGAAATCGGCGCTCCACCCGAGTACTGGGAATTGGAACTCTTGAATGCCCTCGACAATGATCGCCGTAACGTCACAGCGGCCATGGAGACGGGCACGAATTTGCCGGCTCTGCCGCCGAATAACGAAGGTATTTAAAAAAAAAAAAAAACAAAAAATCCGTCATGTAATTTTTTTTTATCATTAATTTGACTCGCAATTATCGAGTTCGATACCAAAAAAAAATTATGATAGAATTGAATATAAATTTAAAAAAAGTAAAATAATACAAAATTTGCACGCTTCTTTTCTGCGTTCGATTCCAATTTTAAAAAAATACAATAACGAGCACAGATTTTTCAATAAATTTTGAAATCCGTATTCCTCGAGCGATTCTTGCCCCAAATTCAGTACATCCTTGTACCGTAAGCTACTTGCGTAAACAAAAAAAATTTTAAGCTGATAAATGAAAATTTACGAAAATCATAGCGATCGCGAACATTTTTGGAAAAATTGAAAAAAAAAAACACGTAATATATGGGACACCCGTTATAGATTGTGACGAAAATTTTAATGAACAAAGCGGGTCTCGCATAAGTGAGTTTTTTTTTAATTTTGGCCTTCTCATAGAGGAATCTTCGTTAGCGTGATACAAAAAAAAAAAAAAAAAAAGCTTTATAAAATTTTGAAAATTACGATGAAGCGAAGTGCGAGCTTGCAACTTTATTCGTCTATTCGAGCCCATTTTCTGTACGGATGCTAGCCAGATTCGATACGAATCATCCTTCAATGATATTCTACTCATGAAAAAAAAAATTTAAAGCCGATATTTCGACATTGGCGGAAGTTGGAATTATGGCAGAGATTTTACGAAAAATTCGAAATTTAATCAAATCTGAACCCTTTCACATCGATTGTCGTCTAATTAAGGACAAATTATCCTTCAATGATATTCTACTTCTGATGAAAATTTGTTCTGTCGAAAATTCAAACAAAGATTCATCGAAAAATTCAAAATTTCATATTAATCTGAACCCCCTCCATCGATTTTCACCAAATTTAATGCCAATTATCTTTTCATGATAATCTATTTGTATATGAATAAAAAAAATAAAAAAAAAATAGCACGATATCGCAAAATTTGCGAAAGTTGAAGCTAGTACGACGGTTTTTCGAAAAATTGAAAATAATATAAAATCTGAATAACCGTATGAATTTTTATAAAAATTACAGTAAATAACGAAGTTATCGTGCTTTACTTGACTGCAAAATTGCAGCGCTGTAGTTCAACCGGTTATCGAGTGACAATTTAATTTTTCATAGTCATTACACACATGCACATACATACACACTAGGGTGTGCGGAAAAAAGACAATTTTTTTTTTCGGTTGCATCCACCAAAAAAAGTTGAAGTAAGGTAAAAAAAGAAGAATCCTAAAACGGGAGGTCAAAAAAAAATTATTTCGAACGGCGCATTGCATTTGAATATTTTCCATAAGAATAACACAGGAAAATATTGGAATTTCTGAATGTGGTAGTGCAACTCGTCAGAAAAAAATCACACAAAGATGTCATTAACATATTCTCATGGAGAATCGAATTCCCTACAAAAAAATTTCTTACGAAAAATTAGCTCGGAACAATCGTTCAAGTGGAATATAACGCGAATGAATATAGTGGAAATAACGCTGTCTGAAATTGAATTGATAGGAAAAAAAAATAATTCAAAAGGCTGTAAAAATCGAATTTTTCGCTTTACGAAAAAACTTTTCGGGGGTTTTTTTTGTAGAGAATGTTCTGCTCTAACAACGTCGCTTTGATAGAAGCATATAACGGTTCATTGACAAAAAACGAAGAGCAGCTACAATATTTATTGGGCATAGTACAAAAATTATCGATAGAAATACCCTAATTGCAACAAACAGACTCTTAAAAAAAGAAACGATGATTATTAAGCATTATAATGTAAAAACAAACCTATTCTATCTTATTAAACCAAATTCATTGAATAAAGCTTTTCTAAACACGATCAATGATGAACGTCGTTTCTTTTATATTTCTTGTTGTACTTGATTTTTTTTTTTTGTATAAGAGAAATATTTTGAGAACAATTTCATGCAAGTATGTTAAAGCGGAACATTCTCTACAAAAAAACCCCCAAAAAGTTTTTTCGTAAAGCGAAAAATTCGATTTTTACAGCCTTTTGAATTATTTTTTTTCCTATCAATTCAATTTCAGACAGCGTTATTTCCACTATATTCATTCGCGTTATATTCCACTTGAACGGTTGTTCCGAGCTAATTTTTCGTAATAACTTTTTTTGTAGGGAATTCGATTCTCCATGAGAATATGTTAATGACATCTTTGTGTGATTTTTTTCTGACGAGTTGCACTACCACATTCAGAAGTCCCAATATTTTCCTGTGTTATTCTTATGGAAAATATTCAAATGCAATGCGCCGTTCGAAATAATTTTTTTTTTGCCTCACGTTTTGGGATTCTTCGTTTTTTACCTTACTTCAACTTTTTTTGGTGGATGCAACCAAAAAAAAAAAATTGTTTTTTTTCCGCACACCCTAATACACACACACGTCCGAACACTTTTTAGAAATGTGATTTCTCGACGTTTTGACAAATTTTCAACACATTGACATGGAAAACTTGTAAGAAAACGAAATTTTTCGCCAAAACAAAGCTTCCTCCATGAGGAATCAATAAAATTGACGCAAAATTTTCATAAAATCCATAGTCGAAATCGAGAACGATTATAAAAAATTAAAAAAAAAAAGAAAAAAACAACCGCAGCAACGAAAAATCATTTTCTCAGCTTCGAACGAGTGGGCCGTGGTTCCCACGGACGGCAATAATCGCGATAATGTGGACGACGATGGGGATACGATGACGATGCAGCAGCAGCGAGCATTGCCACCGCCTGCCGAGATCGAGGAATCGATGGCCCTTGCGACGGATTCTCCCTCGCCCCGTGAACGTATGCAATTTTGTTTTTTTTTTTCCATCCAATAAAAATTAAAAATTTTCCACAATAATGAATGTTCTAGAAAAAAAAAACAATTTTTTTTACGCAAATAATAATAATTATAATTATATAATATTTGAAATGATGATAAAAAAATATATATATAAATATTTTATTTTGTAAATTCGTCGGCAGTCGGAGCTGGCGAGCAAGCGGAATTGCCAGCGTTGCCGCAACGCTCGATCGGCATTGTCAACGAGATCGATCTTCTGCAAGTGATATTTCCGCGTTTGGGCGCTTCCGGCGTAACGACAACGGAAATCGTACCCTCGACGTCCGCCTGCAATCAGCCAATATCGTGTCGCGATTCACAGTCCGGTCCCGTTTATCTCGTTGGAACGAGAATGGGCGAGAGCATAATTTCCCTGTTACTCAAGCTTCACTCGCAATTGTCGGGCATACCGGACAGTTATAATCCCGAGCAAGGCGCCAACGCGACAGCGGACAACGAGGCAGGTAGCAGCACAAGCAGCAACGACGTCGCCTCATCGTCGAGCGAGTCGTCGCGTATCGGCGATGGGCCATTTTTCATTGGCCAATTATTGGGCAAAATTGCCAGTCTAGACTCGAGCTGCCGTCAAAATATCACGGAAACGCGAAACAAGCTCTGGCCGCGCATGAAGGAGTGCGAGGACGCACAGCGCGAGAGGGAACATCGCGAGCGGGAGGAGAGACGAAAACGGGCCAAGGAGAGACAGCAAAAGCTCATGGCCGAATTTGCGAATAAGCAGAAGCAATTTATGAAAAAAGCGATGGAGACCGGTGAGTTGGCGGAAGAAGAGAAAATAAAAGAGGCGGAAAGAGCAAAGAAAAACGTTGACCGATGGAAAAAAAAAAACTTGCGCTTTATCGTTCATCCGAATTGTTTTTTTTTTTTTTTGTTTTTGTTTTCTGTTTTGTTTTTTAATCGTTTAACGTTGACCGATGAAAAAAAAAAAAAAAACTTGCGCTTCATCGTTCATCCGAATTGTTTTTTTTTGTTTTTGTTTTTGTTTTCTGTTTTGTTTTTTAATCGTTTAACGTTGACCGATGAAAAAAAAAAAAAAACTTGCGCTTCATCGTTCATCCGAATTGTTTTTTTTTTTGTTTGTTTTCGGTTTTGTTTTTTAATCGAGGCCAATTTCGGATTAAAAATGCGAAGATGAGAGAAGAGGGAAAGGGAGCACGTTGCTTCGTTGACATTTTTTTTACGGACTTGCAAAGCTCTCTATGAGAAAGTTGACTTTCCTAAGTTTGGCTTCCTCATGGAGGAAGCTTCGCAACTGCGCGAAAAATTATAACAAAGCAACATGCTTTGCGCCCTTTCTTTTTTTTCTCTCTTCTTCACATTTGTAATGATAAGTTGGTTTGATGAAAAAAAAAAAAAAAAAAAAACAATCGGGATAAATGAGGATGAGATGCCTCATTTCCAAAATAATGGATAATTAATTAAATTTCATTATCCATCATCAAAAGAATGGATAATCGATTTTATTCCATTACCCACTACCAAAAAAATGGTTAATGGATCGAATTCCATTTACCATTATCAAAATAATTGATAATGGATTAAATTCAATTATCGATTACGAAAATAATGGATTAATGAATTCAACTTAATTACCCATTGTCAATATAATGGATTAAATTCAATTACTCATTACCAAAATAATGGCTAATGGATTTCGGTAATCACCATTACTCGGACAATGCGTTATTTACAACTTTGTTGCAAAGTGACACTCTCAACCTTTCCTTTATGAATGACCCAAAAAATGACAAATTTGACGGACTCTTCGTTCCTCAAAAAATTAAAAAATACATATATCGTTTGAATTCCCAAATTTTTTTCTCTCATGAAGTCTAGAATCTAAAAATTACAGCTGCAAATTTTTAGAAAATTTTAGGAAATTTTAAAAATTAGAAATTAAAAAAAAAGAAACTTTTACGTTTCTTTTTTTTTTCTTTTTTTTTTTTTTGGTCACGAAATATTTTTAATTTATTAAATGTGATATTAAGACGAGGCAGGAGCATCGGGAATGGACTGGGATCAGGAGGACACGCCGACCCAATTGGCAAGCAAGAAGGAGTACGATTGCGTAATATGCAATCAAACGACCACGAGCACCGAGGAAAAGCCAATGGGCCTCGTGGTTCTCGTGCAAGCCACGAGCGTCGTCGGTCACGAGAGACGAAATTCCGAGAGGCTTCAATTGCCAACATCCGACGAGGATCCCGCTATACCAAAAGGCGATACGCGAAGCGCTCATTTTGACAATAGAATCGACGAGATGAATCGTTATTTCGATCCGGTATGAAAATAAATTTTAAAAAAAATAAAATAAAAACGATGAAATTAATTTTCAATTAAGAGTTCGAATTTTCATTCTATCATACACGAAGGGCTCATTTTGACAATAGAATCGACGAGATGAATCGTTATTTCGTTCCGGTATGAAAATAAATTTAAAAAAAAAAGAAAAAACGATGAAATTAATTTTTAATGAAGAGTTCGAATTTTCATTCTATCATTATAACTTATAATTATTATCAATTTTTTTTTTTTTTTTTTCCAGTTTTCGTGGATGCTATCGGTGAATTTAGGCTGGGAGGGCGGTGTCCACGTGCAGACCTGCGGTCATCATTTGCATCTTGATTGTCTAAAAGCGTATCGTCAGTCGTTGCGTAGCCAGCAGAGACAGCAGAGCCTGGCGGTCGATCGTGGCGAATATCTGTGTCCTCTGTGTCGGCAATTGGCAAATTCGGTATTGCCACTGTCGCCGCAGTTGGGCGAATGCTCGGCGGTCGTGAGATCGAGGCACGCCTCGTCCGCCACGATACTCGCCGAGCTCAATAATTTTCTCAAAGAGATACAGCAAACTCTGGTGAGTCGTGAATTTGAAATTTTGAAAAATTAAGCAACTCCCTCCGGCGGTGGTCCATTTTTACACACATTTTTTTTTCTTCTGTTTTTTTGTTTTTCCCCCCTCAAGGTCTCGTCGAATCTGACCGTTGCTATGGGCAAAGCCATGGAGGAAATGACGGGATGCACGTACTCGAAGTACAAGCAAAAAAATTGTACGCCTTGTCACCAAAGCTTCTTTCTCTTCATAACGTCGGTGGCTCGAACGAATTTCGAGGTCGAGCTCGTCCAGCGCGGTGGCAGCCTCTGTGTACCGGCTGCCTCGACGATTCCACTTACGCCCAAGAGAGATTGCATTGGTAAATTAATTTTTGTGATTTTTTTTTTTCTCTCATTTTTTTTTTTTAATTAATTACAGTAAAATCAGGGATGGGAAGAAGATTTTTTTAATTGAAGAAGAATCGTTGAAATAATGAACATTTTTATTTTTTGCCTTTGCTTTTCGATGGTCCGGTACGAGATACAATTTTTTTTTTTCGTTTTTTGTTCGTGTCATTGGTACGAGTTTATATGAGGCCAGTAGGAATTACACTTGTAATTCGCAATTGGATGGAATTAGACTTTGTGGGATTCTTTTTTTTTGGTCGAATTATTCGAAACTGTACCGGATGAGATGGGGAATTTTGAATAAAAGTCCCAATTTTAATGAACGAATTAGCTGATATACTGGTAATAAATTATGGATATAAAAATCACAATCGTCGAATTTTCATTTAATTTTTATTTATTTCATTTATTTTACGGTATTTTTATTGATTTTGTTTAAGAATGAAAGAAAAAAATTGTACTTTTCTAAATTTCATTCCCCAGTCGCGCTCCTGCACGTACTGGCGATGCACGCTCGGGTTCTCACGGATTATCCGGTTCATCACACGTGGCAGCAGCTCACGGGCTTGCCATCGGATCCGGCCTTGCCATTGGCGGTTGCTCCCCACAAACGAGAAGTTCCACTGTTGCTCAGAGATCCAACCGCCCTGCTCATACAATTCATACTCCTGTTACCCCTGCATCTCGATCAAAGTAAGATCCCCACTGCTCCCCTCCTTATTTTTATATTCAGAAATATAAACCAAAAAAAAAATTGCTCGAATTGACGATCTTTTTGAAACAAAAGAAACGCAAAAAAAAATTCAAGGATTTCTATGGGGGATGAAAAAAAATATATATATTTGCAAATTTCAGCCTACTTCTCGAGCGTCGTCAAGGTCCTGTACAATCTGCTGTACTATCAGGTTGTCGTGCAAGTGCTGAGTACACTGACGCCTGCCGAGAGAAACGATCTCGTTGCTGGTAAATCGAGCAACGAGAGAACACCATCGTCGTCGTCGTCGTCGTCGTCGTCGTCGTCGTCGTCCGACGCTATTATCGCCACGGTATTTCAATATCTGAACGAGAGCAATTTTTTCTGGGACGACACGGTGCCAAGATCATCCATCGGTTCTCTGGAAGTTCAGGTGAAATCAATTTAAAAAAATTAATAAATAGGCAAAAAAAAAAAAAAATTCCATTGGAACAAATGAAAATTTCATATTTTTCTTTTACCGTACAGTTACTGTTGTTTTACAGTTACTGTTGCGTTACAGTTACTGTTGAGTTACTGTTGCGTTACAGTTACTGTTGCGTTACAGTTACTGTTGCTTTACAGTTACTGTTGTTTTACAGTTACTGTTGCGTTACAGTTACTGTTGCGCTACAGTTACTGTTGCTTTACAGTTACTGTTGCTTTACAGTTACTGTTGCGTTACAGTTACTGTTGCGTTACAGTTACTGTTGCGTTACAGTTACTGTTGCTTTACAGTTACTGTTGCTTTACAGTTACTGTTGCTTTACAGTTACTGTTGCGTTACAGTTACTGTTGCGTTACAGTTACTGTTGTTTTAAAGTTACTGTTGCGTTACAGTTACGGTTGCTTTACAGTTACTGTTGCTTTACAGTTACCGTTGTTTTACAGTTACTGTTGCTTTACAGTTACTGTTGCTTTACGGTTACTGTTGCTTTACAGTTACTGTTGCTGTATAGTTTCTGTTGCTAGGCAGTTACCGTTACAATCACTGTCATTTAACCGTCACGGTTACCAGACAGTCACAGTAACCTTACAGTTACTGTTATAATAGGCAGCTACCGATGCTAGACGGATACGGTCGACATGCAGTTACTGTAAATTTACAGTTACCGGTGCTGTGCCTTTACTACACACGCATAATTACCGTACAGTTACCGTTACTAGACCGTTACCGTTACTAGATAACTACTCTTACCGGACATTTACTGTTGCAAGACAATGACCATTAATCGAAATTTACTCTAACTAGACAATGTTACGAGGCAGTTACTTTTTCTATAATGATACTGTTACTCGAGAGCTGCAGTTTCTGGAAATTTACTATTACTGGACAGTTACTAGCACCGGACCGTTACTGCTGCTAGAAAATTACCGGTATTGTACAGTTATCATCATCGTTTCTAGTGAGTTACTGCTACTAGAGGATTACTTTTATTGAAGAGTTATCGTTTTTAAAGAGTTCCTCATACTAGAAATTTAGCGTTACTGGACAGCTAGCGTTATTAGACGGTTAGCGTTAACAGTTATTTACCGTAACTAGGCAGAAACTGTTACTATAAAACTTCTGTTACCGGATAGTTAATGCTGCTAAATAATTACGGTTGTTAGATAGTGACTTTTACCAGATAATTCAATGTTTCTAGATAATTTCTGATTCTGTACAGTTACTTTCACTGTTACTAGGGAATTTCTGCTACTAGAGGATTACTGTTATTTGAGGGTAATTATTGATACACTATGGTAGTACATTATGTGACAGTTAACTGTCACATAGCGAACTATCATAGTTGCTGGACAATCGCTGATACTGCACAGTTATTTTCACTATCACTGGAGAGTTATCGTTGCTGAAAAATTACCGTTACTGTCCCTCGTCACCGTACGGTTTACCGCAAGGTCACTACCACCATACATATATATATATATAGATATATCTTTTTATAATATAAAGATATATCGCCGCTGCCGCCGCTGTTTCAGGAATTGAGCTTATACCGGGTGTCCAATTTGAAAAGGATGACCAACCCAAACCAAACATATAAACAACCCAATACCTGCGAGGGCGCGTGGCGCCCGAGCCATACGAACCCCTAGTATATGTATATATATAGTTACTGTATCGACACTGTACTCTCAACCCACAATTATCGTACTCTTCTAATACTCTTATCGCGCGGTTAGACTGTAAGTTTACTCTTCCGGTCCTCTTATCCAACATTATCACTATTAAAACTCGACATTATAATCCGCTATGGGATAATCTGCGCAATCAAAATTTCGATCCTACGAAGAATAATGTTGTTTTTTTTTTGCCCTCTCAGATACAAAACAAGTGTCTACCGTTTCTACGCGTGGCCGGACTGTTGCGCTATCATCTCTATGCCCAGCCTTTACCAATCGTTCGCACGCCATTCACGGAATTCGTGCGTCTCGTTTATTATCTCGAGCTCGTGACCGAGGGCATGGACTGGGATTGCTTCAACGCGGCCGTCGCCCTCAATTGGCAGGACGACGAATCTCGGATAAACGTGCCGAATTCGTGGTGTAAACAGCTCATAGCGTTCTCAGCGACCAACATAATTGCCGCGCGACGTTTCATCGTCGATCAGCATGTATCGTGGAAAGCACCGAAATTATTGAGCCTACCGAGGGAGTACGAGAAATTATTTACGTATTATCACGAGCGAGCGTGTCGCAAGTGTCATTCGGTGCCACCGGAAATAAGCATATGCCTGCTTTGCGGTACAATCGTTTGCCTGAAGGCCAATTGCTGCAAGAGGCAAAATGTTGGCGAAGCCGTCCAGGTGAAAAAAAACGATTTTTTTTTTAATTTTTTATTTATTTTTTATTCTCTACTCGAGAGGACGCAAGAAACATTATTGCGAAAAATCATTTATCTCGAAGTAAAAGAAAAGGAAAAAAAAAGTGTGCGAATTAACAATTTGATTTGATTTGAAAATGATCAAGTGGATTTTTCAACTTTGACTCAAGCATCCTTTCGTGATATTCCAATCATGCCAAATTTAATATCAAACATTCTCGTTTCATAACGCGTTTTCGTTAGAATTTTTGGCTCGAGATAGCCTCAAAGTTTTACTTATAATTCGAGGGCTAAGAGACATTTTTTTTCCGAAAATTTGAGCATTTTATAAAATCTGAAATCTGAATCCGCTCATTAAGCGCGTTACTCGTTGCCGAATTTAATACCAAATATCCCTATTCCTTGGCCTATTTTTGTAAAAAAAAAAAATTGGCTCGCTATCTCCAACTTTACGAAAGTTAGAGCGCTAACGGATATTTTTCGAAAATTGGAAAAAATAAAATTAAATTTGAATCCTTCGAGCGATTCTCGCCAAATTAAATACCCAAACTATTTTTGAAAAATTTTTAAATGACAAAATTCATTAATGTTCGAGAAACTTCAAGGAAAATTGCGGTAATTTCCGGTAATTTCAGGCAGCGGTGTTGCTAAAACCATTTTCAAGTTATACAGGCTTGAATTTTTCAAGGCAACACGCCTACGTTCAGACGTTTTTTTTTTAAGTGTGATTTTTAGACATTTTGACACGTTTTAAGAACTCTGGCATGAAAATCATGAAATTTTGCATTCTCATCGAGAAAGATTTATTTTGATGGGAAAAGAATTTCGTGATTTTGATGCTGGAGTGGTTGAAATGCTTCAAAACATCTAGAAACACACATTTATATAAAATGTCTGAACGTGCGTGCGCAAAATCCCCTATTTTACGGTAATTTTCGTCAAAAATTTTTCGATAATTACAAATTTCATGGCATATTGAAATTTCCAAAAATATATCCGTGGATATATTTTGTGATTGAATTTTGTGAGAATCATTCAAGGAATTCAAATTGTAAAAGAATTTCTGCCAACTCCCCCGAACTTTTGTAAATTTCGTGATATCGAACCAAAATTTTCAACATAAATAGGCTAGGGGTACTTTGGTACTGAATTTGATAAGAATCGCAGATTTCAAAAACCTTCGAAAAATATCTACGATCGCTCTATAATTGACGCAAATCGATTCAAAAAAATTTTACACAAGTACACCAGGAGACAGAATATAATATTTCGCAAGAACAAATGAAATTTAGAAAACAAGCGTAAAAATTGGAAACTTTTGAAATTTCTACCTCATTACAAATCTATGAAGAAGAAAAATGGAAAATATATTGTTGTTTTTTTTTTTTCAGCATTCGATCGACTGCGGCGGCGGTACGGGAATTTATCTCGTCGTGACTTCTACTTATATAATCGTGATCCGAGGCAGCAGAGCATGCCTCTGGGGTTCCCTCTATCTCGATGATTTTGAGGAAGAGGACAAGGATCTCAAGTGCGTGAATATAATTGAAAATTATTTTTGCCAATTTTGCGTCTCCCACGAAATTAAATTTTTTTTTTTTTTTTTAATTTACATTTAAATACGTATAAGGTCTCAGAATTCGTTTATCACAGTCGATTTTTCGACGAGTCTCAATGCTTTTCGATTGAACTCGAAAAATTCCCTCATCGGCTTGTTGCTTCGCGAGGATTTTTTTTCTCTCATCGGTGAGACTTAACAATTGCGCGGTGGTACGCGAAAGAATGAAGAAGAAAAAAAAGAGAAAAGCTTCAAGCCTTGAACTTGAAAATTTATTTCTTCAAATTTTGCAACAATGCTCAAGCGCTTCCTCACTGCGAGGAAAACTACCTCTGTGAATTTTGGCTTCCTCATTGAGGTAGCATTTGAGCATTGTGCAAAATTTAGAAGAAGCAATTTCGCGAGTTTACAATCTCTTTCCATCCATTTTCTTAGTTTCATTTTTCTCCCCCCCCCCCCCCCCCCCCGAGATTTAAAAGTCACTAAAACCTTTCTAGATATTCAATATCTTATGAGATAACCGCATTTCCATGTACCAGCTTGATTTGGGGGAAATCACAGCTGTCCAAGATATCTTTTTTTTATTTTTTATTTTTAAAATTCCAAAATCCGAACCTTCTTACCGATATTCTCGCAAAACTTCGTATCAACCTTCACTCTACTTTTGTTCACGAGGCGAAAAAAATAGCCCGATATCTCAAAATTCGCGATGTAAGAGATATTTTTGAAAAAAAAAAAAAAAAAAGTCAAAATTTCATACAATCATGAAGCGTTCAATCGAATTTTCGCCAGATTCAATGCCATCGTCACGAGGATTCCTCAACGAGGAACCAAATTTACGCGAAACTAGCAATAATAATAATAAATATGATTTTTTTCAATGTTAATTTTTGTTTTTTCTTTTTTTTTTTTTTTTCTTTTGCCTTTCAGACGTGGGAAACCTCTGTATC
This sequence comes from Rhorus exstirpatorius, assembly GCA_963564615.1. NCBI lineage: Eukaryota > Metazoa > Arthropoda > Insecta > Hymenoptera > Ichneumonidae > Rhorus > Rhorus exstirpatorius. The sequence goes on along the minus strand of OY751319.1, from coordinate 20,290,262 downwards.
TCAGTCAGGACAGGTATCGAATGTTGGAGCAACAATGGTTGGCTCACAGATTCGATCATACGAAGAAAACTTGGGTATGGCATCGCGACGCTCTGTGACCTAACACGTTGACAGCGAGCTCGCCGAGCCAACGCAGCGTCTTCAATTTGTCAACGATCGTCTGAGAGCCAGTGATAAAAACAAAAAAAGAACAGAAAAAAAAAAAAAAAAAATTAAGTCAACGATACGCTGAGCTGGGCACCTTTTTTTTTCAATCTCGTTGCTCCTATAGTTGGGACAATAGACGATTATATTTATTACGAATTCTAACCGGCTAATTACAGGATAATTAATTAATTAATTAATTTTTATTTCTCGGGTGTGAGGAAGTAACGACAATTATTGAAAGTATTAATACGCGCTGAAGAATTTGCGACGAGATGGCTGAATTGTTTCATAGTCGTATGAATAATTTTTTTTTTTTTTTTTTTTTTTTTTTAATGGGAAAAAATCAAGCCTGACAGATTTCGGGCGCGGAAAAAAAGAAAATAGCAATCAGCCGAGTAATCTGTGATTATTTTTGAGGATAGTTTGGGGGGGGGGGGGGGGGGATTTTTTTAAATTCTTTGAGCAATGGAATGACGATTTTTTTTTAAACTCAAATGTTAGGAAAAAAAATTATTTGAGCGATAAAATGACGCGTGGGTACTCTTTTTTTTCTCTATCTCTCTCTCCCTCCCTCCCTCCATAAAAATCCTCATTTTAACCTCCCCTCCTTGCTGTTTCCGGTATTGTGCCTGTAAATATGTAATCAATGTTTCGAAAAAAAAGGAAAAAAAAAAAAAAAATTACCACGCGCCGTATCGTTAGTGAGCCTTGTGTAACAATCTGTATATAGATAATCTATTTTTTTTTTTTTTTTAGAAATATTCTTGCATGCGATCGAACGATAATTTGAGGTGAAATTGCACAATTTGCAAATATGGTGCGAGAGCAAGAACCAAGCAACGGGGAAGAAAAAAAAATGATAAAACACGACGCTGATTAATTAATTAACGATAATTATCTTAAGTCGTGTCTATTATTGACGAATAAAATGCAATTGTACAAGTAAAGATGTGCTTGATTTATTTAATTCGACCCATAGTGAAGTTAAAAGAAAAGAAAAAACAATAATTCAGTAAAAATTGATTAATCGATCAATTCATTGAAAATTACTTAATGAATTGATTGAAAAATTCATTCAAATTCATAAATATTTGTCTTTGGTTTGTGCATCGATCCACTACTCGTTGCATTAAAAAAAAAAATTAATTAATTAATGATCAACACAAAAGTTAATGAAAGCTGTGGAAATTGAAGAAAAAAAAATGGAGAAATTACTTGAGAACTTTTTTTCTTTCAATTGATCAATTTTACCAAACCCAATTATCCGAATTGTGCAAGTACCGGGTGTCTCGAAGAAAAGGAATGAAAATGAAAAATGGAAAGAAAGGCAACGTTAAAAGCCTCGTAAAGTGGATATACAACGAAATACGCTAATGAATAATAATATCGAGTGAAAAAATCGATTTTTTTATTGACCAAAAAGTAGAAAAAGTTCCCCAATATTCGTTCGAGCAGCCTAGACCCAATTTTCAATGAAAAAAAAAAAAAAAAAAATAAAAGGAAAAATTCAACATTTCTTCCTGACCCCATCGCGATACTCGTGTCACTGATCATTTTCTCATACTCCTTCGAATGATTCACGAGATTTTCTAAAAAAAATATATATATATATATATATATATATTACATTGTTATAACTGTAACATGTACAGTTGAACCTCGCTGACTCGAAACTCAAAGAGCTAATTTCTTTGAGTAAGAGTTTTCGTCTTATCCAAGTTTTCGAACGACGCAAGTCTTTGCAAGGGAACAGACTGAATCTCAGGAGGTTTTCGAGTCACAGAAATTTGAGTCAACGAGTTCCCACTGTATTATTATTATTATTATTATTATTCCAATAAAAATTATTCGTATTTTTGGATTTCATTAATAAGGACGATTTTTTGGATTTTCTTTTGAAACCGGAAGTTGCCAACGGTAACTTCCGGTCTCTTTTTACAAATTACACTTTCTCTTTCCTGTTCTTTTTTTTTTATTATCATTATCATTATTATTTAAATTTTTTATTTATCAAGTCCGTTACAAGTTAGCCGCAATCAGACTCGATAAGAAAAAAAAAAAAAAAAAATTATAGTAAACATATTCGTCATACCGTACTAAGTTTTTTCTTTTTTTTTTTTTTTTAATTTTTAGATCGAAAAACTATTTTACATTTGGGGGGGCGGGGGGGGCACAAAGGGGGTTTTTTTTTGCTTTGTTTTATTCTCTGTCAGGCGAGCGAAATTGTCCGCGTCTCGGTACAGTCGCTGTGTGTGTTCATGGACGAAAAAAAGAAAAAAAAGTTTGTAACCGACGAATCGCGTGTTTATTAACTTTTTCCGGAGGTCAAATGGGGTCATTCGTGCGATCTTACACGCTATCCAGAGGCATGTTTATGATTTTTTTACTCTATCTCTCTCTCTTTTCAAATCTTCGAAAATTTGGGAAAGGGGGAGATATTTCCTCTGTTAATTCGACAAGTTTTTTTTTTCTCTCTCTCTCTCTCTCTTCGCAAAGGAATGTAAGACTGCTAGATTAAATTTATACGAGATTTTCTTTCATTGCGAACGTACATGAGAGCAATTTTTAGCCTTGTCCATTTATGCTTTTTTTTGTTTTATTTTATATATTTTTTTTTAAATAAGGTTTTTTTTTCATTCTTTTCTTTCTGTTGTATCATAACTTTCAATTTAAAAAATATTTGGAAAAAAAAAAAAAAACCCAAACTGCAAGCCTCTGTTTTTTTTTCCTCTCCACCGTAGAGCTTCAATAGTTGCCACCCGTTTGTTCCTGATATACCTCGATCACGTCGTCGTTCTCCATCTCCAACTGAAAATTTAAAGATTTTTTTTTTTTTTTTTTTTCTTGTAAATTCGAGTAACTTTATTTACTTTTTTTTTTTCTCGACAGAGAATGGTTAATTAATTGCTATGTTTTCGCTTATTGTATATTTTTTATGATTCATTACTCAATAATATTCATTTATCTAATATAATTATATAATTAAGGGCTCGATTTACGTAGCTCTTTTTGGTTATTTTGTGTACGCATTATTTTTCGTATGATTCCAAGGGAAAATTTCCCATATGAATAAATAAATGAATAAATATTTCTTCAAACTCGAATTACTCGAATAAATAATAACAATAATAATAATAAACCAAATTCGAATAACTTTTTTTAAATTAATAATAATAATAATAATAATAATTTACCATATTCGAGTAGCTTTTTAAAATTTTTTCAAGCTCGAATTACTCGAATAAATAATAATAATAATCCTAGGAAATGATTCACCGTTCATAGTACTGTGAGATGTACAAAGATATAAAAACAGGGACAGGGAGAAAAAAGTACTGGGACGAGGAAAGGGATAAGCAGGGGGGGGGGGAGGGCTCTAAAAGAATGGGCTAGGCTGCGCTGCGGAAACGTAAAGAAATTCGGCAAAAAGGAATACGAGATATGGACATGCGGAATCTGCGGGAAAAAGAAAGAGAACCTGGAAAACACATGAATGTGAAAAGAGGCCAGGAAATAATTGATGGATGGAGAGAAGGGCGTACATAGGGCAACCCTAACTCCGCGGCCAAAAGAAACGCTAAAAATGAAGGTGTTGAAGGAAATATGCGAATACTTAGAAAGCCTTCGGAAGGATAAAGAAACATAAGAGAGAAGAGGAACAGGGAGGAAACAGACGGGGAAGTAGCATTCGAGACATCGGCGATAGATTATAACGACAGAGAGCGAAGGGACAAGGAGAAAGAAGCATAAAAATTAGAATTAAGGAAAATATAAAAAGCATGTGCTGTACAGATACAAATATAAGCAGATAAATGTATGGAGGGACTGGAAAAAGGCAAAGAATGCCGTGCGATGGAAATAAAAATTAACTAATTTTTTAAAATTTCCTCAAACATTATTATTATTATTATTATTATTATTATTATTTATGCAAGTCCAGAATAAAAAAAGTGAAATTTTTTCTTCTTAATTTTCGAAAGTTCGAAATTTTGAAAGAATTTCATTAAAAATTTGGAAATTTTGTTTGCGTCAACTTGATTTTCATTGATCTCAACAGAAGTGGGGGAGGGGGGGGGGGGGTACATTAGCCAGTCGGGGCAATAAAATTTTTACAAAATTTCAAAATATATAACGGAAACGCGATTTTTGAGCAAATATTCAATTTTATGTATATTGAGAGAAAATTTGTTTTTCATCAAAAGAATGAAAGAAGAAAACGTTTGTCGTCACCTGCTTTGGCGTTTCGTCGTCGTTGATTCTTTTGCCGTCGAAGAGAAACCTGAGCGAGGTCATCGGAACGCCCTGAACAGAGAAAGAATTTTTTTTTTTCCATAACAAGGTAGGTGAAAATAGAAAAAAATTGAAAAAAAAAATATATATATATATATATATACATATATTATTTTTTACTGACCACTCGATCGCTGTAGGATTTTTTGAGTTTGCCCATTTGAGTGGTCATCTTTACCCTAAAGTGTATTTCGTTACTGTCCTGGAAAAGAGAATGGAGAAAAAAAAAAATAATAATAATAATAAGCGTCGAAACTGCCCATACAAACGGTAAAAGCGAAAATTAGTTTTTTTTTTTTTTTTTTTCATATTTTTCGAAATTGCCAGCTGAACGAAGAAAAATGAGGGGAAAAAACGAAGAAAAAAGTTGACAAAACTTACGTTTCCGACGACTTTGAGCTTAATGTACTCGGAATTCGCGTCCCCTGGGCCGGCTTCGGGTTTCTGTTCCTGCGAAATAACGAAGGTTATATAGCGGCATCGGTCGATTCGCGCCTCATGATTTATCGCGTTTTACAGCGATATAATTTTATTTATCATTAAAATTGCCAATAATCGATGATTAACGTGACGTGACTCACCTGATTATCGGACATGATGTATCAATTGATTTATTATATTAATTAAATTCACGACCACGCGCCAGAACGGCAAACCAAACACACAAGCAATATGGCGCCACGCTTTTGTCAGTTTTCACAGCCTTCTCTATTCTAAAAATACCGATTCCCTCCTATAACCGTCTTTCTCTTCTCCCCCCGGCACCGTTCGCAAACTTCTCAGCACAAAGCGAAATGCTTTTTATGTTTGTGTGGGACGCTGTGTGGATTTTGTGGAACTCACCATTTCCGGTTAAACGCGTGCAGACAATCTGGCGGTGAGACGCTACTTCCGGTCTGGCATTCGTAAAATTGGACAAGAAAAACTGACCGTTGTAGTTTCGCGCGAGAAATTGATAGACCGATACGCTTATTTGAAGGATTGATTGAAATAAAAAGAAAGAATAATTTTATGAAGATTTCGGCATATCGCAGAGAAGGTATGAATTAAACTTTTTTATTTCTAACCGTAAATATAGTTGCTGATTCGACTGCGGCCTCACTTCCTGCCCCGCGATACTTGATGGACGAGACAAACGAAATTTGGTGGGAAATAATGGAGATGAATTTGAAGGCCGATTTGTGTAAATTTATTAACTATCCGGTGGTAAGAAGAATTTTTAGTACCATGAAAAGTTAAAAATATGACGGAGAAATTATATTTTTGGAATTTTGCTCCTGTAAATTTCGTTGCTCATTTGACTTACACGCCTTCCCTGGACTACAGGACTATTATTGATAATGAAAATGAAATTTCATTATCCAATATAAAGGTAATATGTAATTCAACGGGTTTTTTAACGCAACGAGCGTAAGCAATGTATTTATGGATTATTGGAAATACAACGATCATTACAGTGGATGATGTGTGTTAGGAAAAGTCGTACATAACCTCAAAATGCATGAACGTTGAACGAGGAAGAGCCCGGTAGTTTCTAACCTAAACGACAAAAAAAAATGTTACTAGGGCGTTTTTCCTAGTGATTTAAATTTAGTAATTTTTACTGGACAAAAATTAATAATTCACAAGCTTCTATAAATATTTTAATGTAATTTAAAATTATAATGTGATTTATGTGATAAAAAAAAAGTAATATATAATTTATAGAGGAATGCTTACATAAAAATTTAATAAATTGCTACAATGCAATTTTCCAATTTTATTATACTGCTCGAGACAGAGATGAGTCATCAGAGATGAGTCATCTCTGCTCGAGAGTGGTAAAATGTGAGCACACCCTCGCACACCCTAGACGAATTTTAGAACCTTCTTTCAACCTAAATTTTCAAATTTTCTTCCAGCCCGAATATGAAACCTTCTTTCAGCCTAAATATGAATTTTTTTTCTCTAAATCTTAACTTGCTTCAAGTTTGAATTTTTTGCCTATCTTTATTATTATTACAGCCTAAATTTACGAAATTCAAATCAAACGGAAATTTCAGTTGGTTTATTTTACCCCGCCACTCTATAGTTCAATATATATGATATAAATAATTTATATAATGACACACATGAAATTATATAACATATATAATCTTTATAATTTTAATATAACATTAATATTAATATTTAAATCCTAAAAAACCATATTATACATTTTTCGACATTAACCTAACCTCACAAAAAATGGTCGCAATGGATTTGTTTTTGTTTCTATCGAGAAAAATCATGTTCGATCGATTAATTATCACAGCATTCTTCCTCGTCGTTATTCCTCAGTTATACTGTTTGGGTAAAATATACCTCCGTAAAAATAATACAAAAAAAAATAAAAATAAAAAAAATAACCTTAATTCAAAATATATTCGAGATCGTTCAACGAATTCGACTATTTTTAACAGAACCCTCGGATCTCGTTGTCGTCGTTCTCAGTCAGCAAGAAGGTTATCACTCTGCCCATGCAAATTTGTTGAAAGATGGAATTAAAAATGAGGCTGTGACTCTCGACAAGGTTTAAAATCCATTATTATTATTATTGCTCCTCATTTTTTGGAAAAAATTTGAAGTGTATTTACCACGATTTTTCATTGAAAAAAATATTTCGTACAATTTTTTGATACCCTATTTCAATATTCGTTTTTTTTTTTAAAAAAAAAACATAAATCAGGAACCGCCGAGGGTCATTCTGACCCACGAATTGTCCTTCAATGGATCTTGGACGTTTTTTCCACTTTTGCATCGCCTGGATTATTCCGTGGCAAAATGGTATTTTTTCTGTCTTGACAATACGGCCATCAGACTCGCCAGATTGGTCAAAGTCTTGTCCGCGCTCGATCACCAAAAAGTACGAAATTTATGGGCATTAGCTTTGATCAATTGTTTAAAATGAAATTTTGGACAAAATATATTTTTTTTTAATTTAGTAATTTTTTTGCTTATGAATTTTTGTATTTTTTTTTTTTTATTTAGGAAATTTGGCTTGGTCATGCTATGTACGACAGACATCCTACCATAATTCATCATTTCGCTGATCATTCAAAAAAATTTAAATTCCCAAATACCGCGTCGGGTTTCGCAATGACCGGTTCTTTGCTCGTCAGGTAACTTTTGAATTTCAATAAATACTAAATGTTTCATTGTATTATTATTTGCGTTTTTTTTTTTTTTTTTTTTCAATCAGAACTTGAATTTTGAAAAAATAAATGTTACACGTATGGAAAACTAAAAGAAAATTTTTTTTTTTATAATAGCAATTAATTATTATCAAATAGAGAAGAAGAATGGTTTGGCAACTGGAAAAATTTATTTATTCACCATGCAAAATGAATTTTTTGAGAAAATGCATTTTTTTTTTTAATTTTGCAAAAAATGAAAAGTTTGGATGAATTTTGTAGAGTCCTTCAAAGGCCTCTCGACGTTACTGAGAATCCTTTCTTCTTTTTTTTTTTTTTTTAGTAATTAATCTTTAATATATTCATTGAAATTTTCAAAATTACGAAAAATCATTTTTCAACAAGCTCGCCTTTAATTTATATTTGAAAATTAATGTTCACTTTGTTCGGAAAAATTCGAAACTTGTTGTAGAATTTCAAAAAAATTATACCTAGAAAAGAAAGTATTATAAGTGAGAAACTTGTTGAGAAATGATTTTTCGAAACTTTTCGTCGAATAAAAATTCGCAAGATCGAATTTATCGAGCGAGAAGAATTTATCGAAAGATTGAGGGAAAGATACAAAATCGAGGGCGGACCCGATCAAGATTTTTCCATCGACGCCGCGTACGAATTTGCCAATTTTGTATTCGACGATGGGAAAGGCGTACGACTCAGTCATGCGCCAGAATTCTGTGTAGTATCGAGCAAAGATTGCGCCACTTATCCGAGATTCTTTCATCCCTGCGTGAGTGTACAATTTTTTTCCAAATAAAAATAAATATTAATTGATTTTCAAAAATCTGCAATTAACGAATTTTTCCGCCGGCGAATTATTAAAAAATTTCCAATTAATTTCGTTGATCGATAAAGATTGTTAGCAAAAAATACAGCAAAAAAAAAAGTTAATTTCTTCCTTTTATGTGTAATTAAAAAATTCATGAATCAATAAAAGCATCTTGATTGATAAATAATTTATTAATTGTTGAAAAAATAATTGATAAATATTCAGTATCATGAATTTGCTTTTCAGAGCGAACCAGTGTCGATTGATAAGATTTTCGTGGCTGTTAAGACATGCCGGAAATATCACGGCGAAAGAATACCGATAATTATGAAAACGTGGATGAAGCACGTTCGTCACTTTGGGCTATTCAGCAACGAATCTGGTAACGTTTTTCCCTAATTTTATTTGTTTTTTAAAAAATAAAATATAAAAAGACCAGCTTTGTTGTTTAGAAATCAATTCTTTTTTTTTTTAATTATTCATGCCAATGTTAAAAAAATGTTTTATTATTTATTTAGCTATATTGAAAAATCATTTGTCCCTTTTGCTGACTTTTTTGGCTAAAATAATAATGACAATAATAATACTAGATGGGGATTAATTTTTTTTTTTTTTTTTAGATGAAAATCTTCCAAACATTCACATAGTTCCGCACACGGAACAAGGCCATTGTGCAAAAACTCGGGCAATAATTGAAGAATCTTACTCTATTCTCAAAGAAAAAAATATGGATTGGTTGATCATCGTGGACGATGATACTATTCTCAGGTAATTTTAATTAAATGGCCAAATAAAATGAATTTTTTGTCCACCGGAACCGAAAAAAAAAAACCATTTACGACATATAAGATGGAAATTGAATTAAAAAAAAAAATTTACCGTACATTTTGTCGCTGCAGACTTTTTTCCTGGCAGACTGTTGATAATGATAAAAAAGTAGCAATATTTCGATCTTTATTCATCACAACCTCGAGTCCCACCTCAAAAATGTATTTTCGCCTCTGGGCAAACAATTCCAGCTAAGCAGGATCCAGATAGAGAAAGAAATACTTAAAGGTCGCTCAAAGAATTCAAAATCGTGAAGTGTGTGATTAAAATCGATTGAAAATGTTTCTTTTGTTCTTATTTTCGCGATAATTCCTTTCTCATAACGAGAAATTTATTTCAGAGATGAGACATGAGATACAAAAAAAAAAAAAGAAAATAAAAGTCCAAATATATTGTCTCCTTAAGAGTTGTACGAAATTTTCAAATTGCGCTATAAATGAGCATCCGCATGGACGAAAAATTTGTTTCACTCAAAAAAATTCTAACGATCCCTACCCTCATATCTATACGCGACCCTTTTCAACTCGAAAAGTATCGAAGCTACCCGGCTAAACCTGCCCCCCTGAACCATCCCTCGTAATTTCACCACTTTGAGGCATTATTTTTTTTTTTTTCCTTCCCAAGTATGGGACGCTTGACGAGATTGCTAACTTGTTACAATCCATTGAACTTCATCGCTCTGGGCGAGCGTTATGGATTTCGTGTGCGTTATGGTACGACCGTCGGTTATGATTATTTAACCGGCGGTGCCGGTGTCGTAATTTCAAAGCCGTTGATTAAAAAACTTGTGGATACAAATATATGCAATTGTCCATCGCCGACGGCACCGGACGACATGTATCTTTTTGGCTATTGTCTCAGTCTCATCGGTGTAAGACCAATACACTCGCCACTCTTTCATCAGGTATAGATCTTTGGTTGTAAAAAAAATCCAATTTTATTGAAAAAAAAAAAATTTTTTTAACATTTTTCGAAGCTCTATGAAAATTTTGTAAATTCCATTCGAGGCTCGACCATTGGACTACGCAATGGCTTATCTAGCCTCGCAGGAACCAATTTCCTTTCACAAATTCTGGCTGATCGATCCTCGCGAGGTTTATGACAATTGGTTCGCGGAAGCCGATGATTCGTTGCATTCTCCGAGGAGGTCCGTCCACACGGAATTGTGAAGATTACCAAGGTGCATATTCATGAAATTTTACTACCAGCTTGAAATCTTAGAATAAATATGGTATATATATATGTCTCGAGTTATGCATATCCGTTTGAAAAAAAAAATTATAACGCACGATATTGTATTAAAAATACTTAATTATTATACAGATTTCATAAATTAATATAGTTTCACGTTCTTATATGATACAAATTGTTTTCTCATACACCGAAAATGCAAAATCCCTAGAGCTATAATGAAATTGGTGACTCGCTCATTTCTACAGCCACCATATAGAGTTAGAGAAATGCGGGCGCGTTTTTTTCTTAAGGTAGTTCTATTGCATCGCGATTTATCGTTTAAATTTCGATAAAAGATGGTATACGGGTCGATTGTGATTGAAAAAAGTTATTAGAGTTTTTATTTTTATACATTTAACATATGTTATCATACGGAAATCCACGCTTTCGACAGATTCAATTACAAAGTTAACAGAAACTACCGTTGATATATATATATATATATATATATATATATATATATAGATGAAACTTTATGAGATATAAGTATGTAGAATGTTTGAAGAACATTTTGCACGTTTGAAAATATTGATTGATGGCCTATAAGCGCATAAATAAATAGAGTAATGCCAAACTTAATTGACCGCTGACCAATATTTAACAGATGTGGCAAAACGCCTTAGATTTAGCGCGCAATTTAAAATATAAGGCGGTCGATTGATCATCCGTGCCCGAGGATTTCTCAACGTTCCCAGTGCAATTGTACATTGGATATTTGGAAAAAAAATAATTGATTATTAAATGTAATAAATAATATTACTTTAAAAAAAGCTTGAAAAACGCATAAAAACGAGGCTGATAGAAACATATGCGCCGTAGAGACCGTAGTCAGCAACGTTTTGCTAGATCAATGTACCGAATTAGTCAAACTCAACAACACTCGAGCTTGACTAACTATATACGTATCGATAGAACCATAGAACGATAGGATGTACAGGCGTGCAGGTAAAAATAGTGCTAAGACGATGAAAATTATACAGATTGTTCTTACTTGTATTCTGAACATCTGTGTGAAATTTGGACGCGATCGTCTAATCCGTACCGAAGTTATTTAATTTTTCAATTTTTCGTGTTTCAACGTGAACTCTTATGGGAAATTGTCAGGCTGATGCATGTAATAACGATCATAGTTATCGAAGGAAAAATTCCAGGTGTGACTTAACATTTATACATTTTTAACAGTAACATCTGACAGCTATATGGGAAAATTTCACGGCTATTCCCTACCTCGTTTCGGAGAAATTAAAAGAAAACTGGGAGAAAATGTAGCCGCCGGGTAACGGGGGCGCTATGTTCGACACCTGAATAACGGAAACACTGTAACAGTAACAGCCACCAATTTTTTCGGGCCCATGATGATTTTTTTTTTCTTATTTCGCCGATATGATCGAGGATTATTGATTTAGTTGATTTTTTGAAATTGGCTTCCGACACTAATTTGCCTCTTCAACGGTAAATTGTTTACACTTGAGATTGACTTACAGCCGGACTGTCAAATAGCTGTCTGGTTCTGATCCGACTCCGGGAGCCAAAACCATTCTGCCAACGTGACCATACGGGCGCGGTACGGTGCAATATTGCCGCGTCTTCGGCTTGAGGGTCACAGGTCTTATTTCGACTATTTATGCCACTCAAAATGAATAAAATTTTGAAAATATTATGCCAGACGCATTATTTTTATATATTCAATTACTATTTAGTAAATGGGGGCTATATAATATTTACTATATATTTTATTTTTGAAGTTTGGATTCAGGTCGGATTCTCAGATAAAAGTTTTTTGCTCATGAGTATCAAATATATTCGTGAATTACTCAAAATATTCAATAAAAGTACAGAAAACACACATTTCTAGGCAATATTCGATCCTTTTACGTAATAAAAATCACTTTTTCAATCATGTAAGTGTATATTATGCATAGAAATCGTGAAATTCCAAATTCGCCCCGATTTTGCTGGGATTGTACAGCCAATACATCCTTAAGGTAGTACGAGCACAACTGGGAGGATATAAGCGGAAACGTGAGCGCGGGTGACCGAGGGGTACGCATGAAACAAGAGCGAGTCCGACCACTCATAGGCTGACGCACGTGACAAATTCCCTCAAAATCGATAATTTTATGTCAAAATGTTCGTCAACCCCCTTTTTTATGGAACATATGTAATCGTGATAGTTTTCTGAACATTTAACAGTTTTAATATCGATCGTATTTAATCGTGAAAGATTCGAATTTCCGTTTCAAAGTTGCGTCAGCCCAGAATTCAGATATGGCGTGGGGATAAATATCTGGATTTCACGAATTAATTACTCGCGTAAAGAGTCGTTGACCCACTTTGAAATTTTACATGCCTTACCCTATACACTTCTGTTACATCATATAAAAAATTCATATTTATATCTAAACGTTAAGTTCGTGCTCGTATATACTACCTTAATTCGTATCCCCTGTAGATCTAAGTCCACTCTGACTATAGGGACCGTGCACACTTGTACACTCTCACCAAAGTAAGAATGCGTAGTCGTGTACATATACATGCATTTTCCCCCAACAAAGGTTCATTCTGGACTGTAGATGTCGCAACTAGTATGCATGCACACGAGTACACATTCTCACTTTCGTGAGAGTGTATGCGGGCGCGAGCTTGCATGAGTTGTTCTCGGATTATAAACGAGATTCAATTTTCAAACGTATTATGTCCAGACATATTCCTTCGAAATATCATTTTTTGACTGTTTCAAATATTTTATAATGAAGTACACAATTTAGTACACCAGTTTGCGAAATATCATTTTTTGACTGTTTCAAATATTTTATAATGAAGTACACAATTTAGTACACCAGTTTGCAAAGTACCATAATATTCACACACCTGAAAAAGCGAAAAAAAATTTAAAAATCAATGACAGATGCCCGCCTGTGGAAATAATATATCTATATACATAGTGACGGTCCAATGCGACGACAGCGCCTCTTTAGCGGAACCCTTAGCAGCAGAAGTTTAGTAACTTACTAGAAAAAGTAGTTCCCACTTCCGCCTGTAGACTGCGTGGCGATTTATCGGTGTGTAGGGGAATGGCAGTGAATCTCACATAAATCTTATGCTCTATGGCCGGCGCGGCGAATGCCAGTGGCCAGGCTGGGTACACTCCACTCCGTGAACCCAGCCAAAGTGAATAAGAAGAAGAAATCTTATGCTCTCTGTCAGATGTCAGAACAGAATTCCCCACCCACTACCCACTTAGAGCAGTAATTGCGCTCTAATTAATAGTATTAATCCTTAAAAAACAACAAAAAATTGATACAATGTAAATCGAGCAGGATGAAGCTGAGGCTTTCGATAATTATCAGTGCCTATTGCTGGATGACCACGGGATGTGTGATATTTATCACGGCTAACAAAACTGGAGATTCTCAGCAAGAATACAGACCGGAGGGTCCTTTGGTTATGTGCAATTTTTTGTAAGTTGTCTGTAATTTTAAAACCTATTGATGCAACAATCTGTGTCATCGCTTATGAATCACTCGAATTTAAACAAGTCAATTGAAAAAATAAATATCCAAAATTTTTCAAAGGCTTTTAAGCTCCATTTCCATCTGGGAATCTGTGCAAATTCACAGATTTCATTCGTTTGATTTTTTTTTTATGCCCAACAAAATTCTTATTCAATATGTTTTGCGGAGCAAATTTATTATCTTCAAGCCCGAGTAAGCCCCAAAATGAAAAATGAAAAAAAAAAAAAAGAACCTTCGAAGCGTCCTTGCACTCAGAAATAACAAAGCAGCGATATACTTATCAATTGTTGAATTCGGCCTCCAAAAATGATACTCGAATTTTCAAACATCGAGCATCAATGACAATCAATTAGGAGTACAAATGAAATTTTTTTTTTCAATCATTGGGGCGCATAATGTAGAGTAAGTAAAAATAATGAGGACGTATTTTTTTATTTTTCGTTAAAAATGACGCATGCACCTGTTACAGGCAATTTAATTTCACGGATTTTGATATATACAGATATAGCGTAACATGTGTGACGTCATAATGTTATATTTTTCAATTTGTTATATTAACGGCAATTTTGATTAAAATAAAAAAATAAAAAATACGTACTTTTCTTAAACTACCAGATTTTGAAATAAAAAAATTTCATTTATACTCCCAATTGTTGTCTTTGATTATTATCGTTTTGACCCGACTGTAAAGATGTTATTACCATGAGAGATCGGAAATAACAAAGAATTGGCATTTATTGGCCCAATTTTATGTCCAGCTGTAATTTCACAAGTGTCGCAATACTCTTGGTGAAATGTTGACTGTTTTTTTTTTGTCAGGCCCAAAGAGTTTATAGAATGCGAGGAACCCATCGATCACAAGGGCAACAAGACTGCCAAGGATGAGACCGGTTTTGGATGCGTCAAGGTGCTTACAACATAAATTGAAATAAAATAAATTTTTTCAATGTATGAAACCTTGCCCTTTCATTCTCAGACTTACAGCTCTAAATTTCCATGCCTAATGAAATACAATAATTAATATAACACGCTCAACGATTTTTTGCACACATTTAAGTTGATTTTGAAAAATCGTGCAAACCAGGAACTTGAACATTGCTTCCTCATTATATTATCTCGACCGCAAAGATTCCTCTATGAGAATGTTGGGTTTTCAATTTTGGTTTCCTCATAGAGGAAGCTCTGTGTTCGAGATACCGTATTAAGGAAGCCGATGCGCAAGTTTCTAATTCATACGTTTATTTTCCGAATTCCATTTAAATAATTCAAAATTTGTAACTTTATTTCAAACAAGTTTCATGTTTTCAACTTCAAAACTTCGGAGCATATGTCCGTGACTTTTCGGCTAAATCAATGCCGTTGAACAAATAACCATTTCCTACATCGTCTATTTTTTTTGTCGTGTCATAACTAACATTTTACCGAACATTAGTATCCCCTAGCTTATTTATGTGGCAAGTGCTAGCTCGATAGTGATAAATTTACGAAAATCAGAGCTGATGTACCGTTTCCCATAAAAATTAAAAATTTAATCAAATTTTTACCCTTCTATCGATAATCGTCAATTCAATACCAAAAATCTTTGTCCCCTGGTCTATTTGTGTAAGAAGCTTCGATTCGATAGCTCAAAATTTACGAAAGTTGGAGCGAGTACAGAAATTTTTTTTTTTTTTTAATTCATAATTCTATAAAATTAGAAATTTTGACGAAAAACGGTCGTTTACTTCTCCACTTATGTTTAAAATGTGGGCACGATTGGTCGAGGCATTTTCGAGATATAACTGTTTTAATTTTGCAAGGCCAGCGTATAAATTTACATACATACATATAAACATAAATACGCAAACATACGTTCAGTCATTTTTTGTAAACGCGTTGTTTTGACCATTTAGACCATTTTGCGTACTCTGACATGAAAATCTCAATTTTTTTTTTTTTTTTTTTTTCATGAAAACAAAGCAGCCTCTATGAGGAAGCCAAATATTCTGAAAGTTACGGCCGGATAAAACAAGACGGGGAAATAAAATTTTTCATTTTGCTATCTCATTCTTTTACGTCATTCGCAAATCTTTCTCATGAGAAAACTAAAATTGCTCATTATATGTATATGATGAAGAAACAGAAGAAACCAGTGAGCCAATTTTATTTAAATGCAGGGTTTTAATTTTTTAATTTTTAATTTTTAAAGAAAACTTCCGAACATTTTTACATTCTATAACACTGAATTCTCCAAGGAATATTCAGATAAAGCTTCTTTCATAAGGAAACAAATTTCACTTATTCTCTTATGATAAAAAAAAATGACTCTCAATTCTGAAGCATGGAAATTTAGTAATATGGAATAGCTGAGAATGGCTGTACATCGGCACGAGTAAATTTTTTCTTAATTTTATTGCAGTTCGGAGGGTCTCGCTATGAAGATGTGGAAAAGACCAAAGTATCGTGCACAGTTTTGCCAGATATAGAATGTTTCGGAAATAGAAAATTTTTCAGGGACGGCGTTCCCTGCATCAGATACAGCGGTCATTACTTCACTACGACGCTGCTTTACAGCATTTTGCTGGGTTTTCTCGGGATGGATCGTTTTTGCCTGGGACAGACGGGAACAGCGGTGGGAAAATTGTTGACGCTGGGCGGCATAGGAGTATGGTGGATAGTTGATGTGATATTGCTGGTGACGAATTCTCTGCAGCCCGAGGATGGTAGCAATTGGAATCCGTATGTGTAGCGATGCGCATTCACATTTTATCGAAAAGCTATGATAGCTATAACATATATTTGTAAATATGTAAATATATCGAGGAAACGCTTAGGCCGAAATATCACCGGATGGCGATATAATTTTTTTGTTTTTTTTTTCTTGTTTTCATTGCAAATCGATAAAAACGATTTGAACGTTGGGGCAGTAAAGTGTACATTATGTAAACGAAGGAAGCTTAATTTTTCGAATTTTCAATGCCACCAGAAAAAGAGTATACAGAATTAGGATTTATAATTATCATTGTTGATCGTTTTTAATATTTCGATAAATCGAATTCACTTCGTCGAATAATGTATTCCGGGGAAGATTTATCTCATTTATTTTTTTTCGAAATTCACGGCTGATGCTTTTAATGCATTTGATGTGGGGCGGACGCGAATACGTTTTGGAAAAAAAAAAGTGTTTTCAGGATCGTATGATTCCGGTATAATGGTTTTTGGAATCGCCGAATCCGAATCTAGTATCAGAGTTTGAAAATTCGAATCGAGATTATCAGCCAAGTATTAAAAAAGGAAGATTCTAAGGCGTGGTTGAACCTCGTCGCACTCTTATGTATACTCCAATCGATATAACGCCAAAACGCATTGGGCAAATAAAGACTGACGATAGAACGTTATTTTATTGAACTAAACGAAAAAAAAATGTTTTTTTTTTACCCGGTCCATTGCTTTTTTTTCTTTCATATTTCAACCCACCCAATTCCGAGCTATAATAATACGAGCTGAAACGATTAATCATTTTATAAGTTTCATTGATAGCGTTAAGGTACGATCACCCGTCCCAGTATTGATCAGTGCAATCCGGAGATCGACAAGTACCGCATATAGAAATCTTATTGGAACAAATATCTACAGACTTCTCTACGTCATTCCAAATCATAAAATAGTTGAATGAACTACATACAAAAGCCCATATTTTTCAATTGAAAACTATGAACAGAAACGAATCAAAGTTTCTACACATTTTTACGTTATTTTATATGAAAACTTGTGGCGCATTGGGGGAACTATAAAATCAGATCTCCAATACCTCTAACGAAAAATAAATAAAAAAAAAAAAGTACTTTTATTTCACCGTAGATTTTCATAGTTTTGTATATATGCAAATCTACGAATAGAAATTGTTTCTAAAATCTTAAAGTTCTCTATCATGTGAAACACGTTAATTTAATGTTGCTGTGCGTAAAAATTCGTATGATTCACAGAATAACGAGGATTCCTCGGGAATTCTATAAGCTATATAAAATGGTAGAATTTTGTACTTTTGATGCAAAACTATTGACCGAAACTTATCGAATTATACGGAAAACTAAAAGTTGATAATTCTACAGATTATGAAGTTGCAGAAGTACTAGTCAAGTTGTAATTGTATACCAGTGAGTATTGGGATAACGTGGTCGGAATTTCGCATACAGTTAATATATACATAGTCTTGCCAAGTATGAGTTTTTTTTAAATTGGAAAATATCGATAAGCAGCAATGAAGTAATTATTAACGAAACCCCAGTCGCTGCATGGACAATCGGTGTAGGTGGTTCTGGCAATTAGGGTGATCTGAAACGAAAAATTAAAAAAAAAAAAGTACTTTTAGTATAACATAAAACCAAGTAATTTGTGCGTGGATTTACTTGAGCCGTAAAACCGAAATCAAAACTTATTTTCTTTCGCTTTAAAAAAAACGACAAAATTTATCGAAATGGCCGTCGATTAATCGTCGCTTTGATGCACCTGTGGCCGGTTTTTTTTTAGTTCTTCAAAGAAAAAAAAATCCCGGAAATTTATAATCCCCTAAAAAATACTCTAAATAATTTATCACCCTGTTTGTCCCTTGACGCGACCGAAAAACCCCGAAATCTCGATAAAATAATATAATTTTATATCTCTCTTACTTAATTTACAACCCTAATTTTTTTAAAAATTGATTATGTTCTCTTTGTACTTGAATTTTCTTAAAAATTTTCAACTCGGGTCGCGTATTTATCGGGTTTTTTAAATTTACGCGCGGATAAAGCCGAGGAATTCCGCTACTCGAGTTCAGCAGCACTGTGCAATATTAGTATATATATATATATATATATATATATATATATATATATATATATATATATATCTATATATCTATAAAAACATGTTTTTGTGGTATTTGTTCTGGTATTTGAGTTAAAGATAAAGAGATAGAATACCCAATTTCCATTAAATATTAGTTTATAAAGAAATATTGTCGCGGCAAGACAACAATTTTTCATTGAAAATGATTGAAGAAGTAAGCGAGGAGGCTGTCCACGAGAGCACTATCAAATTAGTGAAGGATATAAATTATGGGTAAGACCGTTTAACCTTAAAATTACAGGATGATGAAATTCATTGAGGTTGTAAAGTAACAGGGTTTCCGATTTTGTGTTCGAATTATTTACCGTCAAATTTTGACATTGTAGCATGGGGCTTATGATAAGGGGTAAATCCTTTGGACATCGTAGGGCTGACGGATATGTTTCAAACACGTATAGATACGAAGAGAATCTTCTGAGGAAGAATTTTGTACAATTCCGAGAGGGGTTACCGATATTTTCCTTAGATCATTTGAGTAAAACAAAATATTTTTGGGTTATCTCGCGTTATCACGTGGTACTCTCTTGAATCATTGTATTATGTACATTGTGTTACACTATCGCATTGGAGTTTGTATTATTTGTATCATTACGCATTATTTTCTATTTTGTTTATTTATTTATTTATTATTATATTAATAGTGATATGCACATTATTGCGCATAATTTAGTACTTTGTATCAATTCTTATTTTGATTTTATTAACATTTTTTTTTTCTCTTTATTTCTATTTTTATCGTCCGAATAATTTTGTATTATCCGTTTTTTATTGTTTTGCTTGCCTTATACCACGATATAAATATACCGTTCGATCGATCAATCAATTTCTTTCTCAATTTCAATTTCATCGCCCTCCGACCAGTTTTTATCGACAGCCTTAATTTTGATAACTTCACAATTTCACGTTGTATAATTGAAAGTACAGACAAATTAGTGGCACATTCGACATTGTCGTGGCTACCGTATCGATGCTCAAAGAAATTATCACCGCCTCCGAATGGGGCACGGCCAAGTGAGCAAAATATATCATTCTATTATTTATCATTGAATGGGAAATATTATTTCGCTTAGTTTCGGTATTTATATGAAAATTCATGATAATTCAGAAAGCTCATGGAGTTGATAACTCTCAATGGAAAGTACATGATCGATGCGATCCCTCTGGAAGCTTGCGTCGGCAATATGGTGCGCAGAATATTGCAGATTATTCGTGAGGAATATACATTGGAGCTGAAGAACAAGCCCGAAGAGGCGGATCCTCAGGAATCTCTTCACAAAATTTTGACTTCGGGAGGCAATCAGGACATTGACTTCAATATATCGGTGCCGGATCTTAAGTCCGCGCTGATCGAACATATAAACGAGTTTGAAGTTGAACTGGAAACATGGTAAATTATTTTGACAATCTCATTCTCAAAATCCAATTTCCCAATTATATTTATGAGAATATATTTTTTATTTTAATTATTTTCATTAATGTTTTTTGTTTTTTTTTACCCATAAAGGAAGCTTTGCAATGGTTAAATTTTTTTTTCTTTCGAATCAGTCATGCCGGTATGCTCGGAATGTGCTGAAACGTCGGAAAATAAAATTAAAAAAAATATTGAAAATGGTTTGACCCGCAACGCGGTAATCTCGTAGACAATAACGATCGTTCGATCCCTTCGCTTGCTGCAAATTTCGTCTAATTTACTCAAAAATGACAAAATAAATGTCCGGTCGCTCTGACTCGCGCAAATTTTGAGATATCGAGATGATTTTTTTTTTGCAACAATATACAGAATCATTGAATAATGTTTGATATTGAATTTGCCGAAAATCTGTGAGAGGTATTTTTTTTAGAAATTTTGAATTTTTGAAACAAAAAAATTCCATTAGCTCGAACTTTTGCACATTTTGTGATATCGAGGTAAATTTTTACACGAATGGAACGTCATTGAAGAATTTCTCGTATCAAATTTGGCAAGAGTTCGGAATTAATGAAATTTTGAATTAAAAAACAAAAAAAAAAGCCTGGACCGCTTGTTCAACCTCCGGGGAAAATTATCCGTCAGATAAATTTTACCCGACGTTGGAACGACCGGCCCTCTGACGTTTTTTTTAATACTTTCGCAATTTTTACGATATTCGGCATTGACGAACGATTGGCACTAAATTTGGCGAGAATCGGTAAAGGGCTTTAGATTTTTGTTAAATTTATAATTTTTTGAAATCCTTAATTTTCTCACGATTCTGTGCCCTCGAGCTGCATCAAGCCGAATTGCAAAAATGTTGCTGCATACAATAACGAGGCGCCTGTTTCTTATACGTTTTTTTTTTTTACATTGACATTTCAACTTTTGAAAAATTACTTATCCAAATACGACAATCAATGTATCAGCAAAAAAATGCAATTGTAGTTTTTCGAATGTAATGAAAAAAAAAAAAAAGAACAAAAAGTTGTTTTTGCCCGCCAGCGAAACAATTTGTTTATTTATTTTCCTTCTCATCTTTCACACAAATAACAATGACATCCTTGCGTTTCTTTTGTTTCTTTTGTTGTTTTTTTTTGTAGTGCAGGAAATATAACGGAGCAGGCGTCTGAACATATTCACTCGAACGAGGTTGTAATGACTATCGGGAGATCCAAGCTGGTGGAAGAATTTTTAAAGGAAGCCGCGGAAACGCGAGCTTTCGAAGTAATAGTGGCAGAGGGAGGACCGTTTCTCAATGTAAACATTTATAATAAAAAAAAAAATTGTCAGCTTGAAAAAAAAAACATTGTCTCGTTATAAATCGATGATAATTCGCAGGGTCAAGAAATGGCGGTGAATCTGGCAAAGGCAAAGATAAAAACGACCCTTATTTCGGATGTCGCGATATTCGCTATGATGTCACGCGTGAACAAAGTTATCATCGGTACGCACACGGTAATGGCCAACGGTGGATTGAAAGCGATCACGGGATCGCACACCGTTGCCCAAGCTGCGAAACATTATTCCGTGCCCGTTCTGGTTTTGCTGCCGCTTTCAAAATTATCGCCCCAGTATCTGTGCTCGTACGAGCAGGATGGATTCAACAGGCATGCCGCACCGACGCAGGCCGTTATCGACGGAGCGAACGCGCCTCTGATGGAAAAAATTCAGGCATACAATCCGGTCTTCGATTACGTTCCGCCGGAACTCGTCACCCTATTCATATCTAATACGTATGTAAATATGAATTACGCACCGTTTTTTTTTTCTCGAATTTATCAACAATTTATGAATAATCGATGCGAAACGGTTGTACATGCGCTGTGTGCGAGTCTTTTGCCATTTTTTTTTTTTTTTTAAATACTTGTGATTATTATTTACAGAGGCGGAAATGCACCATCGTACATCTATCGATTGCTGAGTGAACTTTATCATCCCGACGATTATGAATTGTGATGTGGACCAATCGGTCACAACTTCCGATAATAAGAGCTATTGCGTTTATATAATTCGAAAGCATAAATTTTTGTATGATTTTACAATTTAGTAAACTCATCGTGTAAGAACTGAATATCGCTTGAATATCATTAAATTATTTTTTTTTTTCAGAGACATTTATATATGATGGAGATATTTCTCTTTAACGATATATCTATTGGATTACGAGTATAGTTTTTTTTTTTTTAATCCGTGTATTCTATCGTATTCCCTTTTCGGGTTTTTAGGTCCCTTTCCTTTGCCATTTTTCATTCATTTTTCTATGAGATCCCTTTGGAGTATTGTCCGCAATCACTCTTTCCTAATCCTCTACAGTATCGCATTTGCACGAGGACACGTTGGCCGTGATCAATAGCCCCTAGGAGTATAGTTATCTCCCATTAATAACTCTTAAAAAGTAAAAAATGGACGCCAAGTAATTGAAAAAAAATTTTTTAAACCTTGGCTTTTATCTTGTGGCAAAACTTAAAAAAAATATACCATCTCCATTTAAAAAATTAAAAGAATGTAATCACAAATATCTATGTATCTCTGTATATATGAGCCAAGTAGAGTGTGCATGCGCGTCACAGAACGGAAATGCTGTACGAAAAATGGAAATGCTGTACGAAAACTTGGCGTGCATGATTAATATAAGGAGATCATTGCTACGTATCCAACTTTCGGACTTGAAATTTTTATGTTTTTGACGAATACTTTATGCCCCTATTGCCAAAGTTTGAGCTATATTGACGGTCTAGTTTTTTTCGTGATAAAATTGCAAAGTCGAGCAGTTTGAGTTACTAAAACACGTCGTCTTGTGGAGACGGTTAACCGGAAGTGCGGTGATCACGGTTTTGCTGCTCACGTATCCAACTACAACCCATTGGAAAACTGAAATTTGATAGATCAGATATAAATAGATATTGTAAATAATTGAAAAATTACTCTTCACCGTGTAATTCAAGCGCTACATCACAAAAAAGTTTCGATTTTCCGGTTGAAAATTGTCAGAACTCCGACTCGTTTCATGCATGCCCCTCGCACGCATGAAGTTTTTTTTTTTCAAATTTATAAAGGAATAAATTTTTCTCACATGAATATATGTATAATACATCCGGTCAATTTATTGGATCGAACCGCGATTATCAATCGTTTCATGATCGAAACTTTTAAAAGTCCCGCGTACGATATGTCTCGTAAAAAAACGGCGCGAGCAGTATGGCTAACGGAAGTAGACGTCACCCGTGCCAACTGCCACCTAACTATAAGCCCATACGGTGAGCTGACATTTTCACCGGTGGCGGGTGGGAGGGGGGCAAGTATTTTCCTTTTTCCATCTATACATCCTTTCTGCCTCTGCACACTATATTTTTTTTTGTTCACTATATTTACACACCCTGATATATATATATAAATTTATATATGAATCGGGTAGGTGAACGACGTCGAATAATCTTTCTTTACAAATTTATTAAAGAAATTGCACGCTCGTTATCTTGAACGGGACTTTCCCAGTCAGTGGTCGGTGCTGCTGCAAAACCCCCGGCTGTTGTATTTTCGGAGCATCGAGACATATAACGAGAGTGCCAACTACGTTTTCCACGATTTGCGAATAAACTTTTCGCGTCTATTTTTGTGTTCTCTCCTCCGACTCTTTTGTCCGGTCACTCGATTTTTTCATTCTCTTCTTTATCCTCCAACATCCACATCTCCTCGTCTCTGTCCATTGATTCGATTTAAAAGGTCGCACCCGACTTCGGACCCAAAGCAAAAGTCTCTCTCGGGCCTCAAGTTTTACTGTGCGTGTGAAAATATTAAAAAAAAAAAAAAAACGATATACGTATATACGTATATCTCGTTGTTATTCTTCGCGCGCGTTACGATAGAGGATTCTTGTGACGCGACGTTTTTATTTGCAGAGTCATTCGAGATACGAGACAACAGGGCGCCCTCGTCCAGAAGACAAATCGTGTCAGTGATAAAACATGTTTATTTGGGATTGGTTCTCCGGTGTTCTGGGCTATCTGGGTCAGTATATCTCGACTTGAGTTCATTCGTCGAAATAACGCGTTTCGTTGTGAAAAAAATTGAAAAAATAAAACAAACAAAAAACAAAAAACAAACTGCGATGCATCGCTCTGTTGAAACAAGAACAAAGCGGCGCGATTGAGCGCAATTCCGATGAATATACGCATGGCGCATCGAATTTCAATGAATTTTTTTTTTTTATTAGTTTGTAATTTTTTTTTTTTCTCTCCGTGTTGAGCGCAGCCGCGAAGGATATCCGTGCGGATCCTTCAGCGGTAGGGTCGAGACGCGAGTTCCCGAAGCTCGCACGACGCGTGACGTCTTTCTGATTTTTTTTTGTTTTGTTCGTTCGCAGGCCTGTGGAAGAAAGGCGGAAAGCTATTGTTTCTCGGCCTCGACAACGCCGGCAAAACGACGCTTCTTCACATGCTGAAGGACGATCGATTGGCGCAACATGTTCCCACGCTGCATCCAAGTAAATAATCAACGTTGACGATCCTCCTTCGCCCGAATCTCCTCGCCTCGATTATCCATCCGATCGATGTATTCTTTTTTTTTTTTTTTTTTTTTTTTTTCCACTTGGTATCTTCCGTCGTACATAGTTTTTCAGATTTTTGGGGACACTTTCTCCTGGGTTCGATCGTATCGTCATTCGAAACTCATGAAAACCGACGATCGATTTTTTTCTCCTATTTTTGTTTTTTTTTGTTTTTGATACGCCGCCCAAAATCGTTTGTCTTTCCAGTCAGAAAATTCGTAATAAAATTTTCTTTTTTCTTTCAAAAAACGCGAATTTGCGAGAAAAATTCATTTTCGTGCGTTTTTTTTTTTTTTTTTTCGTTAAAAACAAACTCGAGATACTCTGAAAAATTCGCTGAAAAATATTGTTTCGCGAATGAAAAAAGAGGCAAGACGTTTTTTTTTTTTTTTTTTTTTCCTTCGCGACATCGCGATCGACCGCAAGATTTTCGAAGAAGAATTTTGAAAAAAATTTTCAAAGTCCTGAACGGAAGTGTTTTGAACGGCCGAATCGAAGGAATCTCGAAAAATTTCGATAAATTTGATTTTTTAATCAAAGAGGAAAAAAAAAAAAACGCTGATCAATTCGGTGAGGTTCGTGATCGAGCTTTGTTCGCATTCATTCGGAGCATTTCCATTCATTACTTTATTCACTGATTCATGGGAACCGGTAATTCTGCGTTTTAAAATTCGAAGCGTTAAAAAAAAAGAAGCTACTTTCGTGCGTTTCTGTATATATATTTTGTTTTTTTTTTTTTTTTTTCTTCAATTGTTAACGCCGCGATACTTCGATCTATGACCGTGATGAATCATGATTAATCATCATCTCGGAATATTCATGAAAATATACGAGTGGACCTTGACCCCGTCGGAACTAGCTTTACACTAACGTATCAAGCTGTTGGAGAAACAAAAGATGCAATTGTGATTCGGTATTTTTTTTTTTTTTTTTCTTTTTTTTTTCTAGCGTCCGAAGAGCTGTCCATCGGCAACATTAGATTCACAACGTTCGATCTCGGCGGTCATACCCAGGGTACGTTGAATTGAATTTTAGGAAGTGGGCATTCATTGGAATATGAAAAAAAGGCATTTTTGCGACACTAATTACAGGTTGTCGGGATATAAATTAATTGTTAAGAAAGTATCGGAAAGAAAGTTTTCCCAATTTTTCGTCATTAAAATGAAATTTTTGCAACTTTTCACCATCAAATTCGTAATCGGGATGTCAAAAAACATGAAACAACAAATCTCCAACGAAATCGGGAAGGCTGCACCATTCGTGATGATTAATTTTGTTTTTTTTTTTTTTTTTTTTGTATTATCAATGCCATTGTATTCTAAATGCAAAATTCAAACGCTTGTAACGCGAAAACGATTCGACCTACAGCTTTGCCATTTCGGAGTCGAGTAAAGCGATACAACTCCTTCGTTTGCTGAAAAAAAATTTCCGTAATTAACGCAGATTTTACGAATTCTATGATATTTTGTAATTAAAAGTGTCTCCGATCTCTCGAACTTTCGCAAATTTTCATGTATCGAGCTAATTTTTTTTGTTTTTGTTTTTTTTTTAATACTAATACGGTATCATTGTAGAATGGTTGATATTTAATTTGGTTAGAATCTGTAAAAGGGTTAAAATTTCACGGAGTCTTGCATTAAACAAAAAAAGTCTGATCGCTCTAACTTACGCCAATTTCGCGGTATCAGAGTAAATTTTTTTTTTTTTGCATAAATAGAGCATCATTGAGGATAATTGGTATTGAATTTTGGGAAAATTAGTGAAAAAGGGTTGAAATTTATGGAATATCAAATCTGTAGATATAAATTTTTATAGGATATGAAATAATCGCTCTATGGTCAATATATTATTTTTGAGCCGGAATTTGTCATATGAATGGGCTACGGGACCATTCAGCGTTGATTTTGAAAAAAAAGTCGGCAAATGAGTTCGGGTCTCAGATTTTTTTTTGTTTTTTTTTTTTTCAATTCAAAACCCGAACGAAGAGCCTGTAATTTAGAAACTTTGCCATTCGCTCGTAGCTTTGTTAGCGAGATAAAAATATTTAAAGTTTCTCATTTGCACGATTTTTCTGGTAAATTACTACTGGCCTTCATACATTTTTAAATTATATTATAACCACTTCAATTAATTATAAATTTTTGTTCACAATCACACTTAACTCAGAGTAATCATAATTCCATTTTATTTTAATTCAAATTACGTCGATTGATGTATGGTCAATAATTTTTAATTGATTCGTTTTAATTTGATTCGATACGCATCGCTGGATTAAAACTTGATTAATTAAAAGGGCAGCCCGAAAAGAGAAAAAGTTTTTCTCCTAAAGTAATGAAAATCCGCAATTTTCCAACGGATTTATCAATGCTCAGTCAGATCAGGGACAAAATTGCTCCACGCTCGTCAACACAATGTCCCTCATTGCGCGTACGGTTTCATTTTAAATTCATACTTGATACTGAAATAAACGAAAGGAAAAGACGGGGAATTTTAATCCTTTGTGAAAAAAAAAAAAAAAATTGTCTAGAATATTCTCTACGATTCTATAAAGCTTTGAACTTACAATGATAAAAATATTACAGCGGAAGTAATACTTTTATTAATGTTTGATATTTAATATTTTTTCAAACTTGCACATGTGCAATTGATATCGAAAAACATTAAGCCATATATACAACAATTTTCCAACGGCAGCTATTAAAAATATAAATACCAAAGATCAGCGAAATGGTATGTCCTTCACCCGTATAAAAAAAAAAAAAAATAGCAATTCCCACCGTATACATGATAAGTAAAACGAGTAGCGATTCAAGAATATTTACCCATGCACATTAATTTCTTCCGTTCACAACGTTCTTTTTCGATTTGTTTTTTAAATAAAAAAAAAAAAAAAAGAACCACCCTCTCGTCGGTAGTTATTGACTAAACTCCATATTTTCTACCGTTTCATAGCGCGGAGGGTGTGGAAGGACTATTTCCCAGCTGTAGATGCGATAGTATTTTTGGTCGACGCTAGCGACAGAAGTCGGTTACAGGAATCAAGGGCCGAGCTAGATGCCCTGTTCACCGATGAGCAGCTATCGACCTGTCCCGTACTCGTCCTGGGCAATAAGATCGATAAACCGGGCGCGGCGTCCGAGGACGAGCTTAGAAATTGCTTTAATCTGTACGGACAGACGACTGGAAAGGTATGATTTTATTCGTTAAATCACTCGCATGGTTTTTTTTTACGCATATGGAAAACTCAGAGAATTTATTTCCTCCTGGAATAATCGGGGAATTTAGAAAATTGTCTGGAATTTTTTCACAATTTACTTTTTGCCAGAATTACGAAAAATGAAAACAACTTGAAAAAAAAAAAAAAAGAAACTGAAAAGTATAAAAATAAATACTTTCGTATATTTTTAATATTTCAATTATTCTTTATTATGTACGACAAAAGTTACGTCAGTGCCGAACAATGAAAGTTTCAAAAACTAAAAACTAATTTACTCCAAAGCTCTAAAGTGTTTATATTTATTTTTCATTTATCGGCAACGACATAAAAATTTCCGTTTATAATAAAGAACAGGCTCGGTATTTGCCTTTAATGTATTTAATTTTTACTTTACAGTCCATAAATTATTTTTTTTATTCTAGTTTTTTTTTAAATTTTTTTATTTTAATATTTAACATTTTCATGTATTTGAACTTAAAAAAAAATTGTTATCTAGTTCAATATTTATTTTCCAATATGAGGATCGAATTGAGAATTCCCTCAATCTTTTTAAAAGTGGGTTAAAATGTTTGTTTTTTTTTCACAGAAACGATTCATTGCTATTTTTGTGTATATAATCCGTCCCGTGTAATTTGTAAACATGCTCGTGTTTTCATGCACACGTTCTTTATTTGACCCTAATTTCCCTGGAATATTTGCAAAACCTGGAAAAATCAGGAAATTTCTGAGCCAATAATGCGTAACAATCATGACTCAACATTTATAACTCCGCGAACCATTGCGAATATATTTATTGTTATGATTATCAAAGCGAGACGGGACGATCCAACATTCGACGTTTACTGAACTCAAGACCGATACTCGATACATGAAATACACAAATATATATATAAATTTTTTTTTAGGGTAAAATTGCGCGTGCCGATATTCCCGGTCGTCCGCTGGAATTGTTCATGTGCTCGGTCCTGAAGAGACAGGGTTACGGCGAAGGCTTCCGCTGGCTCGCCCAGTACATCGACTGAACCCACGTAATTAACATTGAACAAACGAGAAGAAAAAAAAATACACACACACATACACACATACACACGTAAAACACTTAAAAAATACGCCGATTTCTACGATGGACGAATTTCCACTTTCTCCCTTGACCCGTTTCATTCTTCGCGCAAGGATGCCGATTATCAACTGGTTATAAAGTCGCCGGTTCCCAACTTGAAAAGAGATCCACGTATATCTCGTATCCGATCCCCATTAGGAATTATCATTCTGATATTAACGGCCCCGTTATAAGGTGCGCCCCGCATCATCGACAACAATGATCTTGGCTGAGTATGTAACACGAGTTTTCCGACATCTCCGTTGCCGATCTCATGTAAAAACGAGTGCTAAAAGACACGCCGACGTATACAGGAGGGGGATTTGAGAATTTTGATAAATAAAAACCACGGAATAAAAAAAATGCAATCGCGAGATCACGAAAGTCTTCTTTTCGCGCTTTTCCATTACGTTTCCGGATTTAATTATCTCGGCTAACCGAGCTAAGGGGGGATCCCTCGTCGTTCTACGCAAGGAGCCTTGTCGAACTTTGAGAAAATCCCCAAAAAATTCTTTTCAAAACTGCACATTTCTTACTTTTATTTTTTTTTTCTCTCCAATGACTCTGAGCGTGATTTCATTATTCGAAATCGCATAACTCGTCTGTCGCTGTGCAGCAATATCCTGCCATAAATATCGTGAGAATGAAAAAGAAAAGGAAAAAAAAAAAAAAAAATACTCTGAAATGGGAAAAATTCAGTGGGAAATCTTTCTCATTCGATTTTTAAAACCCAATATTAAGAATTCAATAGAATTCCTTCGTATCATATTCCGTTTGTATTAAGATCGGCATTGAATATAATATTGCGAATCGTGATATCTTAAGGTATTCCTCGTGTTACAATAGTGCGAGAAAGTTTCCTATGTGACCGCATGATAAAATATGCAAGGCACTAGTGGTCATATGCAGCGAACTTTTGATTGAAGTCTGTACGTAAATGACTGTTTCACACGGATCCGTGCATATTCAGATACATTAACACCATAGAATTTGCAGCTACTGTTCGCTGTGTGCAGTGCCATACTATAGCGGCTGAGAACGACTTAGAGCGCCCATGGTGGCGAGAATGCGCATGTTTTGCTGGACTCGCGTAGTGCAATTGAGGGCAATATAATAGAGAAGTCGCGGAAAGGAAATTTAAACTGTTGCGTGAAGTCATATAAGAATGTTTTCCGCTACGCAACTTCGGAAATTAAGTTTTGCGCGTTTTCGACAGCAATTTATAAAGTTGAGCAGCGCAAAAACTAGATTCGTTGGGCGCAAAAAACAATGAAAGTAAAATTCTTGAGGTTAAACGTGCATATATTGTCTGGTATGAAAAATTCATGTCAGGATATTATAATACAAATAAATTGATTTTTCTTTCCTTTTTAGTAGCTCTCATGATTGGCTATCCGAATATGCAGTGAGCACTTCGTGGGTAAATCGTTTATCTACGTTACAATCAAGTCCGAGTTGCGTCTTTCTTGTTCTCGATATGAGCCTTGTCGGGTTCGTATGACAAGACCGACAAGGTTCATGCTTAGCCTCAAATTGAGAAGGAAAAGTAGCTGTAAACCTATTTTTATTGCATCGTAATACGTCGATTTAAATTTTTTTTCAACGCAGTTATAGTCAAGCTTGCCTCAAAAAACTCTATGCAGCACGAATACAAACGTTCGTTTATTAAAATTAATTCAACAAGGTTTCGTCTATGTAAATAAATGAGAGCTATTCCAGCAAAATTTGCGGATTACAGCCGGCCGCGGCGCCACTTGGCTTTCTGCACTCAGCGAATTGGCGATCGACACTATCGATGGCGGCGCTCGCGTCGCCATCGGTTTGTGACCAGTTAGCATTGAAAACATGGGACGTTTATACTTGAAACTGCGACAAATTTACGATTTCGTAAAAGGAGACCTACATAATCGAAATATAACTGAAGGGGAAGAAGTTCTGAAGTTCGGGCAAATGGTGGTAGTTGGATGTACTGAAAAAAAAACGCGAAATATTAGGGCCAGTACACTCTGATTGAAGACTTCGGGTCGTATCGAGACATTTTGAGCACTCTTATCCACATTTTCCGTCGATCTATCATTTCACGCACGCCGAATAAATTTGTCCGGGATACTTTACCGGCGTTTTTTTTTTTACGGGAAACCGCTGAAATGTCACGTCTCGATCCGTGAACGGACGAGAATGACATTCGAACACGCAACAATAAAATCCAGTGTTAGATTTCACTTTTGGGCTGAATTTCGCAGATTCGAACCTTTCGACAGTCTCCATTCCGATATTCAATAATTTAAAAATTTGAACTACAGCTTTTTTGTTAATTTGAACAGGTACAGAAATTTCAAAACTAATTTACACGCTGTATCGTGTGCAACGCGTGTGCAAATAAAGTCTTTTGCACTCCAATAGCAGTTCGTCAAAAACCCGCTAGGAGTCGCATGCTTAGTGTCGATCGCCGTATATGCGTCGAATTTTCATTCATATTGCATTCTTTTTGTGATCGTCGTTCGTAAACGAAACGGTAAATAATTTTGTTCTTTTTTCCCAATATGTGAATAATAGTCTTCTTCCGTCTAATTTTTTTTTTTTATCAAAATCTGATGACGCGTTTAGTTGTAATATTTAAAAAAAAAAACTGTGCTTGTATCGGTACAGCAATGCTTGCTATATGCTCTACACGTAATGGTTGTTAACTTTGACATTGAATATCTCGAGTTAGCAACGGTAAATCTGCTTCAAATTTCACGAGAAGTTGGGTATTCTCGTCGTTCACTATAAATTTCAACAAATTCTCATGAAAAACGCATTGGCACGAGGACTACCTTAAGGAGGTTCACCAGATTCAAAAAGTTCAACGATTTCACAGAAATCGTTGAAATTTTTATTCCATATTCCGTAGCTACGCACAGAACGCCCTGAATTATTTCAGATTTTTTTTTCATCCAAACCGTTCTTAAATAACAAATTTATTCAAAATTTTCATTTCAACATAGGTCCTTATGACACTTCCGTATTCTCAACCTCATAACTGAAGGAAAAATGTAGAGAAAAAACAAAATGAAATACTTTATATAATGGTAGAATGCAGTTAAAGGAAGATTTTTTTCTGTATCTCGTTAAATATCATTGCGCTTTTTACGGTTGAAGCAAACGTTAAAGCGCAACCTGCCCTGAGGCGTAACACGCAACACGGATCTGAGAGAAGTCCGGTGTTACGAGATCCCGACATTGTTAATATTAATTATATAGCGAAAACCTCTTTCCTTGGAAAAAAAAAAAAAAAAAACCACGCGGTAAAACTTTTTCCTGTTTATCACATCATAATAATCTTAAATAGATGCTCTATCCGTTGGATATTTTTTTAAAATTAATTTCGCACAAGTCTGTCTACGATCGAAAATCAGATTGCGGACTGACGTTGCTAAAAGAGCCTGTGTTGTATCTAAGCGGGATCGCTTTGCCAATTTTTTTTTCTCAAAAACCGTGTAGGAAAAAATTCTGAAAAAAAAAAAAACGATCGACGAGACGCATTGATAAGCAGAAAAGAAATTATATAAAATTCAACCTAACGGTATGCGTTGTCCAAAAGTATACTGAAAATTCTAAAGCTACAATTATGATATCCTTGGATCATCAACGCGTTCTAATTTAACGAGGTAATCTTCTTTAGGACGTTGAAAAAAAAGGTGACTATCAAGATTTTTTTTTTTTAATGAAAAATACCGTTTTTTTTAAATAAAGTTCTTTTTTCGTATCGTTGAAATGTATAATCTTTTTTTTTCCCTTTTAATATTATAGTATAATATTATACCTTTTTACATTTTTATAGTATAATATTATACCTTTTAATATTATAATCCCTTTTATAATAATAAAATACTATCGAGCAGTTTTATCGCGAAATCGAGTGATCAGGCTCGATCAAAAGATCCTCGAAGCATCAAAAAAATTATCGACCGACTTGGCCATATTTCTCCGATCAGCCGCACCGCGCCATAGACTAACAATTTGCTTTGGACCATTTGTTAGAAAGAATGACAAAAAAAAAAAAAAAGTAACGTGTTACCATAAGGAGTTATTGAAATTATTCTTTTTCGATTCGTTTTACATAAAAATAAAAAATTCATTTTATTTACCAAACAAAATGTATGTATACTCGTTACTCCTCGTCCGGGAAACGCGATTTTTCGTGAGCTCACGAAAAATCGCGTCAAATCAAATAAAAATCAAATTAATCAAAAGTCAGGTCCCCGCCGGCGGGAACTTTCGTAAAAAATTCAACGACTTTCTCATTCGTTACATCCTCGAGGGCTTTTGGACTCCAAGCGGGCTGCTGATCCTTGTCGATCAGAAGAGCCCTGACGCCTTCGTAAAAATCGCTATCGCGCTTCAGAGCACCGCACGACAATCTGTATTCCATCTTCAGGCAATCTCCCAAGCTTAGATCGCCTCCTTTTTCGATCGCCAGTTTAGCGACTTTTAGAGCCGTCGGCGACATCTTCGAGAGCATCCGGAGCACATCCTCGGACCAATTTGTACTTTCCTTCTTCAGTCTTGCGGAAAAAATGATGATTGAAAATTCCATTCGATTTTTACAATAATCGAACGAATTTGTTTTTTTTTTGCATTTTACCTGTTGAAAATTTCTTCGACGGTCTCAGCTGAGAAACATTCGTTGATCTGTTTCATGCGCGGAGCGAGGGAAAAATTATTCTTCAGATCTTTCGATTGAAATTCATTGAGAATTTCGACGATTTCGCGAGATCCGGGAGCCATTAGAGCTTGCGTCAGAGCATCGAGCTTATTAGCGTCAACGTAGTGCGTAGCTATGCCCGCGTGCAGTACATCGATACCTGAAAAATCATTCGTTTAACCCTTATGCGGGCATCCAGATTGATTTACGTTGTTGGGCACCCGGGGTACCCACCGACATATTTAATGAGTTTTCATTAATTTAAATTGTCCTAATCGACTTAATAGGTTTTTAATGACTAAAATATACATTTAAGAAGGTGTATTATCTAATTTCTTGGTACAAAAATTTAATAGGCTCCTTTAACCCTTATGTGGGCATCCAGATTGATTTACTTTGTTGGGAACCCGGGGTACCCGGGTACCCACCTACATATTTAATGAGTTTTCATGAATTTAACTTTGTTTTTATTGAATTTGTATCCCTACCTAATTGTTTAAGCCTTAATTTATTAAATATTATCAGTATATAAGTTTATTCGACAGTTAATTTGATTAAAAGCGCTCAAATTGTGTATTTTTCTATGCGGGTACCCGGGTGCCCCACACGTGCTGTCGAATTAAACGTCCAAATATTCATACTAAAAAAAAAAATATACAAATTTCTTTTTTCTATTGTAAAAGAGTCAAACAACGAGTAACTATGAGGATTAAGGCTAAACTTTTAGTGTTGCAGAAATATTTCATGCTTGGTACAAATTTAGGTCTAGTTTGGTCACTTTTCCGAATTTTCGTTTTTCTTTCGTTCACCAATACGTTCGTTTCGGCTCCCAATAATGATAATCAGATGGGGGAGCCTGGAAAAATTTCCGTCTAAAAATTAATCGACGGTGTTACT
Source organism: Rhorus exstirpatorius (assembly GCA_963564615.1). Lineage (NCBI taxonomy): Eukaryota > Metazoa > Arthropoda > Insecta > Hymenoptera > Ichneumonidae > Rhorus > Rhorus exstirpatorius. Next base: position 20,255,503 of record OY751319.1, on the reverse strand, counting down.
TTTGTGAATTTGTTATTTCTTTTTTCCATCCTTTAAAAATATTTCCGTTCCAGTTCCAATAATGATTTCCAGATGAAGGGGTCTAAAAAAAATTAACGAGGCTCTAGAGTTGCCGCTGAAAAATCGTTAAAAAAAAAACTAACGAGAATTTAATGCACCGATGCTTTATCCTCCGGTTTTGTTTTGTCAGAATTGAAATTATAAAATGAAAAAACGGGTTGGCCATCATTCCGCAGGAATGATGGCCAATATCATATTTGTAAACAGAAAATTCTGAAGAAATTCAATCACGATCCATCGAATCGGAATATCAAGGCTAGATAATAATCACAACATGAAAATTTTTATCGAATTAATTAAGCATTAAATTATTAAATTAATAAAGCAAAAATGCTTACTGTCAAAATAATTACTAACGAACGTTTTTATAGATTGATCATATTCTTCCAAATACTGATACATGCGCGATGGTTCCGACCTCAAGTTCTCCGACGTTGCCTAAACCTCTGAGAAATTTTCCATACGAATAAGACTTTCGGAATTTTTTTTTTTTCTGCATTTTCAAAAATGCGCTCGTTCAACAATTGCGCTGTCGTGGAAAAAAACTAGCGATTCCGTGTGCACATCGTTGCGAACACTCAATTATTTCACCGTTTAAAAAATAATTTAAAAATTTTTTCCAAGGCTACGTTTCAATCGTGAAAATCCCAGAATTTCAATGAAAATATTTTTGATTCTCCTGAATCCCAGGGAAGTCACAAAAAATGCAAAAAGCAAACTCGAAGAACAGCAGTTTTTTACGTAGGGGGTAAAGTTTTCAGAATGGGGGCAAAAAAATTGCTTGAAGTAAAATAATGAAAAGTATTATTTTCAATGAAAAAAAAAAAAATGTTAAAAATCCATGATTTTCTTAACCATATCCATTATTATGTGTCGTAACCTCGTAATCTGTGTCCCGTTAGTCCCATGTAAAGGCCGAGCTTTCCCTGAAGACGCGGTAGAAAATACGTAGCGCCGACGTCCGGGCACAATCCTATTGCAGTTTCTGGCATTGCGAAGAGCGTTTTTTCCGTTGCTACACGATATTTACCGTGCACCGACAATCCAACTCCACCACCCATAACGATGCCATGAATGAGCGACACAAAAGGCTTTTTGTATGTTCCGATATGATAATTCAACCTGCGAATGAGATAACGGAAGTACATTTGCGCACCCCAAGAAAAAACTTGTTTGAATTTCTAGCGAACAAAAGAGTCCTTTTTTTTTTTAAATATATCTTTACGTATCGTTATCGTAAATATATCTTTATGTATATCTCCAATGTAATTGTATTATGTAAATGTATCTATAAATGTATTATGTAAATATATCCTTATGTATATCTTTACGTATACGTTATCGTAAATATATCTTTACAGTCCGAAGTTTGCTTTATTCTGAATCGTGAAGACTTTTTTTTTTCTAAGCTCAATATATATATATTTTTTTTTTCAAATCTGAACATCCGCAATTTCCACAAAATTTTACACGGAATATCATGGATCATTCACAACTCTGTAGAAATTCATTCATTTTTTCAGCTCAAACTTTTGCCAAGTAAGGAAAGGTCTAATTATTGCTTGCAAATGAGAAATAATCGTTCAATTTGAAAATTTGCCAAAACGGTTCGGCTTTATATTAATTCGACCCGAAAAACAATATATAGTCAAGAAAAATGTTTATTCCGATGGAATCTTAATATCGAAAAAAAATGTTCCCAAAAATCCGCAACTGTGGCAACTTTTTGGCAGCTCTAAGTCTGTTGAAAATTTTTTAATTTTTGCATCATGTATCGTGCGCGCACCCGTGCACCTACATTCGCTTTTACTGAATATTCTTTCTGGACCGTTGCAGCCAATTATGAGAATTTTGATCGTGATCTTGGGAAAAAAAAACAATAAAAAATTTCACAAAAACCCAAGGTTCCTCGGCGAAAATGCAAAAATCCAAATAGTCCTTCTCATCAGGGAGGTAGGGGAGGGAATTTTTCATGAGTTTATAAAAAAAAAAAAATACCTATATTCGTTTTTGAAAAATTCGTGTCCATGGATCTCTCCGCCGGGTTCGGCGAGAGCCATTACGATGGACTTTACATCGCCGCCGGCGCAGAAAGCTTTGTCGCCCGAGCCTTTCAGAACTACGGCGTTCGTGGAATTTTCCCAGCTCTTCATTGTCGAATGAATTTTATTCACCATAATGAGATTCAAGGCGTTGAGAGCTTTCGGACGATTCAAGACGACGAGCCCTTTATCCCCTACCTGAGAGGAAAATTCTAATTACGGAGCAGCAACTTTTTTGCAGGATCGAGCGCTTGAAAAAAATGAAAAAAAAAAAAAAAAACGTTGAAAAACAAATCCGCGTTTATACCTTTTCGAACAAGACATCGTCCTGTTGGAAATTCGAAACGGTAGCCTCATGCCGAGTCGACATTGCTCGGAAAGATAATTCAGCGAATGTTCTAGCCCCGGTAGACCCTAAATTTCGATTAACGATTTTTATCTAACGGAAGAATGAAATTAAAAATAAAATTTTTGAATACATTCGATGGATAAAATTTTTCAACGAAACAGTACTGTCCGTTACCATTGTGCGTTAATTCAATGAGAATATATTCTCGTACTCAGTTGAATTTCGTCGAATAATCACACTCGGCTTTTATATGTTCAATCCAACTGCCCTTATCTAACATTAAAGTGTCTCTCACGTGGCAAAAATTGTTTCGTAGATAAGTACTATCATCTACCCGCATCTTTACGAGGGCAATAACTAACCAATCGGACGTTGAGTGTATAATTTCGATTATAATGGCGGGAGGGGGGTGATGATAGATATCGGGATGTTTTGAAATACGGAGGTTCACATTCGCTATAGGTCCGGTCAAATCGAATGGCGTGCGGATGAATAACAATAATAGCGAATTTAACTCGTTGCACTGGTGCGCACTGAGTGCAGTTCGTGCAGTTTCATCCTTTTCTACCATACGCTTTGGAAAGAGATGAAAATACACTCAGTGCGCACCAGTGCAACGAGTTAAATTCGCTATAAGATGAAATATGATACATATAAATTTTAAACTGGAATTTAGGGTTATGTGATACAGAACGAATTCTGCCCCGGTTCGTGCATTCGCCGTATGAGGCAGAGGCATCTAATGTAAATTATAAAACGAGGGAATTCCGATGGCGTCGGTATAGCAGAAAATATTTAAACTTTATTTAAACAATGCCATTCCGCGGTTGAAGACGTTCAAAAACATTGCATGTACCGGGCAAGTTCATACGGAAATTTGCACAATTTCGAACGAACATCTCTGAAATACAACTGTATTTCAGAAGATACTTCAGAGATATAATCAGAGAACTCATCTCTGATATAATTGTATTTAGTAGAGATGTTTGTTCGAAATTGTGTTTGGCTCGTTCGTACCTATGTGAAGTTGGCCTAGAATTTTCGAATTTCTCAATGATTTTGGTATTAAATAATTTATCCTTAATAATGGATCAAATAATTGCGCTTGGCTACGTCGGTAGCGTTAGAGAGCTTGAATTTCACCAACGATGTCCGTGTGATTTTATTTCCTACGAAGAAGTGAGCTTTTTGGTCGCAAAGAACCGAAAACCGAAAACCCACAAACCAAAATCGCGGGGTTCCCCGCGATAATTGTTCAACTGCGTAGGCAGTATTGCGCATTGCGGCTTGCGCATATACAATCGCTAGGAGGGAGCTACGATAGAGGGATAGATACATGTCGTACTATCTCTCTCTCTCACTTGTGTTGATGCAGTGGGGTGCAAAAAACTGTGTCTGTCACACAACACACAACGGTAAATGTGCTACGAGTAACGAATAAAACGCAAATGAGGTTATGATAGAAATATCGTTATATTTTCTTTTAAACCACATGTTCGTGGATACTTGATGAGGGATAAGTGAATACGGGTTTGACATACGTCGAAAAGTAAAGTTTACAACGCGAGTGGTGATTGCCGGTTCAATTACAACGTGCGGGGAGTCCGCGCATAGTGAGCGGTCGAAATGGTTTTCGAATCGATCGTCGCTGAGCTCCTTAACAAGGTTTTGGGCGAATATATCCAAAATCTCGATTGTACACAGCTCAAACTGAGCTTGTGGGGAGGTAAGGAATTCAATCAGTTGATGTTTATTAATTCGTTCTTTCATGAAAATTGAATCCTTCGCTTGTAAAGGTTTCCGTTATACATACTCGACCTTGCTTCTTGTTTCTATTATGCGATTTATGTATGTAGTATACCTATATATATATATATATATATATATATATATATATATATATATATATATTTGTGCGTATGTGTCCGCCCGCGTATGTGTATATGCACAATCGGCGAAAGCAGTCATCACAACTTAGCACGTAGCGTGTTACTTTATTTTGTAATGTGACATCATCCGCTATATTTAGAAAAAAAATATAATGTACATAGGCACGACTTTGACATGCCCACATGTATATAGATGTATTATTGTAAGATAAGATGATATAGATATAATATCAGATATAGATAAAATAATATACACATGAAGCATATATGAGTCAGTATTATACTTTCAATTTCGTGGCTTTAATTGGAACTAAATGTACAGATGTTATTGTAACCTGTGATGAATCAACAAGTGTTTAAAATCAACCCTAATCGCTCATCTAAGAAAGATAATGCAGCTTCATTATTTCGTTGCCAAAAATATTCAGTTAAAAATATTTTCAATGCTTGCGGATGCCTTTGCCTTTTAGCCGCATAATTTAATAATACCTTATGAATTGCGTATTATCGGATTTATAAAAAAAAAAATTTGAGGGAAATCCTTAAAAAAAAGTTATCATTAGTTCTGATATTTGGGGAGAAATTTTCAATCTCAGACTGTCATGTCAATTGTGATTGATTTAGATCATTATGATTCTGAAAAAAAGATAGCACGCGCCTTCTTACTGGATTAGCATGCGAACATAATATTTAAGAAATATTTTTGATAGATATGCAATTCGTTAATCTTGAATCCAGCCTAAATCTTAGATCACATTTTTCTCAAAGGTCCTTAGCTTTTTTGGGGAAAAATGAAAATCTTATGGTACATGGAATTGATAGACGCGGTCCGCAAGACTCAGCCCTTTCTCCAAAACTCGATACACCTTTATAAAAAAAAAAAAAAAAAACTTGATTATAGTTCTTGTTTACCGCCAGTCGGGATTTCACGCAACCTCAAGACTTATCCTCAAATACTGTCCCGCAAATGGTTTTTTGTTTTCAAATATCATTTCCCTTAGAATTTTCATGGAGCTTCATCGATGAGGGTAAACTCTTGTTTGCACTCATTAATTGCAAATGATGTTGAAATTTGCATCGTTTGAATGCAACGAAAATAGGTTTTTTAAATAAAATAAAAATAATTTCCAGTACTGTCGACGCTTTACCGTCATATTTAGGCCCCAGGTTGCGAAAAAAAAAAAAACCGAAAAAAAAGGTTTAAACGATTTTTGACTTCAAAATAATACTGAAAATGGTTTTTTTTTAAACCTATTTTCGTTGCACTCCAACGATGCAAATTTCGACGTCATAATTGCAATTAGCTCATATCACTTATTCGGACGTGAAAGTACAACTTATCTCGTAATTATACGTTTGCGCGTATAAGTACTCGTTAGTTTTGTTTTTTTCCCTGGAGGAAACCTTCATTTTAAGGAAATTCATATGCACTATTTTTTTCAAGAAATTCATGCTCCAATACGTGTGCGAGTTTTTCGAAAATAGTTTTCCGAAAATCCGTGCTTGAAGATCTATAGCATTGAAATTGACGAATATCGCTACAATTGAGTTTATTAAATTTTATCTTTTATTTTCGCATTTTCAAATGCATACTGTAAATTCAGCGGTGCGTGAATGAATTTTTGATTATACGGTGTGAAGTGTAAACAGAAAACAGCTGATTCCTTCACACCGAGTGCGCCCTTACGATAATCGTTTATGGTTTCACACAACCGGTGAAAAAGTCCAACGAAGCGGCCAATCAGCCGTCAGTGTTGACGATCGTACATTCGAATTCGAGAAAGCAATGAGAAAGATGGTTTTTTATTTGCCTCTTCTCTTGGCGCGAATAATAGGAGTACCACGTGACATATGGGTGCGAGAAAAATCGCTGTTTTTAGCGTTTCCCAATTTTTCCCGAAACCGCTCTGAGATTTCGAAAAAAAATACAAGTGCCATCTTTCACTCCATCAAAAGAGGAACAAAGTGCGATGGTCTCCTTTTTTTTCCGAAATATAAAGCGTCTAGGAGAAAATAAAGAAACGGATTTCTACACTATAGTTGAAAGACTTAATTTGTACAATACGAAATTACGAACTCGAGATAAGCCCAGTATCAACGCGCTCCAAAACTGTAAAACGTGCTTCACATGCAACGAAAACTTAAGTAACGAATTCATTTCATGAGAAAAGAAAAAAGTTTTCCGATGATGTGTTAAAATTTTTTTTTCTAAATTCAATTCATCAATAACTTTTCGTCATTATTATTATTCAGAATGAATGTCAGCAGTATCTTCCGTATGGTTGATTTTTTTAGATTTCTATCCCATCGCGAAAAACTGAAAAAATCCTCATCGGATCTAACTTTTAACTCGGAATGTTTGCATTAAGCATTCTCAAGGTAGCGCCCCCACTGAATTTACAAAAAAAAATTGTTTTACCTGTACATCAATTGCAGGCTTTTTATGAACTCTAGAATCCAGCCAGAAATAACGAGGGTAGTTTTACGTGTACTAAACTGGTATTGAAAAAGTTATTCACTGAGGTTCGAGAGCACACAAATCTCCCATGACTGTGATTAATAATTTTAGATAAAAACATAGGTTTTTAGGTGTATGAAATTTTCTAATTTTTATTAATTTTGTGGGGATATTTCTAGAGTGAATAAAATTTGCGGATTTGTAGAATAAATTGTAAAAACTTGCGGATTTGTAGAATAAATTGTAATCTGATTAGCTACGTTCAGATACTCCAGGTGAAAAGATCGATATTCTCTTAATTGGGAAGTACCTTGAACTAATTCTCAGTGGGATTGGTGGACTCAGCGAAATTAATTTTTTTTAATTTCGTGAAAGTTTCACCTCCTGCCAAGGTTTCATTAACATTGAGGTTGAGTAATTTTTTTGTAATGGTCAAATTTCGTAAAATCCAAATGGCTGGATTCACGCGCAACCGTAGGATTGAATCAATTAAGTGCTTTCAAAATACGCTTTTCCCGATTTTTGTGCTCCGACCCTTGGTCGAAATACTTACCGCTTCGGGGAAAAAAAACGACTCTCGCCCAGACTGACGATCAGACTGACGGTGAAATAACGATTTCATGGTATATACCATGAACTTAAATTTAAAGTTAAGATCGAGTGTAAATTATACCCGAAGTTCAAATCTGAACTTAAAGTATAGTTAAAACTGAAATCTGAACTTAAAATCGAACTCCATTTCTTTCTTGAGTTCGTATTCAAGTTCAAACTTGTGTCTAAATTCAATTCGAGACGCAAGTTTTAACCTGATCAAGAAGAAGGCGTGTTTGAATTTAATTGCAAACATAGGTTAGAACTGACCCGTTGATTTGAATTTAGACTTGAGCACAAACTTAAGTTCCAGTTCAAGTCTTAGTTGAGGTTCACACTTAAGGTTGTTCTATCATGACCGTCGAAGGAGAGCGGGCGGGGGATCTACGAATTTGGTGGTGTTTCGTTAAAATCTAAAAATCCGTTCGAAATCCACAGGACAAAGCAGGAGACTGACATGCGTTCGGTATGAGTGATACATGTAAAAAGTTGCTGACCTCAACAGCAGTTATCTCAAATTTTGAATTGTCAGTTTCTCTGAAATTTTACACACGTTTAGACAAGTTTTATAACTAATTCGTGTAGAAAATTTCAAAAAAAAATTGTCCAAAGTCAAAACCGTAGAACTACCTCAAGTCTAAACTTAAGATTGAACTTAATGTCTTTCTTGCGTTCGAACTCAAGTTTACGCTAGTGTCTTTCGTTTTGGACCCGGAGAAGCTTGAAAAATTGTTCGTGATTATTTGATATGGCTAGGCTAATATGTAATTCGGGTTAATTCACGAATTAACCCATATTATCCGGGGTCCGAGATCAAATGACCGATCACACGGATCCATCGATCAATGTTCAAAAATTACACTGACACTCGTAGGCGTTCAAGGTAACTTTGTTTCTTGGGTCTTCAGATGGCGCATAGATTTATTTTTATGATACATTGTGCGATATTCGCTCAAAATCAGGGGTCAAAAAGTCTCGAGTCGCCGAAATGATTCGGAATCCCGAACTAAGAATCCGATTAAGGATCGCAAATCATATAAATGCATTTTTTTTTAAATCTTTACAGGTGATGTAGTCCTTACAGATCTATTGATAAGCGAGAGTGCACTGGATGTGCTGGACTTGCCAATAAAGTTGGAATATGGACGTCTCGGTATGTTGGTTACAATTACGACTTCTCGTTAATTTTTATTCTACAGTTGAATGCCGACTAAAGAATTCAGCACTGATCAAACATACCGAAACACTCAAATTCCGTGTATAACCTAGCCATGTGTTTTTTTTTTTGGTTTTCTTTCATTTTCAGGAAAATTAATACTCAAGATTCCCTTCAAAGATATGTGGAATGGTCAGATAGACGCAATTGTCGAAGATCTTTTTGTATTGGTAGTTCCGACCAATCAGGTGAAATATGACCCTGAGAAAGAATCCAAAGTGGAGCTGGAGACGAAAAGAGCCGAGATCGCGAGAGTTGAAAAAAATAAGCAACTTGCGGACATTAAACGTAACGAAGGGGCTTAGTTAAATGGATTTATGTAGTTCTGTTGATTTTCCACTGAATTTTTTTTTGCAAAACTGCCACATTCGTTTACCCTAGATCGATTTTTTTGCTATAAGATTCACTTCATTTTATCCTATCAGGATAAATACTTGTGATAAATATTGTTTTTATTATTTTTTCCATACTTTTTTCATGGTTTTACGTCTTGCCAAATTTTCGCAAACAAAGTCAGAGCGGTAGCGATTTTAAAATATTTTTCCTGTCGCGAAGATATATAATACGAATATGTTATTTTTTTTTTTCTCTTTATTTGGGCGCTATTTTAACGATTTTTCACTAAAAATAAAACCACTCAGAATGGCCTTATCTTGCTGTATAAATGTACCAACGAAAATTCATATTTTCAGTGAAAATTCGATCGGACTACCCTCGTCCAGCCTGAACAGTGGGATAATTAATGATTACTCTTTTCCTCTTCTTACAGCGCACGAAAAATTGGATGATTCTATGATCGAAAAGCTCATCGCAAGAATGATTAAAAATATTCACGTGGAAATAAATAGAATTCACGTGAGATATGAGGATCATGTGAGTTTCAAGAATCATCCGTTTTCCGTTGGTTTTACATTGAACAGATTCGCCCTGGAGAGTTGCACAGACTCGTGGACAACTACGGGAAATCTCAAAAATATGTACGCCATCCATCAGATTTTCAAGGTATGCATTGATAAGATTTTTCCTTTTTTTTTTTAATCAATGATAATAATTAGCGAGCGTGTGTCATTGTACAAAAAATTTTGATAAAATTTTCACGCTTCAGCTACACATTTTCGCATAAATATTTGGATAAAAAAAATATTTCAGAGCAAGATTAATGATGTTTCGCGCAAAGTTAAAAAATATGGAGAATTAAGTGAATTTGTAGATATGTTTTGCGCATAAAGTCTACAAGTTACAGAAAATTATAGAAATGATCAATTCTTCAGAATGAATTTTACGAAGAAATACATTTTTTTTTTTTTCAATTATTCATATTATAAGAAATCGATGCAAATTAATGGAAAAAAATTGCGTGTAATAACGAAGATCAGATATTACAATTCATGAAAAAGAATGATAATTTTTCTGAATCCTTGAAAATTAACCCTGAAAATTAGTTACTCAATATCTTCGATGTCGTCGATTTTTTTTTTTAATTTAAGTGCAAACAGTTAATTTTATTTCTCAATTTTAATACGCGAGATTTAAATTTTCGACATAAATGGAATATTTGCATTGGAGGAGAATAATTGGTATTGAATCAGGCGAGAAGCAATTAATGGGGGTTTAAAATTTCGCGAAACTTTAAATTTATGAATAAATTATTTTGCCAAATTCAAACATTAATTTTTCGCTATTACAGTTGTGCACAATGGACGGTTTCGCCGTTTATCTCAACACGCACGTTATGCAATTCAGCAAGCAACCGTCGACGAAATATCTGAGCCTGTTTTCCGATGGCATAGCAACCACGGATCATCTACCCGCGGACTATCAGTATAGTAAGTTCAATTAAAGTTATAACATTGTGAAACTTTTCGAATTCCGAATCCTCGCGATGGTCGTACGTGGAAATTTCCATGGAAATTTCCTGAAACGAATCAGCTGTTATTTTAACGCATTGCATCTAGTCAGAAGATCGAAAAAAATCAAATTTTGGAGTTTTTTTTTTTGAAAATCACAAGCATACATTTTAACAGAAGTTTCGTATTTGAGAAAGTCACATTTGAAGAACAAACGGTAATTTTTTTTTTCTATGAAAATGATCATACATGAGGACGGCTACAGCCGATATTCGGGAAACATTTTTTGAAAAGTACCTTTGCACTTGACGCAAGCGAGCACACTAACCAAAATTGAAAAAAAAAAAATTTCATCGGTGTATTAGTTAATCTTGCGATTGATGAATCGAATTCCCGAAATGTTGAGTTAAACACACAATGGCGGGTGTTTTAAGTTGGAGCATTGATTTTTGCGCGATACAACAAGAACGAACATTTTTCGTTCATCGAATCGATAGTATAGATTGTGAAAAAAAATTTTCCACCAAGCACCATATTTTATGCCCCGGAAGAAGCACAGAAATATTTCAGAAAAATTGATTCAGTAATTTTCTAGATATCCCGCGCTCGTCGACTCTGAAAACGCTCTTCAAGGACTTATAAATAAATATTTTTAAGCGGAAAAATTACAAAATCTTCTTCAAGTGTCACTTTTTCAAATACGTAACTTCCGTACAGATATATGCTATTGGTTGAAAAAAAAATTGCCAAAAATGTGTTTTTTTTAACGGCCTTCTGACTAATCCTGTCCCTCATTACAATAAATTGTACCACCCGTGATTCGAAGCCGGGACTGTCGAATTGTTGAGCAACGTACATATTTACGGAACTTTGATCAGACTTTCTTTAAAAAAATGGCAAAAATCACTTGTGAAACTCGCTACTTTGCCGAAAATTTTCGGTATCGTTGAGCTATTGTCGGCCAATTGGAAGAACCATTCAGGGGAAAAACACAACTCCCATCAGCTTAACTGTATCGACAAATGTCGATAATAGTTCAAGAATCCCGGTACTGCCCTCATATATTAAAACGACAGTCAAGGGGAGCAACTATACTTTGGGAAACCGAAAATTCGGTGATTTTTTTTAATGTGAAAAAAAAAAACGGAAATTTCCCAAACTCTGACAATAATTTATTCATGTTTCCATACGTCTGTGATAATTTTTTCAATTTATTTTATGCATTAATGTGTAATTCGCTGTATCCCTTGGCGTGTCCTCATCCTTGTCGATTTTTGGGAATTGTGCAACTCGCAATTTGCATCTGGAATTACAAAAAAAAAAAATTTCTACATTATTGAGATTTATTTTAAAAACATTAACCTACATTTTGGAAAAAAATGATTGTATTGAAATTTTCAGGATGTTTTCTTGAGATACTATGCTAACAATTTATGAAATTAAAAAAAAATGGATTTTTTGAAGCATTTAAAGTGGTTGCTCCTCTTAATTAGTTCCTGCGCATTTTATGTGCATTTTATTATTACTATAATTGCGTATACGATATTTTATTGGACATTTTTCATGTGCAGCCTTGTGTACATGGTTGTAACGTAGAATTTGAAGTCTCGGGACGATTAAACGATTGTCAAAAAAGTATTGGAATTGATGTACCAATGTCCTGATTCGTGTCTCTTACTCGACAGTGCTGGGCCCGATAAATGTCAAGGCAAAACTAAAATTAAATCCGAAGCCTGAAACCGACGGCAGTAACTACACAATACCCAAAGTTTGGTTGGATTTGGAGATGCAAAAATTGCGCATTGGCCTCGCAAAGCGTCAGTATCAAACACTCTTGATAATGGGCGAAGGAATGGATCAGGCAAGAAAAGCTGCGCCATACAGAAAATACAGACCGAATTTAACGTCTTACAGGGGACACTACAAAGATTGGTAAGAAACGCCACTTTGCAATTTTAAGTTCATATACCACAATGAGCGAGACTTTATTTATTTCATTTTCTCACTTTCATTCAAGAAGATTCTTAAAAAAAAAAAAAAATCGAAAATTATTCTCATATTATTTAATCTTGGTTAGACCAGATTATTCTTTTCATTTCATTAATTTCATTTAGCGAAGTGCATCGAAATATCTTTTTAGACTAACGTAATTAACGTTAAAAAAGATTTCACAACTTTTATTCGGGGGATTAAATTAAGATCGTGTAAAAGGCGTCGGTTAGTGGAAAATATTGAAACTTAAAGAGCATTCGAAGGGCAAGTGCATCAAACTCGCGAATTACCTTATTTTGAAGCGATTTTCCAGATTTTTTTTTTTTTTGCATCGGTTCTTAATTCAGCAGTCGGCATCTCGAAAACTCATGAAAATCGTCTGCAAACTGAAAAATGAGCAAGAAGAGTCACGCTCTTAGTCCGCTTGGATGTTAATTGCCATAAAATGTAAAAATTCAATGCACATATTTATATTTTTTGGCCAAAATCAACGAGGTCCTAACATAAATGAGCGTAATAATTATTTTATAGCTTAATTCCGAGAATGCTGGGCATTGGCTTCTGTACGGATTGAAACTCTATCCGACGAGCATTTTTTTAATCCCAATTTGATGGACAATTTGCTGTGCAGATATTTCGCAGATCCACTTTAAGCGCTTGACTTTTTTTGTCCAGTTTTCAGTTTGCAGACGATTTTCATGATTTTTCGGAGTGCTAACTGTTGAATTAGGAGCAAGATATAAAAAAAAAAACATTGAAATGTTTTCTGATATTGGGTACTTTTCGTTCGATTTTTTTTTATTTTTTTATATTCGACATTTGAACTAGAAGCAAATTTTTCGAAAAAAAAAACAAAAAAAAAAAAATTATGTCACGCACAGGTGGCGTTTCGCTTACACTTGCATTCTGGAAGAAACGATAAAACGTCACAAGCTCAATTGGGACTGGAATCACATGAAATGCCACAGGGATACTTGCCGCGAGTATGCAAAAATATACCAGACGAAGCTGACGTCGAAGAAAGTTTCGCAGGATACGGAAAATCGACTGACCGAATGCGAGAGAAAATTGGATCTATTCAATTTGGTGAGAATAAGACAGCAGATAGAGATGGAGGTGGAGAGATTGGCGGAGAAGGAGAAGATCCTGAGGGCGAATCGCGGATGGTTCGGATTTTTATGGGGTTCGCCGGCGTCCGAGGACGTGCAGGATCTGAATTCGGCAGCGGCGATAATGCGAAAATTCGAGGAAGCAATGACCCCGGCGGAGAAGGAGAAGCTTTATCGCGCGATCGATTATCAGGAGAACAGCGCGCCGGCACATTATCCCGAGACCTACGAGATGATCGACACGAGATTTTATTTGCACGGCTTGCAAATAATCGTTTCCGACAATGAGAAAGAAACACCGGAAGTCCTCGATCTACGGTTCAACGGTGTCGAAGCGTCCTTCAGATCGAGACCAGCGGCCGGTGGTATTCTCGTGACAGCGTCAATCGACGACATGAAGCTTTTCGGTGTCAAGCAGGCAAACAACGTGCCGTCCCTCTTCAATTCCGTCGAGAAGGATTCCACGGACGCCCTGCTGGCCGTTTCGTATGAGAAAAATCCCATCGACAAGATGTGCGGCGATCGCGTTATCGTCAAGTCAAAATCGGTTCACATCGTCTACGACGCTCAGACGATAATCGAGCTCGTTAAATTGTTCAAGGTTCAGAATCAATCGACCCTGAATCAGATTCAGGCGGCTGCCGCCGAGAGGCTCGAGGGCCTCAAAGAAATGTCAGCACTGGGTCTCGAGTACGCGATACAAAAACACTCGGTTCTCGATATACAAGTTGACATGGACGCTTCGCAGCTTATAATACCACACGGTGGCACGTATCACGATACGGAATCATTGATCGTCATTAATTTGGGCAGTCTGAGGATTAATTCCGTTGAAAAGCCGAAAAATTCGATGTCAACGGCGACCGTTAAGCAGCTGGTCGTTATGGGCAAGAGCGACGAGGACATTATAACGCATCTACGGGAATATAGTTACGATCAGTTTGCCCTTAAAATCGTGAATTTTCAAATATTGGTCGCGGCATCGAGCGAAGATTGGCGCGGTGCTATTTCTACGATCGAGCAAGCAATGACGATACTTCAGCCGACAACGCTTGAAATACAATTTCACAAATGTCTCGTCAGCGACGATCCTCTTTTACCAAAAACTCGTATAATCGGTCAATTGCCGTCGCTCGCGCTGAACATAGCTGACTCGCGTTTACTGAAAACCCTCGCGATTGTCCAGAGTATACCGTTACCCGAGGACGAGAGCACGATGGAACTCGAGCGTATGCCACTGGCTAAGTCAGTCTCGCAGCTGTCGCTTTTCAAGGATTTAACGACGCCGGCCAGCAGCGATAAGAAAAAGAGCCCGGGTCCCGCGGCGATGAAGCAAACAACGGATCTCGAGGCGAAATTCGTGATGAAGGAATTCACGCTCGCGTTGTCGAGACAGGAAAACGACAGGATCGCGCCGTTCATTAGAATCGAGGTGCTCCAGGTGGAGGCTGAGATGCTGCAGCGCACGTACGATCAAGAAATAATGCTGAGACTCGGTGGTGTACAGGTGAAGCAGTATCACGAAAAACGCGAGGTACATTTCATCGATACGCCAATGTCATCGGGCAGCGATGAATATCTCATAATCGTTCGTTACGTAAACGTGAACAGGCGCTCGCCCGAATTCACGACTCGTCACGCCTCCGTTTTGAAACTTCTGAATCTCGAATTCACGAAGCTCGACGTTCTTATGCATCAGGAGGCAATTATAAATTGTCTGAAATTTTTGTCGAATATACAAGAGAAAATGAGCCCGGCGACGACGAGGATCGAGTCGAAGGAACGGGGTGATCGAAACGCGACTGCGCGATTGCCACTTCGAGGCCCCATACCGGAAGACACCACGACGTTTATCAAGGATCAGATTCAGAAGCAAAAGCTGAAGCCATCGACGTCGCGACATAAAAAAACGCTTGTCGAATGCATCGATCTGAAGATCAAAGCGAAAATTGGATCGATAAGTCTGCAGATATCGAACGATTTTCGGGATATAAGCGCTTTTTATATCGAAGGGATAACCGCCGGTTATATCATGAAAACGTCTTATTCACAGGCCAACGTGAGCCTGGCCTCGGTGAACATCAAAGATCTCAATCCTGCTTCGATTTACAAAAACGTGAGTGTCATCGGTGGGTCGACGGAGAGACACCTTCGATTTTCAATCATTTATTTTTTCACACAAGTATTGGGATGACAAGGCCGGACTTTTACACACGATTCGTACATGGTCTTGACAAATTTTTGTTGTTGTTTTTTTTTATTGAAAATTATTCATAAACAAGGAAGTTATTATTAGTTGGACATTGCGACGGAAAAATTTTTTTCTGTGAATTCTAGTCATATTTCCATCATGTTTTACAGTTTTTTTTAAATAGAGAATGCCTCTCGGGAGGAAAACTTTGGAAATTCTTTAGAATTTTGAAGTGGAAATAATTGTTTTTACAGTTTAAACCAACAAATATAGTTATACAGATAGTACAGAAGTATATTCCGCACATTACTTTTTGATAAAAACACTGTAAAGAGATTAATTTACCGTGTTAAACTGCATTTTTTCTCTTCATCGTTGTATTTTTTAAATTTCAGTTATTATTTTTTGAAATGTCTTTTTTTTTCGTGTGCGATAACCTTTTGTTTTAATCATTTATTTTTTGACACAAGTATTGGGATGACAAGGCCGGACTTTTACACACGATTCGTACATGGTCTTGACAAATTTTTGTTGTTTTTTTTTTATTGAAAATTGTTCATAAACAAGGAAGTTATTATTAGTTGGACATTGCCACGGAAAAAAATTTTCTGTGAATTCTAGTAATGTTTTCATCATGTTTTACAGTTTTTTTAAAATAGAGAATGCCTCTCGGGAGGAAAACTTTGGAAATTCTTTAGAATTTTGAAGTGGAAATAATTGTTTTTACAGTTTAAACCAACAAATATAGTTATACAGATAGTACAGAAGTATATTCCGCACATTACTTTTTGATCAAAACACTGTAAAGAGATTAATTTACCGTATTAAACGGCATTTTTTCTCTTCATCGTTGTATTTTTTAAATTTCAGTTATTATTTTTTGAAATGTCTTTTTTTTTTTCGTGTGCGATAACCTTTTGTTTTAATCATTTATTTTTTGACACAAGTATTGGGATGACAAGGCCGGACTTTTACACACGATTCGTACATGGTCTTGACAAATTTTTGTTGTTGTTTTTTTTTTATTGAAAATTATTCATAAACAAGGAAGTTATTATTAGTTGGACATTGCGACGGAAAAAAATTTTTCTGTGAATTCTAGTCATGTTTCCATCATGTTTTATAGTTTTTTTAAATAGAGAATGCCTCTCGGGAAGAAAACTTCGGAAATTCTTTCGAATTTTGAAGTGGAAATAATTGTTTTTACAGTTTAAACCAACAAATATGGTTATATACAGATAGTACAGAAGTATATTCCGCACATTACTTTTTGATCAAAACACTGTAAAGAAATTAATTTACCGTGTTAAACGGCATTTTTTCTCTTCATCGTTGTATTTTTTAAATTTCAGTTATTATTTTTTGAAATGTCTTTTTTTTTTTCGTGTGCGATAACCTTTTGTTTTAATCATTTATTTTTTGACACAAGTATTGGGATGACAAGGCCGGACTTTTACACACGATTCGTACATGGTCTTGACAAATTTTTGTTGTTTTTTTTTTATTGAAAATTGTTCATAAACAAGGAAGTTATTATTAGTTGGACATTGCCACGGAAAAAAATTTTCTGTGAATTCTAGTAATGTTTTCATCATGTTTTACAGTTTTTTTAAAATAGAGAATGCCTCTCGGGAGGAAAACTTTGGAAATTCTTTAGAATTTTGAAGTGGAAATAATTGTTTTTACAGCTTAAACCAACAAATATAGTTATACAGATAGTACAGAAGTATATTCCGCACATTACTTTTCGATCAAAACACTGTAAAGAGATTAATTTACCGTGTTAAACGGCATTTTTTCTCTTCATCGTTGTATTTTTTAAATTTCAGTTATTATTTTTTGAAATGTCTTTTATTTTTTCGTGTGCGATAACCTTTTGTTTTAATCATTTATTTTTTGACACAAGTATTGGGATGATAAGGCCGGACTTTTACACACGATTCGTACATGGTCTTGACAATTTTTTTTTTTTTTTTTTTTTTAATTGAAAATTATTCATAAACAAGGAAGTTATTATTAATTGAACGAAACACCGTCATTGCGATAACCTTTTGTTTTTTTTTAGATCGTTTCGGTGGAAGGTTCCGAATCCCTGCAGATCCAGGCTGTTATTTTCAACCTTGATCCATCGGATGTTGACAAAAACAATATGTCCATCAAAGTCGTAATGGGATGCCACAGAGTGGTGTTCCTCAATGTGTTCGTTGAGGCTGTGATGGTAAGTTTCGCACAAGCGCAATGGATACGACGATGATGATCGTAAATTCGCGAATAATTCGTTGAAACTTATGGCGCAATATTTTCAGAATTTTCTCAACAATTTTCAAGCAGCCCAGCTGGCTATCAAGGAAGCATCGGCCGCGGCCGCTGAAGCGGCGAAAACGAATATCAAAGATGTACAAGAGAGCGCGGCACGCATAGAATTGGCTGTGAAGCTGAAAGTAAGTTTTTTCCACGTAACGAGAGAGCGAATCAAGGGGAAAACGTTTTTTTTCCCCTCGAAAACAATGGCAAATAGTTTACACTTTGAGCTGTGAAAATTAGGTGAACATTGGTCAAATTTTTCTGGGAGGAATGATTTTGGATATTTTTTCGGAAAACCATTTTCGAATGTCATACTTTTTCAGGGGTAAAAAAAATTCTTGCGTATCCCAATTAAGCCTATACGGTCGTGTTTAAAAATTAATTAATTTAAAAAAAAAATTTCTAAAGCGTTTCCATGAACGAGCTACATTATCTATTCATTGTTCGGACTAACTCTTGCACAGTTTAAGCAAAAAAAAAGAGCAATTGTGAATTTAATTTGAGATAGCATGGTTGCAATTCTCTCGGACTTGAATATTCATTTTTTTCCCCCATTGAATCCGTTTTAATAGTCAGCTTTTCATTTTAGGTAGCTTATTTTATGTATTGGAAGATTCTCTATAATTACACCAAATAAGATTTTGGATAAACGCAAAAAACTAAATAATCTGACAACTTGAAGAGTAGTTATAAACAAATGGCTGTGAATTTGAAAAGAAAAAAAAAATTGAAATCGATCAATATTTGATTCACTGAATCCATGAAATAACATTATTATAAATGAAATGAGCTGGATATAATTAAAAATCTTCTATGATGGAATTGGTTGATAATTTTTAAAGCACATGATTTACAAACCACAAACAAACCTTTTTCCTTTTTTCCTTCATTACCCATCTAAGATTCTTTTTGTTCTTTCAATCATTGTAATTCAATAATAATTTTCCATAAAAAAATATCGTTCTCGTGAATTTGATAGGCAATCGATGGCAATCTTCTCACATAGTTGTTACATTAATTTCAGGCGCCAGTCATATACGTACCAATGAATTCGAAGAGCGAACATTGTCTCATGCTGGACATGGGCAACCTCACGATATGCAACAGTTTCAAAAAGTTAGAAGTGACAAACGAAGCTGGCGATGCCCCGATCGTCGATGAAATGAAGATAGAGCTACAAGATTTGAAATTATCACGGTAAGATGAACCTGGTGAACAATTTTGTCATTTCTCCGAAATTTTGTGTTTTTTTTTTTTCTACAATTTCTCCATTTTACGAGAAGCTTGACGTATATTTTACAATCTCACAACAACAACAACAACAACAACAAAACCACTATTTTATTGGAAAATATAAAAAATAAGAACTAAATAATCGAATGTAAAATAAATCGGCTATGAATTTTATGCTCTTTTTTTTACTTTGAATAAGATTTTTTTTTTTTTAAACTTTAATCGTCTCAGAAATTATGAAAATCCGAAAGTCAAGATTTTTTAAGAGCGTAACATAACTCGGCTATAAATTTTCTGTGAAATTTCGCGATGTCCTTTTATGCTCCCTTGAGTGTAATTATTTTCTAGCGGCAATTGTAATTATTTTCAAGTTTATATTGACTCGAATCATTGAATTTATGGTAAAAATTTTATCTATCGACGCGATGTCTCATGTTCTAACGTAGCTTTTGATTTTTAGGGTTTTATTGAACAAAGGTAATTTCGATTCGGAAAACGAGGTATTGTTGCTGCAGCCCGTCAGCTTCACATTGCTCATGAAACGAAATTTGTCGACTGCCTGGTTCACATCGATTCCCGACATTGAGATGTCGGGTAGACTCAAGAGAATCGAGCTTTTGCTCAGTCAAGAGGATTACGGAACGATTCTCAGAGTTTTGGAAGAGAATTTGAGTGAATCTATGGAGGAGCCAAGTCAGTCGCAATTGGTGGTGCGAAATTATAAAAAATCGATATCCGAAGATCTTCGAAAATCGAGCACGCGTAAGTGTCGAATATGTATATATATATAATACTGTAAATAAACATTCGCGAATAGGAAAAAATTTCACGAAATTTTTTTATACGAGTAGCGAAGAGCATGCACTATTTGTTTTATTTTGAAGTATTGCAAAATGGCGGATGCGCAGCTACAAAATGGCGGAAGAAACCAGAGTTTTCTCATTGACAGCGCAACTCGATTGCTGTTGAATGAATTAATCACAAATTGTTTCTTATTTTTCACTAGATACAAATAAACGATAGCTATATCGCGCCTCTTAGGATTTTTATTTTTTTATTATGAAAAATCGAAATTTGACGTCATTTTGAATTTTGAATTTTAGAAAATGAGCATACACCGCTCTTTTACGTTGCGAATAAAAAGAAGAAAAAAAAAAGTACACAAATCGAAGAAGAAAAAGCCCTGGAGTTTTTTTTTTTTTGCAAGCAGTAAAAGTAAAATAATTATCGACGGTGTTTGCACCGATATTGATTTATTTTGCGATGACGATAGTTGGAGCAAAATTTTGGTAATTATTTACTTTGAGGACTTTTACGAATTTTGCAAAATCTTCGGATTCTTCGGCGTCAATACGTTTGTTTTGGTCCCAATAATGATAATCAGACGGAGGAGCCCGAAAAAATTAAGGGGTTATGCATGAATATTCAACATTTGTTTGTAATTATTTACTGTGACGAATTCTCAGAATTTTGCAAATTATTGGGTTTTTTTTTGAGTCAATACGTTTGTTTTGGTCCCAATAAAGATAATCAGATGGGGGAGCCTGAAAAAATTAAGGGGCTGTACATGAATATTCAAAATTTGTTTGTAATTATTCACTTTGATGGATTTTCTGAATTTTACGAATTCCTGGGTTTTTTTTCCCGACAAACACGTTTGATTTGGTTTCAATAATGATAATCAGGTGGGGAACTTGAAAAAATTAAGGGGTTATTCATGAATATTCAAAATTTGTTTATAATTATTGACTTTGACAAATTTTCCGAATTTTCCAAATTCTTGGGTTTTTTTTCGCGTCAATTTTTGCGTCAAAAAACCCAAGATTTTGCAAAATTCGGAAAAGTCCTCAAAGTAAATAATTACCGAAATTTTTTTTTACCAGTCCAGCTAAAACACCATGTTACGCATTGCCGAGGAAAAAAAAAAAACAAGCATTAAAAAATCGTAGCCCCATATTTTAGTATACGAATGTTTCGATCAAACGCTCGAATCTACTGTATCGTAAAAAAAAAAAAAAAATATATATATGTTGCAGCTAAATTCGAGGTGGACGTATCGAAAGAGCCGGAAGAGGGTGATGCTCAAAATCAAAAGCAGATACACACTGCAATTAAATTCGAGTTCATCATGGATAGCCTCGTTATTAATTTGTTTACCGGAGGATCCAAATTGGTAATTAACAAATCATGGAAAAATCGTGCCGCTGATTGTACGAAATATTTACGTTGGTAAGATGCTCATGCTCGATATTTTTTTTTTTTTTCCTCGTTACAGTTGAGCACGAAGAGTTCACCGCTTCATCTTCCGGAAAATGGTCTTGCCAAGTTTGGTCTTACGCATTTTGCCGTGAAAGGAAGAATTTTCGATGATGGATTACTGGCAACGTCGATACTCCTGATGAACTGCACCTTGGACGATACTCGACAGAGTCGTCAAGGCTCGCTCGTTCGAATTATGGAGAGAACAACGGCGATACCCGCCGTCAATGCTATCGGCACCGAAGAAGATGCAAAACCGATCAGAAGCATGCTGGACATGACGGTTCGGAAAGGGGCAAATGACATGTTCGGTAAGGCCGATATTATTGCCAAAAACGGGGCAAGAGCATGTCCAAAAAAAAAAAAAATATTTCAATTGAACTGATTTGAGTTGTTTTTTTTTTTTCAAACTCGTGCAAAAACTTTTTTGACCTTTGTGGTTTAATAGAAAGAAAAAAAAAGTGCTTGAGTTGAAAAAAAAAATCCTAAATCGAGGACGAGAAAAACTATCGTGTCAAAATTTGAAGGGAATCGATCGAGCCGTCTTCGAGATATTTTTCTGTCCGATGAAGCGCTTAGGTCGTTCGATGAATCGCTCATAACTTTCAACGAATCGCTCATAATATCCGCAATTTTTCGAATTTCAATCTATCCAAAATATTTTACCTACGCCAAACTTCAAGAAGATAAAAAGAAATGAAAAAAAAATATATATATATATATTTACTCAAGATCCCTGTCCTCGAATCATGATCGTAATTCGCATCGTCATACGTTAAAATTAAGCTACATTGTCTTTTCGATTACAGTTGATCTACGTGTTTTTTCATTCAGCATAATCGTCTCGATCGATTATCTGTTGAAAATAAAGGAATTCTTCGACGTTTCGTCGACGAGCACGACTCAAAACTCGAATCAAGTTTCGCAAAAGGGAAACACGGAGTCGTCGGGCCGTAATAAAAAATCAGCGCAACAAGCGACAAACGTGTCGAGTACGCTGACCGTTAATCTGCACGTAGAGAAGCCAGATATTATTCTCCTTGAAGACATGGATGACATAAATTCCAACTGCATTGTTCTCAATGTTCGTTTATTTATTTGTTTATTTATTTATTGTAAAATTTCAAAGATTCGTTAATTCGTATTGCACGATTTCTCAAGATTAATCAATCAATTTACCCGATTCATTGTTTCAATCAAGTTCCTCAGGTACTTTCGCTGTTTATCTTAAAAATCATTATTCGATTTATTTCCATCAACTTCGTTGGGTATTAGTAAAAAAAAAAAAAAAAAAACAACCAAAGTATTTTTAAAGTGCTCATATGACTCGAATCGGTAATTGGGGGGGGGGGAACTCTCCGATCGTTCCGACACTCGGATCTATGCCCGCGGACACGTGACCGCATTAAATATTGTTTCTCAGACGGAGTTGCTACTGAAAGTTCGTATGATAGGCGAGCATCAGGTTATCACGGGTTCGGTAAAGGATTTGTCGATTCTCACGGGAATTTACAATCCCTTGAAGCGCACGGACTGGATATACCAAGTTCTCCGACCATGCAGCATAAGCATAGCTGGCTCAACTCCGGAGGGCAAAGGACTTCACGTCGACGTATGCTGTACGGATATACATATCTCCGTATCGCCAGGTGAGAAAAATTTATTTCGACGACAAAGTGGATGTGATTGGTTTTTTTTTTTTTTTTTTTTTTTTTTTTTTCCTTGCGGTTACGCGAAACTTTTACGATCCGACGAAATTCTTGCAGGTGTGATTGAGATCTTGAACAGGGTATTGCAGAAAGTGACGACGAAGGAAACGAGCGAGGATGAAATTTTGGAAATTGAGCCAACTCACGAGGGTCTCTGGCTCATAACTCCCTACGAGGAGAATGAATATTGGTTCCTGAAGACCGAGCTCGGTGTCGAGGCGGTTGAGGAAATTTCTTACGACAATGCCGATGACGCGACGATTTACAAGTCCGAGCTGGCAATCGTTTCCGCTCCTGTTATACTTTTGACCCTCGAAGCCGGCGTTGGCAACAAAACCCTGCCGATGCTTCTCTTTCACGTTGGCTTTCAGAGCAACGTCAATGACTGGAGCACGAAAACCGTACGTGGGCCTGTAAATTCTCACGAAATTATCGCGACTCCGTCGATTTTTTCATCCTTCGGAGGTCTTTTTTTTTTTTTTTTTGAAATTTTCGCTCATAACGCGATGCAACGAAATATAATTTTGAAAAAAATTTGACGGTGAATTCCAATTAGTTTTTTTTTTTTTTTTTTTTTTGACAATTTTGGCAAATTTTCAATTCCAGAAGTCTCGTTTGTACGAGATCCTGAAATGCTCTGCGGGGTAAAGGATTAAAGATCGCGGTTTTCATGATAAAATATGTAAAAAAAATATGGGAAATGTCGGGAGAAAATTATCAAAATCGGCGAAGCACTCGATTTATGCGTGAAACTTTGTCATTTAATTTCAGATGTCCGTTGACTGTACGATGTCACTGATCATGGCGTATTACAACAGCCGTTTGGCACTGTGGGAGCCATTGATTGAACCGGTGGAAGGTTTTGAGAATGGCGAGCGTACTTCCAACTCGTGGGAATTAAAAACGAAGGTATGAGAAATATATCTTGGATTTATTCACCGTCGATCCAGGTGATTTCGTCTTGCGAAGTATTTTTTTTTTTCAGCCCCGAAATTTGACTTCATTTTTGAGTCCATCTCGGTGTAATAAAAATCCGAATATATTCAATTGTACTTGATTCGCTCGAAACAGCGAGCTTAAACGACAATAATGCCAAAAAAATTATGATCTGAGGTGCCAAATTAGAGTGGTTTGTCCCGATTTTCAGTAAAAAAAACTTTTTTATTTTATGGATTGAATCCGGGGTTTTATGTTAAATATATAAATATTTATTGAATTGTCATTATTAGAATCTCAGTTTTTTTTTGTAGAAAATTTTAAATTTCATTTGTCTTCTTCTTTGAATTTAATGGAGCGTTTTTTTTGACAAAACTTTGAAAAATTTATAAAAGCACCAAAGCCTTATCTTTTGAAGAGACGAGAAATGTGGTTTTTTTTTTCACGAATCGGCATAAATAAGCACACCCATTTGATAGTCGATAACTATAATTATTTCTCAATTCTGAAAAAATACGCCGAGGACAGGAAATTGTGTTAATGTAAAAAAAAAAAAAAAAAAACGAAACTCAGTGATACAAAAATTGAAAGTGTTAAAAAAATGTCACTGTGAGGATTTTTCGAGATAAAACGAAAAACTTTTTGTTTTCAGATACAATTTAACGATTTGTCGCCGGGTTCACGTGGTGCCAGCGCGATAAGTCCCAGCTGCGAGAGTGAAGCGGAGGAATTGTTGCATCAGTCTTCCAGGATGTCGATTGACGTCGTCTCTTCCGTAAGTATACACTTACAATCCGTACTTTGCCTGTATTCCGTAATATAATACACCGTGAAAATGATTTTTTTTTCTTCCTCGTTAAGGTGATTCATAATTTTGAAATTAGAAAGAAAATTTTTTTCACTTTATATCACATGCTTTCACGGAATCTTGAGTTTTCATTTGCGACAAAGATTTTTTATCAAAATTCACCAAAATTTATCGGCTAACCACAATTTTAATGGGAAAGGTCAAAACGATCCGCTTCAATCGCTGTACTATTCTCAGGGATACATTACAATGAGCCCGGATTCTCGAAGATAATTTTTTAACTGTTCGCCCAACTAAAGGAAAGCAGACGTTTTCCCCGCTATTATTTAGTTACTGTCAGGTGCTACAGTACCGATTGACGCGTGAAGTTATTAGAACGCAAAGAAAATTATGCGAAAGAGGTGCGACAATTTCGTCGTGCAGTTCAAAAAGTAGTTAAGGTAGTTCTATCGTGGTAACTAATCCATAAGATTTAATTTTTTTTTTTTTTATATCTTCAATTTTAATATATTTATTCATTTCGCGAAACGTCAATGCCCCTTATCGACCTAATTACGGAGAAATTAATACTTGAAAATGCCAGTTCCTCAAGGCAAATTTGCTTCGGCATATAGAAGAACCGATTTCCGGTCACTTTAAAACGATATATCTTATCGAAAATCCAAAAGATTCTTACAAAAAACGAGACTTAGATTCATTAAACACGTAAAAATCTAACGGGCCTAAAAAAAAATATGATTGTCGACCAATTTTTTAAGCTATACTGATTTTAATACGAGCATCCGGGTAGTGATACACAACTTATGGCATAATGTCGTGACGGTGAAAAAATGTGGCAACGCGATATCGAAACGAAAGCGGTATTTGACAAGTCGAAAAACATAACCTCTCCGCGTCAACGTCAATAGAGCGGGCGAGAGAGTGAGAGGGCACGAGAATGAAAAGAGAAAGAAAACGCAACGTTGCCACACGTAAATATCATACGAGATCTAGTAATACTTGAGTCGTTGCAATTACTATTTTACTAGTTACATAATTATTTATAATAAACCGTTGATTAATTTTATTCACCTGGGTAAGGTTATTTAATATTTATTAATTTTAACCCATATATCCAATATTTTTAGGAATCATCATTTAGACATTTATAGCTAATTGACTAGTCTGCAGCGATAGAACTACCTTTTAAGGATGTTTGCTTCAGCTGCGGAGTAATTGCTATAAGGCGCAAAAATCGCAGATCAAAGCCACGAATGATAATTTTAATTTTATCCTAAACAAGGTATTTGAAACTTGATTGTTTACATGGCATTTGGGATGGAAAAATGCATTTTAGAAGAAAAAAAGGTCTCTTAATTGTTTTTTTTTTTTGCCAACTCTATTGGTAATGGAGATAAAAAAGACGAAAGTATATTTCCCTTTTACTTATTCTTTCATCTCTCTCGCTCATTAAAACATTAATTGTTTATATTTCATTTTCTCATCAATTTGACGAAAAAAATTAATGAATCCTTGTTTATTTTTAATTTAAAAAGAAACATTTTCTTTGTATGAAACTTTTTTTTTCTAAGATACAATGTATCGTTGCAATTTCTATTTAAACAATTTGAATAAGAAAAAAAAAAGAATATTCACATTCGTATTCCTCGTACTCGAAAATCGCGTATATACTTCGATTTATACAATAAGTATAGATTTTAGTATTCTATTTTATTGTGTTTTTTTCTCAAAATTGTTCCACGATGTGGTGAACATCGTATCTCAAAATCTCGAGATTGACTTCAAATTTGGACTGGGCACGGTTTATAACATTTTCTATCGAATGACCAGACGATTTTTCGATATGTTCATCGATTCGTTAATTAACGAACGATTTTTTTTTTAAATAAAAAATCAAACTTTTTATTTCTGCAGATTGCCATTTTCGGAATTTAGAAAATTTGAAAAAAGTTTCCGCTCAGTCGATACTATTATCATCGTACTGAATGTACAGTTTTTTTTTTTTTTCATTTATTTCAGATCACTCGCAGTTGGCGCAATTTTTACTAATTGGGAGTATGAATGAAATTTTTTTTATTTCAAAATCTGGTAGTTTAGGAAAAAAAATTTATTACGTATTTTTTATTTTTTTATTTGAATCAAAATTGCCGTTAATATAACAAATTGAAAAATATAACATTATGACGTCACGCATGTTACGCTATATCTATATATATCAAAATCCGTGAAATTGAATTGCCTATAACAATCTGTCATTTTTAACGAAAAATAAAAAATACGTCCTCATTATTTTTACTTACTCTACATTATGCGCCCAAATGATTGAAAAAAAAAAAAATTTTCATTCATACTCCTAATTGGCCGTTCGGTGGCTGCAGCGCTTTGTTCGAATAATAATAACTACGTTGCTTATACGTATATTTTTCAACAAACAAAAAAATCCAAAACCGACCTGTTTTTTTGGGCTTTAAACTTGCGCATTCCCCTTGATCAATGCCCCCCGCTATTAAATGAGTAATCGGTGCTTTTTTTTTCCCCGCATACCAGGATAATCTGGAAATCACTGTGACGAAGACGTGTCTGGATGTTCTTCAACAACTGGGCAATGCATTCTCCAGTGCTATGGAGTCTACGGACAAAAAGACAACTGAAAAGGTCGCGCCTTACGTCCTGAAGAACGAGACTGGCCTGGCGCTGGTCCTCGATCTCCAGTCCAGCAATTTTAAAGTGAGTATTGGAAAATCCGAAATTACGTAAATTGCGAATTACCACTGAAAATTATTCACCTCGCGGCATATTGACCATTCGAAGAATAAACTATGCAGCTCCAGTAATCGATAACTCGAATAAAAATTATTTTCTCCATTATACTGACGTATTTACTTTTTTTTTTAACGATCAATTTATTTATTTCGCCAGGTAATCGGTGATCGTGCAGAATTATCACGGGATCCCGATGTCGATCGTCCCGTATCGTACTTCGAGGTGATTCTGGATTCCGGCGCGTCCGTCGAATTAGCGCCAAAAGTCGTTAAAGTGGAGACCCGTATACTCGATCAATTGAAAGCCGTTTCGGTTAAGGACAGGAGAGACGACAAATTCGT
The DNA here is from genome assembly GCA_963564615.1 of Rhorus exstirpatorius. Taxonomy (NCBI): domain Eukaryota; kingdom Metazoa; phylum Arthropoda; class Insecta; order Hymenoptera; family Ichneumonidae; genus Rhorus; species Rhorus exstirpatorius. The sequence goes on along the minus strand of OY751319.1, from coordinate 20,227,406 downwards.
TGTTACGGTAAAGTCATCCGCTGGCATTGCATTTTTTAAAAATTTTTTCCCGCCCTTGTTCTTGAAAATATTTTTGTATTTCAGTTCAAAGGAATAAGCAGCAAGCTGGAAATACCAGTTTTACGAGCGGACAAAAGATTCTTTTCATTGAAATATCGTAAAGAAGGATCGGAGGAATGGGGCGTTATTTCGGACGTTATGGTTGAAAACGGCAGTACAGTCGTGACGCTTAGAAGTGTTTTGCAGGTAAATTTCATTCGACACGTGGATAGTTCGGAAAAAAAAAAAAAAAAAAAAAAAAAACGACAACAGTTTGAAAGATTCGTATCATCGTAGGTCCATAATCACTTCTCCGAGCCAGTGTCTGTATATTACATGACGAAACGCGGTAACGAGGTCGAATGCGTCGGTACCGTGGGCCCAGATGAGCGTCTCAATCTTCCATTGGACGCCGTTTACACGCCGACCAATATTTACTGGTTATTCTTCAGTATCAACGGGTAAGTCTTAAGTTAGTACCTCCACAGGATAGTTAAATTAGGAAATGATCGAAATTTGGCATACGGGTTATTTTATGTGTTATCCGAACATATGTGCAATTTAAATAAGCTTGACCATCCCGAATCCGAGATAATTTACACTCAAAACTTGGCTTGATTTACACGTAACATATGCGCCATGTATGCACAAGAGTTAGTTATTGATTCTATCGTAAAAACGAAAATTAAGAAGTTGATGAAAAACTAGGAGAATCTAGAGAGGAATGTCAACGAGTAATGTGAAAAAAAATTCAGGAAGATTTACCATTTTAGTTTTTGAGATATTGTAAGTGAAAAAGGTACGCGCGAGTCTGTGAGCGGTCCGACTCTCTCTCTTGTTTCATGCGCGCCCGCGCTTCGCCTTGTCTACGTTCCCGCTTATTCCCCGCCGCCGGTCGCGGCGCTACTACCTTAATTAGCGAGTCTTAAGGTAGTCCTCGTGCTACAATAGCGCGAGAAAGTTTCCTATGTACCGCATGATAAAATATACGCGGCACTAGTCGTCATATGTAGCGAACTTTTGATTGAGTATGTACAAAAATGACTGTTGCACAGGGAACCGTGCATATTCAGATACATTAAGGGGTTACATGGGTTTCGTCGGGTAAAAAATGGCCTATTTTCAATAATTTTTTTTCTATATAAAAAATCATTTATTTAATTCAAACTTTTTTCTGTCTTATAGATACACATTCAAAGAAAAATTTCTGAGATTAAAAAAAAAAAAAAAAAAAATTAAAACTCCGCCATTGTGACGTCATTTCCGATGACCCTTCGAAAAAAAGGTGCGTCCGCGTTGTCAGCATAACTCCTGACAGGATCATCTAAAATGAAAAAAGAAAAATACGTGTTTTAGTTAAGACCATAAATTTGTGCTTGAACGATGGAAAGAAAAAAAAAAAAGTAAAGATTGGAATTTTGGCAGACATTTTTCCAAAAAATGAAAATTTCAGTCAAATTTGCTTGACATTTTTTTTTTTTGAAATAGTTATAATTGAAAAAAAAAATCCTTCGTCCAAGCACGAGTAAATTGTATCTCGAACACCTGTGTAAAATTTCATCAAGATCGGTTGAGTAGTTTTCGAGAACTTTTGACAACCGACTTTTTCGAAGGGTCACCGGAAATGACGTCACAATGACGGAGTTTTGATTTTTTTTTTAAATCTCAGAAATTTTTCTTTAAAAGTGTATCTATAAGACAGAAAAAAGTTTGAATTAAATAAATAATTTTTTATATAGAAAAAAAATTATTGAAAATAGGCCTTTTTTTACCCGACGAAACCCATGTAACCCCTTAACACCATAGAATATGCAGCTACTATATCTGTATATGCGTCAAATTTTCATTCATATTGCATTATTTTTGTGATCATCGTTCGTAAACGAAACGGTAAATATTTTTGTTCTTTTTTCCTAATATGTGAATTCCGTCTACAATTTTTTTTTATCAAAATTTGCTGACGCGTTTAGTTGTAATATTAAAAAAAAAAAGTCGTGCTTGTATCAGGGTACAGCAATGCTTGCTATTCGCTGTGTGCAGAAAGCCAAGTGGCGCCGCGGCCGGCTGTAATCCGCAAATTTTGCTGGAATAGCTCTCATTTATTTACAGGGACGAAACCTTGTTGGATTAATTTTAATAAACGAACGTTTATATTCGTGCTGCATAGAGTTTTTTGAGATGAGCTTGACTATAACTGCGTTGAAAAAAAAGAAATAAATCGACGTATTACGATGCAATGAAAGTAGGTTTACGGCTACTTTTACTTCTCAATTTGAGGCTAAGCATGAACCTTGTCGGTCTTGTCATACGAACCGACGAGGCTCGTATCGAGAACAAGAAAGACGTAACTCGGACTTGATTGTAACGTAGATGAACGATTTACCCACGAAGTGCTCACTGCATATTCGGGTAGGCCAATCATGAGAGCTACTAAAAAGGAAAAAAAAATCAATTTATTTGTATTATAATATCCTGACATGAATTTTTCATATCAGACAATATATGCACGTTTAACCTCAAGAATTTTACTTTCTTTGTTTTTTGCACCCAACGAATCTAGTTTTTGCGCTGCTCAACTTTATAAATTGCTGTGAGAAACGCGTAAAACTTAATTTCCAAAGTTGCGTAGCAGAAAACATTCTTATATGACTTTGCACAACAGTTTAAATTTCCTTTCCGCGACTTCTCTATTGTATTGCCCTCAATTGCACTACCCGACTCCAGCAAAACATGTGCATTCTCGCCACCATGGGTGCTCTAAGTCGTTCTCAGCCGCTATAGTATGGCACTGCACACAGCGAATATGCTCTACGCGTAATGGTTGTTAACTTTGACATTGAATATCTCGACTTGGGAACGGAAAATCTGCTTCAAATTTCACGAGAAGTTGGGTACTAGTCATTCTCTTCGTCCTCTATAAATTTCAACAAATTCTCATGAAAAACGCATTTGCACGAGGACTACCTCAAAGATGTTCCTCTGTTTGTTTGCGGGACGAGTCACAACGGATTCATTGAATTCTCGTTGATAACCGAGAAATTACGTTTATTTTCAGTTACATGGTTTCGATAGAGCCATTCGTCTGGAAGGATCTTCAGAAAACCGTAACAATGACGAAACTCTTGAAGTGCGAATCTCGATCGAAACAAGAGACCATGGAACCTTTTTACATTCAGGTAAATAAAATTCCGCGTATAATATTTTGCACACGTAAAACTATTGTTTATCGATGAAATTTAGGGTAATGAATTTAGCCGTGAAATTTTGTAAAAATTTTGCAACCATTGTCACTCTTTAGCCGGAAAATATCTTTGACACCAATTATATTTGATCTCTCGAGCGCATCGTCGCCTGTTTATTTATCACTTGCCGTTTTCTTTCTTCTTTATTTTTTTAGATTATTTTCATGATGATCATGGTCGGTTGTGTCCTCTATAATAACGATAATATCGATTTATTATTAAGTACCGTTGACTGGCGTTCCAAATTATCTCGATTTATTAATAACATGAAGCCTGTCCGTCACAGTCCGTTTAATTCTACACCATCCAAATATCTGGAAGCACCTCTTCAGGTACCTCTACATGGCTCTCCTGTTAACATGTTTCGTGAGCTGTTCTTCGGGTATTTTTTCTTATGAATGAACATTTATTCTTAGATTATTTTATTAACGTTTTCATGTTGAATCTTAAATATATATATATGGCATTCCGGATCAATTCGACCGGGGTCTGACCCTTACCTCCTTCGATTTTTTAATGCGTTGCAGGAAGTATTCTTCCGGTCTCAAATAATGTTCTAAAGTTTTCATCCCTCATCCCCCACTACCCTCGAACTAATCGAAAGCACTAAACACCAAGAAACCCAAGACCATTTTTCAAATGTATGAAAAAAATTACATAAATTCTACATGAAAAAATACATGAATTCTACAAAAAAAAAAAAACAAAGAACTTTTCCATAAATTCAAAGTTGAATTCCGGTAATCAATTTTTTTTATGCTCAATTTTTTTTTTTTTATGAATTTTTCAAAATAGTATGGCTATTGGAAAACTGCAAGTAGATCACTGAAAAAAGAAAAAAAAATTCCGGCAAGCCACGAAACACCGTAAATATAAATTTATTTGATTGAAAAACAGATATTTCGTTCGAATGTGAGGCTGATTTGAAATATTAGACTTATGATTTCAGGATTTGGTATTAAATCTTATTTGCAGAAGATGAAAAATGTCTTATCGATACTTTTCCATGCCTTTCTGAAATTTTTTCACAAATTAGGTATCCTTTTCACGTACTCAGATTGCTTTTCTATACTTTCAATCTCTTCATACAATTGTTCGTTTGAAAATTTCTTAACAATATTGGGGATACAAAATCTTGTTTCGCCTATTCTTGGAGACGGAAAGTTAGAAAAAAAAAATCAATAACAATCGTGGTTCCTCTTTTATTGTATGGAAATTTTTTAAACTTTTTTTGTTTAGAATTTATGTATTTTTTTTTGTTTTCAAACATTTGAAAAATGGCCTTAGGAGCATTTGTTCTTGATATTTTGTGCATATTAATAGTTGGAGAGCCATGGACGAGATCTGAAAAATTTTCAGAACATTATTTGAGACCGAAAAAACATTTCCTGAAACGCATTGCAAAATCGAAGGGGTCGAACGCGTCAGACCCTGGTCGAATCGTCCCGGAATGCCCCATATATATATAAATTGGAAATTCGTTATTGTGTTGCCGCATTTGCTAGTTCAGGAATAATCTTTGTTGTCACTAATTGGAGTTCGAATGAAGATTTTTTACTATAGTATAGTATTTCTTGATGTAGTCAATATACATAGAGATATTTTATCCTCCGCCTGGACTAGTCTTTTTTTTTTTTCAATTTTCACTAGATGGACTGTGAGCTCTGGAAATGACGTTGACAATTCTACCTTAAGACACGCATTTATACACGAATTTTTTTAGTTCCTTACAGAGATTTTTGTGAATAATCAAAAAAAGAAAATAAAATCAATTTTTTTTTATAATTCGACAATGTCTCGACCGGAAATTTTACACGCAAATGCTGTTCACTACGATTTTCGATGAAATTGATAAAAATTTCGGAAGTTTATTGTATTTCGAAATTTTCGAAGTACGTCCATTTTCGCACGGGCCAACTTTGAGATAACGTCATGAAAATTTACGTACGAATGAATTAATTATTGAGATAAAATTCGATGGTAGTCGACGATCGGGTCCGGGTTTCATGTTTCGAGATTTTCGTTGTTTCAAATAATCGTAACGCTTAATTTTGAGTAAATCTCAGACTGTAAAGCAAAAAAGAGGAGGAGAGGAAATTTGCCCATTTTTTTCTCCAATTTTTCGAGTTCGAGTGACTTTTTCTATGAAAAAGCCAAGCAGGGAAAAAGGAGGCTAGTTTTCACAGAAACTGTTTTAAAAAAATCAAAAAGTTTGCCTTTTTTCTTTATCGGACGATCACATAAAACTTTAGTTTTTCGCTTAAAGCGAAATTATCTAGAACGGGAACTTTTGTGAATCTTAATGTAAAAAATTCTGTGAATTATATTCTCACATAGCTTCCTCATTATTTTCCATTATTCTAAAAGGGTCCTTTATAAGCAAGTATGTACGTTGATCAATTTTAGCATCCCCACGAAGGAAGCTTTGTGAACGATGGAAAAGAGTGAGGAATCCATGTGCAAATGTAATTTTTTTGAGAGGGAGGGTAGGGGAGTTATATCGGCACAAAAAAAATTAATTAAACAATAGCACCTACGAACACTGGTTTTGAAGTTACGAATTTTGAAATATGCGTTCGATCAAACTTCCTAAATTTATATTTCAGAAATTATTTTTTGGTCAAACTTCCTAAATTCATATTACAGAAATTATTTTTTATATGCATCATTGCTAAAGGGCTCTCTCTGTACATGAAATGTGCTATAGTTGACGAAAAAAAAATGATGTTGAAATTTGCATCGTTGGAATGCAACGAAAATAGGTTTTTTAAATAAAATAAAAATAATTTCCAGTACTGTCAACGCTTTACCGTCATATTTAGGCCCCAGGTTGCGTAAAAAAAAAACCGAAAAAAAGGTTTAAACGATTTTTGACTTCAAAATAATACTGGAAATGGTTTATTTTTTTTTTAACCTATTTTCGTTGCATTCCAACGATTCAAATTTCGACATCATGAAAAAAAAAAATGTATCTTTAAGAAAATAACATTACAGAAAAATAGCTGTTTACAATAATTTTTCATCAGACAATATCGGTAACATCATTCTTCGTAGGTGTGATAATTTTTTTTATAGCTGTAGCTAAACTTATATACATAAAAGATCCTTTAGCAATGGTACCGACGATAAATCTATCCTGAGATATCAATTTCGAAAATTTCATCAACCACACGTGTGAAAATTCATTATACCAAAACTACTTCCCGTAGGTACTATTCTCCTACGCCATTTTTCTTACGTTAAATAGACAAAATTTTGGAAAAAAAAATACTGCTTTCTAATCAAACCCAAGAGACGCAACCACCGTCAATGCTAAACAGTAAAACAAATATTACAAATTAAATATTTTTGACTGAAATTGAGATCCCATGCTCAGTGTACTATTCCGAAAAAAATCAAGCGCATGGATTTTTTTATATTTGTAATATCGGTCAATATAAAAATTCGGAGACACTCAATAAATGTATTTTGATTTGTGGATTTTGGGTTATTTCTTTGGATATCACTTAAATGCCAAAATAAAAGTTAATAACCCTCTAAGACTATTATTATCGATTATTTCGGAATACTCTCTTCAACAGACGTGTTTTTCGAACGTATACGTTCTCGAATATTCCATTGTAGCTCGATTTTTCTCGAATTGTTCTAACTCGCGACGACGAAAACAGCTGTAATCCTAAGAGGTTCGGTATTCAGGCTTTTTTTTTTCATTTATTTGGTTCGAATATTTACGTTTCCTCACGTTTTGCCGGATTTTTGCCTGCGCTGATTCTCGTTATCCTGGATTTTGTACACATGCACTGTCGTTCTCTTGGCGAAGCTTCGATAGATATGCACTTTCTCGTTGTCTTGGTTTCATAGCACACTAGTTTTTCTTTTCTTGAGTTTTATAGACACTCCGATTACCATTATCTTGGATTCTGTATGAAATATTTCATGGTACTTCAGCAACCCTATTTTTTAAGTTTGTCAAAAAATTATATAAACTGGAGAGAGAGAGAGAGCACTATTTGGGTACAACAAACGTACCAAGTCTTAAGGGGTTAATAGCTTCCTTTTTTTGAGAAAATACTGTGGATTTTTTTTTCAAGTCTTGAGGGGTTTTTTCAATTCTTTAAGGGTTTTTCAAGTCTTTAAGGGTTAATAGCTTCCTTTTTTTGAGAAAATACTGTGGATTTTTTTTTTTTTTTACAACGGTATCCGGGCAACCTCAAGTTGGATTTTAATATGTTATTATTATTTTCACTACTTTGATTTTAGATATTTTCCAGGGATTTCATCCAATTCCATATAATTTCATTTCTGATTTCATAACGAGATAGCCAAATGATTTCACAGCTTAATAGTAAACATTTAATTATCGCTTAATCTATTTTCAGTTATGAACAGACGCTAGGATGTACTATTTTGCACTATAATTGTAATATTTTTTTTTTTGTAAAATTGATACTATATTAAATTTTCATGAATGCAATATGTGAGATCTTGCCCACTTCAATTGTACATTCTGTTAGGGAAAAGTTAGCGCAAAGTCAGGGATCTTTTTGTCGTCGGATTTAGTGGCCATTCTTCTTCTAAACATCTAATTGAGCATCTTGGAAAAATCTTGCGAAGTCCTGGAAACGTCCTTGAAAGTTTCTTGAATTTTGACTTAAGCTTTTACCGGACACCCGGACATTTTTTACGATTATTTTGAGATGCACATTATCGACTATCCGGTATTACCAATAATCACATTGCTGCACGTCGTAACACGCAGAGATATTTAAAAAATACACTGTCGCAACATTTCATGTAAAAATCGTACAAAAGATTACAATATCTTGAACAAAACATCTGACAGTCGATCGTTAAAAAAAAAAAAAAAATTAAAAAACATAGTATTTTACCAATTTTTGCAATGTGTTAATTAGTGAAAGAATCACTTCAAGATGTTCTATATGTATGTGTAAATACAAACGACTTGAATGTCATGCATGAGTAAGCTAGATGTGTCTCTTCTTGCTGATGAGATGTTAGAATAACGTCCCTTGCAGCCTCAGATTAGATCTTATTCGATTCAATAATGTTTACTATTAAAATAACTAACTATTAAAATTTTCGTTCGCATTTTAAAAATGCTGGTACGTTGATATTTCAGGCGGTCGGCGAAATTGAGCAAGTTTATTTTGAAAATACGAGCAGACATACCATGGCGAGCACCATTTACAATATACACCTGTATCCGTCGGTATATTTGAAGAACTTTTTGCCAATCGACATCGTGATTGTATTGCCGGGACATACGGAGGAGAAGATACTGAAGGCCAGTACGATACTGCAACTTCCGACGATTGATCCGATACAGTCGAGTATCGTCATCAAAGTAAGTTTTAATCCCAAAAATTCATGCAATTTATACTCCAGAATTTTTCCGGAATATCAAGAGGCAAGTAATTATATACGGAATAGGCTTCGTTTTATCGTGACTTTTTCGTGAATCTTTTTGCTGGTAGAAGGAAGAAAAAAAAGTGTCGAAAGAGTTGAGAAGGGTCATGCGGAATATTGGTGTCCAAAAGAGCAATTGATTTTCATTCTCATTTTTATTTATTTATTCATTTATTTTTGACGCGGACACTGAGATCAAATGGTGGAGATTCTAGACTAGTTTCAGGTTTTTTTAAATTGAAAAATACTTATAAGCAACGGTGTTATTATTATTATTTGAACTGAGCCCAAAATGAGAAATGTAAAAAAAAATCTACGCTCGGTGTAATAATTAACCCGTCGAATTACCGGATACTTCGTTGAAATTTTAATAATTGCAAAAATTACAAGATGCACAAGGAAAATATCGATTCTCAATAATCAAATTTTTCGTTCTACAGGTTGTCATTCTCGCAATTTTCAAAATTTGAAAATTTTTTACGGTCATTCGATAATATTATTGTTATTCTAAAAGATTTTTTTTTTTTCAAGTTTCATCTCAGATCACCGATTGACCATTTAAGGGTTTTTTTTTTTTTTTTTTTTTTTTTTTTTTTTTTCAAATAATAGTAACTCCGATGTTTATGAATATTTCTCGATAAAAAAACTTTTCAAGACTACTATGCTCTTCGTGTGCAAAAGCTCGACCAGCTCATCTTGATATCGGGTCGAAGAACGAAAATATTGAAAAACCGACTCGTTTTTCGGGCGCCGAACTCTCAAAAAGTGTTCCCAAATGGAACGGGCAAACGGATCAGCTACTTGTTACAGACTTTCATTCGTTTATTTTTTTAAATTTTTTTCTCTGTGCAATTTTAAGCAAAAAAAAAGAAAAGAAAAATTAAGAGCGTCACGAGAATCTAAACTGGAAATGCATATTTATCAAATATAAATTGTTGATTTCGATAAAAATTGCAAAATAATTAAAGCACATTTGCGAATAAATTGGAAGTATGAGATATTCTACGCGAAATCAGCCACCTCAATGGTAAAAAAAGTATAAGTAATATTTTTTTCTTTACATATGGTATAAATATAAAATAATTGCACCAAGTAACCATATTTTTAAATTTATATTCCATATGGAATATAAATCTCAAATGTTTTTTTGTCGATTGCGCTCTTTAAATTTTACATTATTTCGCAGTTGCCGCAATATCTTGAAAAGGATTGGTCGTGCAAAGGTGAGATATTGGCGAATCCAGCGGAATTCTCTGTTTGGTCGTTCGAATCGTTCGACAGTACCCAAAAAGTTATAATGGATCTTGGTATGCATACGTCGCTCGAACATGGATCGATCATTATGGCGCTATATTGCCCATTTTGGATGCTTAATAAAACGGGTTTGATGCTCTCCTACAGAGTAAGTACGAAAAAACATTACATGACGAGATTAGTTCTAGTCCATCCTGGCTTTGTGCAATTTTTATATCGATGCAAGAGTTTTCATTTTTTTATTATTTTTTTTATTTTTTTTATAATAATTACATTCACACGAAGCCCTCGATCATGCTCGGACATTATTCGCTGGTGATTTATGATTTTGATACGATTTAAGGCAAGGTGAAAGTTTTATGGATTATATGGGCTTGATAATTGGAAAATAACCCTTTCGGTATATGACGCGATGAAATTGCTTGAATTTACGAAACAATTTCATAGATCTGTTCTCAAAACGATGATTTTTTTTTTTTTTTTATAATTCACCGTTACAAGCGGCTCTTAACCGAAGAAAAATTAAAGAAACTGCTGCTAAGCCATTCCATTAAACACTACCTCAATTTCTTTAATGAATCGTGGGTAACCCGTGGGTATTTTTTTTTTTCATTGCCTCACTCGTCGAGATTCTCATATTTTTTTACGAAAAAAAAAGTTTTTATTCCAACAAAAGGCTCTTTTTTGGGATTTAAAGATTTTTCATTTCGAGCATTCGGTGAATAATTTTCTTGTTTTCTGACGAAACAGATATTTTTGTCGAACCGTGTGCCTGATTTTTTTTACCCTGTTTATCGGCGTTAAAATTTTTCCAATCACGGATTTTTCAACGTTAAATAAAACATTTTTTCTTACTTTTGTAATATTTTAAATATTGTCGGACATTAAAAAAAAAAAAAAATTGATAAAATAGATAAAAGCTGTCGAAAGAACATTATGAAAAATTGAAAAAATTTATATTGCACCAAAATATCAGCGCCTGATATAATTCGGTTGGAAAAAAAAATCACACGGGATTTCGGGTATGACAAAAAATGTTGCCTCGTTACGAACACAGGGGCTTTCGTGATGTACTAATTTTTAAATTCCCGAAAAATTACCATGTTCCCAAATTTCACCATTTATGCGATGTAGTGAAAAAAAAAAATCACACGAGACTCGACTCGAGCGATCACTATTTTTTTAAGTGAAAAGTTACGGAGAATCTTGACGGGCAACTAATCGAAAAATTTTTTGAATTTTTTCTAATAATCCTGATACTTTCGATTTGACGATATCGCGTGCCCAAAAGCCATAGGGATTATGAGCCGAGTTACGCCTTTTTGCAATTACAAAAGCCGAATAGGCGTATGTGTGTCATTTTTATGAACATATTTTCCTTCCTCATACAGGAAGCTTTGTTTTCGTGAAAAAAAAATTGAAAAAATGTTTAAAATGTCGTGAAACGTTGAGAATACCTACACATTTAGAAAAAACGTGTCCAGATGTGCGAGTGTGGGTGTGATAAAATTAGTGTACGCGGTCAAACTTTCGTTAATTCAACGCTATCGAGCCGAAAACTTTTCACAAAAACAATCTAGGGGGACAAGGATAATTGTTATTGAATTTGCCCAGAAACGCTTGAGGGGTTCAGAGATTTTAGACATTTAAAAAAAATATATAGCACTCGAATTTTCGCAAATTTGAGGTCATCGAGCCGGAAATCGTGAAAATTCGATAAGTTAGAGAAAAAAAAAACTTCAAAATGAGAAATTTGCCCATTGCTTTCTAATTATTTTATCACGCTCACAGAGCTTCCTCCATGAGAAAGCCAAAACTGAAAAAAATAATGAGGAAGCAATTTGAAAAATTCCTGATTCGCAAGTTTTTTTTTTTATTAAAAATGAATAAAAATTGTTTATCACAAGGAAAGAAATAGTGACTTGATCGAGAAATTATTCGGGTCATCGTAATCCAGGGGAAAAATCAAGCATGGACAGAACTAAAGTTGTTAGCCCGACCAGCCTATAACTGGTCGGGCAGAATTATTATTTTGATCATATTTTATTGGATATCTTTTCTCGTAGTGCAACCCGTTTTTCGATAAGTCGTTATTTCTTCGTTTTTTGTGAACAGTTTTTTTGTACACTTTTTTTTTGGCAAAACGAAAACAATTTGTCAAAAAAATTGTTATCCAGCTTCCTCGTAGAGGAAGCTTAATTTTCGTAAAAAAAAATCGATTTTTCAGAGTCAATGTGTACGTATGAGTCAGTGTATGCAGGTGTTTGTGCGTGTGCGCGCATACGTGTGTCAGTTGAAACTAACGTATTTGAAAATTCATTAAGTATAATTCTTTTAAAAAGTGCAAATTTAAACTTCCAACTTTTTTTAAATTGCGAAATCATCCCCGTCTATAATCATTTCAATAACTCCGCCTTGTCAGGCTTTTATTGACTCGGGTCACTTGTTTGAATACGATAAAAACGCAAAGAAGTAATGTCAAGTGGGCCTGATCATGACAATTACTTCATCCACCGTCGACCAATGGCCAAAAAGTCGTAAATGTTATTCGCTATTGTGCGAGAGGACAAGCGTCTGTCGCTTTGTGGCTAATTCTGACAAACTTGTGTACATGCAGAAAAGTATACGCTCTTATGAATTAATATATCGTATACATAAGTTTTTTTATAATCATTATAAAACGAAAGGACCTCAAAATAGTTTTAATTGGAAAATTTGTTTCCAGTCATGCCCAAAAAAAGTCGACTGTGATCATTCGTTGATTCTATTATCTTCGATATTTTTTGAAATTGAAAAAATTGAAATTTTTTTGCTAATTATTTGGATCTCTTGCGAATCGCGTTGGAAGTTCGTTGGACATGGAAATCGGAATCCAATTATGAAAAGAAAGACACGGACGTTTTGATTACTCACGAATGCAGATAATCGTTTTGAAATTATGAGTTTACGTTGACTTATTTATCCCCGTCATTACGAATATCGTATTATCTGGAGCAAAAATTTTCATGAAATTAACTATCCGAACTCGAATGAATATCATAATTTCACAGAAATCGATCACGATGCTCGAAATTTCGAAAGAAAAAAAAAAAAAAAAAAAAAAACATCAATTTTTCCTTAAGAAATTTCGTTTTTCTATGCTGGGGAGCCAGTGACCAAAACCATGTATCATCGCCACGAGGACAAAACCATATAGGATCGATAGTTTAGATGACCCTAAAGTCCTAAAGGCGTCTACGAAGTAGGGGCGTACCAAACCCCTGGAAGGCCCCGGGAGGTGATTTCTGCTGTGAAAAAAAAAAGCCAGATTGTATCATCGCAAATCGTCTGATTTCGATAATGCACGTAGTTTTTGGTATTTCATTACTAAAAATACTGTCTTCAGACAATTTGCGCCCTGGGTCTATTTTTAGCGTATTTTCCAAATTGTAAAAAAAAAGCCGACTTGTATCATAGCAATTAGCTTAAAACTTGTTCCAAACCTTTCGTATGGCTACCGAGATTACGAAAATACTGTTATCAGACATTTTCCACCCTGGATCTAACGTAAAAACGTTAAAAACTTTTCGGGGCGCTCGGCAAATGCACCACCGCTTGGTACGCTCTTATGTATACGCGTCACTGATCTCTAGAGATCAGTGATACGCGTCGCGGTCTCGCTTCAGTACAGCGCATGCGCGAGCAGCTGTTGGCACGGCGACCGTTGAGACCTTGGCATTGTGCCGTGAAGCGTTGATAGACAAAATGGCTCTAACCTGTGTATTTTGTAAGCAAAAAACAAACAATGTTGAAAAAAGTTTCACGGAAGAAAATTTACGAAAGTGTCGTGAAATGGCGGAGTACCGGAGGCAGAAGCCGTCAAGAAAAAAATCGATATACTCCGAGATAGATCTACCGGCTAGTACTGATACAGAAATGGGATACCATTCGTCTTGTTACAAAAATTTTACGGCCATAAAAATACCGAAGGGATGGACTGCTTCTGTGGAGAATGTGGTAGACAGTTCTACCTCAGGTGACCCGGGCGATGAAGTGGTGAATTTAATTAATCAAGGTGCATCTACGTCAAAAGCGGGGTAAGTAAAAAAAAATTACACGCAATAGCAGTAGCGTCATTTTGACGAGCGTCGTATACGTGAGTGCGAGGGAGAGAACCGCTCGGATGTCCTCCTCGCACTCGCACTCGCACTCGCACTCCAAAGTATTTCTAAAATTCTTCAAAAAATTATTGAAGAGGCAAAAAATAAATAAATAAATAAATACATAAATTAATAAATAAATAAATAAATAAATGAATGAATGAATAAATGAATCAATAAATAAAAAATGGATGAATGAATGAATAAATGAATAAATGAATAAATGAATAAATAAATAAATAAATAAATAAATAAATAAATAAATAAATAAATAAATAAATAAATAAATAAATAAATAAATAAATAAATAAATAAATAAATAAATAAATAAATGAATGAATGAATAAATGAATCAATAAATAAAAAATGGATGAATGAATGAATAAATGAATAAATAAATAAATAAATAAATAAATAAATGAATGAATGAATAAATGAATCAATAAATAAAAAATGGATGAATGAATGAATAAATGAATAAATGAATAAATGAATAAATAAATAAATTAATTAATTAATTAATAAATAAATAAATAAATAAAATGAATGAATGAATGAATAAATGAATAAATAAATTAATTAATTAGTAAATAAACAAATAAATAAACAAATAAATAAATAAATAAATTAATAAATAAATATACAAATCAATAAAAATGCCAAAAAATCTTCAATAATCATGGTTTTGTAAAAAAAAAAAATTCATTTTTTATCCAAATTTTCAAAAAAATATCATGCAAATACTACATAAAATATATAAGTTTTGAATTTGTTGTATTACAGTGAAGAAGTTCATGACGAGCATCAAGCCGACAATGAAACCGCCGTAGAGGATTCCATTAGTAGCACTGCCGAAGATTCGATTGTTAATGAAGACACATCCGCCTGTATTATTTGCGATAAGGTTCGCATAACTGTGAAGGGACGCGAGATACGTCTGTCAAAGGGAACACAACGTTTTGTCAAATATATCAAGAGCATTGCCAGTCAGTACAATAACGAAGAGATGCTTCAGAAGTTGCGTAATCAAAGCGATGAGGTGAGCAACATTTTTTATCACACTACTTGCAAGTCTAAATTTGCATGGTCTTGTGAGAAACAATCGGAGGAAAGAAGACAAAGTGATTGGCACAAACAACGGAAATCTCATACGGACGCATACGATCAAATCTGCTGTTTCATCCGTGAACATATTGTTCAGAACAACGAATGCCTGTTCTTTTCTTTTATTTCTGAGAGATACGTTGATTTTTTAAATGAAGAATATGAGCTCAGTACCATGACGAATAAGCCAGATAGTTTTTGCACACGTAATCTGGAAAAGAAGTTGCTTGCAACGTTTGACGAAGAAATAAAGATAATTTATTCGGACAATAAAAAATATGTTGCTCCGTACGCGGGTCACATTATCAGTAACCACGAATTCTTCAAGAATATGGAGACGAGGCAAGCGATATATAACATTGGAAAAACTATCAGGCAAGAGATTTTAGACATGGACAAAACAAAATTACCGGAAGATATCACCGTCCCAGACCTGATCCGAGGTGAATGCGATTCGGTACCGCAGTTATTGTCGTACCTCCTCGAATGCATTATTTGCCCCGACAGCAAAAGTATTAGTCGTACTCGTTATGATTCGAGGAAATCATCGCGGCAATTAAAAGTCTTCTCCCTCGGTCAGGACATTATTTATGCGGCTACAAACGGGACTGTTAAAACGTCGAAGCATGTTACTCTGGGCATGGCCTTGAAAAGTATTTCAAGCAGCAAAAAAATTGTTAACCTCATAAACAAATACGGCCATTGTTGTAGTTACCATGTAATTGAAGAACTAGAGACTGAATTAACGTTTGCATCAACGAAGCAAAATCTATTATGTCCTGAAGATATAAAACGCACCGGCGATTTATGTACTGGAGTTGCCTTTGACAACTTCGACAGGTTCGTGGATACCCTAACTGGAAAAGATACCCTCCACGATACTGTCGGGATAATTTATCAAAACGTATCCGATGGTACATCAGATGTTTCCTGTCAAACTGATAATAACGTAATGGGCACAGATGAATCGATTGCTTCGAACAATGACACGCCACGCGGCCGCAAGAGAAGAAGATGCTTCGACCCGATTGTACACGAAAAGGAACGCTACAGTAAAAAACCAAAGATCGAAAACGATTTCGACAGCGACTGATCATAATCGCTTGTCATTTTCAATAAACATGTTTCACTAGAACTTCATGACTGTTTTATTTTGAAGAAATCCCCCCCACCGAAAAAAAAAAATTGGAGATTTTTTTTTTAATTTTTTTTTTTAATTTTTTTTTTTCAAGTTGTCTAATAGGGCACATCCAGGGCTCAATTCGTCTGAAGTTGGTTGATTCTACATCTGGGCAGTTCATTTTAACACCTCGAATCGTTTTCAGACATTTTGCGACGATACAGATCGGCTATTTTTTTTACATTTTCGAAATTCTGTCAAAATGACACCCAGGGAAGTTTTTGTCTGAAAATCAGTTACGTAGCATTAATTAACCCTAAATCACATAAAAAAACGATTTTCAGACGCGGTGCTATGACACAATTTTTTTTTTTCATTTTTTTTTTTTTTCAATTAGTTTCCTAGGCAGGTCCAGTGGGTTTTTTGTCTGAAGACCGTGTTTTCGGTTTTTCAGGGATGTCATCCAACTACATTCCGCAAATCAGACGCGTTGCTATGATACAAGTCGGCTAATTTTTTTGCAATTTGGAAAATACGCTAAAAATAAACCCAGGGCGCAAATTGTCTGAAGTTTGGTTTTTTGGCTTCAGAGTCATCCGAACTATTGATCCTATATGGTTTTGTCCTCATGGCGATGATGCAAAAATTTTGGTCACGGGCTCCCCCACTACGTGCATAATCCTGAACGAGGTAATGCACAAATTGTCGAGGTTTCGCCACCGCGAGCGCTGGCTGTCTGTCTTGGCTCGGGATCAAAGTCACGCCACGTAGCGAATATAATCGCGGATAATTTGAAAAGTATCAGGCTAAGACCATAATATCGAACGTCCGATACACTATCAATCACATCGAGACATACACATACGTCCTTTTCGCCCGTAAATCCAGTTTTTCGGCGCATACGCCGTATGGCATTTGGACTATATTTTCCAAATATCATCGCAGCTTTACATCACGCCGTCCTGGCTCTGCGAGACACTCGTTTGTTTCAAGTTTTTTTCGGGACGATTTTGAGGGTTTTTTTTTTTTTTTTTTTTTTGCTCGTTGCTTGCATTTTATCCCTAACTTTCAGCATTTTTCTTGTACGCATCTCGGCTGTATCATCGTCCAGAAATAATATTTCGCTAACTACTCGTGAATAAGGCTATTTTTCATTATCATCGAAAATTCTGTTTGGATTTCACGAGGAACTGAATTATGTTTGCAGAAATCAAGTAAAGGTGGAAAATATCACTCGAGCCCAGTCAAGGTAGAGTCCTATTGTTGTACTCTACTTTTCGTATATAACGTGCTTTTTCTTAGATAGACAGCTTTGTTTATATGCAGATCGGTGCAGTAAAAAATACGTGCTGGAAACCGACTGGCGGTAGAGAGAGGTTTTTCGTATTGACATTGAGAATGTATTTTTTTTTTTTTTTTTTTTTTTATTTACAAGAAAATTGCTGTATCTCTCGAGAGCTCGTTCCATTCGTAAATATATATAATTGTTTTTTTTTTTTTTCTCTCTCTCTGTTAACTCGAGCGCAATCCAGTACAAATGCACTGTCGTATTTCAGAATCTTATTTGTAAAATGCGACCTCGTCGGCGGCATGGAGAATTTCATAGGAAGAAGGGAAAATCGGTGAATTACTGTTTCATTTTTATTATTTTCAAGCTATAAATTAAAAAAAAAAAAAAAAAACAACAACAACACGTCAATACAAAATAGAATAAAAATATATATGTGAACGTCCTGTTGGCTGGCGTTATCACAATATGAATACTTTTCGTCTAGAATACATCACAAGATTAACAAAGGGCTATAACGATACATTAATCATCGATTATTACTAATGAGATTCATATTTATTGACATTTTTTTTCTTCTTTCATTCGTGTTATTCTGTGTTGATGCATGGACTTTCATAAAATTCGTCGTTAAGTAATCCTTACTGTTATTTTTTGACATCTCTCCTCGTGACGCTTAAACTTTTGTAGAATGTAATACTTACTAACCCTGGTGGCTGTGCTCGGTAGCATGTATGTTGAAAAGTTGCATGAAATTAATTTTTTTCCCTCTTAATCTCTCCTATTAAACCTCTAATTTTCGTCCAGTTCCGTTCCGTTCCTTGAAAATAAAAAAAAATTTCCAGTTTAAAAAAAAAATGTTACAATTTTTCATTGAAGAAGATATTTTTTTTTCGGATAATTTATGCGATTTATCATTCTTGGGGAGGGCAAAGATTTTATTATTATTTCGATGCACATGATAGATTACAGAATTTTTACCAGTAAATGTGTCCTGAATTACAGGCAAGCGGTTCATCGCTCCGTTGCCCGTAAATTCCTCAATTTTCGGATACGTTTTGGCATTGAGAAAAAAAAAAAAAAAAAAAAAACGCTGACGTAGTCATCGATTTGTGATACGTTAGCATCGAGGAATTTAACATTGCATCCGCAAAATTTCAATCCTCGTCACTTGACGAGTGTCGGGAATATTTTTTTCTAAGCGTATCAAGAATGTTTTTTTTTCGCAAAACACTGAAAAAAAATATTCAATTCGTTAAAAATTCTTTTAAATGGAACAATTGCAGGCGGGCAAGAAAAAAAAAAATTGAAGGAATCTCATAAATTTTCAAGTAGAGTTTTTTTATAACACGAAAGACTGGATTTTCGAAGAAAAAAAATTAGCCAAGGGACGATCGCAAACCTTTCAAAGACTAAGTATGCGGTTGTCGGTTACATAGAGCAACTGAGGCAGAATATTGCCAATTTAGTTTTTCGCTTTCATTCACCACTCCAGAAACATTCAGCAATGATCAACGTCATAGATCATATTTCGAGTCTTTTTTTTTTTATTTTTGCAATGTTGGCCTAGAGTGATACTTCGGAAAATTCGGATCGATGACATTTTTCGAAAATTTCTTCTCTGTGATATTAAATTTTAAATCGACGCGTAAAGAATTATCGAAGGGCATTTTTCAAATTTCACAAAGCGCCAAATATTGTTAATAAGCGACGGTAAATCAAATTTTGTGATGATGAATATTTCAAACGAACAATTTATCAGAAAAGTTTTCCTGAATATTCAAGTCAAATTTCGAGTCAGAGTAACGAAAATTGCCAAAGGATGTTTATTTTTCAAAATTCAGGTTCACTTATCACGGGTAATTGGATTTTTGAGCGAATACAAAGTGCAAAATCATCAGTTTTCAGTGCCTGGTATTGCGGATAGTCTGTTTGATGACTGGAACCTTCTTCTGCCTACGCAAACATTGTTTCTTTTTTTACAATTGCATTCATTGCTGAATCGTTTACGGGATAAATTTCTTTTCACATTTAGCCGTATCGCGCAATCTATTGGTCGCTCACAACTGTCATCCACTCTCCAATAAAAATTTAGTTATAATTTGACCGCTGATGGACTTTTGGATTTTTTTCCAGCAAAAGAAGACCTAAACGGTTTTTTTTTTCATGAAAAAAAAAATGTATATTTAGCTTCCAATTTACCAGAGTATTCTCGAATATATGCAGAAGGAAGTCTTAAAGCAACCACAATTGCAATCCTGGATTTATTACGATTTCGCATTGTTCCGTTTTTTTGCCATTCTGGCACTTTTTTTTTTTTTTAATTCTGCATTATATTCCGGAGTATTCTGTAAAATTGTCGGCAAATAGTTTTCTTTTTATGTAAAAAAAACTCTCATAAATTTTTTTTGCTAAAGCAGTAACTCTGTCAGGAATAAAATTATGATGATATATTTATCGGAAATGAGACGAAATATGGAAAAAAAGTTTTATGCTTTTAAAAAAATTTTCCATGACTAACGGCATCCATTCCGCGTAAATGAATAAAAAATATATATATATTTTCTAAACTCTTCGCTTTTAATATTTCAAATAACTCACCGAGTTTTTCTCATATTGTAATATAATCTGAAAAAGTAAAAAAAATATCCATCAGATTTCGAGGGAAAAGATGCTGAGTTGATAAAGAGTGCCTTATAAAGTTAATCCTGCAGATTTTTGTCAAACTGCAATTCTCCACGACTCTCAGCTGAAATTAAATTTCGAATGTGACCGAGTCCCATCCATCCTTGGGCAGAAACGTAAAAAATGCAGTTCGTGGTATTTTGCGCACACAATTCGTACACGGTAACATCGGCCTAATCACAGTATCTCTTTTGGGGACTTTTCATTGTGCGAAATCCGTTTTGTTGACCTATTCACGTTTTTTTTTTTTTTTTCCCCCCCCATTGTTCTATTTTAATATACAGTGGAGGCTGGAACATTTAACAATGCTGAAGATTTTTGTGAATGCTACGTTGAAATTGACGAATGATCGAGGATCGATGTAATATTCTCCTTGACGCCATTATTATTTACAGAGTTCGGAGGATCATTTGAATGTACTTTATCATCCGGAACATTACAAGGGACCGATAATGTTCTCGTTTCGGTCAAAGGCATTTTTCGGCAAAAAAAAAGCAATGGTCAGAGTTGAGGAGGGCGAATGGTCGGACAAGTTTCCCATCGATGTAGCCGGTAGCAAAGGAGTCGTTTTCTGCAAATATAATGAAAAAACTTATCGGGTTCGTGTATCGAGATAAATAAAGCGGTGTATCGTGTTATTCAGCATGACTCGAGATTAATTTTACAAAATAATCCTCCAACGAAATTACAGATTGGTGTGCACAATCAACTGACGTATAACTCGTTGACGAAGCAAATAACTTTTACGCCTTACTTCATTCTGATAAACAATGCCGATTATCTCATCGAGTGTCAGGAGGCTCAGAGACCAGCGGACCCAGTCACCAAAGTGAGCCCTCGAGATTTTTCTTTTTCCTTCTCTGTCCTTTGTATTTTCGCCAAAAACCATTAATCAATAAATTACTGCAGGTAAGTCCTGGCGAATGTGCTGCCCTGTGGCCCCAATCGGAGGAAGATAAGAAAATGTTGCGCGTGATGGTAGCCGGACATCCGGAAAAAACTGCTCCGTTTATTTACACGGATGTCCACACGACCCTCCTGAAGCTGGATAACAAGGTAAAAATTTAGATCATACGATAGGCAATGAAAAATTCCAGTGGCGTCTCTGTAGTAGCAAATATTAAAACTCGGAAAAACATTCGGGTCTACTTTTTTTTTTGGTATTGGGCTCCTAAATTTATAGTCGGTGGCTCAAAAAATTGTGCAAATCGTCTGAAAGCTAAAAACTGGTTAAGAAAAGTGACGCGCTTGGGTCCGAAAGTGGCGCCAGTGGAATATTTGAGAATTATGTGCACAGAAAATTATTCACGATTAAATGTCAATTTTCGGGACAATTCCATTTTTTGTAATTTTCCAAGTACAGGAACAAAAAAAAAATGCTCATCGGATAGAGTTCTTATCAGTCTACGGCTCAATGGTCAGATCTTTCGGAATTGAGCTGTAAAATAATCATTGCTAATAATTATTTTAGCCGAAAACGTACATTTGTGTATTGAATTTTTGAATTTTCTGGCCATCAGGCTCTGGATAGAGCCATAATTATCTGTTCAAATTTCAAATCATCCGGTTTCATAGTTTAAGAATGGCATCGTCCCAAAAAATTAATGTGAATTCTGTTTTATCGTCGATTTTGATAAATCAGAATTTTCACATGTTCTTAAACGTTTTCGGCGTCAGATCTCTCTCGTCAGTTTCACACGTAATAATTATACAATGTGACAAAAGTATTATTTTATTGACGCAGTACGGAGGCGTAAACGTTGATATACAAATCAACGAAGGTGGAGTTTACATCTCGCTATCGTCATACGGCCACGGAAATTCTCCAGCTTTGATAATCAATCATACCTCGCACACGATAAATCTTTGGGAGAAGGGCTCTATGAATGTGAGGTAGATCGATTTAAATGTTTATGTAAATTTTTAGGAAAGAGCTAACGCTTGTTTGGGAAAAAAAAATATTATTTCTAAATTTTTTAAACAATAAATCGATATTCAATGAATTTTTTTCATGCCTGTGATCCGCTCTATGTGACCGAAATGATTCATGAAACGTCAAAGTTCGCTGTATTTTGTGAAAAATAACTTGTGAAAAAAAAAAAATTTTCATCACAGATCAATTCAATCATTCAACCGTATGTTCTATACCTGGGAAAATCCGTCCGGACCACGGATGCTGGTTTGGGAAGATA
The DNA here is from genome assembly GCA_963564615.1 of Rhorus exstirpatorius. Classification (NCBI taxonomy): domain Eukaryota; kingdom Metazoa; phylum Arthropoda; class Insecta; order Hymenoptera; family Ichneumonidae; genus Rhorus; species Rhorus exstirpatorius. The sequence continues at coordinate 20,204,916 of OY751319.1, read as the reverse complement.
GCAAAAAAGAAATCGAGGACGACTTGCGAAAGGTAACGATTAAATTCACAAAACGCAATTATATCGATTGAAAATCTTTTCGACAAAAAATACTCTCGACACGGACACTTCCATACTCGTGGGATTAATTTTTTTTTTTTCCCCATCAGGATAATCTCGGTACATTTACCATGCCGGATATCGAGGAAGACTTATTTTACGTCTCGTTTCTCGATGGAATTCAGCGTGTACTATTGTTCACGACGTCATTGAAGATAGCCGAAGAATGTCAATTGGTCGGTGATCTCGAAATAATCGATCAGGACATAACAATGAGTATCCACGGAGTCGGAATATCGCTCGTCAATAATCTCAGCAGAGTCGAACTTTTGTACATGTGCATCGCCAGGTATTCCTTTGAAAATTCAAATTTAACGTTTATTCAAAATATAATTGTCAATTAATTTTTGAGCAAAATGAAAATTGACACTCGAAAATTTAGCTCGGGAATTATCTGGGAGATTCGAAAGTCAAACGGTAACCGTTGGCGCGCTTTGAATACGAGGGAAGTTGGTTTAATCGAGGAAGGATATCAGAAATACATGAGAGAGCTTCAAGTTGGCAGAGAACCTCCCTATCGGATAATGTTGGAACCAAAATTGGAGGTACGACGCAAATGAATAATAACTTTGAAAATATTTCGTTTTTTTTCTCTCTCTCTCTCCCTCTTTCTCTCTTTCTCGCTCTCTGCAGGGTCATTATTTTTGTGTGTAGCACCAAGGGTGTAATTTTACAATCATTTTTCTTCTTCGTGGAAGAAAAAATCGTAATGGTAAAAACAATATTCGAGTTTTTAATGCCAATATGCTGGAAATGTGGCAAAACGTCACAAATCGCAATTATAAAAATTTACAGATATCTGTAAATATACGCGTGTATGCGTATTAGATGCTCACAATTTATATGAATATCTCGACAAGCAAGCTCGTTTAATGAAATTCGCGTAAAATTTATTCATTAATTTCAGATTTTATAGAATTAAAAATTTTTCCAAAAAATATTCACGAGGTCAACTGGTACCGCTTATGGTCAATTCTGACGAGCCATGTACATTGTACACGAATTAATATATTTTGTACAAGTTTTTATAATTATTCGGAAACCAATCAAGATAACTTTCATTGGACAATATTTTTTCTTAAATTGTGCCCATAAAGATCGACTTATTTTTATTTTTTTTTCAAGTAGCGTTAAAGGATGCTTTTTAATTTTTCGAAAATCAGTGAAAATATCAAGAATAAATGAAATGTAGAATTTTTCGAAAAAAAAACAAATCTAAAAAGTTTTTCTATCAGACGCAAATTCAAGATTTTCTAGATTCACAACTCTTCCTGCCTGAGAAAGCCAATATTGACAATCGATTTCCGCACAGAGGTGCTTTGTAAATATCGAAAAATTACAAGTGACCAATGCGCGCATCTGAACTTGCAGTTTTTTTTTTTCCATTCCTTCGCAACCTGCCACGTCTCTTTGCATCAGCCAAATCTTGGTTTTTCCGGACTTCAGCGTTCGATTTTTCCGACAAAAAAAATCCTTCCCATCCCGCCCAAAAGGAACTGTGAAATATTCTTACAGTTGGTCGCCTCGAATTTCAGGTTGACTTTGCGGAATTAAAAATGCTGAGACCCCACCGCGGCTATCTGAGACGAACTTTTCAAACAGGACTGTGGCTGCAGTATCGTACTTCCGCGCATCAAGTACAATTGCATGCGAAAATCAATCGTCTTCAAATCGACAATCAATTATCCGAATGCGTCTTCCCAGTGATATTAGCGCCAGTTCCACCGCCCAAAAGTATAGCCCAAAGCTCAGGTAATAAAAGCACCGTTTAAACTTGAGATCTTTGTGAGTATCGTTTTGTTTTTTTTTTGTTTTTTTTTTCCCCCGTCATTTTAATTTATTTCATTTCCAGTGCTAAAACCGTTCGCCGAGTTGAGTATGGTAAAGCGCCTGCTCGAGCACAGCAGCGTACAGCAATTTTGTTACTTCAAAGTATTGATTCAAGAATTCCACATCAAAGTCGATATCGGTTTTATAAATGCGATCATGGGTTTCTTCGAAGCCGACAAGGCTAACGAGGCAGAAGAAGTACGTATGTTAAATGCGATTCCTGTTTTTTTTTTTTTTAATCTTTATTTATAAGGAATAAAAAAAAAAGTTTCGATCAACCGAGTATTCGGTTCTCCATGATTGACGGACAAACGCAGAATTGCATATTTATAATTGCCGCATCAACGAGAATTTATCAAAGATTTTTTTTTTTTTTCCTTTCAGAGCAAGCTATTTCAGTTGGACATGAAATTGGTGGATGAGCCGCTACTTTATCACGTAAATCTCATCACGACCGCCGAGCAGAAGAACTTCTTCGATCTGCTGCATTTCTCGCCGTTAAAGGTTCTTCAGTCTTTATCGATCGTGCTTTAAAAGTACGATACCGATTGAGAGAGTAATTGACTCGTATTTTTTTTTTTTTTTTTTTTTTTTTTTTTTTTTTTTTCAGATACACATAAGTTTCTCGATGACCGGAAGCGGCGGCGGACCATCCGCCGTTCCTCAAGTCCTCAACGTTTTGCTTCAAGGAATTGGCGTTACGCTGACCGACATCAATGATATCGTTTTCAAGTAAATCTTACACTCTCGTCGCTGTTTTTTCTGTACCGGGTCGTGAGGATAAATTGATCCATTGTTTTTTTTCTTTTTTTTTTTTTTCTTTTGTTTTTTCATAATTTTTCGCAGACTCGCATACTTCGAACGCGACTATATCTTCATGACGCATCAGCAGCTTATTTCCGAAGCGACGAGCCACTATGCGGGACAGGCTATCAAGCAGCTTTACGTTCTCGTACTGGGGCTGGATGTTATCGGAGATCCTTATGGTCTGGTTGTTGGTACTATGAAGGGCATCGAGGATCTATTTTACGAGCCTTTTCAAGGCGCCATTCAAGGTCCCGGAGAATTCGCGGAAGGCTTGCTGCTCGGTGTGCGAAGCATGCTGGGACACACGGTCGGTGGTATGGCCGGTGCAGTTTCCAAAATCACAGGAGCAATGGGTACGATATAATTCTTCTGGCACAATAATTAACGCTCGATTCTCATAATTATTGAATTTTTTCTTCGCGTCATACGAACCAATCAATGAGATTTAGCGTTATTTTTCAAAATTTTCGAATTATTGGTATCGAAGTAATTATTGTTGGTTGGTAATTATTGGTATCGAAGTATCAGTCGAAGTATCAGTGGATGATTCGTATCCTTGGATATTGTACAGAATTTTATTATTCACAAAAAAGATTTCCTTTACTTTTGTCGCTAACTCGAATGTACACTCAGGGGGATACTCCTGAACCTTTTTTTAAAAGCAAAACCAATTCTGTAGAAGATTGGCGATCGACGCTCTACCGATGGCGGCGCTCGCGTCACTCGGAAATATGGCGCTATTTGAGTGCAGTCTGTGACCGGTTAGCGTTGCAAACATGGAACGTTTATACTTGAAAGTGCGACAAATTTACGATTTTGTAAAAGGATACCCGAATAACCGAAATATAGCTGAAGGGGAAGAAGTTCTGAAGTTCGGGCAAGCGGTGGTAGTTGGATGTACTGCAAAAACCGAAACAAAACGCGAAATATTAGGGCTGGTACACTGTGATTGAAGACTTCGGGTCGCATCGAGACATTTTGAGCACTCTTATCCACATTTTCCGTCGATCTATCATTTCACGCACGCCGAATAAATTTGTCCGAGATACTTTACCGGCGTTTTTTTTTTACGGGAAACCGGTGAAATGTCACGTCTCGATCCGCGAACGCACGAGAATGACATCCGAACGCGCAACAATAAACTCCAGTGTTAAATTTCACTTTTGGGCTGAATTTCGCAGATTCGAGCCTCTCAACAGACTCCATTCCGACATCCGATAATATAAAAATTTAAACTACAGCTTTTTTCGTTAATTTGAACAGGTACAGAAATTGTCAAAACTGATTTGCACGCTTGTATCGTGTGCATCGTGTGCACAAATAAACTCTTTTGCACCCAAATAGCAGTTCGTCAAAAACCCGCTAGGAGTCGCATGCTCAGTGTCGATCGCCAATTGCGTTATGAACTTACTTTTTTTTTTGGTTAGAATGACTGGACTAATGGTTACAGTACCCGAACCGAACCGGGGGTAATAAGTGAAGCTGAGGGCAAATAAAAATTGAAAAAAGTGCGATTATTGTGAAAATTTCGGTTTAGGGGGTTTTTCCAGTCAATAAAATGTGAATTTATCTTTATATTTTTCTGCTCGTACGGTAATCGTACGAATAATGCAAAATTATTCGTACGGATATGTAATTAAATGTAGGCCAATAAACGTATCCGGACGAATAATGAAAAATTATTCGTACGGATAAGTAGTTAAATGACTAAATCGTGCAGTAAAACGCGAATTATTTGACGATGAGTTGTCCTATTTATCTTTCGTTGACAATTGGGAGTATAAATGAATTTTTTTTATTTCAAAATCTGGTAGTTTAGGAAAAAACATTTAGTACGTATTTTTTATTTTTTTTATTTGACAAGTCCCGGTATGATTGAATACCATATCCGGACGAATAATGCACAATTATTCGTACGGATAAGTAGTTAAATGACTAAATCATGCAGTAAAACGAGAATTATTTGACGATGAGTTGTCCTATTTATCTTTCGTTGACAATTGGGAGTATAAATGAATTTTTTTAATTTCAAAATCTGGTAGTTTCGGAAAAAACATTTAGTACGTATTTTTTATTTTTTTTTATTTGAATCAAAATTGCCGTTAATATAACAAATTGAAAAATATAACATTATGACGTCACACATGTTACGATATATCTGTATATATCAAAATCCGTGAAATTAAATTGCCTATAACAGGTGCATCTGTCATTTTTAACGAAAAATAAAAAATACGTCCTCATTATTTTTACTTACTCTACATTATGCACCCCAATGATTGAAAAAAAAATTGCATTCATACTCCTAATTCATCAGTTCGCCAATTTTAATATGTAACATACAGCGGTTATACGTTTATGGCGAATTTTTCGTCAAATGATTCGCGCTTTACCGCACGAACTGACCAATGGTCCGTGGAAGAGAACAGAGAACTCGAATCATTCGCGCTTTACCGAGACTTATATCCGTACGAATAATTGTGCATTATTCGTACGGTACCGTAAAAAAAAGCTACAGCCTTTTTTTTACCTATATGTCTCGTGGATTACGGAGTACGAATTTTAGATAAAAAATACAGGACTGTCAGTGCCGTTAGCCCTTTTGACTTGTATAAATCCCTGACCAACCCCTGCCGGATATACTTTTTTTACGCCCTTTCTGCAGCATTCAACTTTTCGACGCTCAAGCCCCTTTGGAATTGATCCGTCAATATGATTTATTCGTCATCAATCATTATAATATATGTGTTGCTCAGATATTCGGATGATTTATCATTTGTTCGATCTCGTAATCCTTCATTTTTTTTTTTTTTAGGCAAAGGTCTCGCTGCTCTGACCTTTGACAAAGAATACCAGCGCAAGAGGCAAGAACAGCTCAACAAGCAGCCTGTCAATCTTCACGAAGGTCTTGCTCGGAGCGGAAAGGGCTTGGTGATGGTATGCAAAGATATTGCCCTACGGCGAAAAACTTTATTCACAGTAATTTGAATTCTCGGAACGATTTTTTTTTTTTTTTACGTCGTCAGGGCGTAGTCGATGGGCTGACAGGTGTAGTGATGAAGCCGATATCGGGCGCTCAGGAGGAAGGCGTCGAAGGATTCTTCAAAGGTGTCGGAAAGGGCATGGTTGGATTTGTAACACGACCAACAGCCGGGGTTATCGATTTCGCTAGTGGATCATTCGGAGCGGTCAAACGGTATAAAAAAATTGTTCTCTTTTCTACGAAAATTGAGCTTCGCGCAATGCCATAAATTCAATGAAAAAAAAAAAAAAAAAAATGTAACTAATTATTTATCATAACATTATTTATTATTATAATATTTTTATTATTTATTAAATTATTTATTATTATAATATTTTTATTATTTATTAAATTATTTATTATTATAATATTTTTATTATTTATTAAATTATTTATTATTATAATATTTTTATTATTTATTAAATTATTTATTATTATAATATTTTTATTATTTATTAAATTATTTATTATTATAATATTAATCATAACATTAATTATGATAAATTTAAATAAGCTCTTTTGTTTTCGGGAGAAAAAAAAAATTTATCTGTCACGTTAAAGTGCGACGGAGCTGAGTGAAGAAGTCAAACGAACCCGTCCGCCGAGATTTCTACTTCCCGATAGTCTCGTCAGGCCTTACGTCAAAGACGAAGCCGAAGGAAACAAAATTTTATTCGTAAGTCCTCGTTTGTATTTCGCCTATTTACACGAAAAAAAAAAGCTTCGCGCGTCTCTGGCGCGCGTTTTCGTATCCAAAAATTTCCTCTCTCTGCTCTCGAATATTTTCAGGAGCTGGAGAAGGGAAAATACGCGAACACGGATATTTATTTCCATCACACATACGTCAACAAGGACGTTCTGCTGCTAACTGACAAGCGAATAGCGTATATCGAGCGGAACGATTTGTTCGGAGGTTGGAAAGTTGACTGGACCTATCCGTGGCAGGATATCGGCGAGTCGCCCAAGCTCGTCGATAAAGGCGTTCAAATATTCATGAAAGCCGGCCACAAGAAGAAAAAATTCGGCAATTTGTTCGGTGGACCGGAACAGAGCAAGATTATCCTGATCCCGGATTTTAATACGAGACAGGTTTGGCCTCAATGATATCTCAAAATTCTATTATCCGCTGATATCCCTCGATGATCGATGAATCCCAGCGTTTATCTTTCGTATATTACTCGCAACAGGTTTTGTACAGTAAAATTCAAGAGCAAATCGGTCAGCTTGAATCGTAAGTCTTTGGAGGAAATGCCAACCGATGCGCATTGCGAATCACATTCGAGGAGAATTTCCGTCGGATGTCCGTACTCGAGCTTCCTGGAACACGCGGTTTTTTTTTTTTGCACATCATCGAAACTTTCATAACCCCATCGGATAACTTGGAAGACTGACACACGTAAACACGAATGGCCATAGATGGGAAAGACGGTGAACAATTTTTTTTCTTTTTTTTCTTTAGAGCTGAGATACCAAAACACGATAACGTACTTATAATTTGTGAGCGCGGATTGGGTATTAAGTTCGATCGAGTTATGTCCAAAAATTTGGCTCTCTTCAACGCACAAAACATATATATATATATATATATATATATATATATATATATATATATATATATATGCATATACATATATTTTTTTTAATCATAAAAACCATCGATTATCCAAACAGTCAAGATCAACCACGTTCATTATAAGTTTTATCCGATTAATTGTTTTCTCACGTCTCACCAAACGTTATATGTAAATAATATATATGTATATTTTTTGGTTCATCTTAAAGCCTGTCACACGCCGGAGATTCATTCGCTAAAAGCATTTTTGTACGATTGAATTTATAAAATTTTCATAGACTTTGAGTCACTTTTCGATCGTTTACGAGCGTTCGTACGAAAAAAAAAAAAAAAAAAACAAACAAAAAGAAAGAAAAATCTGATACTTCCGGATTAGGCGGGGAGCCTCCGCTGCGTCGGATTCGCGTTGTCATTTGAGCGAAACGAGCCATATACGATTTATTATGATATTTTCAGCACAGATCTGTTACACGCACTGAATCCAATTTTGTCGAATTACCGTACAACCTGCTGTCACTTCAGGTGCCTTTTTATGGTATATATGTATACATCGAGGATTGTTCCACATTATAATTACTTAAGATACAGAATTAATAAAATTGTTATTAAGAATTTGATGGAAATTACAATTATTTGTTTATGGCATACTTCGATGTCGTTCGTTTACAGCAAATTTTCTCGTAAATTTGCGAAAAAAAAAAAAATGGATAATGGATTTAGGATCCATTACGTTCTTCAATTATATATTAAAAGGCGTAATACATGCAATCATTAGCAAGACGTATTCAAAAGTACTTCATACTCAGTGCTGGAAAAAGTATTCGAAGTACGGGAAAGGACTTGAAAATTTAAGTACAAATACTTAAAGTTTAGTCTAAGTACTTGGAAATTGAAGTGTAATACTTTAAATACTTTTAAAGTACCTTGCACTTCAAGTACATCGCAAGTGCCGGATACTTGAAGTACTGCCCAGTCCTGTTTTCAACAGCAAACTGCATTGAAAAAAAAAAAAAAAAATTCACCGGATAAAGATTTACACTGCCGAGTTGGTTAAAACTATTTCATAAAGAACGTGTCGAGAATAATCAATTTCTGAAAACTATTCCATTATCTTCGAGGATTTAACTATTTTTGGAGGTTCTCCAAAACAAATAATTTTTGGTTATTCGACCTGGAACCGACTGTGCTCGAGGATTATTTAAACTTTCCGATATCTTCTTGGAATTAAAAAATCATAATACGTTATATATTTCGCTGATTTAATTCGTTCCTGCTATCGTTTTATAATTTAAGGTTTGTAGATATTTGGCCTTTGAACGGTCATTCCTTAAAATCTCAACCAAAAAATGGCGCGGAACGTTCCTCAATTATATATTCAAAGACGTAATACATGCAATCATTATAGCAAGAGGTATTCAAAAGTACTTCATACTTAGTGCTGGAAAAAGTATTCGAAGTACGGGAAAGGACTTGAAAATTTAAGTACAAATACTTAAAGTTTAGTCTAAGTACTTGGAAATTAAAGTATAAAACTTTAAATACTTTCAAAGTACCTTGTACTTCAAGTACATCGCAACTGCCGGATACTTGAAGTACTGCCCAGTTCTGTTTTCAACAGCAAACTGCATTGAAAAAAAAAAAAAATACACCGGATAAAGATTTACACTGCCGAGTTGGTTAAAACTATTTCATAAAGAACGTGTCGAGAATAATCAACTTGTGAAAACTATTCCATTATCTTCGAGGATTTAACTATTTTTGGAGGTTCTCCAAAACAAATAATTTTTGGTTATTCGACCTGGAGCCGGCTGTGCTCGTGGGTTATTTAAACTTTCTTCTTGGAATTAAAAACTCAATATACGTTAAATATTTTGCTGATTCGTTCCTGCTATCATTTTATAATTTAAGGTTTGTAGATATTTGGGAATTCGTCTAGTCGTTTGAATTATCGAAGGATTCTTTACTTTTTACTATTTGTGTCGATACATTTTGGAGCTCCAATAAATTAAAAATAACAGCACAAATAGAAAAATTATTTCAAGCAAACCTGATAAAATTTTAATAAAACTTTTGGGATTAAAAAATAAATTGACAGTTGATAATATTTATTTTCGGAATACATAATAATTAAATGGGGGATCATCCCATTACAGCTCTATTTATCATTTGCGTTGTCATCGTGAGTTAATTGTCCTCGCATTATACATGGCTTAATAGAAGATGATTTTTGTGTACCAAAAATGGCAATACAGGAATTTGAATAGTATAAAGCCCATATCTTTGCATCGTTCGTTCAGAAAACCTGTAAGTAGGAAGTATAGTGAATTTTACGTAAGATTTTGTTTGTTTGCAAGATTTTTCTCGCTCGAAATTAAATTTTATGTACTTTTTTCCCTTTCCGAGATTAGTTTTCCGAAAGGTTGGATCCCCAAAAAGGCACAATCTTGATTTCGTTATTTATTTCAGAATCGTTCGTAGGGAGGGGAATCTCTTCCAAAATGAAATGAAAGAGTACTTCGGAGTTCAATGACATTGTTGCCTCGTCGTTCGGCGTCATTTTCCGTCGCAGCGATCTTACGAGGTATCATGATTATGCCGATCAACTGCAGGGAAAAGAAAACACAATTAGACTTTTTTTTTTGCCATTATATTGTTCAGAAAAATTCTGCAGATTTTAAAAAAAAATTTTTTTTACATCGACAACGATAATTCCGATGACGAATACGCCTACGATTATTCCAATCTTATGAAAATGCTGGATGATCTTTCCGAGACAACCGTCGGGCTGGGATGATGATTTATTGGCAATTTCGTCAGCGTGAAAGCTACAACTCGGCATCTCCGTGCGGTTTGGTTGTTTCCAATCACTAAGATTGGTCATACCGCAGCACTCGTACTGTGAATATGACCAAAAAAAAAAAAATCACATTGAAATATAATTCGAAAAAATAATTACAAAGTCTTGAAAAATATCGCGGCCATACTGTAATTTTTCAAGAAGGGCAAAAAGAAAATAGCAGACCCATAGAGATAAAAGCCTCATCTGTTGATCAGGATTTTACATGAAAAATAGTACCTTGAGGTTTTCAGGCACTGAAAAAATGACGGAAGTGCTCATTAAAATTGTCGTGATTGCTGATTTTCGAATTTAATGCAAAATTTTTAAAATTACGAAACTGAAATGGCCGACCTAGAAACAAATGAAGGCTCGATCGGCTAAGGAAAATGGTAACTTGAGGTTTTTTTAGAGGCACTTGAAAAATGACAGAAGTGCCTGCTATATCAAATTTATTCAGGCTGATGATTTTAAATGCAATACAAAAATTCCAAAAATTCAACATAACGGAGTTAACATTGTCAATCGAAATTTTAAAATACATGAAATGGCAAAGTTAATATTATATGCTTAGAAAAAAAAAAAAAAAAAACAACTGGAAGTGATTCGTTTTATTGAACATTGCTACCCAGGGGTTTTCGAGGTCGTCCATGCAGGATTCGACAACAAAATTTGAAAATTCAAAATGCCGGAGTCAAGTAGTCAACCAAGTAAACGAAAAATTAGTACGAACTCAATGAAAATTAATAACCGAGAGAGTTCTCGAGGTCGCTGAGCTTGAATTTCAAATTCAAGTATCAGAAAAAAAAATTTTTCAACTAAGTCGTCCGATTCTATTAAAAATTCATATCCCGCTGTACTCGAGATTCCTAAATTAAAATTTAATATAAAAATTGGAGTATAAAAAACAGCATAATTATGACTGACAAAAAAAATGGAAAATAATCCAACTTTATTAAAAGTATTCGAATTTTCAAACCATTATAATTGCTCCAAAGCTCGAAATATACGACCGTAATTTAGTTTATCGTTCCCAGAACTATTCTTGAAGTTAAATGAGCGGAAAAAACACCTAGCCAATCATAAGTTTTCCCACTACAATGAATTCTGATCTTGTCGAATTATATTGAACGTCATTTTTCTATTAAAAATGCATATCCCGCTGTACTCGAGATTCCTAAATTAAAATTTAATATAAAAATTGGAGTATAAAAAATAGCATAATTATGACTGACAAAAAAATGAAAAATAGTCCAACTTAAGTAAAAGTATTCGAATTTTCAAACCATTATAATTGCTCCAATGCTCGAAATATACGACCGTAATGTAGTTTATCGTTCCCAGAACTATTCTTGAAGTTAAATGAGCGGAAAAAACACCTAGCCAATCATAAGTTTTCCCACTACAATGAATTCTGATCTTGTCGAATTATATTGAACGTCATTCTAGTAGTTTGTTTTTTGGCTTCGAACGCATCAAAGTCGTCAAAGGTCCCTCAACCCCTTCATAGGGGTATGAGGGTGCTTCGTCGTAAAATACATCCTCGATTTCTCATGCGAGATAAATGAAACCATGTGACCACTAAAATTTTTCTCGTGCGTACAAACTTAATTTTTTTTTTCTCCTATTTTCTTTTTAATTCTCATACCTCTAATTCCGTCGAATTGATGAAATTACAAGCATCGCTGTGCCTCAAGCACTTCTCAAATTCTTCACTATAGGGTCTCCTGATCATTCCCTCATCTGTTTCCATGAGCGTGAATGCGGTAGACGCAACGACACATTTCATAATTACAATCCCCCAGAGAGCGGATACCTGCTTAGAAAATCCCACAGAGAGTGTCAAAAACCAATATGAAACCCGATCGAATTCATCAATGGATCTTAATTGTATTCCTGTCCAGATAATTTCCAATAGAATTTTTTTCGAACAAAATTCTCGACAATATTTCAATTAAAAAATGTTTATTTTTATATCGGAAATTATAATTTTTATTCTCATAAAATTTTTGGATTCAGTTTTTTTTTTTTTTTAAAGATTTCAAGGAAACTTACAAGCCAGGAGGTCTTTTCGAAGTATGCAACAATGCAGAGAATAGCACCAACGCCAATGAGGCTGTACAGCAGTACCAAGGCGCGTATTTCTAGAATTTCTGCGACATTTTTTACTTTCACTAAAAATATCACTCCGAAAATTATCGTCGCGAGACCAGATAGCTGGGAAGAAGAAATTGTAAAAATTCACACGATTAATTAGAATTTTCATTTCGGGGAAAAAAAAAATTGGGAGTACGTGCAGTAGGCTAATTACTCTGAATTTCTGAGAATTCTGAAAATTTTAAAAAATTTCTCGCGATACTATATTGCACGTGAAATTTTTGAAATATCGGGCTAAATTTTTTTACATAGACAGGACTACCACCCGAGGGATTGAAAAAAAAAATTATTGTTGTATTTCGTGGAAATTGATTGCGACGTTCGAAATGATGAAATTTTGAATTGTTTTCAAATTTTCATCTGTTCTTCATGACACGGTTTTTTTTTCGTACACGTCGATACTTTTGAAGTTTTTTTTTTTTTTTAATTTCATTAGAGCACTCTTGTTAGTGAGAGTCTGCCATTTCGATCTCACAATGATTGAACCTATAACATACGAATTCGTTGAAAAGTTATACGGTGAAATGAAAAACATGAGTCTGAAAGACCATCTGTGACGGCTTAAAGGGTCCGAAAATAGGCGTGACCAGCTACGTGAAAACTATTTTAAGAAAATTAATAATCGTGTATATAGAAAATTCCCAAAGTAAACTTCAAGTAATTACTGATACCCCTCAAAAATACAATAAAACTTTTCCTGGGAGAGCATCTAACTGTTTCACGAAAATCAAGGATTAGATTATTGACACAAAGAAAGATTAGCTGTCAGCGGACCTTGGTCTATCAAGTTTCACCAAAATGGCACGAGGAGACGAATATTAAAGATCTGACAGTTCCGGCGTTCGGGTGAGCCGCTTATCATACATTCAAGTGCCGCTCCCCGCTTTCGAGAGCAAATTTATCCGCTCGCCATCTAGAGACGTTTCCTCGAACTACATCTATCTACGGATGTAATCATTTTTATACGAGACCGCGGATATTCGGAGTATCTTGGCGGTTTGCTCGTTAATAACGAATTGTAAGATCACTATACAATAATATATCTAGCGTGTCAACGGAAACGGCCTCTGCGACTCGTGCGGCCATTTTCATCAAGTAAAGTAAGGTAAAAACGGTGAAGAGTTAAGGCCTAGAGAATAATCGAAAATTGAAACTGCGCTCCTGAAGCGAGTGGGCGAAAGTACTCTCCAAAACGTAAAAAACGTTAATTCAAAGCGGATGATTGTTATCTAAATATCTCTTTGATAACTTCCTTAGAACCTAAAATTCTTCATATTATATTTCTAGGTAACCTGAATACGTAATAAACGTCAGATATGACTGATATCTTGCTTTTTTCCTACCATTTTCAATTTTAAAACAAAGAAAAATATTCAAATAGTCAGGGTTAAAATGTCTTATAATGGCCAATACATTTTTTATTTTTTTCCCCCCCTTGAAAGTACTATTGATCCCCGTCAATTCCATATGAAATTAATTTTGTTCGTCAAAGATTAGATGTTTCAGTAAAATAATAAAATTAAAAGATAAAAATTACGTGTATTTTAAATGGTTTATTTTGGTGTATTTTAAATAGTTTAAATGGTGTATTTTAAATAGTTTAAATTTAAAATAAAAAAATTTTAAATTTAAACTTCGCGTCGTTACAGCGGATAGTGAAAATCAAGTTGGGACATTCATATTGGGCTCAAAATTTTTGTTTTTTTTTTAATTTAGAAACAAATGAGGGGACGGCACAATTGTAATTCGAACATAAGAAACACCCTAATGTATATATATATTCATAATACAGAATATAATCCACTAGTAGCGACTTGCTATGAGAGGGTTCATCCACTATACGGATTACATTTTTCGTAACATTCGTACATCATAAGTTTTATTGCGCACGAAAATAATCCGATAAGTCATATGAAGTATCACTTCAAAAAACTGCGATTTACAACCAGGTCGATTTATCACAGAACTTCCTATATTTCAATAACTATTTTGATATTATGACTCGTATACGTTGTAATAGCTATTAGTCATACAAAACGAGATTAGTGCATAAAAGATAAAGTCTCGTCACATAAAGGGGTACATGCACAGATGCAGTGGAAATGAAAAAATACGAGGCGTGATAGACAGGGGATTCCCTGAACCCACACGTCAAACATCAGTAGTATAAAAAAAAAAAATTTTAACATTATTTTTATTCCTAATTTTATTATTATCGAAAATTATAATTATTTTTTGTTCGTATAATTCAAAACATAATTTTATTTTTTCGTCCATTTGAGCTCGAGAGTATATAAAAATTATGTTAACGAGCGTTTAATGGATATGGACTTTTTTTTTACTTGCTCGACAAGATTCAGGTCGTTAGAGTTTTCGATTGCCACACGAAATTGTTTCATTTCTATTTATAATTTATAAACGTTCAAATTCATAAAATTTATCACAGTTATCAGTTGTTCTGATTGGGCATCTATTCCAGCTAAAGATATCTAAAATTTGGACATTTATTCGAATTTTTCGAAGTTTATATGTCGTTGATGATGATACTTTTTCTCCAAAACTTCACTGAATTTTATGTAATAAAGCTCCGTATCGAAAACAAAAACTCGCAAGATCACTAAGGTTCGAGGTACGATTTTTCGAATAGACGCACTGTTCTAAAATGAATGTATCCGAATATGTTGGACGTTGAAAAATAAAACTAATCAAAGTAAATCTGAATAAATATTGAAAAATAAGGAACAAAATGTGACGACTTACGGAATAGACGACATTAAACGCAATGGTATCCAACTTGATATAGCTATCACCATCGCTCATGATTTATTAAATTTTGTCAAAAATTTTATGAAAAAAATGGAATAGCCTACTTCTTGCACATAAAAGGAACAATCGCACTCAGTTAGTTTCGTTATGTACGACTGGTTGGACGATAAGACTACTATCGCATGTATGACACGGTTTTGGGTTTCTTGAGAGACTCAAATCTTTCTAGCTAGTTGAAGATATGTATACTAACGGTGCGAACGGACTGGTAATGGGTAATTTTCAATTATTATTTCCTCGTTTGATATTTTTTTTCGGGTAGGAAGCATGGATCGTGTTGGACATATATGTAATAATGGAATAAATGCTGTGGAAGAGATGTAATTTTTTCTAAGAGCTTCAATGAAGTGAATGAGCATTTATCAAGATATAATAAAAATTACGAATTTGACATCGAATAAAATTCCGAATATTCGAATCACTTTGAATTTTTCAACTCTTATATTTTTGTCTACCGAGTTAACTGACGATCATTTCTCGTCAGCAATCACGTAATATTTCTTATTTCTTGAGGTGTTCCCGTTTCCGCGTCCCGTGATTTTTTTTTTTTGTAATTTACGACGTACAGAACGCCGGAATCGCTCGAAAAGGATCACGCGATTGGTCGTCGTTGAGTCGAGTGTAAATGTGTTCCGAATTAAAAAGAAAACCGCAATTAAGAACGCGCCCTTTGGGCATTTTCGTCAACTAAAGTATTTGGCACATAAAGCGCCCGCTGTCGTCACTCGCTGGAACCCGAGATGCACATGATGTAGGACAACCGAGGCAAAAAAAAATTAGTCTTGGCATAAAAATAGCCGGCAGTGTAATAAAAACTTTCTGAGAATGGAAGAATGATTTTATTAGCAAAATCATGGCACCTATAATGAATTACTATTTCCGAACAAGCCCTTGACACGCCGCTTTGAAATTTTAATATTACTTTTAAAAACAAAAAACCCTCAAGTCTGCTCTTCCCCGTGAAAATATCGAATTAAAAATTTATTTTGAGGTAAAACCTTTTTTTTTCAACCCCCAATATCCTTTTTACGTATATTATCGAATTTCTTTATGAAAAATGAGCTTTTTTTTTCAACTGAGACTTTTTTTCACATGCAAACTCGATCAAATATGTTTTCGAGATTGATAACAACACAAAATTATTACAAATAAATAATTATTTCCTCAAACGATAATTCGAGAATCCCTGAAACGAAACTCAAAAAAAAATCTAAAAAAAAAAAATAATTCACAGTCTCGTCATTCGAGGTTGCAAGGTCGTGATCGATATTTGATAAGGTGGCTGATAGATTCAATTTGAATAAACAATAGAAAAAACGATGTTAATTGTTCGGTGTTATGGCATTGAGATAAAAAAAACAGTATGTTTGCTGCGCCAAAATTTGTCATTCTTTTAAACAATCACGTATGCTCTTTTCCAAAGTCCAGCCCTAAAACGAACACTACAAATATCATCGTTATTCGTTAATTGCCATTCGTTAATTATTATTATTTACGATAATTATCATGAAATTTTGAATTAATTGATTTTAAAAAATAATAATAATAATTACAATAATTCAAACTCAGGCAAATATCAAAGAAGAGGAAGTAATAACAATAATTATTTAAAATATCATCATTACCATCATTACTAAATATCATCATTAGTTTATCATTGATTATTCGTTAATAATTATGTATGATAATTTTCATGTAATTTCAAATTAATTGGTTTAAAAAAATGATAATAATAGTTACAATAATTTGAACTCGGGCAAAAATGTCCAAGAAGAGGAAGTAATAAAAATAATTATTTTAAAAATCATCGTTATCATTGATTATTCGTTAATTATTATTATGTATGATAATTGTCATGAAATTTCGAATTAATTGATTTTAAGAAATAATAATAATAATTAAAATAATTTGAACTCAGGCAAATGTCAAAGAAGAGGAAGTCACATAAATAATTATTTCAAATATCATCGTTGTCATTGTTTATTCGTTAATTATTATTATTTATGATAATTATTATCATGGAATTTCGAATTGATTGATTTGAAAAAATGATAATAATAATTACAATAATTCGAACTCGGGCAAACAATGTCAAAGAAGAAAAAGAAAGAGTCGTTGCTTCATTATAGTTTTCGAAAATTTACAAAAAAAAATCCTACCGTCAGAAAGCCAAAATCCAGAAATCATATCTGACATCTGTTTTCTTTTAATTTTATTTTCTCATCTTCAAGCTACATTCGACAATCCACAATTCCTTGAGATTATTCAATTCTGCGATGACTCGTAAAGACGTAATTTCCGATTGTCCGATGACAATGACCGTGTGCAATTTTTGTTGCATATGCAACGAAAAGTCAGCTGTCAAACGTGATGTGTCATAAAATATATTGAACTCTTAATATTGCTCATCTTTATCACGTTTTTTAATTTTCTTTCATTTTTCTCGAGAAATTTTTTCTACTGATATCCCAATTTCATCGCTATTATAAATAAATTAGATGCTGCAAAAAGAAGAATTAAATATTTAGCAATAATTTCATATGAAACAAAAATATAGCGCGCGAGGCAGTAACGGGTGAGCGCGTGAGCGAGCGAGAGAAGTGGGGGGTACGCGTCAACGTGCGCCGCTGAGGTGCGTAGCGGGGAGTGGGGAAAGGATGGAGAGAGAGCGAGCAAAAATCGATCAGTCCCGGATCGTCTGTCGCCGGTGTCGGGTCTGTCGCGTCTCGCGCACATAAGCCACTATATGGCGAAGCGTTGAAAAAAGAAAAAAATAAAAACGTTTAACACGCGATCATTGAATAATAAAACAATGATAACTAATTGAAAAAAAAATTAATAATCAAATAATTAGAAATTAATAATAATTAATATGAATAATAATTAACGTTAATTATTTTAAAGTTCACTAAGCGCAGTAGGGGCGAGAGAGAGGCGATAGTACGTACCGCGTAGTGCCGCGCAGTGCCGCGTGGCGCGTAGTGACGTGGCGATGGCGAGAGAGCGTCACGTGTTGCTTGAAACTCGAACAATGCGTATTTTTCACGTTTCATCGATTTCACGCAATTTTTCTTTTACCTCTCAACATTTCGAGTGATCGCGTAAACAAAAGTGCGTTATTATTCAAGAAATATTAATTCGCGAAGGACCGCAGTCTCGTGCTTCGCCCTGACGAAATTTCCTCGTGAATCGACTACACGTCGAACATAACCTGCGAGACGTCTTTATTCGTGCCTTTTTTCTCCCCACGATAAGCCGGATTATCATTGACAGCTCAGGGTAAGTGACTATCTCGTCTCCAAGACTCTTTTCATTATTCTTATTGCTTATTTATTCATTTATTTTAGAAAATATCCTTTTTTATTTTATTTTTCTCTTAAATCGTACAGAATTTTTTGGCTTTTACGCGTCCTCTCGATCATCTCAATTTCCATATCAGATTAAACTTCTCGAGATCCCCTCGAAATTTTTAATTTGCCTTGTCTCTGCGTCTTTCACGGCGGTCTTTCCGCTCGTAGTCCCAGAGACGGAGATCATCCCCGTTACAATTTGGAGCAGGCTCGGTTTTTTATACTTTCCCTTTGCGGGAAACTTTTTCGGACATTCCCAAGAATTTACAGAAATTACGATAGGTCTTTGAGCCCGCTAAAAGCCTAATCTCCGTCTACTCTGTGACTACTTTGTCGAACAAAAGCGATAGAAACTTCCTACGGGGTGAAATCCCAACGGAGAGAATTATTTCATCACTATTATCAAAAAACTTGCTCCATGACGTCTACTAGCTTATTCTAAATTTTTCTCATACAAAAATATTTCAATATTCAAGAAAATAAGAGAGCCAAATTTTATAAAAAAAATTTCCAAATTTGCGAACACAGATTGGACAAACGGACGCTCATGTTTGATACCGAATTTGATAAAAGATGACCAAAATGTGGTCTAGATTTTCCAGAATTTGTGGATTAATAATTTTTTTTTTGTACTAAAATTCGTGGAGCTTTCATAAATTTCTAACTAAACGAGAGAGGTGCGATAATGAGAAGGAAATTTTGAATTTGTACTATTTTAATTTACGATGGAATTATTTTTAATGATAATCATAAAAAATTAATTGATAGTAATAAATTAATTATCATTCATTCCGATAATAATTAATTTAATTGTTCATGGTTCTTAATTTTATTATGATCGATGGTTTTAAAAATTTTATAAAGCGGGTTCCAAATCGGCCGCCTCCGCGCGGTGGAACCTGGGAAATTCATGCTTCGACAATGTTTCATTGTAAAAGCATGAATTTGCTGACGGCTGAATTTGCGTTTGTAAACATTGCGCCCGAAAGCGCCTAGTACTCATACCATTAAATAATTTCATTACGCAGCACTCGCGCGCTTGCTACTTTAAGATATATTTTGATTGATAGCAAGATTCACATTTTTTGTATCATTCGTGTTCTGTTTTTAACTTTTTTTATTTCAGACAAAGATGTGCTAGCACATTATCACGATTACGTATTTCTGTGCATTTTCTATGTTTTTTTATATTATAATGTGATTCTGTGCATTTTGCTAGATTATGCTTAACATGCGTTGATAATATCGATGGACTAATGCCAAAGAGGCGTATCGGTTATGTATAAGCATAGCTTATACGCTCCTATGGAATTTAACCATCGATATATATATATATATAAATATATATTGTAGGTTTAAGTTTCACTATTATCATATCACATGTATTTCTCATGTTATAGGTTGTTTGCATATAATGTTTCTATTATTACAGGATGCACAAATTTTTTTCATGAATCATGTCCGTCGTTGAAACAAAATTTTTTAGGTTTTCAGAAATTCTCATTGCTCTAGGGACTTTTTCATTGAACCAAGTTGAACCCTTGCGTATTAATGTTGAGAGATTCTCATCGTAAATTTAGCGGCTCTAGGAACTTTTTCTTAGATTTAAGTTAGCCCGTTGCACATTAATGTTAAGAGTTTTTTTCTCCAAGCTTAAGCTAACATTAAGATTTCTAGTTGACCGATTTCATAAAATATTTCTAGCCCGATATAGGCAGGTATAAGAAATTTAATCAATGAAAATTTAATTTTTAATGATTGTTCATTTTATTATGCTCGATGATTTTTTTAAATTTTGCGAAGCGGGTTCCAAATCAGCCACCTCCACGTGGTGGAACCTGGGGAATTCATGCTTTGACAATATTATTTATTGTAAAAGCATGAATTGGCTAACGGCTGAAATTTCGTTTTTTTTTTCTTAAATTGTGCCTTAAAATATGGCTGGTAATCATACCATTCAATAATTTCAATATGCGACTCTTGCATGCTTGCTACGGAAAAAACTCGATATTTTATATGTATAAATATATATTATATATTCCACGTGAATTTCTTGAATCGTTGGGGTTAATTTGCAAATGATTCTTTTTTTCAGGTTATATTTTATGCATTGTAGTTTAATTTTCACTATTACCATGTTGCATCTATTTCCTTAGGTTACAGGTTATTTATGTCATGTTTTCACTATTATACGACGTATACAACATTTTTCCATCGATCATGTACTTCAGAACAAAACGTTTTAGGTTTTCACGTTTTTTCATTGCTCCGGGGACTCTTTCTTAGATCTGAGTCAGCCCGTTGTGCCTTAATGTTAAAAGTTTGCTATCTAAGATTAAGCTAACATTAAGATTTCTCGTTGATTGATTAAATATAATATTTCTATCCGGATATAGGCAGGTATATGTATAAGGTCGCGACTCTCAATCGGTATAAAATACCAACCCCCTATATCCAAGTTAGTCCGTTGCGTATTAAATTTAAGAAATTCTCATCGCAATTTAAGCTAATATTAAGATTTCTAGTGAACTCTATAATATTTTAATCCAGATATAGGCAGGTATAGGTATAAGGTTGCGATTCTCAATTGGTATAAAATACCAACCCCCTATATCTAAGTTAGTCCATTACATATTAAATTTAAGAATATCTCATCGCAATTTAAGCTAATATTAAGATTTCTAATTGACTTAATATAATACTGCTATCCAGATCGAGGCAGGTATAGAAATAAGGTTAAGATATCTTAATATAAATACGAACCCCCTCCATTGACAGAGGGGGTTGGTATTCAAACAAAGCGGAAGCTTTTTTTTTTTTTTGTTAGTTTCTGTAGCACAATGACGAAGAGATTGTTCTGGACCATTGAAGCTAAGATTGGGTTAGTTCCACCTTCATAACGATTCTCTTTGAAATTGCTGGTATTTTCGTATTTTGGCGAAAATAGAAAATACCTTTGCTATCCTCAATTTCGTAATTATTTCCGCTTTGTTTTTTTTTATCCCGTTCAATTTTAGTTTCCAAAATTAGGCAGATATAGGTAGAGACCGCGTTTCCATTGATGGAGTTGGTCTGTGCTTTAGCATGAATGTGACCGTTCGACGGTTGAGGAGCACGTGTTCTGTGGCAATCATGCTTTTGCTACAACCCCATCGGTGTAAAGGTAGTCGAAGCAAAGTAGGCCTACAGGGTATGCCTCCAGGGTAACTCGTTTAATTTTAATTTCCAAAATTAGGCAGACATAGGTAGAGACTATTGCTACAATACCATCGGTGTAAAGGTAGTCAGAGTGGATTAGGCCTACAGGGGATACCACTTTAAAAAAAACGCGCCCACGTTTGCTCTACCTCCGTGGTGGGTGTGGAAATGAGCAAGTCGCAACTTTCATTAGCTCTAGGGATTTTGCATTTCCATGTATGAGAAATCAATTTATATAATATGAATGTGAAATTATTAATAATGTAATCTGTGCAATAATAAAGAATTTTTTATACACAATTTTGTTTACATTTTTTTTCAATGGATTCGATGGATATACGCATTACTATAGCGATATGCATATTTATTCTAATAAATGGAGATTTCAGGCACAGGAAGAATGCTGATCGAACGAGGCAGGTTTGATTCAATTAGAACAGCATATCATACATATTTTTTATCTTTTTTTTTCATAGTGATTGTACTTTGTTCTGATATTAATATATTTTATATTATGTGTAATACGTACTTCGTTAACTCCGTGCTTCGCGCATTTTGTCGTCGTGTGTTCTGTAAGCCATTACGGCAAGGCGTTGAAAAAAGAAAAAAATAAAAACGTTTAACACGCGATCGTTGCATAATAAAACATTCGTAACTAATTTAAAAAAATTAATAATCCAATAATTAGAAATTAATAATAATTAATATGAATAATAATTAACGTTAATTATTTTGAAGTTCACCAAGCAGTAGTAGGGGCGCGAGAGAGAGAGAGAGAGGTGATAGTACGTCACCGCGTAGTGTAGTGCCGCGTGGTGTGCGTGGCGTACCTAGCACGTCGTAGTCGTAGAGCGTCACGTGTTGCTCGAAACTCGAACAATGCGTATTTTACGCGGTTCCTCGATGTCACGCAGTTTTGCTTTTATCTCTTAACATTTCGAGTGATCGCGTAAACAAAAGTGCGTTATTATTCGAGAAAGTTTAATCCGCGAAGGACCGCAGTCTCGTGCTTCGCCCTGACGAAATTTCCTCGTGAATCAACCACACGTCGAACATAACCTGCCAGACGTCTTTACTACTCGTGTCTTTTTTTCTCCCCACGATAAGCCGGATTATCGTTGACAGCTCAGGGTAAGTGACTATCTCGTCTCCAAGACTCTTTTCATTATCCTTATTGCTTATTTATTCATTTATTTTATAAAATATCCTTTTTTATTTTATTTTTCTCTTAAATCGTACGGAATTTTTTGGCTTTTACGCGTCCTCTCGATCATCTCAATTTCCATATCAGATTAAACTTTTCGAGATCCCCTCGAAATTTTTAATTTGCCTTGTCTCTGCGTCTTTCACGGCGGTCTTTCCGCTCGTAGTCCCAGAGACGGAGATCATCCCCGTTACAATTTGGAGCAGGCTCGGTTTTTTATACTTTCCCTTTGCGGGAAACTTTTTCGGACATTCCCAAGAATTTACAGAAATTACGATAGGTCTTTGAGCCCGCTAAAAGCCTAATCTCCGTCTATTCTGTGACTACTTTGTCGAACAAAAGCGATAGAAACTTCCTACGGGGTGAAATCCCAACGGAGCGAATTATTTCATCACTATTATCGAAAACCTGCTCGATGCCATCTACTGGCTTCTTCTGAATTTTTCTCATTTAAAAATATTTCAATATTCAAGATAATAAGAGAGCCAAATTTTATAAAAAAAATTTCCAAATTTGCGAACAAAGATTGGACAAACGGACGCTCATGTTTGATACCGAATTTGATAAGAGATGACCAAAATGTGGTCTAGATTTTCCAGAATTTGTGGATTTTTTTTTTTTTTTTTCAACTAGAACTCGTGGAGCTTTCATAAATTTGTAACTAAACGAGAGAGGTGCGATAATGAGAAGAAAGGTTTGAATTTGTACTATTTTAATTAATGATGGAATTATTTTAAATAATAATCATCAAAAATTAATTGACAATAGAAAATCAATCATCATTCATTCTGATAATAATTAATTTAATTGTTCGTGGTTCTCCATTTTATTATGCTCGATGGTTTTTGGAATTTTTCAAAGCGGGTTCCAAATCGGTCACCTCCACGTGGTGGAACCTGGGAAATTCATGCTTAGACAATGTTTCATTGTAAAAGCATGAATTTGCTGACGGCTGAATTCGCGTTTGTAAAAATTGCGCCCGAAAGCGCCTGGTACTCATACCATTAAATAATTTCATTACGCGGCTCTCGCGCGTTTGCTACTTTATGATATATATTTTGATTGATAGCAAGATTCACATTTTTTGTATCATTCGTGTTCTGTTTTTAACATTTTTTATTTCAGACAAAGATGTGCTAGCTCATTATCACGATTACGTATTTCTGTGCATTTTCTATGTTTTTTTATATTATAATGTGATTCTGTGCATTTTGCTAGATTATGCTTAACATGCGTTGATAATATCGATGGACTAATGCCAAAGAGGCGTATTGGTTATGTATAAGCATAGCTTATATGCTCCTATGGAATTTAACCATCGATATATATATATATACAAATATATATTGTAGGTTTAAGTTTCACTGTTATCATATCACATGTATTTCTCATGTTATAGGTTGTTTATATGTAATGTTTCTATTATTACAGGATGCACAAATTTTTTTCATGAATCATGTCCGTCGTTGAAAAAAAATTTTTTAGGTTTTCAGAAATTCTCATTGCTCTAGGGACTTTTTCTTAGATTTAAGTTAGCCCGTTGCACATTAATGTTAAGAGTTTTTTTCTCCAAGCTTAAGCTAACGTTAAGATTTCTAGTTGACTGATTTCATAAAATATTTCTATCCCGATATAGGCAGGTATAAGAAATTTAATCAATGAAAATTTAATTTCTAATGATTGTTCATTTTATTATGCTCGATGATTTTTTTAAATTTTGCGAAGCGGGTTCCAAATCAGCCACCTCCACGTGGTGGAACCTGGGGAATTCATGCTTTGACAATATTATTTATTGTAAAAGCATGAATTGGCTAACGGCTGAAATTTCGTTTTTTTTTTCTTAAATTGTGCCTTAAAATATGGCTGGTAATCATACCATTCAATAATTTCAATATGCGACTCTTGCATGCTTGCTACGGAAAAAACTCGATATTTTATATGTATAAATATATATTATATATTCCACGTGAATTTCTTGAATCGTTGGGGTTAATTTGCAAATGATTCTTTTTTTCAGGTTATATTTTATGCATTGTAGTTTAATTTTCACTATTACCATGTTGCATCTATTTCCTTAGGTTACAGGTTATTTATGTCATGTTTTCACTATTATACGACGTATACAACATTTTTCCATCGATCATGTACTTCAGAACAAAACGTTTTAGGTTTTCACGTTTTTTCATTGCTCCGGGGACTCTTTCTTAGATCTGAGTCAGCCCGTTGTGCCTTAATGTTAAAAGTTTGCTATCTAAGATTAAGCTAACATTAAGATTTCTCGTTGATTGATTAAATATAATATTTCTATCCGGATATAGGCAGGTATATGTATAAGGTCGCGACTCTCAATCGGTATAAAATACCAACCCCCTATATCCAAGTTAGTCCGTTGCGTATTAAATTTAAGAAATTCTCATCGCAATTTAAGCTAATATTAAGATTTCTAGTGAACTCTATAATATTTTAATCCAGATATAGGCAGGTATAGGTATAAGGTTGCGATTCTCAATTGGTATAAAATACCAACCCCCTATATCTAAGTTAGTCCATTACATATTAAATTTAAGAATATCTCATCGCAATTTAAGCTAATATTAAGATTTCTAATTGACTTAATATAATACTGCTATCCAGATCGAGGCAGGTATAGAAATAAGGTTAAGATATCTTAATATAAATACGAACCCCCTCCATTGACAGAGGGGGTTGGTATTCAAACAAAGCGGAAGCTTTTTTTTTTTTTTGTTAGTTTCTGTAGCACAATGACGAAGAGATTGTTCTGGACCATTGAAGCTAAGATTGGGTTAGTTCCACCTTCATAACGATTCTCTTTGAAATTGCTGGTATTTTCGTATTTTGGCGAAAATAGAAAATACCTTTGCTATCCTCAATTTCGTAATTATTTCCGCTTTGTTTTTTTTTATCCCGTTCAATTTTAGTTTCCAAAATTAGGCAGATATAGGTAGAGACCGCGTTTCCATTGATGGAGTTGGTCTGTGCTTTAGCATGAATGTGACCGTTCGACGGTTGAGGAGCACGTGTTCTGTGGCAATCATGCTTTTGCTACAACCCCATCGGTGTAAAGGTAGTCGAAGCAAAGTAGGCCTACAGGGTATGCCTCCAGGGTAACTCGTTTAATTTTAATTTCCAAAATTAGGCAGACATAGGTAGAGACTATTGCTACAATACCATCGGTGTAAAGGTAGTCAGAGTGGATTAGGCCTACAGGGGATACCACTTTAAAAAAAACGCGCCCACGTTTGCTCTACCTCCGTGGTGGGTGTGGAAATGAGCAAGTCGCAACTTTCATTAGCTCTAGGGATTTTGCATTTCCATGTATGAGAAATCAATTTATATAATATGAATGTGAAATTATTAATAATGTAATCTGTGCAATAATAAAGAATTTTTTATACACAATTTTGTTTACATTTTTTTTCAATGGATTCGATGGATATACGCATTACTATAGCGATATGCATATTTATTCTAATAAATGGAGATTTCAGGCACAGGAAGAATGCTGATCGAACGAGGCAGGTTTGATTCAATTAGAACAGCATATCATACATATTTTTTATCTTTTTTTTTCATAGTGATTGTACTTTGTTCTGATATTAATATATTTTATATTATGTGTAATACGTACTTCGTTAACTCCGTGCTTCGCGCATTTTGTCGTCGTGTGTTCTGTAAGCCATTACGGCAAGGCGTTGAAAAAAGAAAAAAATAAAAACGTTTAACACGCGATCGTTGCATAATAAAACATTCGTAACTAATTTAAAAAAATTAATAATCCAATAATTAGAAATTAATAATAATTAATATGAATAATAATTAACGTTAATTATTTTGAAGTTCACCAAGCAGTAGTAGGGGCGCGAGAGAGAGAGAGAGAGGTGATAGTACGTCACCGCGTAGTGTAGTGCCGCGTGGTGTGCGTGGCGTACCTAGCACGTCGTAGTCGTAGAGCGTCACGTGTTGCTCGAAACTCGAACAATGCGTATTTTACGCGGTTCCTCGATGTCACGCAGTTTTGCTTTTATCTCTTAACATTTCGAGTGATCGCGTAAACAAAAGTGCGTTATTATTCGAGAAAGTTTAATCCGCGAAGGACCGCAGTCTCGTGCTTCGCCCTGACGAAATTTCCTCGTGAATCAACCACACGTCGAACATAACCTGCCAGACGTCTTTACTACTCGTGTCTTTTTTTCTCCCCACGATAAGCCGGATTATCGTTGACAGCTCAGGGTAAGTGACTATCTCGTCTCCAAGACTCTTTTCATTATCCTTATTGCTTATTTATTCATTTATTTTATAAAATATCCTTTTTTATTTTATTTTTCTCTTAAATCGTACGGAATTTTTTGGCTTTTACGCGTCCTCTCGATCATCTCAATTTCCATATCAGATTAAACTTTTCGAGATCCCCTCGAAATTTTTAATTTGCCTTGTCTCTGCGTCTTTCACGGCGGTCTTTCCGCTCGTAGTCCCAGAGACGGAGATCATCCCCGTTACAATTTGGAGCAGGCTCGGTTTTTTATACTTTCCCTTTGCGGGAAACTTTTTCGGACATTCCCAAGAATTTACAGAAATTACGATAGGTCTTTGAGCCCGCTAAAAGCCTAATCTCCGTCTATTCTGTGACTACTTTGTCGAACAAAAGCGATAGAAACTTCCTACGGGGTGAAATCCCAACGGAGCGAATTATTTCATCACTATTATCGAAAACCTGCTCGATGCCATCTACTGGCTTCTTCTGAATTTTTCTCATTTAAAAATATTTCAATATTCAAGATAATAAGAGAGCCAAATTTTATAAAAAAAATTTCCAAATTTGC
The DNA here is from genome assembly GCA_963564615.1 of Rhorus exstirpatorius. Classification (NCBI taxonomy): domain Eukaryota; kingdom Metazoa; phylum Arthropoda; class Insecta; order Hymenoptera; family Ichneumonidae; genus Rhorus; species Rhorus exstirpatorius. Next base: position 20,177,173 of record OY751319.1, on the reverse strand, counting down.
GAACAAAGATTGGACAAACGGACGCTCATGTTTGATACCGAATTTGATAAGAGATGACCAAAATGTGGTCTAGATTTTCCAGAATTTGTGGATTTTTTTTTTTTTTTTTCAACTAGAACTCGTGGAGCTTTCATAAATTTGTAACTAAACGAGAGAGGTGCGATAATGAGAAGAAAGGTTTGAATTTGTACTATTTTAATTAATGATGGAATTATTTTAAATAATAATCATCAAAAATTAATTGACAATAGAAAATCAATCATCATTCATTCTGATAATAATTAATTTAATTGTTCGTGGTTCTCCATTTTATTATGCTCGATGGTTTTTGGAATTTTTCAAAGCGGGTTCCAAATCGGTCACCTCCACGTGGTGGAACCTGGGAAATTCATGCTTAGACAATGTTTCATTGTAAAAGCATGAATTTGCTGACGGCTGAATTCGCGTTTGTAAAAATTGCGCCCGAAAGCGCCTGGTACTCATACCATTAAATAATTTCATTACGCGGCTCTCGCGCGTTTGCTACTTTATGATATATATTTTGATTGATAGCAAGATTCACATTTTTTGTATCATTCGTGTTCTGTTTTTAACATTTTTTATTTCAGACAAAGATGTGCTAGCTCATTATCACGATTACGTATTTCTGTGCATTTTCTATGTTTTTTTATATTATAATGTGATTCTGTGCATTTTGCTAGATTATGCTTAACATGCGTTGATAATATCGATGGACTAATGCCAAAGAGGCGTATTGGTTATGTATAAGCATAGCTTATATGCTCCTATGGAATTTAACCATCGATATATATATATATACAAATATATATTGTAGGTTTAAGTTTCACTGTTATCATATCACATGTATTTCTCATGTTATAGGTTGTTTATATGTAATGTTTCTATTATTACAGGATGCACAAATTTTTTTCATGAATCATGTCCGTCGTTGAAAAAAAATTTTTTAGGTTTTCAGAAATTCTCATTGCTCTAGGGACTTTTTCTTAGATTTAAGTTAGCCCGTTGCACATTAATGTTAAGAGTTTTTTTCTCCAAGCTTAAGCTAACGTTAAGATTTCTAGTTGACTGATTTCATAAAATATTTCTATCCCGATATAGGCAGGTATAAGAAATTTAATCAATGAAAATTTAATTTCTAATGATTGTTCATTTTATTATGCTCGATGATTTTTTTAAATTTTGCGAAGCGGGTTCCAAATCAGCCACCTCCACGTGGTGGAACCTGGGGAATTCATGCTTTGACAATATTATTTATTGTAAAAGCATGAATTGGCTAACGGCTGAATTTTCGTTTTTTTTTTCTTAAATAGTGCCTTAAAATATGGCTGGTAATCATATCATTCAATAATTTCAATATGCGACTCTTGCATGCTTGCTACGGAAAAAACTTGATATTTTATATGTATAAATATATATTATATATTCCACGTGAATTTCTTGAATCGTTGGGGTTAATTTGCAAATGATTCTTTTTTTCAGGTTATATTTTATGCATTGTAGTTTAATTTTCACTATTACCATGTTGCATCTATTTCCTTAGGTTACAGGTTATTTATGTCATGTTTTCACTATTATACGACGTATACAACATTTTTCCATCGATCATGTACTTCAGAACAAAACGTTTTAGGTTTTCACGTTTTTTCATTGCTCCGGGGACTCTTTCTTAGATCTGAGTCAGCCCGTTGTGCCTTAATGTTAAAAGTTTGCTATCTAAGATTAAGCTAACATTAAGATTTCTCGTTGATTGATTAAATATAATATTTCTATCCGGATATAGGCAGGTATATGTATAAGGTCGCGACTCTCAATCGGTATAAAATACCAACCCCCTATATCCAAGTTAGTCCGTTGCGTATGAAATTTAAGAAATTCTCATCGCAATTTAAGCTAATATTAAGATTTCTAGTGAACTCTATAATATTTTAATCCAGATATAGGCAGGTATAGGTATAAGGTTGCGATTCTCAATTGGTATAAAATACCAACCCCTTATATCTAAGTTAGTCTATTACGTATTAAATTTAAGCATATCTCATCGCAATTTAAGCTAATATTAAGATTTCTAGTGAACTCAATATAATATTTTGATCCAGATACAGGCAGGTATAGGTATAAGGTTGCGATTCTCAATTGGTATAAAATACCAACCCCCTATATCTAAGTTAGTCCATTACATATTAAATTTAAGAATATCTCATCGCAATTTAAGCTAATATTAAGATTTCTAATTGACTTAATATAATACTGCTATCCAGATCGAGGCAGGTATAGAAATAAGGTTAAGATATCTTAATATAAATACGAACCCCCTCCATTGACAGAGGGGGTTGGTATTCAAACAAAGCGGAAGCTTTTTTTTTTTTTGTTAGTTTCTGTAGCACAATGACGAAGAGATTGTTCTGGACCATTGAAGCTAAGATTGGGTTAGTTCCACCTTCATAACGATTCTCTTTGAAATTGCTGGTATTTTCGTATTTTGGCGAAAATAGAAAATACCTTTGCTATCCTCAATTTCGTAATTATTTCCGCTTTGTTTTTTTTTATCCCGTTCAATTTTAGTTTCCAAAATTAGGCAGATATAGGTAGAGACCGCGTTTCCATTGATGGAGTTGGTCTGTGCTTTAGCATGAATGTGACCGTTCGACGGTTGAGGAGCACGTGTTCTGTGGCAATCATGCTTTTGCTACAACCCCATCGGTGTAAAGGTAGTCGAAGCAAAGTAGGCCTACAGGGTAGGCCTACAGGGTAACTCGTTTAATTTTAATTTCCAAAATTAGGCAGACATAGGTATAAGGTTGCGATTCTCAATCGGTATAAAATACTAACCCCCTAGATCTCAGTTAGTCTACTGCGTATTAATGTTAAGACATTCTCATCGCAATTTAAGCTATTATTAAGATTTATAGTTGACTTGCTATAATATTGCTATACAGACATAGGCATGTATATTTTCCATGTCTAAATATAAGCAGGTACACGTTTAAGGCTAAGATTTTCAATCGGTATAAAATACCAACCCCCTAGATCTAAGTTAGTCCGCTGCGTATATTAATGTTAAGAGATTCTCATCGCAATTTAAGCTAATATTAAGATTTCTAATTGACTTAATATAATACTGCTATCCAGATCGAGGCAGGTATAGAAATAAGGTTAAGATATCTTAATATAAATACGAACCCCCTCCATCGACAGAGGGGGTTGGTATTCAAACAAAGCGGAAGCTTTTTTTTTTTTGTTAGTTTCTGTAGCACAATGACGAAGAGATTGTTCTGGACCATTGAAGCTAAGATTGGGTTAGTTCCACCTTCATAACGATTCTCTTTGAAATTGCTGGTATTTTCGTATTTTGGCGAAAATAGAAAATACCTTTGCTATCCTCAATTTCGTAATTATTTCCGCTTTGTTTTTTTTTATCCCGTTCAATTTTAGTTTCCAAAATTAGGCAGATATAGGTAGAGACCGCGTTTCCATTGATGGAGTTGGTCTGTGCTTTAGCATGAATGTGACCGTTCGACGGTTGAGGAGCACGTGTTCTGTGGCAATCATGCTTTTGCTACAACCCCATCGGTGTAAAGGTAGTCGAAGCAAAGTAGGCCTACAGGGTAGGCCTACAGGGTAACTCGTTTAATTTTAGTTTCCAAAATTAGGCAGGTATAGGTATAAGGTTGCGATTCTCAATCGGTATAAAATACCAACCCCCTAGATCTAAGTTAGTCTACTGCGTATTAATGTTAAGACATTCTCATCGCAATTTAAGCTAATATTAAGATTTATAGTTGACTTGCTATAATATTGCTATACAGACATAGGCATGTATATTTTCCATGTCTAAATATAAGCAGGTACACGTTTAAGGCTAAGATTTTCAATCGGTATAAAATACCAACCCCCTAGATCTAAGTTAGTCCGCTGCGTATATTAATGTTAAGAGATTCTCATCGCAATTTAAGCTAATATTAAGATTTCTAGTTGACTTACTATAATATTGCTATACAGATATAGGCAGGTATAGATATAAGGTTAATATATCTTAATATAAATACGAATCCCCTCTGTCGACAGAGGGGGTTGGTATTCTAACAAAGCGGAAGCTTTTTTGTTAGTTCATGTGGCACAATGACAAAGATAATGTTCTGGACAATTGATTCTCAGCTAATTAGTTCGAGTCCCAGCTCTATAACGTGACTCTTTGTCTTCGTCGGTATTTTATATTTCTCGAAAATATAAAATGCCTTTGCTACCCTCAATTCCGTAATTACTTCCGCTTTTGTTTTGCAGTTCTTCCCGGGCTATACTCTTTGTAAGTTTAGTGTTTTATATTTTTTTTCAAACATAACAACCGAAAACGTTCGGTGCGTATATTTAAGCTAAAATTAAGGTTTCTAGTTAAATAATATAATTTTTTTATCCATATACAGGCAGATATAGGTATAAGATTAAGATTTTCAATCGATATAAAATACCAATCCCCTCTATTGACAGAGGGGGTTGGTATTTAAACGAAGCGGAAGCTTTTTGTTAGTCTCCGTAGCACAATGACAAAGAGATTGTTCTGGACACTTGATCCTCGACTTTTTTGTTGGGGCGCAGCTCTATAACGAGACCCTTTGTCGTTGTCGGTACTTTACATTTCTAGAAAATATAAAATGCCTTTGCTACCCTCAATTTCGTAATTATTTCCGCTTTGTTTCTTTTTATCCCGTTTAATTTTAGTTTCCAAAATTAGGCAGGTATAGGTAGCGACCGCGTTTCCATTGATGGAGTTGGTCAGTGCTTTAGCATGAATGTGACCGTTCGACGGTTGAGGAGTACGTGTTCTGTGGCAATCATGCTTTTGCTACAACCCCATCGGTGTAAAGGTAGTCAGTTGAGTAGGCCTACAGGGTAGGCCTACAGGGTATCTCCTTTAATTTTAGTTTCCAAAATTAGGCAGATATAGGTAGAGACCGCGTTTCCATTGGTGGAGTTGCTACAATTATATTGCTACAACCCCATCGGTGTAAATGTAGTCAGAGTGGATTAGGCCTACAGGGGATACCACTCAAAAAAAAAAACGCGCCCACGTTTGCTCTACCTCCGTGGTGGGTGTGGAAATGAGCAAGTCGCAACTTTCATTAGTTCTAGGGGTTTTGCATTTTCATGTATGAGAAACCAATTTATAAAATAAGAACGTATAATTATTAGTGATGGAATCTGTATAGGAATAAAGCATTTTTAATACAAAATTGTGTGCATATTTTTTTTTCAATGGATATATGCATGACTATAGCGATAAACATAGATAAATTTATCCTAATCCATGGACTTTTCAGACACAAGAAGAACGCTGATCGAACTGGACAGGTTTTATTCAATTATAAGGTGTATAAATAAGTTCGGTGGCTTTACAAAACAATGAAATCATATCAAAACGGCACCGAACTTACTTATACACCCAATAGAACAGCATATGCTATATTAAAATGTTTTTTAACTTTTATTTTTTTTTTTTCATAGTGACTACTTTGTCGTGATATAAATATACTTTATATTATGCGTAGTACGTACATCGTGAACTCTGTTAATAAAACACCCATGATTTATTGGAGTAAAATAAAATAACACGATAAGTTGTCAAATAAAACCGCATTAGTGAATCTCATAATTGCGGCAAATTTTTTGAAAAAAGCGAGATTTTCTTCTGTTTTTTTTTTTTTTTTAAGGCAGTCCTCAATAGAATTTTTATTTTCAGTAGCTCGTTTATATTTGTTAATTAAAACAACGTGCTACTAGTTCACAGGAATTCGTTAATCTACGAATTTTTAATTAAATTTGTTTAAATATTCACTGTATAAACTAAATTGTTAAATTGATCAAAGACCTTCCTATGAATAAAACGCGACTCATGGAAAATAAAATTTTGCAATTGTCAACAAAATTTTGCAAACAATTTTTTTTTTTTTTTTTTTCTAATGTAACACTTGACCATTCCGGAGTAATTTCAAACTCATTGATCAATTGCGCAGTTCCGGAAGTAGCGGGACAATAAGGTAGCTCGATGAAAAGAAACAACCAACCGGAAGTATGCTTGAAATAAGTAATTTATTCGTTTTTTTTTGTCTCATTAAAAACCTAAATGTTGGAATGCGAATAATCTACATGTGTGACGGGTATAATATGTAAAACTACATACTTACAATAATCTCTAGTCATAGCTATGCCCTAACCCTTCTTTTTTTATTTTAATCAACGCATATTCATTTTTTTTTAATTTTATAATATATATATATATATATGTATCTATTTAGGTAATACAATACTAGCGTTTAGTGTCAGTAACGATACTCCGGGATCGAGTACTGGCACCGGTGCGTGTGTACGTTTATATTTATATATATATATATATATTTATTTTTTATTCTTCTGTAAAACTCCTCCACGGGTACTTCAGTCGTCTTGATCCGTCGTATTCAACATTCATATTTACTCCGATTTGTTTTTTTTTTTTTTTTTTTTCTTCAATATTTACAAATGTACAAAGCAATTAAATTCCAATCGATACGTCAATCGATTTTTTTGTTTGTTTCATCTTGGGGTTTCCGCTCGATCGAGAGAAAACAGATGATTACTGTATATATTTATTTACTTTTTTCTTTTTCGTATATACGAGGAATTCCATGCCAAACCGACCGCTAAATGGCATTCAGTTTTTTTTTTTTTTTAATTTGTTTTACATTAACTGATATCGAATAGTAGACTTTCTAAATTGTTTTCTCATGGCTCAAAGTTGAATTTGTAAGTTTTAGATTTTTCAATTCTTGAATGTATTTTTTGTGCCCAATCATTTCATCCATGTGTTTAAAACTTATTATTAAATAACGGTTGTTGAAAAAAATCAAAACATCAGAGCTGAAAAAAATAAAACGTACAAAATTAGAATGACTTGGAACGTCTCTTAATAAGTATATTTTATTTTGCTTATTTTTTTTATTTTTGTTGGTTTCTGTAGCACAATGACGAAGAGATTGTTCTGGACACTTGTGCTTTAGATTGGGTTTAGCGCAGCTTTATAACGATTCTCTTTGACATTGCTGGTATTTTCGTATTTTGGCGAAAATAGAAAATGCCTTTGCTACCCTCAATTTCGTAATTACTTCCGCTTTGTTTTTTAATTGGCCTCAGGCTTTTAGGTACGCAGGGTGGACTCAGGCCAATATGGGATACCACTTGAAAAAAAAACACGCCCGTATTTTGTAGTTGACGTGGTTTAATATATTTCCATGTCTAAATATAAGCAGGTGTATGTTATAAGGCTAAGATTTTCAATCGGTATAAAATACCAACCCCCTAGATCTAAGTTAATCCGTTGCGTATTAATGTTAAGAGATTCTCGTCGCAATTTAAGCCAATATTAAGATTTCTAGTTGACTTGCTATAATATTGCTATACAGATATAGGCAGGTATAGATATAAGCTCAGGATATCTTAATATAAATACGAACCCCCTCTGTCGACAGAGAGGGTTGGTATTCAAACAAAGCGGAAGCTTTTTGTCAGTCTCCGTGGCACAATGACAAAGAGAATGTTCTGGACAATTGATTCTCAGCTAATTAGTTCGAGTCCCAGCTCTATAACGTGACTCTTTGTCATCGTCGGTATTTTATATTTCTTGAAAATATAAAATTCCATTGCTACCCTCAATTTCTTAATTACTTCTGCTTTGTTTTATTTATCCCGTTTAATTTTAGTTTCCAAAATTAGGCAGATATAGGTAGAGACCGCGTTTCCATCGATGGAGTTGGTCTGTGCTTTAGCATGAATGTGACCGTTCGATGATGGAGGAGTACGTGTTCTGTGGAAATCATGCTAATGCTAAAACCCCATCGGTGCAAAGGTAGTCAGAGTAGAGTAGGCCCACAGGGGATACCATTAAAAAAAAAACGCGCCCATATTTGCTTTACCTCATGGTGGGTGTGGAAATGAGCGATTCGCAATTTTCATTTTAGCTCTACAGGTGTTTTGCATTACGATGCATGAGATAGGAATTTATCTGATAAGAACGTGTGAAACTACTTTTAATAAAATATGTATAACAATATAAAGTTCTTCTACTACAAAATCGTGTGAATTTTTTTTTTTTTTGTCAATTACATATGGTTACATGTATTATATCGAAAAATTGCAGTCATATCTTTTTTTTCATGTCAAACCCTCTCTCTCTCTCTCTCTCTCTTTCTCTCTCATTCGTTTACAAAAAAAAATCGATTGCGCAACGCGGAAGAATAAAAAAGCAGAAAATTAGAAAAAAAAAAAAAAAACAAAACACGAAAATATTCGTTTTTTGTTTGTTTGTTTGTGCTCCATTTCGTTTTCGAGCGTGCTCGTTTCGCTTCGGTTTGTTCGCTTCTTTTTTTTTCTCTCAGTGCGTGTTTATGCTCTCACTTTTTCGACAGTGACTATAGAAACACGATAAATTTACGACCAATAATAATAATAATAATAATAATAATAATAATAATAATAATAATAATGCACTTCTAAGATAAGAGTGCACATGTCGGACACACGCACAGTACTTGGGACTTGTAGTTTTTTTCTACTAGCTTAATGTCTGTACGTCGTTGAAAAATTTTAATATTCGGCTGGAATTTGTATCAGGGAATCCGATTTCATTGGAGTTAATCGAGTTTGAGAGGTGAAAATTATTGAAAAATCATCGAGAACCACGAATTCGATACTACAGTGAATTGTCTACGCCGAGCGAGAGGTACACACAAAGAACAGGAAGGCCTCATCTCTTGTTAGTGATTTTGTGGAGTTTTCGAAGAGCCCGCTGGTCTCTGTTCGTAAAATGATATTTTCTAGATTTCAGTTGTTTTGTCAACTATGTGAACGTAGGAGCTAGCAGTGACGAGCGTGAATATCACAAATAAGTACTATACGTGACAATTTTTTTAAATTCGTTACTGACAATATCTCAAATGGGTACCGGGCAGCAACGTGCAAATAACACGTTAGTACCCAGGCAAACGAGACTCTCATAAAGTCTCTTTCTCTTTCTCTTTTTTTTTGCTTCCTCGTCTTCGAGATCTTTGAAATACAACATGATGGAGATTTTTGACATTCAAAGAAAATCCCGTAATTTTGTATTAAATACAGCATCGAAATTCCTGATAATCCGCCACCTCCATACGCGCCCCAAGCTCCGCCAGAACAGCAGCAGGCGCAATATCCACCAAATTCACGTTATGGATATCAAAACTCTGAACAAAGAATCGGGCAGCCCCAGCAGATGATACCGATGATGATGGGGGGACCGCCGTACTTGCCACCTTTGACAAAAGGTCAAAAAATCAAAACTGTGAGTTGAAACGATCATCATCATCATCATCATCGATCATCACGTCGATTCAAATTCTGATTAAAACCACGGGTACACGTCAATTCAAAAAAACAAAAATGCAACATTTGATTTCTATAATTTTGTCGAAACCAAAGGGACAGATTGTGGACTACCAGAAACGAGTCTTATCAAACGCACACATTTTCCTTGGTTTACTTTAAATTTGCGCAACAATAACGTTGGTTCATCATGCAAACCGGAATAAGTGTGTATTTCTTCCTGTACAGGAATCAGGATTGCTCACACCATTACACAACGCAAAAAAATCATAAAATTAACAAGTTTCTATTCCGTCGACCATCCATTAAAAAAGAAAAATAATAAGCTCCCATTTTCCGTCAATATGGTAAATTTAATAAATATAATTCAGGGTCCGTACACCGTCACCGTGACCGATAGTATGGTCATGCAGCGCGAGCAACAGAATCAGGAAATATACAGAACCTGGTTAGAGATGCAACAACGTGCTCTCGATCTACCCGAGGATGAATATTATGCCGAATTTAAGAACGCAAAAGTTCGAAGAATTTTTGTCCGTAAAGTCTTCTTCATACTCTTCATACAATTCCTGTTCACAACTCTCTACATTGCATTCTTCATGTTTGACGAGCCAGCGAAAATATTCATTAAAAAAAACTGGTACCTGTGGATCCTGGCTCTGTAAGAAAGTTTCCACGCGTATATGCGCTAGTTTCCCGGCTTAAGTGGTGCGGCTGGTGACAAAAATTTTCCCCACAAGTATGCCGTGCCTATCACCCATAAGTGTCATGGTGGCGTGGGCTGATGCGAATTAGTTCTGCTTTGCTTTACATTTAAACCCGCTTTGTGACTATAGTGGTCTCCGTGCTCCATCTAGCACAAGCCAACTGCTAGATAGAGTCCTGCTAACACAGAACGTTATAAAGACGTTGTTAAGACGTTTACAAAAACACGCAAAAACGTCTCTTTTGAATGGTCGAAAAAACGTCTTAAAAAGGTCTTCAAAACGTCTTTTAAACGTTATTTTAGCCGCAATTTTTTTCCCCAAAAAGTTTACAGCGCGTTTAACACATTTCTGTCAGCTTCTGTAAACTTTTTTGGGAAAAAAAATTGCGGCCAAAATAACGTTTAAACGACGTTTTCAAGACGTTTTTTCGACCATTCAAAAGAGACGTTCTGCGTTAGCAGGGGAATAATTGAGATGAATAAAAAGCATCCCGAACTTCTTCTTCTTCTTCTTCTTCTGGCTTATTGGTTGACGCGAGAAGCTGTTTGCTAGACGCGCTCACTAGAGGGCGTACGCGCATGCGCAAAGGCCTGTTATCAGTGGTTTATACTTTCGACTAACGCAGAATATCACCACCGCATGGAGCTAGCTACACATTGATAAGCGGTGGAATTAGCGTACATTTGATATTATGCCTATCAAATTTTCGCTGTAACCTCCGAAATTCAATTATAATACTCATTAGGATTACTTTCATGATGTCCTACTGCACAATATCCCTGTCGGAATGCGGAAGACAGAAATCTGGATGGGGTGGAACCTGCCTAATAGTTTTGGTAAGATTAGAGTTATCATTTGTTATCACCGAATAGTATAAATCCTTTGAGAAGATATTTCATATATTATGATCATTTGGAATTCTTACATCAGCGCTGTACTGAACTTTGAAAAATTTGAATTTCCATTTTACTTTGTAGTTGAAAATAGTTTTTTGAAACACTTTTTGATTTTTTTGAAGCACTGGAAATCAATAGTTTTCCATATTTCCCATCGAGAGTAGTAATGGATATTTTAATACATTTTCGTACACCGTGTGTTATATCGAAAACAAATATTAGACTTATTTTTAGAGCAACAGAGCTTTCAGATAGCTCTGTATTCTCTTCTCAGTTTTTAGTAGCGTCAAATTATCTCAATATAATACTATTATAATCGCGGATGTCGAACAATTTCAAAGACTCAATAATGTGCATGTTCTAGTTTTACATCTATTTAACTGTTTTTACAGATTTTTTTTTTTAATACAGTATCTCAATCAGAACGCCAATCGATCTAGTTGAGATACAGTAAAAATTACGAACTACGAAATTAATCAATGAGTAAATGGGTTTTTCAATTTTTGAGCAAGATAAATTTATGAGGAAGCAATATGTCCAAGTTTCTAATTTTCACGTTTTTTTTTTTCATTGTCGTTTAGACTATTGGGATAAAACGTTGTGGCTTCATAGCCTCGAATTTGCGAAAGGGTAAGAGCGCACACATAACTTTTCGAAAATTTCAAAATTTTCCAAATTCTGAAGCCCTCAACGGATACTCACAAAATTTGATACCAAACGTCTTTGTCCCCAAGACTATCATAGGTCTAATAGGTTTTGGCACAATAGCGTCTAATTTGAAAAAGTTAGATCGCCAGATTTGTTATCAGCCAGATTTTTAACAGTTTCCCTGTGCCCTTGTGCATATAAAATACAATAGTGCATGAGGAAAGAGTAGAGGTGCAAACAATTAACGCTCTGGGCGGTCTGAAAGAATGAAATAGAAAATTAAAAAATTGCGAAGGGTAGGGATACGTAAAAGGCGATTGATACCATCCGATTGGAAAGACTAATAAAAACTGATTAAAAAAATCTTTATCATTGGTAAAATTAATTACTCACAATAACGATGTGTAAATGAATATCTCAATTCAATTATAGTCACAAAACGACATGAAAAAAATTAGATAAACCTAAAAACGAGATTCGCGATTGAATCTCGAAGAGAATTCACGTCCTACAGGAGCATAGAGGACTAACATTTTGACTTAAATTTCGGTTTAAAGTGATACATCAGCGCTCATACGTAGAACTATATTTTTTAGATTATAAAATAGCTCTATAGTATTTCATACTTTTTCAGACCCTGGCAGAGTCCCATTTATCGGCCTACGTTACCGTACGCTTCGATATAGAAATAATGCTTATAACAATGGGCACGACTGCATCAGTTACATTGATATTGACATTCGCTGCGACTTGTTGCAAGGTACTGATAATATATATCCATGAAGAATTTCATGATACTTCAGCCATCCTATTATTCATATTTATCATATTTACTTTTTATATGATTCGTGGAAAGTGAAAATTTTTGGAATTTTTTAAAAATATGAACGAGAACGAATTTTTGTTGTTGTCATTCTGGAATGTCGATCTTAGAATAATATTTTGGGCCAAATATAAGCGTTTTTACTTAAAATCGTTATTTGCTAGTGCGCTCACATTTTTTTTTTTAATTTTCTTTCAATCAAAAAGCAAAATGGAAGCCGAGGCGCTAAATAGCGAACTTGGAGCAGTATTCATTAAGAATGATATGAAGCCAACCCGAATTGACTTCATTGTATTTTACAACAACTTGATAATTATTTAGGCAAAGTCATGCACGTAGCGAATAGTAAAAAGGCTCCTATAGATTGTCCGTGACAATTTTGTTGAATTCATTATAAAAAAAAAACCTTTTTATTCTTTTCGCAGTGTGATTTTACAAAGTGGGCTGGTTTGCTCGGCATATTCGTGCTCATGTGCATGATAACGATTTTCTTGCTGATCTTCACGATTATGTATACACATGTCCCGGTCGTGATGACGATATTCGGTGCTCTGGGGGCGCTTATATTTTCACTGGTTAATATGAAAAATTTATACGCAAAACGGTCTTTTGCGATATACCGTTATCCGGTACGATTCATCAAAAAAGTCCAAATTTTCTTTTGCAGTATCTTTACTTCGACGTTCAAACCATCATGGGTGGCAGAAAATTGGAGCTTGGTCCTGACGAAGTAATCTTCGCTACGACTCAACTATATGTGGACATTATGGGACTTTATAGATATTTGCTCATTCTAATTAGTGGGGCGCATTCAAGCTCGTAGATTTTGAGTATACGTAATATGTATATACATCAGACCCAATTGAACATGGATTTCTTAAATTATATATTATATCTTAAAATTTATATTATAAACATGATCGTGATTATTTCCAGTAGTTTTAAGTATATCACTACTGGAGATTTCCCGTAGTTCTAAACAGTGCTCTATACTATAAATTTAAATTATACAGTCCTCCGTCTATATTGGTAACGCCAAATATATTATAAATTGGTAAGCACCAAATTTGGCAGGGCAAAGCATTAGCTGGAAAGAATTTGGTTGGGATTGTTTATAAAATTAGTCAGATATAAAGGTGCTTTTCTCGGTACTCGCGGGGTCGAAGAACATTTATCGTTATATCGACAATCCGCAAATTATTTCAAATCTCTCGCTGGATATGTACGCCATCTACCTTCCGAAAATTGCAAGCTCCCAGCTGTTGCGAAACGTAAACTCGCAGTTACACAGTTACACCATACCATTTATACGACTTGTCAAACTTCCTTTTTATTTTGGACTATTTCCCAATTCCCAAACTTGTTTGACGTTTCTACACCAGAGATTTCAAGAGTTTCGCACTAAAATACGAATAAAATTAAATTTCCATCGCGTAATATCGAAGTGCTAAGGAGTCACAATGAACAGACTATTTGGACGTGCCAAGCCCAAGGAACCAGGTCCGAGTATTACCGACTGCATAGCCGGGGTAAGGCTATTCGAAATGTAATGAATTTATAGGTTATACGTCCACCTTCTGCTTTGTATGATTCATTGTCAATTTTGGAGCACTTCAATCATATATTTCGTCGGAATTCAATATTTCCTTGTTAATTTCCTATCTCGTATGAAAATTTTCATTTACGCGTTAATATTTTCGATTCAAGTATGTTATTCCATCGTACGCCCTTTTAGCTCTTCGCGTTCCTCTCTTTTTTATTCCAATTCCCATTCCATTCTATGAAATTTTCATTTTATTCCTTGAGACCCCCCTCCTCGCTCACCTGGCTGACACAGATGGCTATATTTGACCGAGTTTCGGTTCTATCCTCATTTTAAACTCAGTAAAATTGCCTTCCGCTCGGCAGTCGACGCGCAAGCCAGTGCACGACTAAGCGCGACCGATATATCGCTTAACGTCGAAAATCGCCCGAGCCCTGACCGCCTGTCCCCTGCCATTGGTCGATTATTCGCGTTGATATTTATCAACGATAATTTTAACAATCGCACGTTCGTCAGGTCGACGGCAGGGCCGATTCGACGGAAAAAAAGATTGCGCGCTTGGACGCCGAGCTGAAAAAGTACAAGGACCAGATGGTGAAGATGCGCGACGGTCCGGCAAAAAATTCAGTCAAGGCGAAGGCGATGAGAGTGCTGAAGCAGCGCAAGATGTACGAAGCACAGGTGGATAATCTGAGACAGCAGGCGTTCAATATGGAGCAAGCTAATTACGCAACTCAGACCCTGAAAGACACTCACGCCACTGTCGCCGCCATGAAGGACGGCGTTAAACAAATGCAGAAAGAATTTAAAAACATAAACATCGATCATATCGAGGTATATATTGAAATTTTTTTATTCATCGATGAGTTTATTTGTTTAAAAACAAAAAAATGCGAGTTTATTTGTATAAACAAAAAAAAATGTGAGTTTATTTGTATAAAAAAAAAAAAATGTCAAAACGTTAAATGCAACTATAGCAATCGACGGCTAGTTTCGTCAAGATATCGTTATGTTGCAAAAAGAGGGAGCAGTAGCGCGATGGTAGTGCACCCGGCTCACACGCAGTGGGCCTGGGTTCGATTCCCACCGTCGGCACCAATGCAAAAATTTTCTAAGCGCTTTTTCCGCGACCTCGGTCGTTCTCGGAACTCACGTAAAAATGTAGATTTAAAAGAAAAGTTAAAAGAAAGACTGCGATTTGTCTTGGGTTCGATTTTCGTTGCCATGGCACAGCTCGTGGAAGCACAAACGGGCTAGGATATGCAGCTCCAGGGGCTCTATTCTCGAGTCCGCCCTAATGGTTCTCGCATGCAAAAAGCTATCTAGCATGCCAGATTCGTGAAAACGATTCGAGAATAGAGCCCCGGAAGCAGGACGTACGGAACTTCGACTGCTTCTGTCCGATAACATATTAAAAAGCTGAAGCTTGAATAAATAATAAAAATTTCGTCGCGCACACGATAGGTTTAAGATCATCTGCAACCCTTTTATTACCGGCCGATCGATCTGCCAATGTTATGACGAGGTTTATTCGCTGTGTGCAGTGCCGTACTATAGCGGCTGAGAGCGACTTAGAGCGCCCATGGTGGCGAGAATGCGCATGTTTTGCTGGAGTCGCGTAGTGCAATTGAGGGCAATATAATAGAGAAGTCGCCGAAATTAAATTTAAACTGTTGTGTGAAGTCATATAAGAATTTTTTCCGCTACACAACTCCGGAAATTAAGTTTTACGCGTTTCCCACAGCAATTTATAAAGTTGAGCAGCGCAAAAACTAGATTCGTTGTGTGCAAAAAACAAAGAAAGTAAAAATTCTTGAGGTTAAACGTGCATATATATTGTCTGGTATGAAAAATTCATGTCAGGTTATTATAATACAGATAAATTGATTTTTTTTCCTTTTTAGTAGCTCTTCATGATTGGCTAACCGAATATGCGGTGAGCAATTTGTGGGTAAATCGTTCATCTACGTTACAATCAAGTCCGAGTTAACGTCTTTCTTGTTCTCGATACGAGCCCCTTGTCGGTTCGTATGACAAAACCGACAAGGTTCATGCTTAGCCTCAAATTGAGAAGTAAAAGTAGCCGTAAACCTATTTTCATTGCATCGTAATACGTCGATTTTTTTTTTTTTCAACGCAGCTATAGTCAAGCTTACCTCAAAAAAACTCTATGCAGCACGAATATAAACGTTCGTTTATTAAAATTAATCCAACAAGGTTTCGTCCATGTAAATAAATGAGAGCTATTCCAGCAAAATTTGCGGAGTACAGCCGGCCGCGGCGCCACTTGGCTCTCTGCACACAGCGAATAGGCTAAAAAAGAAAACAAAATACGAAAAGTTTCAACCTTAAAGCAACAGTAACAATAATTGTGTTCACTTTTTTCTTTTTTAACATATTAGGGGTGTTTTGCCTCCCCTCGCCCAGCGCTATTACGGGTGATCCTTACGAATGACACTTATAAATTTGTCTTCCTCAATATTCTCTCACCTTGAAAAAAATAATCACTGAAAAATGTCAGCAGCTCTTAGGCCCGATTGCACCGTTTGCACTTGAGCTTTAAGTGAGACCTAAAATTTTAAGTTGCTTGTTTAGGCCCGATAGCACCGCTGCACTTAAACTTAAGTGCAAGCGGTGCAATCGGACCTTAGTCTATGGAGAACGGGAACGATTCCTGAGCTTATCGACTATTTATTGAGATCTGTGATGCAACCGGTTGAGAGTATATGATTTTCATGAAAGGACATGCAAGATGACCTGGCCGATATGCTGGAACAAGCGGACGAGGTTCAAGACGCGATGGGACGGAGCTACGGAATGCCTGAAATAGACGATGATGAGCTCGCTGCTGAGCTTGATGCTCTCGGCGACGATCTCGCTTTGGACACCGATACGTCATATCTGGACGATGCAATCAAAGCTCCGAGCGCTCCTGACAAAGAGCCCGGTGCTAATTCCATCAGAAACAAGGTTCGCACCTTTTTGTCCGGATTTCGTTGAGGATCCATTATTATTTCTCATCTCGTCATTGATGATTCCGATTTTTGTTTGCTTGCAGGATGGGGTTTTGGTGGATGAATTCGGATTGCCACAGATACCGGCTAGCTAAGCTTCTGCGAGTAGACATTAAAAAAAAAAAAAAAAAAAAAAAACATAATAAGACACTATGAGCTAACGATTCTTGCAGGTATGTCCAAAAGCACCCGGCTCCTCGAATGCCCGAGGATAAAATAATGCTTTACGTCAAGCACGAATAGGTATTTAACAAACGTGATGGTGAGAAAGGTAAATAGTTTATTTCTATCAAAGAGTTTTTCACTCGTGCCATTTCGATTTGCGCAAAAAAAAAAAGAAAAAAAAAAGAAATTATTATGCTTGTACACAATTTCAATCTTGTTTAATATAATATATAAATATATGTGTATATGTACAATTTTTTTAATTATGATAGCTTTATGTTATGCGAGTAAAGAACAAATTAATAAAGTTGTTGAGAAAAAAAAAAAAAACCAAGATCAAATCACTTGAAGTCGGGGTACATTCGTTGACTTTTGAGTTTGTAATCCGTTGTAACGCTGGCATACAGAAAGAACGCTCGATCGGGCGTCGCGAAAATCACTTTCCTCGAATCCGTCGACTCCGAGATAATGATGAACGTGAGCCTGCCGATAAATCAATTATATTAAATTCATTAAAATATATTAAATTCCTTAAAATATATTAAAATCAATTAAATTATATTAAATTCATGACCACGATTATTAAACATTCGTTTAATAAATTAATAATTGCATTCCGGTCGGTTCGATCTCCGTGATCGCATAAGGCTACAAAAATAGAATATTCTCGACACGTTTCGGATTAAGAGAAGATTTATATCTTCTCATACGATGCTGATAACGAATTATTAAATTTTGTAGAAAAAAATTTTCGCGATAAGGACAAAAAATGGGATTTTGATGATTAAGATTCTACATAGTTCAAAGGAGATGAAAATAATATCAGGCAATATTAGGAAACCATTCGGGAATCAAGACTCTCGATTATGCATATGAGAGATCCGAAAAAAATGTCGATGTGGGGAATTTTCTGAGAAACAATCGGTGGAAATGAATCGAATTTTTTTTTTTTTTAACAGGAGATAATTCTTGAATAATTCACATTTATTCAGTAAAATCAACGAATTCATTTTGTACGGTAAACAAAAAATGTTATCGTGAAGTACTGAAAATTCACATAGAAATACTCACTTTTGATTGGGAATATATTCAGGCATCATTAATTCCATTCAACGACGTGAGATGAGAATGTGAAATTTACTCATGCACAATTTGTAATATTTCTGTGCAGTTGTAAAATTAATTTTCAGACAAAACCTAGAGACGCGGTAGCGTTTCGAGACAAGTATATGTTTATTGCATATTTTTCTGTGCCACTTTCTCCTCGTCGTTGTAACATTAATATTGGAATAATGTCGTACTTTTCTTTGATAGAGTCTATCGAATTGTGATATCACGTCGTTCAGCATCAATGACATTGAAGAAGAATTGATTAGGGATAAAAGTGATGCCAAGTGACCAGCCGGAGGCACGGAACACAAGCCAACTTTCATGGCTTCCTTGCTCCATGTTGTAAATTTTGCTTTGTTCTGAAATCTGAAGACAATTTTCATTTGTTACGAAAATATTCCCATTACATCTGAACTTGATTTTTTTTTAATAAATAAATTTCAGTACAATTCCCTGGTAAAAATAGTTGACAGAGAATCGTTTAGTTGCATAAGATTTGTGTCAGGATTTATTTAGTAGGTTATTTACACGTGTATAAAATCGTACGAGTAATTACTGATCCAATATCTATGACATTATATCAGCTCATACTCGTGTCATGTTCTATCGTCAATGTGCAATTTCAAAACAAATTGTTTGTATTCAGATCGATTAGCATATAGTTCATATTTCCGGATAAGAAGAACTATTGTAATTATCTGAAAAATATATAAGATCGGGACATTTTATAGCGTTAATTTAGGTATACGGATTTTTGTAGTGCGACACATATCAGCTAGGTGGCTTGGAGCAGGAATGTCTCTTGCAAGAGCACCTCCGCACGGATTCCTATAACCCTTTGAACCGTCAAACCTTTGTCATCCTTATTCATACTCGCAATAACGGACCACAAACTTGCTGGGGTATGACTCGAGGTCCTAGATATGATGTACTACCTTTCATAAATTTTGTAAACGTTCATGGCTTCTTTGTTAACTTTTTGGAGATTGGGAGTGTAAAGATGATGTGAAAGGTGATGAGGAACTCCGATGGCATCGGTATAGTTGGAAATATTGAACCTTGTAGAATATTGGAGGCAAGTGCATCAATCTCGCGAATTACCCGATTCGTAAACGATTTACTAGATGTATTTTTATGCCATTGGGCTTATAATTTAACAGTTAGCACCTTGAAAACTGTTGAAAATTGTCTGAGAACTGAAACCTGGACAAAAAAAAAAGCCCGAAAGTTGTGCCGGTGGAATATTCGCGAAGTTTCTGTACAGCAAATTATCCGCGATTTAATGTAAACCTTCGATACAATGCCATTCTCTAATTTTATTGAATTTTTACGTTTTCTGGCTATCAGACTTTGGATAAGAGTCTCCAGAATTATCTGATCTAATATATCATGTCTGGCTTTTCACAAATAAAAAAAATATTTATATTTAAAATCCATTTGTAGCTTAGAGGTTCGTACAGCGACTAAAAACATAAATAGTGTACTCGTGCATAAGAGCCATATGTGCCTTCCTACATGTACGAGTCCGCCAGAGTTCGCTACAGGGCGGGCGGTGACTATACTCCACGCACGGAGAAAAGATGGACTAACAATAAGTGAATATGGAATAGCTGAAGGATAGGGAAACAAGAAACATTAATATTGAACATTCATGTACAGCAGGTTCGTAACTGTACTGCTCATGAAAGTGAGTTGCCCTTAGGGTATTTTCAATGTCACACTGTAGTGCCCCACCTCTCGATATTTCTTCTTATATCCGTCAAAGATGCACTGCCACGTGAAATTTGAGCGCAGCCTATTATCACTGACTTTCGACTCAGCGGATCAATGTTGATTAGTTGATTTTTTTTAGACCATGCGCTGCTGAAAAGCTCATCTTGTAATCTAAAATATTCAAATAGTGTGTATTATCTCAGGACACGCGTTTTGCATAAGGAACTGAATCGCATGATGTATAATTAGACGCTTACTTGGTCCCTCGGGCTGTCGATACCGCAGGTGCAGTCAGGGATATTGGACTGACGCTGCTAAAGACGTAATGCAATTTAGGGTAAGGCACAAGATTCGTAGCTATTTCATTCATGTCCGTATTCAAGCTACCGGGAAATCTTGAACCACTGAAACAATGAAAATTGATAAACGTAATTGTTTATCGCACTATTCCAACGGGAAAGTGATTGATTTTGTGATAGATAATACAAAAAAAAAATTAAATTCTTTTCAATTCCGAAAATCTTATAGTTCTGCAATTAAAAGAATAACGAATATTTTAAACTCTATATCGTTAAAATTCGTAGAAACTCGTACGAAAAATTATGTAAATTGACGGTCATATTTCGCCTTCTCAAAGAGGAAGCGTATTTTTTTTTCTCTTTGTGGACAAATGTCCATATATTAATGCCAGAATACATGAGATATTTGAAATCGTAAGAAATCAATTTTTTTTCGGATCCTGGACGGATGTTTGGGTTCTGAATAGAAATTAAAGCTCCGTGAATTCTGTCAAAACTCATACACGAGTTTGGAATTGTATAGAATTTTTAATTTCAACAAACTTGGAGATATCGAACCTAAACTTTCCGAGCTGATGCAGTAGAGTTTACGGATAGGTGGTCAATATATCAAATTTCACGAAAGATTATTATTTTTTAAATTTTAATACAAGAAAAAGAATACTTAAAAATGAAATTCCAAAAAAGCTCGAAGAGTCTTGTCACCAAGTTTCGTCCGTGAAAAACCTAAAGCACTGAGGGATGAAATTTATATCATACGACTTGGGAGCGGTTCGTATCCCAAGTTAAGCTGTACTGGCCAACAACGCCTGCAACTAAGTAAAATGTAGCCGCTTGTACTCGTCAGGTTTTCCGCATTTTCCTTGTGCCCTTGTGCAATTGTCGTGCAGCAGTGCTTAGGGAAGAGTAGCGGCGGACAAAATTTGGGGAAGGAAGATTTCAAGGGTTGAAATGGAAATGGGAACAAAGGGATTGAGCCTGAGAAAAAGACTAATGAGTAAAAAAAAAAAAAAAAGAACCTCGTAAGATGAAGCAGCATATTTACAATTATACTGTTCATATCTTGAAAGGGTTGACAGGTAGCATTGTACATTGACTGATCCTTGTTATCCCGTTTCTGAACTTCCGAATTGCATATGTCGAGAAGCGCGCTATTGTCAGCTGGAAAAACGCAAGTCGCGTGCTCAATGAGTTTCTCGGTTGCCATTATAACATTGTATGGTGCTGTGATGACGTCTTGATTGATTGCAGGATAAACGCAAGAAACGAATCTGTCAATTCGAGGATAACTGTCACTGAGTAACTTGAGAGTCGAAGTTCCCAGTCCCGAGCCTGTTCCTCCCCCTAGTGAGTGCATCATGAGAAAACCATGAAGACCGTCGCATCTTTCCGCGCTTCGCCTGATGGCTTCTTCGATCTCGTCGTGATATTCCTGTCCGTGCGTATAGTACCCAACCGCCCTGGAAGCGAATATTTCGAAGCGTCGAATATATATATATATTTTTTTTGTTTCGATGATACCTGGAGCATTGCCGATGTAAATGAGATTTATACCAATTGTTACCGGATCCTGGATAATTAGTGACTGTGCAAGTTTGATCGAACAGCTGTCGGAGAGGACCCTGTTTGAATCTAGATACGACGCTGTCCTCCATGTCTATTAGGACTGCCTGAAGGTTTGTGAACAGGTGTTTATTGGCCGTAACGAAAAAATTTTTTAATACATCGATGTACCAAAATATTGTGGATTTTACGAGCTTTCAACACCGAGTCTTCAACAATTAGTTATTCATTCGAATTTCAAGAACGCTTAGCGTACACCGTCACGTCCGATGATGTTCGATCAGAATTACAGTATTTATCTTATTAGTTTTTCAAAATGGACGGCGTCATGCAATTAATAAATTTTGTACGTCATGCGTTTGCGCATTTAAGTCGATACCAGAGACACTTAAACTCTCCCGGGCTATCTAACATGACAAAGTTTCTCATTTCCGTCGCTAGGTGGCGAGTGCCGCGGGTGTTTCGCGTCTGTGAACGCAGGCACCCCGGCCTCTATAAGACTCGGGAATTCGGACCGATACTGAAAGCTAAATATTTCTTACCCTTGCTTTGACTTTAGCTGCGACCAAGTCTGCTACTCGTTTGAACGACAACTGCTGTTTATTTCCTGGTACGTGAAAGAAACTTTCGAAAGCATCCGAGAGATCATCCATGTGTTTTATATGATCCCTCTGGGTCTTGAGAAGGCTCATTCCAACGGAGCTAGCCTTTATCCCATGCTCGTGCAACGAAAGTGGCCAAAAGGCTCCTCCTATTTGATTTCCACATTGTCCTACTACGTGCAGCACAAATTTTTTTTTTTTTTATGGAATTCATGTTTCTATTATCACGATAATCCTGGCGGATCCACGCGAATGGACGAAAAAATAAGCTAAAACATCACCCAAACAACGATTTTAGTGCCGAAAACATTCGGGCATTATTTGTATTTTTACTCGCTCATAAAGCACGTTTTGTTGCCAAGAAGATTTTCTTAAACGTTTAATGTTAATGATCTTTGGTCGAAAAAGTCAAATAACAGTATATCGAAAAAAACTTTAACTTTAGCTATGAGGCGGAAATTTATGAGCCCAGAGTAAAGTTTTCCGTTTAAAGACCTCCGCTGATTATGCGATTGTTGTGAAAATAGGAGCTCTATATAGATCGGGCTGACGTTCAACTATATTCGTCAGGTAACTTTAAAGTGTTTTAACACAAATTCTTAATGCAAATACAGGCTCTTTGACATTGCTCAGCTAGAAAATATTTGCAATGATCACTTTGCCTCGCATGGCCACATTACCCTACTCTCCCCTATAATCGCGTGTAAGTTTCAGCCCGGAACGTAAAAACACGCATTACACGCTCGTAATAAACAATGTTTCTGAAAAAAAAAAAATTCAAAATGCCATGGAATCCGAATGAATTGTTCAATCACGAAAAATTATTATGAAATGCCAAGGGCGGTAGCTCTACTTGCCAAACTTCAGTCCGATCGGTTAAGCCATTCTGAAGTTACAGAAGTTTGATCTCCAGAGCCTCATCACATACACAAACGCACACATCAACGTACATTTTTTTTTTTCAAATTCTCAATTTATTTTTCCAGCGTTTCGGCATATTTTGAACACATTGCAAAAATCTCGGCAATAATGAACAAAAACGTTCAAATTAGAAGTTTGCACATTGCTTCCTCACATTATTTTATCTTACTCAGAAAGCTCCCTCTATGAGCAAATGGGTTTTTCACTTTTGGTTTCCTCATAGAGAAAGCTTTGCGAGTGAGATAAAAGTGAGTGAGGAAGCAATGTCCAAGTTTCTAATTTTCACGTTTTCGTTAATTGTCGCTTAGACACTATTGGGGTAAAACGTTGTGGCTTATTTGCGAAAAGTAGAGCGTGCACATAATTTTTCGAAAATTTTAAAATTTTGGAAGATCCGAACCCCTTATGGGATTCTTGCCAAATTTGATACCAAACATCTTTAGCTCCGAGACTATTGGAGCAAAAATTTTTGTCTCGATGGCCTCAAATTGTGTTGAAGAATATTTTTGCATGAAAATTTCAAAAACACATTTTTTCAAAAATACAAAGCTTTTTCTATGAGGAAGCAATATTCAAATAATTTATTCATAGCAAAAATATTTGAATAATATTCATCAAGATATTTTTATTCCTTCAACTCTCTCCTGCAAGTTGAAATCGATGAAAATATGATTGTAAAGGAACTTTGGGGACTCAAACGTATATATGGTACAAGATTCCAAATCTCCTATAATAATTTTTGGACACCATAAATAATTAATTATTTTTGATTGCTAACAATCAATTAACCGATTTTTGTTTCTACTGATCGTAAAAAACGAAACACTACATGATTTACTACAGCAATTTTCAAAAATTCATAAAAAATTTCGCAAAATTGTTATTCCAAAATGCAGTAAGAAGGTTCAATATTTGTTCTTTCTTTCATGGGTTTACAGGCACTAAATTACTACACAAAAAAAAACCATTTTGTTTCATAAGGGTTTAAATTACGATAAAGAGTTATCGGGTCGGATAAATAAAAGTGAATGATAAATCAACGGAAATACCTCTGGACCGTCAAAGAGGTCATGCATATTAGAGTGCAAATAAAATAAGTTAGATGGTTATAGTCGCGTGATATTTGTTCACCGCATCGAGCATGCTCTCGAAAAATAAAATTATTTTCCCCTTACCAACGAAACGGATAGAAATTATTTTTTTGTTTCTGTCAATGATCGTTTTCACATAGACTTTAAGTCTACGCGATTTCAGGGAGTTACGTTTTTTTAAAACGTTAAACGAAAAAGTCGATTTGATATCGTTCAATGCAGTTCTCGACTGCTGTGAAGTTTTTATCACGCCTGTGCGATTGGAAACATACAGTAATTGAAATAATTAATTTGTTTCTCTCGATCTTACGAGAAACCGTCAGGGAGTATTCCGATTTATTATGACTGCGTAATGTATATTCAAGAATTCACTAACCTTGTATCGTAATGAACTGACTCATAATCAAAGTTTCGTTGAGATGAATGGAGAGTCGTGTTGAACTGTCGAACGGAATCACTAGACAAAACACCCCGCGTATGCATGTGGTTTGCAGAGGGACGATATCCCAACCGCTCGAAACCGTAAATTTACGTCAAGAATTTCATTGTTTTTCAATAAGGAATAAGGCTATCTATGTATGTGACAGTATACCGGCATAATTGCATCGTACCGAGCGGTTGGAATTTTGCTTCTGAACACGTTCTTCCTGGTGTTCGCGCGTTTTTCACGCATCACAGCTGTTCTTTGGGCAGAGACTAGTCTCTGGCTGATGCGTACGTCAAAATTTCGCGGTCAACTTTCCACGGTCATATGACTGTACTGCTTTAGAATCTACCGAATGCAGTTTTTAGCTGTTTTTTGAGAAACGAAAATCGAGCAATCATTCTAATTTGTTTATTCGGTACGGAGACACAATTACGCATCGATTGACGCCCTGAAGAATGTTTAATGCGATTAAAATTTAAAAAATTTCGGCCAAGTGAACGATAAATTTTAATTTCGATTTTAAAAGGAAACGGCTTGACGAACAAACGTTTTTATTAATCGAATTATCACTTATACAAACGACGAACCAACGGTTGGAACAAAAAAAAAATTCGAAAAGTCGAAATCGCCCGGCTCTGACTTCACGCGCCGGCCACTGAGCGTCTCTCTGCGCAGGCGGAGGATATCACGGACTTGTTGCTTTTGTTTTGCCCCGACGCCGTTCGCGCGTCGTCCCCATCACTCGCATCGCGCATTCGAACCGAACGAGAGTGTATTTCTCGCCATAATTAAACGGACGCGAAAAAAAATCGCATCGACGTCAATCAACGAGAAAAACGAATCAAAAAAATTTACCGTACGTTGAGGTTAATTGTAGTTGTAAAAAAATTGTCTTACATATTTTTGATTCAGAGGCGTTGTTTTATATTTGTCATATATGAGTGCTATGCATGTTCTTTTTTTTCCATACGTTAAGGATAACCATAAAAATAAAAGTTCGAGTTTCAGGAACCGTCAATGTGTAAATGTATCGTCAAAATTGTTACAGTGACGTTGGTAGCATCGAAAAAAAAACAAAATTTTCTTTCCAAAAAAACTATACAGTCGAACCTATCGAAATTGTAGAATTAAATTCATCTGAACGTAAAATTTTTCGCTCTTCCCGAATCCGGGGTCAAAAATAGGGGGTTCTATTTAAAAAATTGGATTGACCTTGAAGGTCAATGTCAAGGTTAAATTTAAGGTCATCATCCGATGTCCCCCTCCCAACCCGACAATTTTTGTAAGGGTTATTTTTAGATTAGTGGCTTCCTTGACGAGATATTCAAGTGCGCAATTTTAAATGGGACACCCCGTATATTTCAATATGCCAATTGAAACTATCAGACGTTATCGAATGCGCATGCGAGAAAAGTCGACTAGGCGAATGTGTTTGTATATATGGATGCACACATGTATTTGAGTTTTTTTTTCACCGCGGCACCAACGATTTTTTTGTGGAAAAAATTCATACAACCGTTCGTCAACAATAAAAAAAAAATGAAAATAATAAGCCACAGGATTTACGAAAAAAAAGGTCTCGTCGTTTATTACTTCGATTTTTCATTGATATCGAATGGTTGGAAAATTTTTTTCGAGCAAAAAATCGTCGTCGTTGGTCAAATACGACCAACGTATTAACATGCATGTATGTGTGTAGAGCTTCACACGGACGACGAAACGGCGAACTATCGTGCCTCCTCAGCCTCAGTCGTCTTCGAAGTGTCTATGAGGGAAGATGGTGGCCGCGCGCACTTCGAGCAGTCGTGCGTTCGAGAGTTTTCTCTGGCAAAAAAAAACGGACAAAATGCTCGAGAAACGTTCTATCTTGGAAAAAAGTGTTGTGAAAATCGTAATTAAACCATTTTTTATAATCAAGGTTGTGTAATCGTCGCGTGAACACGAGTGAGCCGGTCGAAAAATGCGTATAAAAATTCTCGAATAATCATCTTTTCTTCTCGCTCGTGAAAATATTTTTGCGGATCAAAAAACACGAGCAGTGATAGACGGACAATTCGCGTGATAAGTTCCAGTAATGAAATTCGCGGGTGGAAAAATTTCGTGAGAAGAAAAATACTCTCGAAAAAAATTCGCGATTTTGCGGTATATATAGTGATAGACGGCCATGCAAATATGCACAACGGTTTTTTCTCGGGTTTTACAGTATACGCGGCAGTGGAGAAAAGATCGTGCGAAAGTGATCATATCGTGATCGACGCGTTCGTGTATTATCTCGGGCGAAAAAAAAAACGGACAAAATAAGGCTCGAGTAAATGTCCTGTTGTGGAAAAAAGTGCAAATCGTAATTGAACGATTTTTTATAATCAAGGTCGCGTAATTTTGCGCGATAGTGTCTAACAAGTGCGCGGCAGTGGAGAAAAGCTTGGGCGAAAGATGAGCGAGTTTACAGCGCCACGGTCAAGTTGAGGTTCGACGTGAGTGCAAGAAGGACATCCGAGTGGATCTCTCTCTTGCACTCACGCTGAACCTCGCTCGGTGTAACGTATCTTCTGATCGACGCACGTTCGAGCTTGCGCATACGTGTCAAGATGGCCGCCGCGGGCCTTGAGCGCCCGTTTTTTGTCTTGTGCTCTTCGAGAAGAAAAATATTGAAAAACACGGAGAAACGTCGCGTTGACGTAAAAAAATATATCGAAAAGATTCGCGAAGATTCGGTGAGTACATTGAGACATTTTTTAAAAACCAATATCGCTTTATTATCGCACAAACGCCGATTGAAGTGAGTGGGTCCCCGATGGGAAAAAAAAAAAAACAAGCGAAAAATAAACGACGCTCGTTGATGTTCGACTTTTCGAGAACAAGTATGTGAATTTTTTTTTTTTGGCTATTTAAAAAAAATGTGATTCATTAGCATTGATTTTTTTTTTCAAATTGATTTTTTTTTTCAAATTAACGAAAAATTTTTTTTTTCGGCAAAAAATAGTACTCTGGTTTTTCGTCTAAAAAAATCTTACATATATATATATATATATATATTACTATACACACCGTGGCCAGTTGGTCGTATTTGCTCTTACGGTTTTTTCCAAAATTAGCCAAAATTACTTTCTTTTATGAAAAATGTATTCAAATTTTTTTCTTTTTTTTTCTTTTTTTTTTTTTTTAAATTAATGAAGAACTTTTTTTCGTTAATCTAAAAAAATTATACATGTATATACATAGATGTATAATACCACATACACCATGGTCTCTTCTTTTTCAAATTGCTCTTTTTTCTAAAATTAACGAAGAATACTTTTTTTGATAAAAAAAAACTTTGGTTTTTCGTGTATATATATATATATACATATATACCCCATTTACACCGTGACCAGTTGGTCCTTTGACGAGAGGCGTTTTTTTATTGAACGTAACATAAAAAAAAAAATGAAAGAAAAGAAAATTAGATTGCAAACGAAATTTTTTAAAATATGAAAACAGATAAATAAAATACCATCTATCCGTGGGGACGGTATATCGGGCTCTCAACAATAACTCACGGATTTTTTTTGTTTCCGCTTCACTCTTGCAAAACGTGCTAGAAAAAAAAAACAATTAAAAATCTTAAATTATCTCTATACGCGATGAACTTTTAAAGAAACTATCGACTACAGAGATTTTCTTGATACATACATTTTTTAGAATATTTCTATGGCACGTGTTTATCCTATATATAAAACTATAGGTATATGAGAGTGGCTGAATACAATAGAAGTAAACAAAGGAGGTAGGGGGAGTGTGCGCTTGCTCGTTGGCTAGTTTCTCGGTGTTGGTTCGTGCTGCAGATAACGAGAAAAATAGAGCTGTGGCCAGCTCTCGCTCTCGCACATCGCCAATGTTTTTTTTATTTTTATTTTTTTTTTCCTTCCTTCACCCTCGCTAGACGGGTTAACAAAAAATATCAATCGAAAAATTACAAGCCATCTCTATACTCGATCACGTTTTCAAAATATTACGAGAGAAAAGTTTTTTTTCGAAATAAATAATATTTTTTTTTACCTTTTTGTGCACCGTGTATTTTATATCCCCTGCGTAAAGCTCGCGGGCCGGAGTAAACGAAAAAGGGGAGATGGCGAGCTCGACCGTTTGGCTCATTTCTCGGTATAATACTCCGTGCCATCGCCGTACACCGAGAAAAAAAAAGAGTGTTGTGGCCGTGTCATACGCTCTTAACTCACGAATATTTTGCTTTTAACCCTACAGTAGTGAAAAAAAAAAAATGAAAAAGAACTCTAATTACTTTTGTGTACCTGAAAATTTTTTCCACAAATTTTTCATTATTCCGATATTTCCATGAAATAAAAATGTAAATACAAGAAAATGAAAAAAAAACACACATAAATTTATATGAAAAATGAAATATAAAAAAATCTTACCCACCAAATTTAACATTCGTATGAAACATGAAATGCCTTTCGTAAACTTTTCTGTTTTGTTCTTGCGGAAAAACGTATTTTTCGTGTTTTTTTGTTTGTTAATATGAATCTTTGTTCAGCACGAATAATTTCCGAGTACAATAACGGTCTTAACTAATTTAGCGAATTTTTTTCCAGTCAAAATGTGCAATCTCAAAATTGAAAGTAAAACAATTTGTTCGTTAGTTGAAGTGGCTTGAATATAATTTATGAACAACTTTCAACTTTTGTTCGACATGAAAAGTTGTGTGACACACTCATTGTCATGAAATGCTGTGTACATATGACAGACGCGAAATCTATCCTGAATTTTTTTATATGAATAATATGGATAATAGGGTGTGTCGAAAATGAACTTTTTTTTTTCTTCGCTCCTACCACTCAAAACTTTAGGTTTCGACAGAGGCCCTCGTTCAAGGAGGGCGCTGTAGCTTGAAGTTTAGAGGTCTCTCAACGAATATTTAGGTTTTCAATCGAATTAACACGTAAAAAATATTGTTTTTCGTTTAAAATGATGTCAGGCAATCACAAAATTGGCGATATCTGTGTCTCTTGGCTTATTTGAAAGCATGACTCATCCCCTAAACAATGATAGGTCGTTTTTCGACTTACCTCTTGTTCCAAATTTTTTTACGCCACTTTTCGACCACAATATAAACTTTTCAAGTTAACAAAGTTCACTTTTTCAAGTTTACAAAGTCTCCAAGGTATCAATCAGCCCAAAATGAATTGCTACGATTATTAATTGTTGATTCGAATATAAATAACGAATTCCAAAAATTGGTTATTTATATTCGAATCAACAATCAATACTTGTGGCAATTCATTTTGGACTCATTGATACCTTGGAGACTTTGTAAACTTGAAAAAGTGACTATTGTGGTCGAAAAGTGGCATAAAAAAAAATTGGAACAAGGTGAGTCGCAAAATGACCTATCATCGTTCAGGGGATGGGTGATGCTTTCAAATAAGCCAAGAAACACAGGCATCGCCAATTTTTTGATTGCCTGACATCATTTTGAACGAAAAACAATATTTTTTACGTGTTGATTAGATGGGAAACCTAAATCCTGGTTGAGCGACCTCTAAACTTCAAGCCACAGCGTCCTCCTTGAACGAGGACCTCTTTAATGTCAAAACCTAAAGTTTTGTGGTAGGAGCGAAGAAAAAAAAGTCCATTTTCGACACACCCTAATGGATAACAATATAAATTTTATGACTACAATTAAACGAATAAATGAATCATAATTATTTTATTCATTCGAAATTTCAATCCATATCGTCGAATGTCATTCACCCAACCACGAGTATTTTTTCTATGAGTTTGATACTCATATAACAGCTGTTCTTGATTGGTGAAAAATCCGCTTCCCCATTTTCTCGTAAACGATTTATACTTCGGGAAAAAGAAGAGCGTCATTCTCTTCGTCTTTTGACGGAGAGGAAGATGGCATTTTTCTTATATCTGAAATAGCATCCTAATTCGAGAAAATAGGGAAACTGCTGATTCAGAAATTAAGGTAAATGTCCCAGTTAGTGAACATTTAACAAAGGATCCACGTTCTTTTCACATTTTTCAATCAAATTTGAGTAAGATAACCAAAAACATTGGTTTGATATCAACAATTTCGTTCATGCTAAATGTAATAATATTGATTTTTTTTTAAAGCGTTGAAAAATCAGGATAAATAAGCCAATTAAGAATGAGTGTTTGATGTTCGAGTTACTGACAACCCGCTGATTTGCTGGCCCAGATAATGACTCGACAGAGTTCCATCGCAGTTAATGAATAGACGGGAATCAATTTGAAAAAATAGTTATACTTTTATTTCACATTTACTTAGTTCCATTTACATTATTTATTTGATGAATAAATGAAAAAAATCAATACATTCCGCTGAATTTCTAAGGGGTTTGAAGAAACTGATACCTGTTTAGGTTATGGAACACCAATCAACAACTCGGACATGTCCTAAATTCGTTGTCCCAGTTAATGACGGAATAAATGGAAGTGTTGATTTTTAATGCTAAATTCATAATATATCGAAAATAGTAACTACTCTGAACTTCTTCTAGCTGGAAAGTTGAAAAACTGAACCTTTATTTGCGGGTATTTAATCAATGTACCGATAAAATATAAGTAAACTATCATTAAATATATACCGGATCGTTTAACAACTTGGACGCGTTCACTATCTGTATGTGTGTGTGTGTGTGTATTAAAGCTGATTGATCGTTCCAAACTCGAAAGAATTGCTATTGAAATCAGCAACTTTAACGCGCGAATCATCCATACCGAACGCATGCCAATGTGCTGCTTTATATCGTGGTTTTTATACGATTTGATAGACTTTAATGAAACACCATGAATTGGTAGATGGACTCCTATATACCCTTGATATATTGTGAAAATTTCAGAATGACTGATCATCCAGTTTTTCGGATACCATTAGTCGAAGTAACTCGCTAGCCACTCATATAATTACTAATAATAATCATCGAACTCAATTCATTACAATGACTCCAAATGATTCTAATTTTTTATCCACAACTAAAAATATCCGACGCAACTGTAATTGATAATAATTTTTCATTAAAATTTTGCTCGGCTCTTAATTTAAAATAAGAAAACAATTAATTGAATAACTAAATTTTTATGATGAGTCTTTTGTCATGTATCAAATGGAAATATATTTTGCAGGATATCGTCTCGAGTAAGAAGATAATCGAGGGAAATCGTCGAGGACCATTGTTAAGGAATGGTGTTGTGAAAAATGGCAAAGAAACAATGTTTGAGGAAAGTCGTCGAGGAATCGCAACGTTTTTTCGCAAACGGAATGGTATCGTTGATTTTTGAATCCCTCCGGACTCCAATCATACCGTAGGGCGAAAGGTCTGATCCGGTATGGAGCTTCCGGTTGTATTTTTTTTCTCATTGCCACAACGGTCTATGCATAGTGACCGCGATTCTGATCCGAATATCGAGATGTTACACTGCTCGATACGACGACTAGACTCGCGAGTGGCCCAATATTTATTTTATATATTCATGTTTAGCTGGCTAGGGCATGCTCTTCTCGGACTTTTTTTTCTCTTAATTTATCTCAAAAATAAAAATTTTATCTCTCGAAACGTTTTCGCAAATATCGAAAAATTACGATTAAAAAACTTAAAATGGTTCAATGCGTGTGCGCTTGTTTAAAGAAAATAATGATATTTCTAACTATTTCGAAGATGCCTTGAGTTATTATCATATAATGTTGTTCTTGTTATTAAAGTTGATTGATTGGTGAAAATTGAAAAAAATAATTTCTCTCGCATGGAATAATTAATGAAAAAATCTTTAATAATTAATGTATTGATATATTTTTATTATACAACCCTAGCAAGTTTCCGATTATCGAGTATACGAAAAAATGGAAAACTTTCAAATTGAAACAAAATATCTTGTACATTACTTATTGGATATTTTTTGTCTTTTCATAAAGTTTTAATTATCAGGAAGTATTCACCGTTTGTTTTTACATTTTTTGAACACATGAAGTACCAATTTTTGCAAAATTTTTCGACAAAGGGCTCGTGCATTTATTTTTCATGGATCAAATTGCAAGTTAGGTCAGATCGTATTTTTTTTAAACGTGCAAGGTTTTTTGTTAGACATTTGTCGGTTACGAGAAACTTGAAAAGAATAGCGGGGTTTCCGGCCAAAACCCAGTAATTTTTTTTACCGTTCTGGTTGAAGAAAAAGTATGCTGAATGGAGAAATTCTGGCCAAATCTCGCCATTTCAGACTTTTTTTTTATTATAAACCGACTCGTATCTGGAAAAAAAAATCTTGTCGCTTTCATTCACGAGTCTTTAGTTGGCTTCAAGTCCCTTTATAGCATTAGCACCTGTTTAAATTTTTCTCGCAATAGTAAAAAAAATGTTTAAAATTATTATATTATTCAGTAATGGAATCATCAAAGTAATGAAGAGTATTGAAATTCTGATATTTCGTTTCCTCGTAGATGAAGCTTTGTGACTGGAGAAAAAATAATGGCGCAGTTTAGAAATCATACCGTTACACCTTTTTTCCGGTTTTTTCGGCTCGATATTTTTTTTTTTCTTTACCCAGAGTTCCTTTACCTACTTACGAATGTCTTTAAACATTTCAGTCAATTTCAATACCGAACGTCTACTAATGCCAATAATTACACTCGTGTAAAACGTTTTAACTCCATATATAGATAAAAAACATGGCTGCAAAATTTTTTTAGAAAACTTAAATAGAATTTAGAATATGCACCATCTTTGAAAAATATGGTGTTTTATAATTTATTATCCCTTTACGCGCACGCATACCACTATTTTACTTGAAATTATTATTTTCCTTATTTTCAAATAATCAGCACTCTTTGATAAATAATTCAACAAGTTTTTTTTCAAATATATACATTCAGCAACGCTATCTCAATAATTTCTGCTGAATCGATTCCGAGAAGAGCTTTCGCGGGGCACAGTGGTCTTGTCAAAGCGATTAATCAACGGTGTATGGTAACTTTTGAAATTCAGTAGTGTCTTCGATTTGACTCGTTCACCAATGCCAAGGGATTTTAAGCTCTTCCAGCATGCAACTTCACTCTGGAGGATTGCACAGGATCTTGGTAATTCGCGATCGAACAATTATGCTCATAAAGCCAAGTTAATGACTTTACTTTGGAGATCATGTTCTACTTGAAAAAAAAAGTACGATTCAATTTTGTTTCGCGTTGGTGGCAAGGTTAGGGAATTTCGAGTCACCGGTCTGGCATTGTCGTTTATAATTAATGATTGAAACTTTTTTGTAAAATGCATGTGTTCTCCGAAAAATTTCAGAGTCTACAGTAGGCTGCTTCAACCCTTTCTCGTTGTTTTTTTGCTGATCTTTCAATTACATTCGCGGTTCGTATGTTAGGTTAAATTCTCGGCAAAGCTTCTCTTTGTCCAGGAGCTCCTAGGAGAGCCTCACTCTCCTCGGAGAAACAGTCTGCATCCTATGATACGAGCAGCTTTTTATAATGATTTCAAGTTCGCGATTACACGTATTTTCCGACAAGTATTTTGTGATATTTCATATTTATGCTTATAATAAATGTATGAAATTGATGATAATTAACGAGATGTGGGAATTTCACGAGGCAGCATGCTCGCGATAATTTTTCTTAAAAACTGAGCACTCGAGCTGCTCGTAGAGTCATTGATAGCTAGTTCCGGATTTTCGAGTCTGTAGATCGCTTAGAAATTTCATCTAACCCGTTTGAGGCATTTCAGCAATTATCTTTAAGACACACGGCCTTCAAGAACTTCAGTAGTTGATAAATGGTCAATTCGTCTCGTCCTCTATGGCAGTCGCAGGGTAGCTTCTGCGATTGTCACAGAGCCACGACGCGAGTCGATGAGTATGAGTATGAGTGCGCGCCCTCCTTGAGCAAGAGGGCCCCAATTACCAAGTATGTACAAGCTTCGGTGTCGGACACGTCCGGACGTGGCGCCGGTCAATGAAATAGTGACCGGCTTAAATGCCCTAGTGTTAGGATTTATTTTTGCGCCGAGCGGAATGATTGAGAACCGTGGAGTGTTTCGTAGATGAGGCAGGAGCCTCTGGGTGTAGGGATCGCGATGTCGCGTTTTTTCCTTTGCTTTTGAATTGCTCGGGGGATTTAAATGAAAATCAGGCAGGGCCTTCCGCGTACTCCTGTAAGTAACGTAACATTCGATTCCGAGTGTGATTGCTAGTAAGTAAGCAGGAAGGACAGGAGACGGCAAAGAATGTTCGATTCTTTTTCAGAGCTCGTTTATTCCTTTGCTCGTTTCCGCATAAAATTTTAAGGCATGAACTAATGATTTCTCGATGGAAATATTTATTGAAGCTCCAGCTGAGTCTGTGTGGCTCAAGATACCACCCAGAGTTCAACCCGCAGCCGAAATGATTATAGTACATCTTTTATTATCAATCAATTTTTATCTCGTCAAGAGACCGATTGATATACAAACGCAACCGTTGACCTTTCGTCCGGACATGTGCGAATTGCTAATGTTGCTCAAAGATTTTTTTTTGCCAAGCCTTGTCTCGAGTGCGAAGGTTTGCTCCGCAATCTCGGAGTCAACCGGAGCAATCGCGGCAAACCAATATACCTGGATTTAATTTTAACTTCTTTTAGATTTATGAAAATCTTTGAGTAACATATCCTTACAGAACGTCGTGGGATATCATCGAGGGACCAGTGTGGTTACATATACTCTCGAACGATCGCATGAATATCGCTTCGAGGGTACATGGCCACAATACGGTATAATAAAAGACCCATCCACGGAAGTCACTATGCATGACCCAAAGTCACAATCGTGTGACACCCTTTGTGATTTTGCTGATCTTTTCTCTTTATATAATTTACCGGATGGAGTTATTCCGAGATAACTCTATTCTTCAATTTTTATTATTTTACAAAGTAATTGTCGAATCATTGATACGAGAAAATCTCTAGAGCCGACCCCAAAAAATCGGGCTTAAAATAAACAATGTGCAAATGTCGTGCCACAAAACTTGTGGCGCCAATGTTAGCTAAAAAAAATCGCGAATAAATAGTAAAATCATCCGGAAAATCGGCATCCACTCGTTTTATGTGGACTTCATAGGGGTAGGATGTTCTGTTTCTTATGATTTCAGATCTTCGAGGGATTTTCTTACGTGATATTTTTTTTCTGTTTCAGCTATTTTTTTATTTATTATTACACGTTGTATTATTTGTATGATGGCTTTATTATGTTTCAGAAGTTATTTATCATCTTTGTTGTGGCAGCTTCTAATGTTATTTTTTCTGTTCGCAGAAAACCATCCATCTTTTCGACAACTCTCGTTGAATAATTTGTAATGCCTCATGTTTTCAAAATAATTAAAGGACATTGGGGCATTGTGAAACTTTTTCAAGGTCGATTAGAAGAGCAAAGGATGATATGTGGCTGGAATTTGAAGGATGGTTCTCACTGATTACCAATATTCATTTTTTCATCGCCACTCTACAATTAGTTATGGTAACGTCACTTTTAAAATTTTAGGAGCAATTACTCAGACTAACATATAAATGCCTGAATATAATTGTGAACATTGATATTCGTTTTAAAGGTCACGATCACCGTCGTCGAAAAAGGGAAGAAAGGCAACAAGTATTTCCGGCAATTTCAGTGTGTCAAGGTGAATAGCATGAGCAGTTAATTTCTCCTGTTACACATAAACATTGGTCAAGTACTTTAAATACTAGCGTTATTTATTAGGATCGAGTAATCGCTCTACTGGTCTGCTTTACCAGTTAATTTACCAAGTTTTATGGTCAATAAAATCATTATTTACTATCGATGAGATACGTTCTGTAAAGAATGTATACATTCATAAGTAACTTACGAAAAGTAACTTTTTCAATATTTTGTTTACCCATAATTCATAGAATTTCATACCAAAACTCTATTTTCACAACTTTAAACGTTTAAAAATAAATCGTCGAAAAAAATTATAACTTGGTGGCGTTTAAATGCTGCAGAATAGTTAATAATCGCATAATAATGACTCTACAGTCCATTTAATTGTTAATATTGTGTCTTCTTGTCGCAGAGGAAATTTTTGTTCCAATACTCCGCACGAAGAGTTTACCTCGTCACTATCTCGAAGTTGAGCGAATTCACGAGCTATGGTTGCCACAACCAAAGTGAGTAAAGTCAAGATTTTTAATTAACGTGCAGTTTTCGCTAAATTTTGTATTTGTCTGCTTGATCGTTGAAGCATTTTTATGATCGGACGTTTGGATGGTTCGATGACATTTTCCATTAGCAAGTACGAAAGAAGCATGTAGCCTCCCAAATCTGCGTAACGATATTTAATAATTAAATAAAGATAAATAAAGATGTGATACTTGTTTTTTTTTTCCAGACAGTTTTGAATCGACCAGTTTCGTCAACGGGATAAGGCCAATTCTTGGACTTCCTGTCATCGATTTGAGACAGAGCGGTTTTTTCAACTTTGGTATCGTTAGCTTTTGCATTCCTCCGGGCTCCATCATGTCGTAGGATGAAAGGTCCGAAGCGGCACGGAGCTTACGGTTGTATTTTGTTTTCTCCCCAGGGCATTGCATAGTGCCCATGAGTTGACTTCTAGTATCGAGACGCAAGTGCTCGATATTAAAGATCAACTCACGAGTGGCCCAAATTGATATTTAAATTTTCGTGTTTAGATGCAGGAAACGTTCTTCTCGGTATATTTTCCTCTGAATTAAAAAAAAAATTACATGAATGTGATTAGAAAAACCTAAACAAAGAATGCTCTAGTTCCTCAAAGCTGGGAAGAACGATCGCGTGGTACGGTAGCCTTGTCCATGTGACGTATTCGTTTCTGATTCGCCTTTTCTTTTTTAATACATAAAAAAAAGCAGAAACAAATGTTCACTTAGACTTGGTCACCAACGCCGAGGGTTTAGCTCTTTTAGCGAGCGACTCCACTCTGGAGAATCGCACAGGCACTTGGCAATTCGCGTAATATACCTATATTCCGCTCATAAAGCGTATTCAATATGACTCCAATTTGGAGATCATCTATTTGAAAGAAACGTAATTTAAATTTTTGTTGAACGTTATCGACAGAATTAGGGAAGTTCAAATCATCGTTTGGCCATGAAGTATTAACTTTTTTTTTATCATTATGAACGATTATTTTTTAAAATTCATGTTTCATTAAAATATTTGTCGAGTCAACAGTATGCTGCTCACACCCCTTCTCACTTTCGCTCATCCTTCCGGAGCATGAAATTCGCGTCTTTTAGTTTTCAAATTCTTGGCATAGCTTCACATCGCCAAAAAGCTCCGAGGGGAGCCTCACTCCTCTCGGAGGAACAGTCTGCTCGATGAAATGAAATGTCGCAGCAGCTTTGGATAATTATTCATAAAAAACTTTAAATAATTATTTCTTTTCGAGATGTGGGTATTGCACGAGTCAGCATGCTCGCGTTTACTTTTGTTGATGAGCACTCGTCAGTTGCTCGTAGAATCATTGATGGATAGCTCCGGATTTTCGAGTCTCTAGATCGCTTAGAAATTCTGACTAACCCGTTTGAGGCATTTCAGGACTTATCTTTAAGAACCACACGGCCATCGAGAACTTCAGTAGTTATTAAATGGTCAACTCGCCTCGTCCTCTGTGGCAGTCGCAGGGTAGCTTCTGCGATTGTCACAGAGCCACGAAGCGAGTTGATGAAAAGTATGAGTGGGTGCCCTCCTTGAGCAAGAGGGCCCGATTACCAAGTGTGTACAAGCTTCGGTGTCGGACACGTCCGGACGTGGCGCCGGTCAATGAAATAGTGACCGGCTTAAATGCCCTAGTGTTAGGATTTATTTTTGCGCCGAGCGGAATGATTGAGAACCGTGGAGTGTTTCGTAGATGAGGCCGGAGCCTCTGGGTGTAGGGATCGTGATGTCGCGTTTTTTCCTTTTTTTTTTACTTGCTCGGGGGATTTAGATGAAAATCAGGCAGGGCCATTCCGCGTATAGTCGTGTAAGTAACGTAACGTTCGATTCCGAGTGTGAATGCTAGCAAGTAAGCAGAGAGGACAGGAAGCGGCAAAGAGTGTTCCATTATTTTTCAGAATGCGTTCATTCCTTTGCTCGTTTCCGCGTAAATTTTTAAGGCATGAACTAATGATTTCTCGATGGAAATACTTATTTAAGCTCCAGCTGGGTCTGTGTGGCTCAAGATACCACTCAGAGTTCAACTCGCAGCCGAAATGATTATAGTACATCTTTTATTATCAATCAATTTTTATCTCCTCAAGAGACCGATTGATACACAAACGCAACCGTTGACCTTCCGTCCGGACATGTGCGTATTGCTCATGTTGCTCAAAGATTTTTTTTGCCAAGTCTTGTCTCGAGTGCGAAGGTTTGCTCCGCGATCTCGGAGTCAGTCGGAGTAATCGCGATAAGCCAATTTCTGGAATTAATTTTGACTTACTTCTCGTTTCATGAAAATCTTTGAGCAACATGTCCTTACAGAATGTCGTGGGATCATCGAGGGACCAGTGTGGTTACATTTACTCTCGAAGGATGGCATGAATATCGCTTCGAGGGTAGATGGCCACAAGAAGGTTGGTAATCGTCCCATCCATGAAAGGCACTATGCATATCCCAAAGTCACAATCGGGTGACGCCCTTTTTGCTTTTCCTGATATTTCATAATATAATTCTAATGGCGGAGCTATCTCGGGATCACTTGAATCCTAATAGTTTCTCATTTGGAAAATCAAACATCGAGTCATTGTTGGAAGAAAATCGTTAGAGCCACCCCCAAAAATCGGGCTTTGAATAAAACGTGTTTAAATGTCGTGCCGCAAAACTTGCGGTGCCAATGTTTAGCTAAAAAAAATCGCGTAAAAAAATAAACTCTTACGGGAACTTTGCCATCCACCCGTTTTATGTGGATCGGATTAGGGGTAGGATGCTCTGTTTCTTGTGCTTACAGGTCTTCGAGGGATTTTTCTTTTAAAATTGTCGCTTGTCGTCTTTCTGTTTCAGATTTTTTTTTTAACTAATGAGACTTTGTTCAACTTTTTTTTGTTTCAGGGCTTTTTTCGTGGCAGTTTTAATGTTTGTTTTATTTTCACAGAAAATTTCAAATTCGTTTCCTTCCAGTCTACGGATTAATTTGTAATGCCTCACATTAAAAAAAAAAAAAAAAATTCATGACGCCAGGCATGGTCAAATTTTGAAAATCGTCATAGGCCGGATGATAAGACGTGGTTGGGGCTATAAGAATTAAGGGTCCGATCAGCGATATCTATTTTTCGCTGTCAACTTCACATTTCAAGGTAACGTGGTATTTAACAATTCAAAAAATTTAAAAAAATTAAATGACTGCCCGAATACAATTGCAAATATTGTTATTCGTTTTACAGGCCATTTATCTATGATTGCTGGTCACCGTCGAAGAAGGAAAAACCAGTTTCAATGCGATGAGCTCTAGTAAGTAACTTGAAATAAAATGGATTTATTCAGGCATTTATAGAATCGGATGTATCTATCATTTTTTTATTATTTTATTTTATTTTACAGAATCTAGGGATGGCTCCAATGCGAAGAGACTTGGTCAAAGAGTGAAAGTCATGTGGACGAGGGTTGATCCTATAAGACTTTGACTCGTCGTTCTCTGACAGCGTTTCTCTTTGGTATCGTTAGTTTTGATATCCCTCCGGGCTCTGATCATGTCGTAGGATGAAAGGTCCGAAGCGACACCGGAGCTTGTGGTTATATTTTATATTCCCCTAAGTTGATGCGTGGTGACCGCGAGTCGACTTGTAGTATCGAGACGAATGTGCTGGGTATTAAAAATCGACTCACGAGTGGCCCAAACGAAATACTTACACGTTTTTAAATCATCTCATTTGATTTTGTAACCTTAAAAAAAAAAAACTGCTAAAAATCTCACTTTGACTTGGTCACCAGCGCTGAGGGTCATTTTCAGCTCTTCTAGCGAGCGACTCCACTCTGGAGAATCTTACAGGCAATTGGCAATTTGCGCAATATATATTCTGCTCATAAAGCCTGTTCAATATGACTCCACTTTGGTAATCATATTCTACTTGAAAGAAACGTAAATTAAAGTTTTGTTCTTTGTTATCGACAGAATTAGAGAAATTCAAATCATCATTAGGCCATGAAATATTTACTTTCCTTTAATCATTATGAACGATTATTTCTTAAAATGCATGAGTCTTTCTTCTTAAATGTCTTTCTTTTTTCTTAAAATAGTCATCGACATAAAAAAGTAAATGAAATACCGTTCCTAGGAGTGGAAATGTAAAAAATGTGTATAAATATTACATCGTGTAATCGACGAAAAAAAAGTAAATGAAAAAGCATTCCAAGGAGTGGAAATATAAATAATGTGTATAAATATTGCATAGTGTCATCGACAAAATAAAAAGTAAATGAAGTAGCGTTCCAAGGAGTGGAAATGTAAAAAATGTGTATAAATATTACATCGTGTAATCGACGAAAAAAAAAGTAAATGAAAAAGTGTTCCAAGGAGTGGAAATATAAAAAATGTAAATAAATATTACATAGTGTAAGTGTTGAAAAAAAGTAAATGAAAGAGCCTTCCAAGGAGTGGAAATATAAAAAATGTAAATAAATATTACATAGTGTAAGTGTCGAAAAAAAGTCAATGAAAAAGCGTTCCAAGGAGTGGAAATATAAAAAATTTAAACAAATATTCCATCGTGTGATCGTCGAAAAAAAAGTAGGTAAACGAAAAATCGTTCCAAGGAGTCTGATTACAAAAAAGGTGTACGAATATTACATCCTATAATCGCAGCAGCAACTCCGGACAGACGACCCGGCGAAAAATAAGACGATATCAATAGGAACTCTTGTCCCAATATTACACAGTGAGTGCCTCAAGAAAGGAAAAAATATGATATTGGCAGGAGTCTTAACGAGATATCAACGGCTACTTGGTTGCTTCTCGGATGACCAAACCGCGTCTGAACGCTTGACGTCTCTTACGAGGACCGCGATGTGTTAGTTGCTTTTTCTACTGTCTGCTTTTGACCCTTTCGCCGTTTTGTGATTCCCATCACTGCCTTTTTCTACTTCGCGTCGATGCTTCGCTCGAATTTTTTATTATTTTATTTTTTTCACGAAATCTAGGGATGGCTCCAATGCGAAGAGGGTCTTTGCCAAAGGGTGAAAGTCAAACGGACGAGGGGTGATCCTATAAGACTTGGACTCGTCGTTCTCGGACAGCCGGTTTCTTTTTGGTATCGTTAGTTTTAATATCCCTCCGGGCTCCGATCATGTTGTAGGATGAAAGGTCCGAAGCGACACCGGAGCTTGCGGTTGTATTTTTTATTCCCCTAGGTCGTTGCGTAGTGACCGCGAGTCGACTTGTAGTATCGAGACGAAAGTACTAGATATTAAAAATCGACTCACGAGTGGCCCAAACAATATACTTACATGATCATGTTTAGAATCAGGGAATGTTCTTCTTGGTCAATTTTTTTGTAAATTTAAAATGCCATGATGCTTTGATTGATGCTTTTTTCCGACACGTGAGTTTTTTTTTTTTAATGAAAATGGTAGTTCTACAAAACCGAGAAGAACTGTCGCGTGGCACGGTGGCTTTGTCCAAGTGACATGACCGTTTCTAAATCATCTTATGGGATTTTTCAATATAAAAAAAAAACTGATAAAAAATCTCACTTTGACTTGGCCACCAACGCCGAGGGTCATTTTCAGCTCTTCTAGCGAGCGACTCCACTCTGGAAAATCGCACAGGCACTTGGCAATTCGCGAAATATATATTCTGCTCGTAAAGCCTGTTCAATATGACTCCACTTTGGGGATCACATCCTACTTGGATGAAACGTAAATTAAATTTTTGTTCAATGTTATCGAAAGAATTAGGGAAGTTCAAATCATCGTTTGAATCTGAAATAATAACTTCTTTTTGGTCATTATGAACGACCATTTCCTAAAATGCATGTTTTATTTAAATGTTTGTCGAGTCAACAGTATGCTGCTCACATCCCTTCTCATTTTGCTCGTCTTTCCGGGGCATAGCACTCGCGTCTTTATTATTCGAATTCTTGGCAAAGCTTCACTTCGCCCAGAAGCTCCGAGGAGAGCCTCACTCTTCTCGGAGAAACAGTCTGCCTGATAAAATGAATGATATCAGCAGCGATGGGTAATATTTTCAAAAAAAAATTAAAAAACTTATTTCTTGTCGAGATGTGGATATTGCACGAGTCAGCATGCTCGCGTTTATTTTTTAGCACTCGCTGGTTGCTCGTAGAATCATTGATAGATAGCGCCGGGTTTTCGAGTCTCTAGATCGCTTAGATATTCTGACTAACCCGTTTGAGGCATTTCAGGACTTATCTTTAAGACACACGGCCTTCAAGAACTTCGGTAGTTGATAAGTGGTCAACTCGCATCGTCCTCTGTGACAGTCTTAGGGTAGCTTCTGCGATTGTCACAGAGCCACGAAGCGAGTTGATGATAAGTATGAGTGGGTGCCCTCCTTGAGCAAGAGGGCCCAATTACCAAGTACGTACAAGCTTCGGTGTCGGACACGTCCGGACGTGGCGTCGGTCAATGAAATAGTGACCGGCTTAAATGCCCTAGTGTTAGGATTTATTTTTGCGCCAAGCAGAGTGATTGAGAACCGTGGAGTGTTTCGTAGATGAGGCCGGAGCCTCTGGGTGTAGGGATCGCGATGTCGCGTTTTTCCTTTGCTTTTACTTGCTCGGGGGATTGAGATGAAAATCAGGCAGGGCCATTCCGCGTGTAGTCGTGTAAGTAACGTAACGTCCGATTCCGAGTGTGAGTGCTAACAAGTAAGCAGGGAGGACAGGAAACGGCAAAGAATGTTCGATTCTTTTTCAAAATCCGTTCATTCCTTTGCTCGTTTCCGCGTAAATTTTTAAGGCATGAACTAATGATTTCTCGATGGAAATACTTATTGAAGCTCCAGCTGAGTCTGTGTGGCTCAAGATACCACTCAGAGTTCAACTCGCAGCCGAAATGATTATAGTACATCTTTTATTATCAATCAATTTTTATCTCATCAAGAGACCGATTGATAATCACATGCAACCGTGACCTTCCGTCCGGAAATGTGCATAGTGCTGAAATATATTGACCAAAGATTTTCGTTTGCCAGATGGATTCTCTTGTTTCGAGTACAAAGGTTTGCTCCGGACTGGGAGTCAACCGGAGTACTCGAGGTAAGGCCTTTCCTCGTCTTTCCATTATTTCTCTTATAAATTTTTAGATTATTGAAAATCTTTGGGTAATATATCCTTACAGAACACATCGTTGGATCATCGAGGGACTAGCGTGGTTGCATATACCCTCGAACGATCGCATGTATATCGCTTCGAAGGTAGATGGCCACGAGAAGGTTGGTAACTGTCCCATCCACGTAAGTCACTATGCACGACCCAAAGTCACAACCGTGTGACACCCTTTTTTATTTTGCTGGTATTCTCAATACAATCCATAGGATGGAGCTATCCTGGGATAACTCTATTCTTTATTTTTCATTTTTTTTAAAATAAATTTCGAGTCATTGATACGAGAAAATCTTTAGAGCCAACCTCAAAAAATCGGGTTTAAAATGAAAATTGTATCA
This sequence comes from Rhorus exstirpatorius, assembly GCA_963564615.1. Lineage (NCBI taxonomy): Eukaryota > Metazoa > Arthropoda > Insecta > Hymenoptera > Ichneumonidae > Rhorus > Rhorus exstirpatorius. The sequence goes on along the minus strand of OY751319.1, from coordinate 20,132,602 downwards.
ATGTCGTGCCGCAAAACTTGCGGCGCCAATGTTAGCTAACAAAACCGCGTATAAAAAGTTCAATCAACTGAGTAATTTGTATCCACTCGTTTTATGTGGATTGTATAGGGGTAGGATGTTCTGTTTCTTGTGATTCCAGATCTTCGAAGGATTTCATTAAGCAATAATTTTTTTTTTTCTGTTTCAGCGTTTAGTTACTTGTCAAATAACGCTTTCATAACGAATTATTCAGTGTTTCAGAAGCCATATAACATCTTTGTCGTGGCAGTTTCTAATGTTTTTTTTCTGTTCACAGAATAAGGCCTTTACTGTAATCTCCGATACTCATTAGTAATTTGTCATGCCCTATGCCGTTTGAAAAAAACTTAAGGACGTGGGACATCGACAAATTTCATTGAGGTCGATTGAAGAGTCTGGATGAACGGCTTGGAAGAATTGAGGAAGCGCTCTGCTGGGCTGCTTTCACCAGTTGATTCCAAGTGTTATGGTAAATAGTATACATATATTTTTTTCATTAAAAAAATAAGTTCTGAAAAATGTAAATTTACAACAACTTACGAGTAGTATCTTTTAAAATAATTTATCCAGTATTTGTAGCGTTTAATAGCAACACTCTCCACTACGTCAACCTCAAAACGTTAAAAGAAACTGTTGAAAAGAATTACAACGTGTGAAAAATTAGATGCTGCAGTATATGTTATAATGACTTTAATCGGCGATGAGTCGATCGTCGATTCAATTGTTAATATTGCATCTTTCTGTTACAGAGGATCTTTGTGTTCAGATTTTTCCGAGGAAGTCCCCATCATCGATATCTCCAAGTTAAGCGAATTATCAGCTGGTCAATAGAGCCAAGGTGAGAAGAGTCAATTTTTTCTTATATGTACATGCACTTGTCATTCACGTGTTGTGAAATGAGCAAATCAATGAATTTGATCAAGGAGCAGAACTTAACCTTCCATAGTCGAAAAAAGTTATGTGTTTTTGTGCTTAACTTGCGAATAATTCTCCGATAGTCACGTAAAGAAATATTCAGATCTATGTGTAGTACATTTTGAGAAGAGCGCTGTATATTTGAAAGATTTAGGTTTTATTTTTTGGGAATAATGCTCCCTTTACAACTTTTCAGTTTGTTTGCATAATCATTGAAGCATTGATATATTGGGATTTCCGATACAATCGATTTTAGCAACCCATCTTTAACCCTAGGTTGTCACACCTTTTTCAATGAGACTGTCTTACTAAGCAACCCCGAACCTGCGAAATTTTCGACGAGCTGTTGTTAAAAAACCCAGAGTCCACAAATTCGGGAAAAATTGGAAATTAAGTTTAAACATAGAAACATGTATTCCAATTACAAAAAACCTAGTATTTTAATTATTTTCATTGGAGACAAAATGTTGAATTTTCAAAATTCACATTTTGCTTAAAATATCATAACATTTATCATTTTTAATCTTTTGATCTAAAAATTTATAATTATACTCTCAAGTTATAAAACTTCAGTAAAAAAAAAACTAGTCCACAGATCTCTTGAAAAAGATAGATACTTTGCATATATAAATCGATTCTCCATACCGAGCAAGTACCATTTCCAAACGCGCTGAAAATGAATTTTACGTTGCAGTCAATAAGTTCGGGTCATGGTGGCACAGTGTGACAACTGAGGGTTACTCTGTGCAGCAATATAAAATAATTTTGAAAAATGTCATGTTTTCTTTGCAGAGTCTTGAGCCCATCAGTTCTGCCAACCAGCTAAGGACAACGCTGAGATCTCCTATCATCGATGTGAGACAGGTGGCGTTTCTCTACATCGGTATCGTTAGAATTTGTATTCCTCCGGGCTCCATCATGTCGTAGGATGAAAGGTCCGAAGCGGCACGGAGCTTACGGTTGTAATTTTTACTCCCCAGGGCGTTGCATAGTGCCCTTGAGTCGATCTCTAGTATCGAGACGCAAGTGCTCGATAGTAAAAATCGACTCACGAGTAGCCCAAATGAATCTTTAAATTTTCGTGTTTAGATGCAGGAAACGTTCTTCTCGGTATATTGCTAAATGGTAAAAATAATCACATTAATGTGATCAGTCAAATTGATTAAAAATATTATAGTTTCTCACAACCGAGAAGAACTATCGCGTGGTACGGTATAACCTTGTCAGAGCGTCTTGTTCGTTTCCGATTAATGCTACTTTTTATTTCATATCATAGAAAAAAGAAACAGATTTTCACTCTGACTTGGTCACCAACACCAAGGGTATTTTCAGCTCATCTAGCGAGCAACTCCACTCTGGAGAATTGCACAGGCACTTGGCTACTCGCAAACAACTCGTAAAGCATATTCAATATGACTTCACTTTGCAGATCATGCACTGTCAAGAAACGTAAATTAAATTTTTGTTCAATGTTATCGACAGAATTAGGGAAATTCAAATCATCGTTAGGCCATGAAACATTAACTTTTTTAAAAATCATTATCAACGATTATTTCTTAAGGTGCATGAGTTATCGAAATATTGTTCGAGTCAACAGTATGCTGCTCACGCCCCTTCTCATTTCGCTCATCTTTCCGGAGCATGAAATTCGCGATTTTTAGTATTTAAATTCTTGGCAAAGCTTCACTTCGCCAAGAAACTCCAAGGGGAGCCTCACACCTCTCGGAGAAACAGTCTGCTTGATTAAATGAATTGTAGCAGCAGCTTTGGATAATTATTCGTAAAAAACTTCAAATAATTCTTTCTTTTCGAGATGTGGGTATTGCACGAGTCAGCATGCTCGCGTTTACTTTTGTTGATGAGCACTCGTCAGTTGCTCGTAGAATCATTGATAGATAGCTCCGGGTTTTAGAGTCTCTAGATCGCTTAGAAATTCTGACTAACCCGTTTGAGGCATTTCAGCACTTATCTTTAAGAACCACACGGCCTTCAAGAACGTCAGTAGTTGATAAGTGGTCAACTCGCATCGTCCTGTGTGGCAGTTTCAGGGTAGCTTCTGCGATTGTCACAGAGCTACGAAGCGAGTTGATGAAAAGTATGAGTGGGTGCCCTCCTTGAGCAAGAGGGCCCGATTACCAAGTGTGTACAAGCTTCGGTGTCGGACACGTCCGGACGTGGCGCCGGTCAATGAAATAGTGACCGGCTTAAATGCCCTAGTGTTAGGATTTAATTTTGCGCCGAGCGGAATGATCGAGAACCGTGGAGTGTTTCGTAGATGAGGCCGGAGCCTCTGGGTGTAGGGATCGCGATGTCGCGTTTTTTCCTTTGCTTTTACTTGCTCGGGGGATTTAGATGAAAATCAGGCAGGGTCCTTTCACGTAGTCGTGTAAGTAACGTAACGTTAGATTCCGAGTGTGATTGTTCGAAAGTAAGCAGGAAGGACAGGAGACGGCAAAGACTGTTCAATTCTTTTTCAGAGCTCGTTCATTCCTTTGCTCGTTTCCGCGTAAATATTTAAGGCATGTACTAATAATTTCTCGATGGAAATACTTATTGAAGCTCCAGCTGAGTCTGTGTGGCTCAAGATACCACCCAGAGTTCAACTCGCAGCCGAAATGATTATAGTACATCTTTTATTATCAATCAATTTTTATCTCATCAAGAGACCGATTGATACACAAACGCAACCGTTGACCTTCCGTCCGGACATGTGCGAATTGCTCATGTTGCTCAAAGATTTTTTTTGCCAAGTCTTGTCTCGGCTGCGAAGGTTTGCTCCGCGATCTTGGAGTCAACCAGAGCAATCGCGGCAAAACGATTCCTGGATTTAATTTTGACTTTTTTTAGATTTATGAAAATCTTTGAGTAACATATCCTTCCAGAACATCGTGGGATATCATCGAGGGACCAGTGTGGTTACATTTATTCTCGAACGATCGCATGAATATCGCTTCGAGGGTAGATGGCCACGAGAAGGTTGGTAACCGTCCCATCCATGAAAGGCACTATGCATATCCCAAAGTCACAATCGCGTGACACCCTTTTTGTTTTTGCTGATATTCTTAATACAATGTATAGGACGGAGTTATCCAGGGATAACTCTATTATTTCTTAATTTTTACCTTTTAACGAAATAAATGTCGAGTCGTTGATACGAGAAAATATCTAAAGCCACCCCCAAAAAATCGGGTTGTAATTAAAACTGCATAAGAATGTCGTAGCGCAAAACTTGCGGTGCCAATGTTAAAAATTGAAAATCGCGTTTAAAAAGTAAAATTACGGGCGGGATCCTATCCATGCGTTTTATCTGGATTTTTTTCTGACATTATTGCATTTGTGTGTGCGATTTTTTCCGTTTTTTCGTTTTCAGCTTTGCGTTTTTTTTCCTTTTGTCTTTTTCTGTTACAGATCTACGTGGGATTTATCATATATAACATTTATTGCTTAACTTGTATTTTATCTGTTTCAGTTTTGATCTTTTATCATTCCACAGCTTTTGTTTTTTTTTCTCTTTCCATTTAAGACGTTAAAAAAACGGAGTATAAAGCAAGTATCGTTTTTCCGCGTGCATTAGTGCTTTAATTTTTTTTTTTTTTGCTAATCTCTTTTCCTGACCATTTTTTTGGTGACCTGATGTCCTGATTTTTATTATTTTCCTGGCTTAGTTAGTTAACCTTATATCCTGGTGTTTTTTAATTTTTTGGTTCAGTTAATTGCTCGCTTGTCCAGTTGATCATAGATTTAATTATTCTGCTCAATTGCTTTGTATCAGCACAAGCTTTATTTGATTAATTTTTTTTATGCACTTGCGGTAGTGAAACACTTTTTGTTGTATTTAACAGAGTGCCACCGTGTATACTTGCTCCATACTCCGGGTCTCGATGAGCAGTGACCTCCACGTGGTGAGACCCGGAAAACTAGTTGTGTGAGAATAATAAGATAATACATATAACAATGTGCTCTTTTATTCGAATATTACGAGTTTACAGACAGCTGCTCAAGTAATTTAATTTTAAAGATGTCTCTTACTAGTAGATCATGTTTGCTCTAACTTGGTAGCTTTAAAGCATAATTATACTTTTCATAATTCTTGAATTAAAAAATTTCAAGTATGGATTTCTATTATAAAAAGTATCGATCTGATGAATTGATTACTTTCCGAGAATCGATCCAAAATATCGATATTTCCTAGGCAAAATATCGATACCTCGAAGTACATATCGATATTATTCTGGCAACTCTATCCTGGTAATCGCTCGGCTTTTTGACTGCTCGTGCTTGGCCAATAGCGTGCGCGTGAGTTCTGTATTGAGTATCATCTGTGATCCCCCTGGTTCTGATATTCAGTAGTTCAGTGTTCAGTTCTCACTATTTTCAGTTGAAGAAAATCTCGGAGGGACAGACACCAATTTATATCCGACACACGGGGGGCGTGAAAAAATTTGATTACTCGCGTTTTTCTTTCACAAATGCTCAAAAGTATGAAAATACTTATATAAAGATGTGTGGTGAACCATCACGAAAACTCGATAAAGCGTGATATTTAAGACACATTGGATAGCATCAAAGTCGCAATGAAAGTCAGACCGTTAACAAAACGCGAAAGGGAGAAAAATCGTCCAATTCAATGGGCCTCCAGAACAACTCTATCGCTTCTCTCAATCCTAAGCTCAAAAAATGTGGGAAATCTTTATATTTTGTTTTTACGAAGAAAAAAACCCGGAAGTAAATTTTTTTTTCTCATTTCTTCCTCGTTCAAATGTACAGCCTTTTAGCCTTTGAACAGCACCGCCATCACCTGGCGCCGTACAAAACCATCCAAACATTGTCATTGACGTTTGATGGATTTTCGGGATTCTCTCCGTTCGGGACTTTGTCCATTTCGGACTTTGTATCCCGTTCGTTCGAAATCGTGTTTGGCTCGGATGTATTTTGGGCTAGTCTTCTTGGGGACAACGATAAAATAGACAAATGATTGATGATCAGGCCACTCAGGAGTCGTTCCCGTATGAACTTGACGTTCAAAAACTTGTGCATGCAATTTTTCTGAACGTCTTCTATCCAAATGACATTGCTGCGTCAAGATCCTCCCACTTTTATATATACGAATGATTTGCGTGGATAACTTAGCGAGATAAAAAAACCGTTTTTCGTAATACTGTCGTTTGGTGACGTTGATATTTCGGACACCTAAATCTCACCCTTTCCAACTCATGTCCGCAGGTGACTACCTAATCTCAAGGATGTTAAAAAATATCCGTGAGTGCACCTTTATGGGATAACGGGATTTGTTCGTATGATGATAAAACCGCGGGAAAGTGATAATCGTATAAATCTAAAATAAACGTCAAAGTGTTCCGATTGGTTCGCAAAGTTCAGTCCGTCAATCAGAATGCTTGGGTGAGGTGAAAGATTGGAACATCCATAATCGAACGTAGGTTAAGGATGACCGGTAGTGATGTAGCATGCACCGAAACCCAAGTATAGCGCGGGAAACATTTTTTTTGTATTTTTCATTAGCCAAACGAGAGTGCAAACGTCGCGAACCGCATCATTCATGATCGGCAAACGATTCATAAAAGAAACAATAACTAAAGTTAAAGTTGCAGTAATGCTGTAAAGCTCGTCGAGGATGGTAAATGCAAAAAGTCAATGTACATATGCACTTTTTTTTTATGTATTAAGAATTTTTAATAATCAATATTGTCGGATATATAATACATAATATTAATTGAGACGGTATGGACACAACGTATAATTGGCGCGGGTAAGGTGACAAATAATCCTCACCCCGTCAATCATTTCTCTAGTCCCCTCTCAACGTGTTTTTTTCTCATCATTTTTTTTTTTTTTTCGTCACTTTTAAATCTCTAGGGTTCTTTTTTTTTTTTTTTTTAATTTTATTTTTTTTATAGCCCCGCGGAACGAGGTTTCTCAGGAGCCTGACTTTTTTTCACTCATCGCTATCACGGATTTTTCTTTTAGTCTTGTTTTTTTTTTTTTCTTTCAAATTATACATACAACCAGAAAAAAAATAATAAAAGAAAAAAAATTCCAACCCTCCGCTACTATCGCCGCATTTTTTTTTGCCTCTTTCTTCGATTTTTCCGCGGCACATTATACTATTTAGTCTAATCCCTGATATATAACATGAACCTCGTTCACAATCGTAAAAAATTGATCGTGAGACGAAAATACGTAATTTCGGACTGTCACAATCGAAAAAAAAAAGAAAATAAAATCAACGCGCAGTTGTTTTGTTTCTTTTTTCACTTGCATTTAAAAAATTTTTTTTTAATCTTTTGATCAATTAACGCTGCATTAATTATCCAAATTTTTTTTTCTCCCCTTTACGTGGGTTTCAGTTATTTTTTCAAGATTTTTTTTTTTTACTTTTTCGTATCTCTCGCTGGTTCTCTCTCTCTCTCTCTCTCTCTCTCTCTCTCTCTCTCTCTCTCTTTCTCTCTCTCTCTTTCTCTCTATCTCGCGCATTTACCTACTTTGTACAACCGTGCTACACAATATGTGCTATTTTTTTCTTGCTCAATAAATATTCGATAAATATATCATTGTATTTTATATAATATATGTATATAATTATTAATTATTATGTATAGTACTGCCGTATTAATATTAATAATAGTCGCATTATTTATCATCGTTGTTATTATTATTATTATTATCGTCGTTTTGCCGTTTTTTTTTCGTTCCTCTCGTTTTAGTTTAGTTTTGGTTTCTTTTTTCCATAACGCACTAGCAAATCAACTCGTTTCAAAATTTTAATCCCTTTAATTTCATATTTTATTGGATTTTGTTATTTTGCACAAGTTTCTCGAATTTTTGCCACTATCGTCGTACAAACGCTACTGTTTTTTTATTTTTTCTTTTTTTTCTATTTACTTTTCTTTCCAGCTTCGTGTATAATAATAAATATATATATATTACGTTTACAAAGTCTGCCCCTGGTCGATTTCGACCTCTAATATTCGTTATTTTTTTTTGCTCAAATTTTAATTTTTTTTATGTTCTCGCTCATATTTAATCGTTATAATATAAAGCTCTAACTAACTGTATATTTTTCCTATTCAGATCTTTCGATCTTTCTTAATTCATTCGTTCTTATTTTTTCATTGTTTTTTTTTCCTCTTAAATATGCCCTCGTCTACGCTATCAGTCAAACGCACGCGAGCAATATTTTATTTTTTTTACCTCGGAGTGTAATTCGAGGGAAGGGGGTGGGGGTGACCGGGCTTTTGGAATCCTCAATGTTATTTTTAATGTTTTTTGTTTTGTTTTTTTTTTCCTTTTTCGTCACGTTGAACACTTTGAGATGTCTGTACAACGCTAAAATATATATCATACTTGACCGATGACGCACACACAGCATACGTTTTTGTTTTCTTTTTGTTCGTTTACTTTTTCGTTTGTTTCTTTCGCTCAATGAAAAAACCTTAAGGACGACTACACCGTACACGTAGAAAAATCCTCGCTCAATCGGGCAAAGACGATCCAGAAAATTAACGCTTTACCAAAAACTCCAAAAATCATTCTCGATCGCCAGACGCGTGAACGGTTCTGTTTTTTTTTTTTTGGAGGTTTTGTCTTTCTTTTTTTTTTTCTTTTTTTTTTTATTAATAATGCACTTTCGGTTCAAGGCAGCTCGAGACGCTGTACAAGGGGTTTCTCGTTACCCGATGGACTCTGTATCGCAAAAATTCATTAATCACTTTCACACACACACACACACACACACACACACACACACACACACACACACACACACACACACACACACACACACACACACACACACACACACACACACACACACACACACACACACACACACACACACACACACACACACACACACACACACACACACACACACACACACACACACACACACACACACACACACACACACACACTCTCTCTCTTTTTATCTTTCGTGGCAAAATTATAAATATTGAGCGCGACTTTTGAGAAATGTCTTTATCATTTAAGTATTTAAAAATTTATGCATTTTTTTTCGATTATATATTGCTGTTATCTACCTTGTCGTAATAAATTTAACCTGCGAAATTCGTTATAAATCTACACGCGCTTCTCTAATTATTCCTCCAATGATCTAAAATATCTAAAGACTCTATGAATTCTCAATTCTCATCAATCACGCTAAATCCTTCTATGTATATATGTATATATATATTTTTTCCTTTACCTCTTTTAATTCGCTAATTGCACCGATCTAATTTTAATTGGCTGTCTCTCTCGTTGACTCCCACTTAAAAGCTATTGCTCACTATTTCTCTCTTCCTCTCTTTCTCTCTCTCTCTCTCTCTCTTTCTTTCTACATGTACCGATCACATTACGTTATACTTTACGTACATTTTGAATTAAAAAAAAAATTTGAATCTATGTATCAGCACGAAGGAATTGACCAAATTGTTCGTTACCTTTTGCTTTTCCACTTATACTTTCACCATAAATGCCTGCGATCTATTTCGTGGGGATGAAAAAAAAAGTGATAGCGATAACGAAGAAAAAAGTTACGGTACACTGTCCCGGGCCACCCTGTTATTTTTTTTTTAATTTTTATTTATTTTTTTATTTAAAAAAAAATGTTTATCTTCCTTTATTTTTTCGTTGTCGATGTTTTTTTGTCGCGTGACGAAGACTGACGAGTGCATTATACATATTCGACATTATTTTCTCACACTATCGTTCATTATTAATATATTTATATTTCGTTGAATTTTCCGTAGAAAAAAAGAACAAAAAAATTTGATACAATTGAATTATCTTTTCCTCGTATCGTTCTATAATATCTCAACGCAGTTTTGTATTTAATTGGCAACAATTTTTTTTTCAACCTTCACTTTACTCTTATTGCTCGACTCACCCTAATCCTACATTTCCTGTCACTCACTATTTTTTTCTTTTGTTTTTTTTTTTTTCGTTTGTTCGTGGTTTTTATCGTATTATATATTTTTCAAAGCCAATATACGACTTTCGTGGTTTTTTTTTCGTTTTTTCTTTCTTTCATTTTTTCATCGCATTTACTAAATTCAATCATTAAATATAATTCAGCACTTTCGTTATAGATATTTACATTGTTTCCTCTTCTCTTTCGTACGAGCTACAGCGAGTAGTATTATTTTTCTTCTTCTTCTATCGTTCATTCATTATCGGCTATTTTAGCAATTTCATATATCGTTATTACTAAATATAAAAAAAAAAAAATATTCGAAACATTAATTCCGAAAAAAAATGTAGTGTAGTTTCGATCCCAAGACCGACAGGGTAGCAGCACTGATCTGTGGGTAGCAGACTGTGCTATAGCGGTTCACAGTCCGTGGTCCGTGTAACATATATCTGCGTTTTCGCTCGATACCATGACCCGTATTCACAGTCGAGTCTTATTTCTAAGACGGTCTTAAGTCGTCGTTTAGGACGACTTGATTGGTTGTTGGCCGTCTTAAGACCGTCTTAAGAAATAAGACTCGACTGTGAATACGGGCCTATGTGTCAACAGTCAACGCCACGGTCTTACATAGACCGTGGTCAACGCTTATGCCAAAGACCGGTTGTGGTTAAAATGGTTAAAATATGTCTAGCGCTACGCTGATTGGTTGAAATTTGGCTGCTTAGTTACGATAACCAATGACCGTCGAGCTAGGAGCACGAAGTAACCCAAACCAACGAAAATAGAGTGTGCCAAACCTGACTTCGTTCTTCGTTAGCCAAACCCGCCAAACCAACCCCATAACCCCAAGCCAAATGAAAAACGGTTGTGGATGTGCTGTGCTACTGAAATATATTTCGTACATTCGGAGCGTGTATTTATATCCGCCGTATAAGCCGTATTACATTTACGATCAGTGCAAGTGCAACGTGAATACATAAACGCAATGATCGCAGTGGTGTCAAGTTCCCAGCAGTCCCAGGTGTCGTCTTGACGATTCCGTTCACGATTCCCATTCAATGATTATTCGCTGACGAATGCCGAGTTAATAGAATACTTTTTTTTTCTAAAATGAAGACGTCTCGCTGCGGCCTGGGACCGTTATTATTATTTATACTCTTTCATCGTGGTTTCGCCGATCCAGCGGTACCAGCCGACTCGTGTGAGTTTTTCTAAAAAAAAAAATCACCACTCTAACCTCCAAACCGGCTTTTTTTTTTTTCGTGGCAAAGCCGGCTTTTCTATTTGCTTCGAAAGTCTGCTCGCGGGAGTATGAGTTTTTTTTTTTTTTTTTTTTCTTCGATGTTTCAGTACACTTCATGGAACCTGGAGAATCCGTGGAAAATGTTAAGCCAGGTTTGCGTGTATTCTGCCACAATGCCAAGTCAAAGTATCTCATTCATATCTGGAAAACGGTGATCGTAAGTTGATTAAAAATTGATAAAAAGAAATAGAAGAATTCGGATAATCATCGGCGTCTTTGGGAAAAAGTTCGCAAAGAGCGAAATGGTTCATGTACATAGTTATAAAGAAATTCTCTCGCTGCCCGCCCGGCAATCCGCGCGCAAGCGACCGTTCCCAAATTTTCCCCTCTCGCACGGCGATGACCAACCTCCTCGACGATTATTCTTAAAAAAAAATCTGTTGATCCATTCGCCAGATGAATTTACACACAAATTTGGATACCTATGACTTGTACGATGGAAAAACTCCCGATGAAGTTGCGGAAAAGCACAACGCCAATCATCGTTCCTGGAAGTTCAATTGGTTGGGCACGAAAAAAAGCAAAGAACTGAGCATAGATCCTTTCGAAGATATCTGTATCGGGATCTTCACCTATCCGTACAATCAGTATCAGTACAAAGTATCAATGACTCAATCGAGTTAGTATTTATTTTTTTTGTTCTTCCACCAAGCATTCCCCCTTATCCGATGCAATGATAATGCGGCAATTGATAAAATTTACAGGGATTGACCTATGGAAATTAGGATCAATGGCTGTAGGAATTATTTTGTTTTGGAGCGCCAAAAAATTGAGTAAAAACGCTTTATTTTATTACATATGCGGTGTTTCCGCCGGTGTCTCAACATCGGTTGTAATACTCATTTGGTTCGCTAGTAAATTAGTTCTTCCCAAGGTGAGTTTCGTTTTCTTTACACCGCATATTTTCTTTCTAAAGCCGGCAAATTGAGTGAAACGGAGCATTTACTTCTTTATATTTAACAAAATAATACATATATATATATATGTGTGTATTTTTTGGGCACTTGATGTACTGTAAATTTAATTTTTCAAAATTTTAAAAGGGAAAAATGATGTACGCCATGATTGCCACTGGATGGACAATGAGTTTCTGGCTAGCTCAAGCTCTGTGGGAAAATGCCCAAGTGATATTATTGCAATACAGGGATTGGCTACTTTGGTATATCCTTATAACATCCCTATTGAGTTTCATGATATGTTATCGATTCGGTCCGGTAACCAATTCGCGGACCAAGGCAATTATTCAATGGTTTTTGCAGGTAATATTTCAAAAAACGTTCGTTAAATTTTTGCGTTACGAAGGGCTTCAATGTTTTTTTGAAAAATTTTGTTTTAAAACTTTTTTTTATTTAATCCTCAGGCATTCGGGCTGGTACTGATATATTACAGTAGTAACTTTCGGGAAGCGTCGTTTGCCTGTTGCGCCCTTCTCGTTTTTGTATACAACTTTCCGATTGTAGTAATATACAAAGGAAAACAATATTGGTGAGCATGAATATGAAGAATTAAAATTGATTACTCCGGTTGAATGTACATTCAGCTGACTTAGTTTTTGTGTGTTTCTTTGTAGACTGAGAATTATCTTGCTGTTGGGGTTTGCTTGGGTCGGACTATGATGTGTTGCTTCCCTTGTTGTCGGAAATATATCACAGATTTTTTTTTTTTTTTATCAATTTTTCTATTTTTTTTCTACAGTAATTTACACGATCGAAAATTCTTAAGTCTCGAAAAATAAAGAAATGAAAAAAAAAAAAAAAAGAATTATAAAAATGTATGTTTCTATGCTCTTTGATGGGCAAAGAAGAGTTTTTCTCACGAGATCGAAGTGGGAGTAATTTTTTGTTTTTTTTTTTTTCCTCGGCTAATGTACTTTGATCCGTGAACAGGAAAAAGTTATTTCCGGAGCGTCGGCGTTTATTGACCGAAAATGAATATCGCAAAGAGGGTATAAGAGAAACGAAGAAAGCTTTGACGCATTTACGCGAATTTTGCTCTAGTCCCGATTGCAATCAATGGAAAACGGTGCTGAGACTGAAGGATCCCGTCAGGTATTTATTTAACGAAAACTGCAAATAAGTAATATCGTTTTTGCACTAGTTACTCGTAATTAACATCCCTCGTTGCTTATTAGCTCTGCGCATGACATAGATTTGCTTACGGTGAAATGACACACCGATCGTTTGGTGAAAAATCCGTTTTCTTATTTTCTCTTGGACGTTTAATATTTCGGAAAAAAAAGGAGACCGTCACATTTTGTTCCTCTTTTAATAAAGTGAAAGATGGGATTTTTCTTTTTTCCGAAATTTTAGTCGTTTCGGAGAAAACAAGGAAAGGCTATAACAGCTCTCTCTCTCTCTCTCTCTCTCTCTCGCATTCGTATGTCACGTGGTATTCGCTGTGCGCAGAAAGCCAAGTGGCGCCGCGGCCGGCTGTACTCCGCAAATTTTGCTGTAATAGCTCTCATTTATTTACATAGACGAAATCTTGTTTGATTAATTTTAATAAACGAACGTTTATATTCGTGCCGCATAGAGTTTTTTTGAGGTAAGCTTGACTATAACTGCGTTGAAAAAAAAATAAATCGACGTATTACGATGTAATGAAAATAGGTTTACGGCTACTTTTCCTTCTCAATTTGAGGCTAAGCATGAACCTTGTCGGTTTTGTCATACGAACCGACAAGGCTCGTATCGAGAACAAGAAAGACGTAACTCGGACTTGATTGTAACGTAGATGAACGATTTACCCACGAAGTGCTCACTGCATATTCGGGTAGGCCAATAATGAGAGCTACTAAAAAGAAAAAAAAATAATCAATTTATTTGTATTATAATATCCTGACATGAATTTTTCATACCAGACAATATATATGCACGTTTAACCTCAAGAATTTTACTTTCTTTGTTTTTTGCACCCAACGAATCTAGTTTTTGCGCTGCTCAACTTTATAAATTGCTGGCGGAAACGCGTAAAATTTAATTTCCGAAGTTGTGCAGCGGAAAACATTCTTATATGACTTTACACAACAGTTTAAATTTTCTTTCCGCGACTTCTCTATTATATTGCCCTCAATTGCACTACGCGACTCCAGCAAAATTTGTGGCATTCTCGCCACCATGGGCGCTCTGAGTCGGTCTCAGCCGCTATAGCATGGCACTGCAAACAGCGAATTGTTAGTCCATTTTTTCTCCGTGCGTGGAGTATAGTTACCGCCCGCCCTGTAGCGAATATTCCACCGGCACAACTTTCGGGCTTTTTTTTTTGTCCAGGTTTCAGTTCTCAGACAATTTTCAACAGTTTTCAAGGTGCTAACTGTTAAATTATAAGCCAAATGGCATAAAAATACATCTAGTAAATCGTTTACGAATCAGGTAATTCGCGAATTCGATGCACTTGCCTCCAATATTCTACAAGGTTCAATATTTCCCACTATACCGATGCCATCGGAGTTCCTCATCACCTTTCACATCATCTTTATACTCCCAATCTCCAAAAAGTTAACAAAGAAGCCATGAACGTTTACAAAATTTATGAAAGGTAGTACATCATATCTAGGACCTCGAGTCATACCCCAGCAAGTTTGTGGTCCGTTATTGCGAGTATGAATAAGGATGACAAAGGTTCGACGGTTCAGAGGGTTATAGAAATCCGTGCGGAGGTGCTCTTGCAAGAGACATTCCTGCTCAAAGCCACCTAGCTGATATGTGTCGCACTACAAAAATCTTTATACCTAAATTAACGCTATAAAATTTCCCGATCTTATATCTTTCTCAGATAATTACAATAGTTCTTCTAATCCGGAAACATGAACTATATGCTAATCGATATTACATCATCAATTTCCTATAACAAATTTAAAAAAAGCTATCGTTCTCAGCCGCTATAGTATGGCACTGCACACAGCGAATACCTATCATTTCGCATTAATGCCGGGTTATTAAAACAAAATGTATTCGTACCACTATCCGTTTCTATTACAATCTTTTTTACGCTGATTTATAGTTGGAATTGTTTTGTAGTATGAAAAATTCGCAGTATCCGATGTCAATTATTTGGTAGATGAAAGACGAATTTTTGAATGTACAAATTTTTGTAGAGACGTTTGCCGACACTTTTCTGGCTGGCTAATGTATTTTGATGAGTGATGATCACATGAATGTGCTTGGTGGAAGGTTTTTTTTTTTCATTAGAGGTACTTTTTGGGGGTTGATATCGTAACTGTGTATGGTTGAGTCCGCTAGATCGCGCAAAATTTTGGTTTCTTATTGAAAAAATCTGAGCATTCAGATAAAAAAAAATTGAAAGGAATGATAAAATATTGAGGCGCATGAAAAATCGCTGTTTTTTTTTCCCTCGAAAAACGCGTTTTTAAGGTAGATCCCGAGGTGCCAATGAAAAATAAAAAATTGATTCGCAAAGCTGAGAGTTTTTCACCTAAGAAATATATTTTTTCACATTTTTATCGTGACGCTAAAGATACGATAAAAATTCGCATTTTAATTTTGTTCTTAAAATTGGATATCGGCATTCCTCGTGAATGGCACACGTCCTATCGGGCTAAAACTTGGTGAATTTACCAATTTTGGTGCACAAAATGTAAGGCAAATCAAATTTTTAGGGCCTAAACATTTCTTTTTTTTTTTGAGAAAAAGAATATTAAAATTTCGGTCGTTGCTATTGCGCCTTACGGTAGATCGTATATTTTCTGACCAGTAAGCGCAGCTAATACGTTTACTTTGTGAACAAATTATCGTAATTCGTAAACAATATCTTTAGAATGCCTCGTGTGAAACATGGAATCGATTTATATTGCAGCCTGTAATTTTCGGCTAAATTTGCAATTACATCGGAATGCATCTCTCGCACTGCTTCGCCTACAGCTTACCTTTAAAAAAACAAAAAAGAAAAAAGTAATTTTACGGAATTGGCCACATATTGGAGCTCGGACGTGGTATCAGCATAGGCTTATCTCACCCGCTTCTCATCTCCCTCGGTCTCCTCAATTCAAAAGCTTCTTCCGATTCATCACAATTGATTCGTAGGTTTGCAAAATTTATGGAAGGTGAGGGACATTTGTTGGACGATGAGACCTACGAGCACGATGCCGAGCTCACCCGACTTATAGAAGAATGCGAATATACGGACGATGATGACGACGACCCCGTGGAGGATTACTGAACACCCATCGTAATCATCGATTATATTTATATGTATTTATTTTTACGTAAGTTTTTCGTTTTGTTCATAGCTACGTAGTAGTTAATTTAATTTATGGCCTTCGATAGATTGCATATTTTTCATTACATTCAGGCATTATTTATTTTTCCATTGAACTCGCGTAATTCATTCACCGAGTACTGCTACGAGAAATTAGCATTCTCGATTGGATAATCATAGAACGAATTTGATTTTAAATGTTGATAAAATTTAATTCGAATCAGCTCATAAATGATCATTGTAAAGGGCTCAATACTTCGCCGAAAAAATATCCGTTCAAAATGTATTTAATTTATTTTAACAAAAAGTCGAAAGAGTCCGAAAAATATAAATTCTATTTTCGCAAGGGCTTTTCTCACTTTGACCACTGAATCTTCCAAATACTTTGATCGCTCAATTTCACGATAACACACACACACACACACACACACACATACACATTTCAAACATTAAATCTCTATTTTGTAATATTATTTAATCTGATTTAGGATTATAAAAATATGAGATTGGTTATAAATAGATAACTAACGACTGACGAATATAAATATATCGGGGGCATTGTAAATTCGAGGTATATATAAAGTATCTAAGGCACCATTCGGACGTATGACGCATCATCAAACCTGATATAATTGGCAGTGTAAATATCTACCGAAGTATATTGGATTTGAAAGATTTGTCATTTCTATCGAGAACTTACCGATATTCTCACGCAATTGACATGAGAAAATTTATGAAAAGATGAAACTTTAAGAAAATTGAAAGAAAAGAAAAAAATACAATTTTACTCGTGGTATGGTAAACGTTCCAATGGCCGGACCTTTACCTTTTCATGTATATATGAGAGAATACCGGCAGAAATCGGTAGAATTTTGTTTGATTCTCGTTTAGTATCGCTCCAGTTGTAATCTTGAAAAAAAAATTCTAATTATAATGTTATTCGAAGAATGTCACGCGTTGCTATCGATTAGTCCGGATTCACGTAGTTTTACAGTTTAACGGGCGCGTGAAATCTTCTTGCTTTTGTCGTTCTCGATGGGCGGAGGTGGCCCCTTGGCGCTCTGATGGCGGTTGTACACGCTAAACGAACGAGTAATTTGTTTATTTAAAATAATTTCACGGATATCGGATACGCATGACAATAAACGCCAATTTACAAGCCGCGGTGTATTCGAAAATCGCGGATACGCTAATTTTTTCTTCTCCTTATGCCCGCGGCTGCACACAAACGTGGGTTAACTCCTGGATACGGGGGACAAATTTTGACCCCGGAATTGAACTATCAAATGTTTCATAGAAATTGAATATATACAACATAGAAAAGAATATATACAACATAGAAAGAAAAAAAAAAAAAACAAAAATGAATAACTAGGTCCGTTCGTTTAATCGGATGTAGTGTAACTCCACTGGTATCCGAATTGATTGCGAGAATGAGAGGCTAGCTTAAGGATTTTCTATGCAGAAATTTACCATATTCGTGCATTAAAAGGGTTCGAAGTAGCATCGAAATATATTCGCGCGACCTTAAAGGAGTGTTTTATCCAGGCAGAAGACAGAGAAAAGCGAAATTTTAAGATTTTTCTTTTTTAATTGTTAGCGCACATTGAAACAAGAGTTTTTTTTTAAATTTGAAAAAGTAACGCTTGCAAAACAATTGACAAATTTTTATCCTCAAAAACTTCATGAATGAATATTTTTACATAAAAAAAAATACCAAACGTTATTCAAATGTTACTTTTTTTAAATAAAAAAAAAAAGTTCTCTACGATGTTACGCTGATGATACGTTTTTTTTTTTAATTCCAAGAAATTTGCTTTTTCACAGCCTACCGATTGGGTTTAACTCATTCAGGAGCCGACGCAGTCAATTGCGTCGGTCTATAGCTGATTTTCCACAAAGAAATCTAATATTACGACAGTTCGAGGAGAATATTCGAATAGATACGCTGAGCTTTCGTAAAAACTACATACTCGAGAAATTTTTTAGCATCCACGAAACTCATTTTTCTTTTCCTGCGAGCGCCAGCAAACATTTTTTTTTTAACCTTGAAATTTCCTTTTTAAATATTAATCCTTTTAGAATGGCTCTAATGATTTTTGCCACGTTCAAGAGCGCATGGTATTTTTAATTGAGCACAATAATTATAATACTAGATCACGGGGTGAGGTACCTCGTGATCTAGTATTCATTAATTAATGCGAAAAAATACTCACTATTTGTATGTCTCAGATCGAATATAATCCATAACATGTGAAATACCGACTTGGAGTTGATCGCCGATCGGTGTGACCCAGGGATTGAATTCCATTCTGAATACGGCTTTGTTGCTCATCAGATCCAGATTACCTGCGAGATTGCTGGCAAATTAATACCGTATTTACACGGAAATAAGCCGCACCTTTTTTCGTTTTTTTTTTTTTTTGAGGGTTTTTGAGATTTTGAGAGGTTGAAAAAGTGAAAAAAGCTGCGGCTTATTTTCGTGTAAATACGGTAAAACTTTTCCCGACTGGATGCACGAGTATGCGGCAGTTCACGAAAAAATAATTTACCAATTTCCGGTGGCAGGACGGTCAAACGATTGCCTTGAATGTGGAGCTCGCGAAGTCGACTGAGATCGCCAATTTCTTTGGGCAACTCGATGAGATCGTTTTCCCTCAGTACCAGCTGGCGAGGTTAATGCAAAAGTTAAGATATAACCGAGATACGTAACAGCAATTCATTATTTCAATTGCTTACGATTTGAAGATTCTTCAGTTGTCCTATTTCCGGTGGAAGATACTCAAAATCATTGTCCGCCAGATACAAAGCCCTCAAAGTTTCTAATAGATTTAACATATATCATTAACGATCATACGGACAAGACTCAATACGTATCATTATATTAATATTATTTTTCTCTACCCATCATGAAAAAGTTTCCGGGCAATTGTTTCTCGTTCAGATTATTATACGTCAGATCGAGAACTTCGAGAGCAGGAAAAGCCCCGAATCCACGAGGAAGAACATCCAATTTGTTCATACTAAAAAAAAAAAAAAAAATATCGAAGAACAACCGTGACGTAATCTTCGTAAAATATTTTTTCACGGATGATCGATGTTTTGCGTGCATGATAATTGTACAACTATATAATACGTATCCATGATACGCGATAGATAAATGTGCCTTATATCCAGGATTATTTGTAACTTTTTTTTTTTTTCCAATTGTGGGATTCACGGAAATTCGCATTTTTTAATTTACTTTTTTTTTTTTCGTTGCAACGAATTAGTTGAGACGTGACGCTTTCGTTAATGATGACTCGATGACGTACTATCACACGGCAAATCATCTCACGATAAATAACTCTGCACCATGACAAACATACACGGAAAGAATTTTTTATTAATTTTTTACTGTGAAATCACAGTAACTGTGCGGGCTAACCCATAATTTTCCAAAATTTAGGAAATAAAAGGTAAATTTTCATGGAAATAAGTCAGAATTTACTGTCGGGTGACGTAAATTTGAAATGTTTTCAAGAATTTTTACTGAAAAAATCAGTAAACTTTACCTAAATATAAACATTTTATACTTTTTGGTACACTTGTCCCCACGTCAAAATTTTAAATGTAATTTTTTACCGTGATTTCACAGTAAAAAATAATAAAAAATCTTTCCGTGTACAGCAAATATGTATGCAAGTACTTTATTAATGTCCGCAACTATATCTACGAATGTCGCATGAAACTTCGGGAAATAATATTATATGGGCCATTCCACCAATTATCAACCAATGAACTCGAAGCTAAAACCTTAAAACGATTATCTGCATTTGTCAGTGATTGAAAAAAAAAAAAA
Source organism: Rhorus exstirpatorius (assembly GCA_963564615.1). NCBI lineage: Eukaryota > Metazoa > Arthropoda > Insecta > Hymenoptera > Ichneumonidae > Rhorus > Rhorus exstirpatorius. The sequence continues at coordinate 20,112,379 of OY751319.1, read as the reverse complement.
CTTTTTGTTTTTCTTTTCATTCATAAATTCCTAATCATTCGATATGATCTCAAAACTAAAAATTATGTAAATTGAGTGTCCCCAACGCGGTCAATCTTCACGGGGTATAAATTATAAAAAGAAAAAAAAATATTTTCACTTGAAACTATTTTAAGGTCCACCGGATTTTTGATAATTATAAATACTTATATGGAATGTATGTAATGTTCATCGATAAGAGACTATGCAGTAGAAGGTCGTCTCAATTTGACCATTGAACAATCGTTTCAATTGAGTAACGATTGGACAATTTATCCAGGTGGATTACCCAGTAATCGACATTGGATCGGTAAACGACACCCCAAACGGTAGCTCCACGTGTGCGAGAGAAACTCAAATACATATATATATATGCAGATTATACATGTATATATGCAGATATAAATTTTTACATGCTGTCGATGATTGGTCCGATGTCGATTAATTAGTATCTACTCACCCAACGTTGAGAATCCTCAGCTTTGGCATCTGTGATAATGAAATCGGTAGTTCGATAATATGATTGTTGAAGAGATTCAGTATCTCCAAGTTGACTAGATTCGCAAGACCCGGTGGCACGACTATAAAATTCGAAATGCGTCGATGATATATTTTTTTCTTTTCTTTTTTTTTTTTTTTCACGTTGCGAAAGAATACAAAAAATATAAATTTTTAATTGGAAATAATGAGCGTAGAAGAGTGCTGTTTATTTTTATTTTTTGGTTCTCATTCAAAGACATTTTGTAAAAATTAATAAGTAGTATTCGCTGCATTATTAAAGGGAAACTGAAATTGTCAAGTCAGGCATTTATCAAAATATCTAAACGGGCATTCGCGCACTTGTTATTGAATCCGAAAAAGTAAGAACAAAACATTTCAAATAAAAAAAAGTGTATCATACGTTTGAAGTTTTCTTGTTTACAAAGCGTTTGGAGCGTGATAGCGATTTCTTTCAGGATTTTTGGCATTCGTACAAAGAACGCCTGGAATCGTTTTTATTCTTTCAACATCCCGAATTATCGAAAAAAAGTCCATATTTTGCCTTTTTGTTCGTGGATTTCGCATTATAACCGACACACGAATAGTTTGCAATTCTGCTCTTTTAGATCTTTTGACAAATGTAAGACTTGGAAATTTCAGTTGCACATCCCTCTGATAGCACGAAATTTCATAATACGCTGTATTCAATATTTGAAAATATTTCTAATGAAAAAAATGTAGCTCAATTCGTATCGAATTATTATTGACATTCTTTTTGACCTCGTACACATGCAAATTATTCCATTAAATTCAGAAAAACACAGAATTGGCACTTTGCCGTGACCAATTATCTCCAATGGGCATTTTGCATGGAACCCTTTCCGAAATTACCGGATGTATTATATATAAACAAAAAAAAAATCAGTTCAATTACCTTGGATCTTGTTATGACTCAAAGTCAGTCTTGTAATGTTCAGCATATTCACTGAAAGAAATAAACGAAAGTTTATAGAGAAAGAATCTTTACGGGTTAAACTATTCATCTGTTTTTAAGATTTTTTAGCAATAACTCTAGAGCCTCTCAAATTATTTAGGCTCCTATACCTGGGAATCATTATTGGGGATGGGGCCAACATATTTAAGGAGAGAAAAAAAAAGAAAATAAAAATTCGGAAACGCCCTTAAACTAGACAATTACTAAATCTTATAGTACGTATAGAATTGATGCACGCGATCCATAAGATTAAGCTCTTTTCCAAAAACTCAAGAAACTATATTATATATACTATTTATTACTATATTGCATACTCAAGAAACGATATTACATATAAAAATGAAAAAAACGTTCACTCTCGCCTAATTGAATGATATTTTGGCCACGAAATACGTAATTAGGTAATCTCAAGATTGTTGCAAAGTCAAGTCCATGATTTCTTCGTGGTGCTTTCGAGCTTTTAAAATGAGGGCGAGAAATCGCGCCGTTTCAGTGACGCGTACAAAGTTTTTTTCCGTGGAAAAGGCGCAATTACGCCTCGAATAACGAATCAACGAAGAATATTATTTTCAAGCAAAGTCTGGAGACCAAAAGTACGAGATAATTGTCAAAGTACGTTGCACATTATAATATGCGAATACGTTTATTGAAATAAAAAAAAGGTCGCAATTTGTTATTGAATGATGCAAAGTGGCGCGCATGCGCAACCGCGCCTACAGTGTGGTCCGATGAGGTAATGGCCGCGACGCTGCCTCTATACGGGAGACAAAACAAAAAAAAAAAAACCAGTCGCGACAACATGCCTAATTTGGCATGAGGCGCATGCTGCCGGACAAATAGGGAGCACAATATATACTCACGCAATCCTGGCACCTCCTCGAACGTTGATATGCCCTTGTCGGCGAGATCGAGCTCGGGATTTTGAATTTCCCGAGCCTCATCGAGGACCTTCTTTGCTTTTGACATCTTCCCGGCAGGAATACACGATACTGGGGCTTGGTTCATTGCGCGCGCGCTTGATAAAAAAAAACACGTCAGGATCTTTAAATATCGCGTGCGCTCCCTTCTCCAACGACACGCTTCAACTGTGCGCGCGTCTCTCTCTCTCTTGGGAGGTCTGCCTGTTTCATCAGCCGGTCCCGTTATCCGACGAGGCGAACAGGAGTAGAGAATATAAACGGGACGCCCACGCGCTACTTGTTCAAACGATAATTCCGTCAGATGGCACGATTTGTACCTAAATCTTCGAAGTCGCGCGCTGTGGGTTTCCGGAGTCGTCGGTATAGTAGGAAATATTGAAATTTGTAGAACATTCGGGACAAGTGCATCAAACTTGCGGATATACGATTAGGAAGCGATTCTATACATATGCTTATCGGTATTGGGCTCCCAATGCAATAGTTAGCACCTCGAAGACTCCTAAAAATCGTCTGAAAACTGAAAACTGGACTCAAGTTACGTCTTTTGGGCCTGAAAGTGGCGCTTGACAAGCTCAGCTCAGATGGCAGCATCATCGATCGCGCCTTTTGGCGGATTTTTTAAATGACATAAAGATGTAATTAGAATAAAATGGTTCAAATATTTATCGTGGATAGTGCCACAATTACAAGCAGAATTGAAAAAACGGGGAGCTGCAATAAAAAGGAAAAAATAATCATTTGATAAAAAGGTATATACGTAACATTAAAAATATCATTTTTGGTACACAAATAAAAGTATAAACTCACAAATTGCATCACGAAAATGTCTAGAAGATTAATGAAATATATTTTTTTCTTTTTGATCGTTCTTCTACGATGACAATGATAGTTTTCAATTATCAGATGCTCCGATCATCAGTAATTATCCTGATCCAGAATTCTGGTGTCCGAGTGATATACCGATTATCGCGACGTCAACGCGTTTTTCGTCTTTGGGAAACGAAAAAATTCCCACTCCTTTACACAGCGGAACAAAACAATTACGCATAATGGGTTAATTCAATTTAATTATCCGCTAGTGTTTTAATTTAGGTACACCTTGCGTTCGAACGCGCCGAGTCCTTTCACTTAAACCTCACCTAACCTGACGTGTTACATGTATAATATCGTTTAATTGTATCTTACCCAATCACACGTGAACCGCGCAAATAAATGAAAATATTAAATCTGTGTTTTATTTTGAATTGATTTCGTAACATTTTTTAAATTAATTAGAGCTTCTTTTTCATTACAAAGGTTTATTTAAATAAAGACGATTCAAAAGGTCCGCTAAAAGGCGCAATCTATGATGCTGCCACCACGCAGTGCGGATGGCTATTATCCGCGCAGCATTATCCACGACTACTTGAAATTTTCGAACAAATGCCATTTCTCTAATTTTCCACCTTCGGGAACCAAAAAATACTCGTTGGTTAGGGTTATTATCCGTATAGAGCCTAATTGCTAGATTTTTCGAAATTAAGCCACATACAGTCGGACCTCAGGCACTGACGAACCCCTCGCACTGATGTCAGCTGTGTGCTTTGGGCAATGCCAAATCGCTATTTTATCGCCAGTACCGGCTACGATCTGAAATCCCACGATTTCAAGAAAGTATAGGTGCATCGTACCTATACTTTCTTGTATCGCGGTCGCAACTGCGGCTGGATTAAATGTATGGATTATTATGGATTAAAGTATCTCGTTCCCGATGAAACAGCTGAATCAGGATACTCACAATGTTTCTCTCCGTGTCAATAGGTGTATACTTAGATATGTCTCATTACTCGATTAGCGCAGTATTAAAAAAAAAAATCCTCATTTGCCGAAGATTTAGCCCGAGCATTTAATCAAGGAGAATAAATAGTAATGATCTGTGCTACAAACTTGTAGTCGGTGCAGTTCAATGTGGTTGATTGAATTATTATGGAAATGAAGATGAGAAATCCCGCCATCAGCGCCCGGAATTTCCGCTTCTCGATCGAATTTCAGGAAATCAATAACGTCGAGACGAATTTGGCACTTGATCGGAGGTCTCGGCTCTCTGTGTCCTCGTTCCATTTTACTCCTCTCTCAGAGTGGTAGTGAGGCGTCGTAGTAACACCACACTATTACAGGGTGCAATTTAAGAATCATGCAGTGAAGGCGGAGCAGGCGAACGGGACGAAAAATTCGCATCTTGGGTTGGCAGAATCTCTCGTGGTTTGTCGGGCATATCGTCCCGGTACGCCGTTATGATATAATGCATGCCCGTACACATTGGAGCGAATTATCCGAGTCCCAACAGCTTCTGTTTTCGTTGTGATGAGCCCGGATGCAAGGATGAGAATTAAGGGGGGGGGGGGGGTGAGAAAGCTGCCGTAGAGTTGCTCGTGAGCGAGAAAGATAGCGCATTAACGGCATAGCCGCCCGTCATATCAAGTGTGCTGGCAGGTGTTACACGAGAATAAACTGTAAGTTTTGGGATCATCCAACGAGCGAGAGGAAGGCAGAAGAAATTTGTTTTCATTTTTTTTTTTTTTTTTTCTGTTCGCTTAATTTTATTCTTTCTCCGACGTCTTTTGCACCGTGTACATATCTTTGCGGAGCGATAACATTCTCAAACAGCACTTCAATCTCGGTCGTCCGGAAAGTTTTCATGCTGCGGTGCAAGATAAGGCAAAAGCAGAGGATGCTTGATCAAACCGAAGCCGCTTAAAAAAGAGTAACGTCAAGATGGTAAATTAAATTACATGAGCGTCGATCGACCGAGAAATACGGATAAATCGCAAGAACTGCTCTCTGCTTCAGCGGGAGAATCGCATGCCTTTGAACCACCCGTGCAGAAATTTCGGTCGGGATCCAGGTGGATTCTGAGAAGGATCCCTATTTTCTGATAGGGATCCAGCTGGTCATCGGATCAGATCCCATGACTGAATGTAACGTTTGCACATTGGAATCCGACAGGGACCCCTGACTGGATTCCAATTATGGTATCCAGTCAAAACCCGATCAAAATGTGGTTTAATCTGGCATATATACAAAATCCCGAATAAATATTTATCTTCCGCAATTCAGGTTATAGGCAATTGTTTATTATTATCTGAGCCATAGAAAAAATTTAAACAAAAAAAAACGTCGACACCGGGGTTTGAACCTACGACGTCTCACTAGCCCTCGTTTGCGTATTGGACCCGAAATGAATGACAAAAAAAATTATATTTTATGAACATTAATGTTTTTGACATTTTTTATTGATTGTTGTTGTTCCGAGGATGATTCCGGTCGTTGAAAATTTATTTGCTAACCCGGAAAATGATTTAAGGACAACCTACCTACCTATCTGCCTACTTAATGAACTAACGCTCTAACCACGACGCTGTCGAATGCTTGTACATTTACTTCATAAATATCTTCTATACACTATACATGAGGCTGAAGCTAGCAGCGCTAGCGAGAAGCCAAAATTCAGAAAAGAATACGCATGACGGGAAAACTCTGAAAAAATTAAGAAGTATTGTCTATCGATCCTGGAACACGATCGCGTTTCAACTTTTGAGTGGACGGACTCCGTCGTTTATTTGTTTGTTAATTAACAATGGCTGCTGATAATTAAATTCGCACACATGACGGGAAAAATGTGGAAAAATTCAAGAGTAATGTCTATCGATCCTGAAACACGATGGCGTTTTAACTTTTGAGTGGACGGACTCCCTTGTTTATTTTTTTGTTCATTAACAATTACTGCTGATAATTAAAATCGCACGCATGACAAGAAAAATCTGAAAAAATTAAGGAGTATTGTCATTTGATCCTGAAACACGATGGCGTTTCAACTTTTGAGTGGACGGACTCCGTCGTTTATTTGTTTGTTAATTAACAATAACTGCTGATAATTAAAATCACACGCATGACGGGCAAAATCTGAAAAAATTCAGGGTTATTGTCTATCGATCGTGTTCCAGGCTCGATAGAGAATACTCCTAAATTTTTTCAGATTTTTCCCTTGCTTGTTATTCTTTTGCTAAAATAGGAAATCATTAGTCTCAGGGAAGTATATAAGCAAATTTATTCACCTTTAACAATTTTGCCGCTATGACTTTATGCAAAAAAAAAAACGCAAAATGTTATTTATTTATTTATTGTGGGTAAAGATTGATGCCAATGACGCCTTTTTACACGTGGCATACGTGTTTCGATGGAAATCAGTGACTAAAAGGCTTCCACTTAAGCTACAAAGTACCCTCTTTGGGAGGATGTCTTTTTTTAATCAAAACTTCAGTTGTAAGGGATGGGAGCATGAAAAATCAAAATTTGTTTATTTTAAACATCCTAGTATACACACAGACTTAAAAGTCTCTATGGAGCATGAAAAATGCACAAAAGTGGCTCGTAAATGGCTTTCGCCACACTGCTAAGTGGTTAAGGTGGTGGAGGTTCTCGATAATGGAAAACCATGTAATTATAATTAATATATAGTAATAATAATAATAACGGCATTAACCACCACCACCACCACCACCACCACCACCACCACCACCACCGCCACCGCCACCGCCACCGCCACCGCCACCGCCACAACCGGAATATGACTGGGCATTTCGCAAATTAAAATTCTTCGATTATCCCATTAAATCATCGGAGGATATTCGTCTTGAGGAGCTCGCAACAAATCCTGATTCAGAAAAAACGTGAGATTGGAATTTATGTCTACGCTCGGGACGCAGTTGCACTTCGGATCGGGATTCAATCGGTACACCCTGAAAGAAAGTGGCGCCATAACTTACAAATTTTGTCACATCCACCAATCCGATTACGAAACGGATACCATATATTAGATTCCTATGGGGATACCGGTTTTGGGGAGTCCATGGAAAATCCCGATCGGGATATGGTCGGACTTGGGGTATCCCTAAAAAATTTCTGCACGGGTGGTGATCAATAGTTTCACTGCTGGATTCAGTTCCACTACTGATACTATTCCTGTAAAATAGTAAGCTCAACGTGCCCACTTCATTATTCGGTCCAGATATAAGTCCACTGTGAAATAAGCATTTGTTATATCCTCATATAATATGTACGCCAATTATCGGTCGTAACTCAACCGAAATTAGGGCCATAGTCGACATATTATTTACTTCTTGATAATTCGAAGCAATATTGTAGTTACACTCTTATATTGGTCGGTATCACATTCAATAAAATAATGAAAAGACAAAAAAAAAAATAGCCATGAATCAAATGTCGGCAAAAATTCGAGCCAGAGATGGCCTCATATACTGGGCCTTTTTTATTTTCAGTTATCTCATCAAATAAAAATTCCAAATTGGGACCTTTTACGTAAATGACCTGCCAACGTACCTAAATCAATATGAATAACCGACTCAATGGTAGCTTAAACACATTCAGGAGCAATTATAATTACCAGCATGACAATTTACTACAACAAATACTAATTTTCTTGCTCATGAAGTACCCTTCTTGCACTGCAATAGGTTACTAAAAACGGTTACTAAAAATGGCATGACCTCTGGAGAAGTAAATACGGGGATTTCGTGAGCTCTGAATACTTTAAATTTAGTCCAAGTAAATTTACCCACTTGAATGAAAATCCAGTTATTTATATGAATGGGGATATGTTGCTTCACTTGCATCATACTTGAGTATTCTGCAGAAGTTATATTATATTAATGGCCCCTGCCACAAGAGCTATAAGCAGGTGCATAAGGTAGGAATGTTAGCCACAGACATCGACGTACAAGCTGGCCAAAATGACATGATTATTTCATACACATAATTCCTTCTCTTTCAATACTTCCTCTTTACACTTTCTTGTAGCGAGCTTCGCTTATATATGATTAATGGACGTGTTATATATGCCGATGGAACGTGATCGAACAAGAGTTAGTTGAACGGAGCGACGAAGTAGCAATTAAGCGAGCCAAAACGATTAGAAGGCGGTACACGCACGTGCATACCGGCTAACCAGCATCTATAAGCCAGCTCCAGCCAGCTATAGCTGTCGAGTTCCGTGAGCCGTGAGTCGCAATACTATATAGTTACAAGGCTACGGCTTTCAATGATTACCGTCAAATTATTACCACTGTGTGGCGCCAGTTACCTCACTCTTTTCTCTATTTACAACGGAAATATAAGAGACACGCGGTGTCCGAATATAGCGACAAAGTGCAGAAAGCGGATTACGTATACGAATGAATTCGCGATGAGTCGAATTCAACTTTCTCCTCTGTCATTTATATAGTTAGAAGAATAGAATAGCTAGAAGCCATTGTCCTGGATTTAAACCACAGTTAAACTTCAATCAGCTAATTCAGCAGTTTCAAATCTTAAATAAGCATTAAAAAACAAACTGACGCTTTTGAAATAAAAACTTGTACTTAGAGTGTTTCCGGTTCATTACTCCGGGCGTTGTTCCGTCGAAATTGTCATCCTACTTGAACTGGAGATTTTAACTGAGACTTAACTATCGACCTACCTAATAATTGAAATGCTACGAACTACACTATCGTTTCATTATTTTTTTTTTACTCAAGTGAGATGTATTTTAGGTAGACTAACACATTGGAGCACGTTGAAATTACAGATGATAATGCATAATTGATAACCTGCATATAAATGAATAAATAATTAATAACTGAATAAATCAATAAATATATACACAAATGCGTGAACAAATTTTGTATACCCGTCTGGCTGTCAGACTTGAGTAAATGCTTTGCAAGTCCAGGTTGATACGATCATAGTTTTCGTGATGCAAGCCAACGGAACAATTACTTTCGTAGTCCAAGTTGATGTTAACATAATGTTGGGGATCAAGGTCGAAGAGAATATAACTATTGTAACTCTGGTTAACAGGACTAAAGTTTTAATGGAAGGACTATAGTATTTGTGCTCATGATCTACGGGATCGAATTTTCCATTCAGCTCAAAAGACAGAGAATACAAACGTGGGTATCAAAACCCAAAGAGAACAGAGGTCCCGCTCTCGTTAGGATCGTACCATCAAATACGCGATTGACTGAGTCTTAATGGAGTAGGATTTCCGCGGTACCTGCTTCAATTCGCCATTCGGGTTATTACTAGTGCATGGTTGTCGAAGTGAATTTGAACATGAAGAGTTTGTGCCGGTATTTCCGAAATAGTGACTGTCATTTGCTGGCTTTTCGTTGACGGCAAGATTCGTCTTTCGGGGTGTTAGTGAATCCATATAACTGGTATGCGTTTACTTGGGCATCCTTGCGAAGCTCTTTGGAAGATAGAGACTATTGGAATGAGAAAACTAAGCACACAAAAGTAACCAACATGGGTTTCGGTTGTTTAACCGCAGTAAGTTTTTGTCTTGCAGATCTTGCAATAAATGCTTTTATCTTTAAAGATAAAATGCTGCCTGTCGTTAATACTTTTCATAGTTCTGTCGGAACAGACTTTTTTGTGTACAGCGCAATTTGGAGTTGAAGTTTTACCGATTATCAGGAATGCCGTAGCGAGAGTATTAGGACATATCTTCCCGATCTCGGATATATATACACTTCGTTCCAGCTGTCCACTATTTTTTTCTCACTTACTACGATCCTATACCAATCACATACGCTTTGGCGTCAGTTATTACATGCTTCGAAGTGGAATTGATACAATCTGTCACCGTTTATCCCTACCAGTTCAAGGAATTCATTGAGCTCTTGTGTATACGAGAAAAGCCAGTAGATTATATCGGATCGTTGCAAAAAGGAAAGCCGCAAGAGCGCCTTCGACATAGAGTCTTGTGTGTCTCAACCAAGGAGCTCATGCGGTGGAATCGCACTAACTAGATATACACCGGAGATATTTCTCTGTATGCATGAGAGCTCCTACTGGAGCCAGGTATTTATGCACTTTGAAAATGGTTTTTCTGGACAAGGCGTGGTCCGTCGAACGTCTATTGGGTGAACCATATATGTTGCAACCTAAACAGTCTAATCGCGTAAGCTCGCGAATACGATATACAATTTCGCGGTCCGGGTCCGATACAAATGCCAATCGCTCTAGCAAAGTATGAACCGCCTGAGTGTGTATCATACATTATATGATGCACGGTAGTGCAATAGTGTAGACGGGCTCGCGCTTTGAGATGTATAATTAAATATCAGACGGAACGATTACGGGCGACGGGGCATAAGGCAACGGTGGCCACAAGCGAGAGCGTGGCCTCGAAGAAACAGCTAGTATGCACGCTGGATCAGCGGTGTGGCGCCAGAGTATCAATTAGCACCGAGAAGTGCGTGCACGCAGGCTCTATCAAGAGAGGATCCGGCGATGATGACAAAGACCGTGATGAGAGGAACGAGAAAAGTGTCCGGTCAACATATTGGCCATCGGTCCGTAGATGATGCTGATCCCATGTGTTGTCCATCGTGTTGGTCGATCCAATGGGGCCAGACAGTGACGAGATTGAAAACCACCGAGCGCGAGGAACCATTATAATTAACGGGCCCACTGGTGAATCACTCACTTTGCTCACTTAACGCGTCAAGTCGAACCTATTGGAGCCACGGATAAATTATACATTACCCATATATAATTATAGTTGTGGATGTGGGCAATTCGTATTAGTGTGAATCAACTACTATGGATGGGTCTAATGAGTAATTTTTTTTAAATTGTACATGATACTTAACCTGGCAATAAATGCAAAAAAGTCGGTAGTACATATTTCATTTTCCAATCAAAGGTTTAATCATTCCTACGACGCATCGTTTCCCTATAGGAGGGAAATGATTTTCCTTAAGATAGATCAGTGTCGATCCTAGCCAAAATCGTGTTTGATCTTTTTCCAATGTAAACCCTAGAGCGAATAGAGACAGCAATCAATGCATATGATTTGAGTTCCACGATTGGCTGTTGAATCTGAGTAGGCTTAAAGATTTTGGATTTGGCATGACAAGGTAAAGAATTTCACGAGTCTAAAGTTCATTTGGTATTTGTTTAGTTTGAGGGCTTTTTCGAATTTTCGTATCTTTTTTTTTCAGGCAAAAACCTTTATTGTAGCACTAATAACGATAATCAGGCAAGGTAGCTTAAAAATATATATTATATTCCTGTTTTTATTAGCATAAATGTATATTAATTATTAATTGGTGAATTTTTCTAATTTTCTCTCGACAAAAGTATTTATTTTAGCATCAACAATGATACTCAGGCAGGGAGGATAGAGGATTTGAAGGACTCGTAAAAAAATCCCCAAAAAATGAGTTTCTTTCTGATATTTGTTTGATGATCTGTATGTAATAATTAGCCCGGGAGAGGGGGGGGGGGGGGGCATTGAAAAATATGTAGCCTTCCCATTTATATTAGTACAAACCGGCAATGATGGGTGACTTTTGTGAATTTTCGTTTTTTTTTCTGCCCTGGTAATAATGTTTGATTTGAGATCAACAGTGATAAGTGGACAAGTTCAAAAAATATACGACCATCCTATTTTTTACAAGTTTAAAGTGATATTGATGAAAAAATTCTTAAGGTTCAATATTTGTTTGCTTTTCTGTGGACAATAACCTGGGCAACAATGATAACTTATGAATGGGTACTGAAAAATATGTGAAAGTACAGTTATAGAGATAATTCAGGTGTCCCTTAATTTTTTCAGGCTCGCCCAGTGCTCTTATAGCACTCTTGTACAGTACTCTATCCTGTCTGCCACATATGCAGACCTGGTGGGTGTACGATAAAATCTGTAAATGACCATTTTCTCTGTAATTTTTCAAAGATGTAATTATGTAATAATTTCATTGTCAGGAACGTATATGAGTGCATAAGTGATGCGAAAATTTAATGTCCTTTTCATTCGTGATAGATACTTTTTTTCTGTGTGTTTTACGACTACGCGTACTTCAAGCATGCGACAAGGATATATTGGTGCGCTGCGCTGCATGGGCGCTCTATGCGCCTGATTACTTTGGCAATTAACAGCAGTGCAGAGAAAGTATCGTTTGGAAGAATCACCATGGCTCGGCTGTTCTAGAAATACAGTACGCTCGAGGGCTTTGCTTATGCTGTACACCTAACCCACGGGCATTAATGGTCCCATTGATTTCACCAAACTATAGGACCGTGCAGTATACGTAATTTGCCGAGTATAAGATTTTATCTTCTGTATAACAATGAGTTCATTCCAAGGATGAAATCAATTGTCACTTGACAGTGCGGGCCTCAGTATTTTTTTTTTTTTTTACCAAATACCCCCTCAGCTAAGATGGATTATGATGAAGCGAAGAAAACAATGGGGAGACATGAATGAACAACTTTCAAATCTCCATTCTGTTTCCGTTTGGCAGACTGTATGAATTTCACGAAGTTTGAAGGGATATGAGCACGATTGGGAATGAGGAATTAGCTGAAAAGTCGCGGTTACCAAGTGCGCGGAGAGTGAACTGTGCGGGAGTAGCGGGCTAACAAGAAAAAGACGTATACCAGCAAAAGAAAAGAACGTATACCAAAAATTTGCGTTCCTCTCAATTTTATACTTCAGCTCAATCCTTGAGATATTGTTTTTTGTAACAATTTCAATCGGAAGAGTTCAATGATAAATTAGTTTTCTCAAGATCATGTGAAAGTGCTGAGGAACTCGATGGCATCGGTATAGTAGGAAATAATGAAACTTGAAGAACATTCTGGGCGTTTGAATCAGCTTCGCGAATTATTCGATGTATTTGAGTATAGGGATCCTCATTTAACAGGCACTTCAGAAACTCATGAAAATCGTCTGTAAACTGAAAACTGGGCAAGGAAAGGCAAGGAAAGCCTGAAAGTGGCCCCAGTGGAATATTTGCGAACTATCTACATGAAAAATTATCCGCGGTGGATAGGGTTTTTATCCATTTAGCAGGTATAATTGCCAGATTTTCCTAAATGTTATTCCGTGTCTATTTGGAATGTTTTAAGCACTTTAACAACCAAGTCTCGATATTTTTTCCCATAAAAGCAGAGAGCTCCCTCCACAAGCAAACAATAAAGGTTTTATTTAATTTGCTGCTTCCCAATAAAGCTTTGCATGCACACCAGCGAGATATAGAGTCAGCGGAGGCAATAGGATTTCTAGGGCAATTCCAATCAACTCTTTCACTTTTAATTTTTTTTTTTTTGTAGAAAATGGAGATCAAGATCGCGAAATAAATTCAAAGTACCCTAGTCCGATGGCGTATATATACTCATGCACGATTTCTGCACGTAGCACATTATACTATTGGATATAAGGCACAGTGCACTTTTATTGGTCTACATGCCGTCACGTACGTGAGAGAGCAGCAGCGAGCATACCGAATGAAATTATTGTTATTAGGCCGCCGGTACATCGGTATGGTATTTCTCACGAGTCTCGAAGATGGTCGATTGGAGCGTGGGGAGCACACATGTGTACACTCACACGGAACACACATCCGCGGAGACGATACAAAGCCGTCAGAAAACAGTCTTGAAAAAAAGTGCGAAAACTTTTACACATTTTTGAAGAAGTATTTTGAAAGAGTTATAAGTGTGTCCATTGTAGAGTTTTTTTGGAAGCCCGAAAAATTAATAATTAAATATGGCTTCTTCAAGTAAGTTTTTCCAATGGAATGTGGAGATTAAAAAAAAATAGATCCAGAAAGGAAATGAAGAGTATTGAAGTCACTTCAACCCGTTAGAGTGAACACACTAAGCATCAAGCCTTTTGGATCTTCCATGTGTTCTTGAGAACATATAGGTGCTTGTACAAGGACTTGTAAAATATCAAGACCTCATGTGAGAAAATTTTATGGCCATCTTCCTCGTTGAAGCTTATCTAGCCCCAAGCTCGTAACTGATAGTCCATACGCTCTAAAGAGGTCGCGTCGTTGCGTATGTGACAAATCGTCTGTGATACTGTGACATTGCCTGAATTAGGAGTATGAATGAAATTTTGTTTTTCAATCATTGGGGCGCATAATGTAGTGTAAGTAAAAATAATGAGGACGTATTTTTTATTTTTCGTTAAAAATGACAGATGCACCTGTTATGGGCAATTTAATTTCACGGATTTTGATATATATAGATATAGCGTAACATGTGTGACGCCATAATGTTATATTTTTCAATTTGTTATATTAACGGCAATTTTTATTCAAATAAAAAAATAAAAGATACGTATTAAATATTTTTTTCCTAAACTGCCAGATTTTGAAATAAAAAAAATTTCATTTATAAATGAAATTATAAATACTCCCAATTGCTGTATCGTATACTTGAACGATCAAACGAACTCACCTGAGTAATAGTCGATCAACCTCATATAAAAAAAAAACCCTCTAAAAAATCATTTTAAAAATTATGTAAAAATTTTTTCTTGTATTCGAAGACTTAAAATGGATGTCAGAAAAAGATGTCATCAGCTCCCCCGCTGCAGCGCCCAGTCCAACAAGCATACGCAGGACTATTGATTCCATTGCTAACTCCGGGGATGCTCATATTTTTTGGTTAACGACCCTCGAATTCTCATAAATTTACATTTTCAATTAACAATGATATACAATTTATACTTTGGATCGTCTTATTGATTTTTCCACAAGCGTTTATACCACTTTTAATTTTTAAAGTAGATGAGTTTGTTGAGAAATAAGATTGTTAATTAAGCAGATGGTGAAAATTAATTCTATGAATGTCCTATTTGTTAAAATACATTATCACCTATATCGGATCACACTCTGAAGATTCGAAAAAACAAAATTTTCACACTCGAACTGTCTGCCGTTGTTGTGGGACTCAATTGTTATTTAACACTAGGATGACACTTACACTCAGTATCGCCTTGCTCTCTCATAAGCCTGTACAATATTCAGTTATATATGCGTGATTTTTGAGATACACCTAATTGTTAATCAAGATTGAAAATGAATCCGAATGAATGGCAAAATTAAAATATGAAGTATTTTTTAGAACTAGTGTAATAAATACATTCATAAGTAATACAAGTTGAAAGTGTGCGAGATCGTTTGCGTACATGCCACCTGTGAAGCCTGATGTGACCTACACCGTGATAAAACAAAACAAAAAAAAAAACTCGTCGTCGAATATGCTCAAGTGGCGTATGTAAAAGTGAAGAGTGAGCCGGAAAGAAACAGCGAAAGTGGAAAGTATACTTACCTCGTGGTTCCTTTGGTTACAACGAAAGATTAGCTGTTCCTGCTCTCTTCGTTATATCGCACATGCATATCAGGTTGTTAAGGTGACTGGCCGATGATCAATTAAGGAAATCAGAGATTTCATTACATACCGGAATTTCAAAGAACTTATTTCTTTTTAATTGAAGTACATTAACGGTAACTCGTTCAATAACGTTTTCTTAATTATTATTTACTTAGTTATTCAATACTTAATTAGATTTTCACGAAAATGGAAATTGACCTGCAGGATGGAATTTGCGATTGCAGGATCGACCTGGCATTAGCCAACAAAAGACTGAAAAAATATATGAAATTTTCAGGAACCCAGTGCCAACGGGAGGCAAAAAAAAAAAACAAATTGTTGTTCTTAACTATGGCACTGTTGAGTTTGCAGAGTTATTTTTCGATTACATTTTTTTTTTAAATTACATATCTCATCAAACTGAAAGGTATACTTAAGCTTTACTATATCTAGCTGTATTCACTGTGTGATGTTCAACCTCTCTTTCTCTCTCTCTCTTTTTCTCTAGTCGCGTGACCCGAACCAAGAACTTATTGACGAGCAAAATGACTCAACCTGATCCCGGAGATGGCTGGTAGTGTCAGCTAAGGAGCAAGATAGTTGGAAAAAAACCAAATTAATTTTTATTCAATTAAAAAAAAAAAAAACGTAAATGATTATTTATGCTTGTCGTACACAATGATTGGCGAGAGTTTTCGGTTATGCAAAGCATATGTACCGACTGGTTGCAGATGAAGAATAATCCGTATTTTTCTTAACGATTTTAATGCATCACGGCTTATTTTGTTGCTAAAAAAATTACTCTCCGAATTCATCATGCAGATTTTATGTAGTGTGTTGCTCTTTCAGAACTCCATTAGTTTGTTCATCGAAGAATTTTTGCTCTGGTTAAACGATCGGCTGCAATTGTCAAATGATTGACCCTACCAATAATCTACGTACTGAACTCGTTAAGCGACTTTTGAAGAACAAAATAAACGGTAATGCATTATAATTACTAAAAAAAAAAAATACAGATTATTCCTTGAAAAATTCATGGAACATATTTTTTATGGAACACCATGGAAACTTGTATTTTTACCAGTTGATTAGTTTCCAAATCTGTCGTTATTAATGTCCCTTTAGATTAAGAACACATGCTGCAATACAATTCAACCTACACTACTGTTGATTAGTGCCCTAAACTTTGCATAAACCATTGTTTAGCGCTCATTTGACTGGTGCGAAGCGCAGTAGCTACCTTAATGCTGTATATGATATATTACGATAAATGGTGTTAAGTCTAGAAATATCAACGTCTTCCCCGGAACAGTTCTGCTCATTTTATCGCAGCTTGTTTTGCCCTGGACGGGCAATTACTATGATCAGTTGATCCTCCGATTGGATCTATAACTAATTGACCGCCTTCAGAAGGTGCGACATAATATCCCTTTCTTCAATTGTCATTTACACGATTTTGACATCTGTAGCACGCTTTGTTTATCGCGATCACAAAAGATCCGGGAGCGTAATTTTACCAATTCGTTGCACACTGCAACGAGACGTATTATACCTCATCGGAGTAAGTGGTATGTTCAACTGTATATATATACTCTGTATACGGGGGAGGGGGGGGGGGGGGCACATCGATAACATCACATAATTAGTGATATGGCAAACCGAGCACCTATATGCACCCTCTATATTCGTTGCATTATTTGTCAGCGTTGAATAAGCGCGGTGACGCGTGGACGGAAAATTCTCCTAGTGAATTGTTAAGCTATTTGTGTGCCTTGAAGAGGTGTTGCATGTTATCAGTTTCTAATCTACGAAACCGGGCGCTAAGCACTTCACGATCTTTTCAAGTGATCTACTAAAAGATCTAGGAGACGATGCAATCAATTTTTCCGTGCGGTAGACCCGTGATAAAGATAGGGACTTGCTTATATCGTTGAGTATAGTCCTTCAACCGAGCACAACGAGCGATTTCGAGATCTTTAAGACCATAATACACATTTGGTATACCGGTATGTAGGATTCTAATATGTAGCGCACACCATTATCGAGCCAGTATACTTCAGCAGTTAACTCGCCAACTTCTAGCAGACTCAGTTATCGCACCCCGTCGAGCTATTGTTTTCACGATGAAAACTGCCGGCACTAATTGACGACGAACCGTCGAGAGTACTCCTGTCAAGTCCAAGCGAAAGGAAACTATGCAAAACATTGTAAATTGCACGAAAATTTGTATTCAGAGTTCTATCATTCAAACGAAACGAGCAATAAATAGATAAGCTATGCGAAGAAAGGCTTGCTTATTTGATTCATTATGAATTCTCGGCTGAAACCTGTAAGGATAAAATTAGTAACGGAATATGATTTTGTGTCAATTGATATTTTTAGATTTACATGTTTTCATACTCAACGCCAGACCCTGAGTCGAAATTTGACTTCTACTTCAGACCTTCCTTAGATTTATATAATCCTACTTCGAAGGAAACTACCTAGGAAACTACGAAGGAAAATACCTAGAACCTACATTGAACCTCTATCTCCTTAAAATTTAAGACTAAACTCTACTTTTAGGCTCTGAGCAAATGATTCAAAAAATTTTGACGCTATTCAACTTACAGCTCCTCCGTTGGCCCTGTAACTCCTTTATATAAATTCTGAACCTTTAAGTCTCCAGAGTCCGGCAAAAAAACGTGATAGCTGGTGCTCCGGCAACTTCAATTGGATCAGTTTTACATCGCCATATCCCTAAAACGATAGTCCTTGGAACGCAACGTGGTGAATCAGTATATTGGTCTCTCAATTCGTTTCTCATCTTGCTGGCTTGGGGCTATCGCCATCACGATCATCGCTTCACCTCTGAGCCTATACCACCCCCGATTCTACATCCCTCCAGGCCAAGAGACTTTCATTTAGTCGAATATCATATTTTTTAATAATATACTTAATCGACAAATCACAGCACAGATTTGAGGTTTTAATTTCTTTTTTTTTTTACTTCATTCTTTTTCACCCACCACTGACGGAAAGAGATACTGTATAGCCAATTTAAATGAAAAGCCGGATGTGGCATCTCTCAAGCCAAATAGACGCCACGAAAGCGACGAGGTGCTAAAACGTCTTCTCGTCGGCTTCAACGGGATTATAATCTTCACTTATGCGAGTAGCTACTTTCGCACTCTCATTTGGTTGCCTTTCTCCCTTCTTCTACACAAATCACTTATCGTATTCGTTTTTATTGCGCTTATTTTTTGTTTTGCCGATCGGTTCGCTCCGGAGTGAAATTTATGTTCACGGTCAAACTGAGGAAATAATGGGAGTCACGTTGTGTACTGATTGCAGTGGTGTATACTCTACGTCGTATAAATCAATGGCGTGTTATAGTCTGTAGATAAACGGAATGAAACGTAGGTAAATCGAAATTTACGAGTTTATTGAACTTTGGGAGGTTTGAGGCAAGATTATAGTGAATTTTCTGTAGATACTGCAGTTTTTCAATGTTTCGATTGATACTCGATGACATATTTACATTATTATTTGACATGGCCGCATTGCCCGTGTAAAAAAAATATCGCACGTTCAACCACCGCCCGACTAACCAAAAAGTGAACCCACTGGCATGGTCCTATATACATATTTATCGTTGATCTCATCCGTTCTACTTCGGCTTAAAAAATTAAAGGTTTGCCAAAATTGTATCAAATGTCTATTAAAACTTTGATATCAAAGTTGAACCCAGTAAATTTTTTTTAAACATTTTGAATCGAAGGTTTTTAGCTATTACCGTTGAAGATCATATAGAAGTGGGGTTTTGAGCCCTACTCGTAAAGAATATAAGTGGTGTCTATGAATGGAAGAGAATGTTACGATTAAGACTGTCGATATTTTGGGCCTGGCAACGGTCGCACAGTAGGAGTGTGGTGTACTCCGATTACGTTAATTTTCTCCCATACAATTCAATTATTCAAATATCTTTGAGCAGAAAATTACAATTTAACGAACTTTCTTCGTACATCAGCGGCAGTTGTCAAAAAGTAAACGAATAAAGAATTTTTTTGTTGATAAAAAAAAGGCCACAGTATTCGTCATTGCAATCGGCCGAATTGCGTGGGAATGCATAATAGGAGTATTGTAGCCAGTAATTAAGAAGAACAAAATATTTGCTGTAATTCATTAAAATTCTTAGAGTTGCAGTGATACAAGTGATTGGTTGTCTCTCAACAATGTTTTCTATATTTCTCCTATGCTATTGTCGTGTGACGCTTAGATGGTCAGACATTAGGCCATACTTAAAAGATTTCATATTTAAGTCCATACAAACTTTGTTCAACCAGAGCACTTTAGTTTGTTGAGTCAAGTTCTTCATTCTCTATTCATGCGTCAGTGAAGGACCACACCACTGTCCTAGGACTATTAATTCATTTTGATTTATACAACTAATAATTATTTCCATAAATAGTTTTCGCAATACGATATTCGTACAATTTTGTAACAAGTACGCATGCGCACAAGACCGAAAAAAAAAAACGATCTATACATTTCTGTTGTATATTTGAAAAAAAAAAAGTAATGAGCGTATCTATAGTAGATCTGGGGTATTGCTCAATGTAGTGAAATCAGAGAAAGAGAAGACTCGAGAGGAAAGGAAAAGTGCATTGGAAAAAAATTTTAAAAAGTTTCATCCTGTCATCTTGAATAATCTTTCGCACGTCACGCTTGAAATATGAGTGTAACGACGTGATCCTCATTAATATCGTAGAATATCGAATAAATCGTTTAGGGAAAACGGGCTCTTGAAGATACGACGCGTAAGACTTCTGTAAACTCGATCCTGATGAATACTGTTTACAGGGCCGTAAGGCACCGAATACTATTAATCAGGATCGTATGATGCGAAGACTTCTTTTACGACGCGCCAAGATACTCATATGATTCTCCTGTGGTTTGTTGGCTTGGCTCGGGCGCACTGCTCGCACGTCAGGCTCAGTCTATATGCGCGAGAGAAAGATAGACAGGGTGCTCGAGAGATGCACAAGAATTATCACGCCATGAGCTTTATACGAGGCTTAGCAATAGATGTACTGCATGCTGACGGAATGAGCAGACATCGAAGTCCAGTCCCGTAGTATAATCTCCATCATCAAATAATAAACGAGTAGCGTAACAGTGTGTAATAAAATCGCTGCGTGGTGCAGAAAGCCAAATAAAGAGGGAGAGGGATACGTTTTTTTACGTACTGTGCATGGGACATACGTCTGATAAATGTCCTGAAGAAGCAGAAAAGTCTTTGGGTTTCAAGCATCTTTTTGCTTATTTGATCCAGACATAGGCACTCTAGTAGTGCAGCTATATAAGTGCCTATGCACGCGCCTCACTTCCCCATTCATGACATTATTGTTCGGCATTGAGTGAATTTCCTGATACGTCTCCTTACTTTATTCCTTCACGTTCTCGCAAATACATATCTAAGGTTATGTAAAATAATGATGGTCAGTAATAAAACTGTACTGCACTTACCTTACGCACAAGAGGTCAATAACTCAGCCAAAATTGAATGATTATATTATGCTTGAGAAAAGTGAACCAGAGTGTTCGTCATTGCTATCATCCGATGACTCAAATGACGTTACACCCCGGACATCCTAAGTTGAGCATATGTTGGCCTCGGTTAGAGTACAGTAATGATTTACCACTTGCAAGCCCTGGCTTGCACGCCGACTACTGATTGTGAGCAAAAGGCAGTTTTCTAAGTTTCGGATGGCAATAAAATTGAAACTTTTAATAAAATGTGGCCACCTGTATCAGCCAGGCTTCCTAAAGTTTTCTTGTGCCTTCGTGCAAATGCGGTACAGCAGAGTATTGGGAAAAAATGGCTGCGGACAACACTCAGAGGGTGGTTCAAGGAATGAAATGTAAATGGAAATAAAGGAGAAGGGACGTAATAACAAAAAAATAAGATATACGAAAGAAAAATAGATAAAAATAATAACATGCATAACTGCAGACGAGAATTAGGCAACCTTTAAATAACTTTTGGACAACTTTTCGAAAATTGCTAACTAGGATCTTAAAAAGTCACTTGCAAAATGTATACTGTATAGACACACTTTCGAATCAGAAAAGAACACTTTCGAATGAAAAAAGAAGTTCATAGTCCTGAGTTAATCTGGAGGGGTAAAATACTGGTTGATAGCGAGAGTTGCGATATTCAATATGCGAACTTGCGCGCACCTCTCTCATGCACTTGCGGACCAACGACGGTACCAAGAATGTTAATAATCTTCTCTCACTTGGGATTGAACGCGTGTTCCACTACCTTCCTGTCTGCGCTCTATTATAACCCCAAAAACACCATAAATGGTGTACAAAAAATTGAGACAAGTAGATTTCCTTGCGTCGTTTTGTCTATCCTTAAAAAAAAATGTCAAACGCAAAAAGTTGTCCAATAAATACACATCATCCAACTCACAGTTGCCAAGTACATCTAGCATTGTTATTGTTTAACACAAAAAGTTATCAAATAAATTCAAATCATTCAACTCACAGTTGTCAAGCAAAAATTCGAACGAAGTACTGGGCGAGATATGTAAAATGATTCTACGATACAATTTAAAAAATCGATTGACCAATACCTATCACGAACTCGCCAAGTACTTTGTTCAAATTTGTTTTCTTTCGAACAAAGTTCGATTATACGTTATATTCAAATCATAGCACATTCATATTTAAAACGCTTACGGTCTTAATTGAGTTTTCAGAAATTTCCATGAAATATGCATTTCAAGATTCTGCGCACGTAGCATATGCTGGTGCTTTCCGCACGGCAAGGGTTAAATCCTCAAGTGAGTTAAGCGAAAATTACATCAAACAAGGGTTTCTGGCTGCTCTACTTGCGTGCTAAATTTGAGCACTATCGTTCAATTTGTCCTCCAAAGACACAATTTGAATTTTTTAAGTCTGTCAAACGTACACACACTCGTATATTTTTTCAATGTGTTTGTCCGATGTTTTGGAGCATTTTTAATGTATATCGGTGCCGGAAATTAGAATATAAAATTTTTATGAAAACGAAGTTTCGTCTATGAGGAATCAGAATAGGGGGAGGGGGAGGGGGGATTCAGCTACGTTGGTATGGGGTGAGGTACTCATTCCTCAATGACTCGGCGATTATAATCGCTCAGCCAATGACCGCGTCTCTAAGGAGGACAAGGATGGAAATTTAATGAAATACTCACGAATTTATATATTTAAGAGAGTGTGCGCATAATCACGGGAAATATTATACACGATTTTACGGAAGCACTCGTAACGTACGTACAGCTCATTTGCATATGCCGTACTTAGGCGGGCTTGGAGAGAGAGATAGAGGCGAGAGTGCGAGCCATCCCGCAAACCGTCGCACCGCTGCAGGGGAAGAGTCAGTCGAAGTAAGGAAATTCGTCGCGGAGAACTGTTTGCGGCTTGGGTTTTCTCTTTCTGTGTATTTGCTAATATTTTATACAGTGATATGTATGTATTTGGATCTGCGCTGCACTGGCTGTAGTACGTGGTGGTAGTATATCTACAATCGTGACTTGACGGAGTGAAGTACTCTTATGCTTTGCTGCTATGACAAGCCGGCTATTCATTCGGCTCTTAACTTCGCTCTTGCAGCCTGTGGATACTTTGGAGTGAGCTCTCCAAGCCTCTATCCACATATCTTTCTATTGCTTTTACTTCCACTGTTCAACAAATTTCGATTGGACGTGATCTGCTGGTAGCTGGTAGTGGAAAAAATGGATTTTCGAACCGTTCTCCCACTGTGTGGTCGAGTGCATGTATCTGTGTATACAATTTGGAGCGATTTTTCTTCGTATATAAAATAAATTTTGCGTTTTGTGCTCCAAAGTTACTGACTAATATACGCTGGCACCATTTGAAAAGCGTGTTAATTAGAAATTTGCACATTGGTTCTTCATTATTTTATCGCACTCACACAAAGATCCCTCTATGAGCAAGTAAGTTTCCAAAATTTGGTTTACTCATAGAGAAAGAGCTGGAGCGTGCAGTTAACTGGCCTGCAGTTAAGCCAGTTTCCAGTGCACATCATTACATGATACTAATCAGTGTCATGTAATCCGAAGGAAATGGGTGTTTCTGAAGTTCATCAAAATATGAAGCGGATGTTATCAGGTGCGAAAGTATTTCAACTTCTAGATCTGTGAAACAAAACGTTCTGTTTTCAAAATCGTGTGAGGATGTACTTACTCTAGATGCTATGCAAGCCACCTTCTGTCTCTTGTTATTTCGGCAAGTGCAGAGTGCCTGGGCGTTGCTGTCATGATTGGCCAACTGCAAGAAATCTTCGATATCAATTTTATATACGGAGATCACTTATATGCAACGAACATCGACTTATATCTCAACTGGAGAAGATCACTGATATCGTTGATAGATTCTTTGAAAAATTATCGACAAGCTCAGTTGCCCTACGAAACATACAAATTCTAAATAGATTTCTGACTCGTTTGTTAAAGGAATCGAGTCAGGATACTTTACAGAGTGTCGTTTCACTGGTGAAACAACAGCTCTAAATGTTCAGCACGTCATTCAGAATCTGCACATTTAAGGGTGTCCTACGAACAAGACTCGATTTTACTATTTTTAAAGGATATTATTACAGCACCTTTTTTTTTTAAGTAAAACCTAGATAATTAAAAAAAAAAATTAGATCGCTGGGAAGCCGGACAGCTGCAATGGGCTCAATGTTTCTTTGGGTTATCTCGGGCATGCTGGAGTTTTCTCTGTTGCATTGCAAGAAGACAGCATCGATTTATTTTTCTACTCGAGCTCGAAGATCCATTGCTTTTATCCTCTTCTATCTCAGTACGAGTTTATCTACTTACTGAACACGAAAAAACGAGTATCAATATATTTAATTCCATTTATTTCCCGTGTGACGTCAGTGTATACACCGTAAGGTTAAAAACGACTTGGATAGGAGAAGAACAATCGGAACCCAAGTTGATGGGACTCCATGCAAGTAAATTTATCAGCCAAAGTGAACGAGTAGAATAATCGAGTAAGCGGTGGCCGCCTTCGCTCACGACGGGTGGGCCCGGGTTACGAACTTCTGTTGCTCTCATGCTCGCGACTATTTTAGATCCCGTTGGAACGCAATTGCATCTCTTCCTAGAGCTTCACACACAAATATAATACGTATCAACAGCCACGGCAACATAGGCTTTCCTCGTCGGGCTCGAGGACTACACAGACGATAACGAATGAGTCAGACAAGCTCTCTCGGGTTCGATATAGATGCGCGATGCGTGACGGACTATTGGAATATAGCGGACAACCGATTGCACTTTACCAAGCCAGAGTTAGTATGAGGTGTAGCACGAGAAAGACTCAAGTGGGTCATACTAGCTTTCCCATTACGTTCCCATTATAAGTCGACTGTACTTTTTTTTTTTTTTTTTTTTCAATCAAAATGTCCAGTCAATCTTATTACAGTTTCTCGTGTTCGGCTGCGTATCTAGACGGTTTCGAGAATATCGTGTAATAGCCAGGATGAAAGTGTCTCTTGATCATATCCTCGTCGTCAAAAGTCGTGCCCAGAATATTGGCGGTATACGTACGCATGCATGGTTCATCCCAGATTGGAATTCATTAATTACTTTGCACTATTCATCGACATGTTTTTTATGTTCAAGAAAGCCACAGCTATATAGCTTGATAATATGATATAGTCCTGAATTTCGGTTTATTATTTCCCGATTGGTTGTGCATAAATGTAACATTTTTCATATCCTCGTTGCGAAACTTTTAGATTCTCGTGGATTTAACAATTTTACGGTGTTATATTATTTTCGAGTTATTTTACGGATATTTTACGAGTTATATTTTACGGATTACGAGATATTTTACGGAGGTATATTATTTTCGAGAGATATACATGGAAATTGATAATCGATCCCTCTGCAACAGGGAGGAATATTTTGCCGCACTCGAGCTCATTCATTCAGATGGTATAACAGAGAGTGCACGTTAATTTTTAAATCAATACCGCTTTTAAACTATAAAACCAAATAATTTGAAATTTGAAAGGCTAATTCTGGGGACTACTGTCTAGAGCCTAATGGTAGGAAAATGACAACATTCAATACCGATAATAATTATTCTACAGCTAAATTTCAAAAAATCTGGCCATATGCTCTAGCAGGATAAAAATCCTATCCAACGAGTATTTTTTTGTTCCTGTAAGTGAAAAATTTAAAAAAATGGCATGGTCTCAGATATTTACATGTAACCGTGGATAATTTGTTGTGCGGATAGTTTGGAAATATTCCTCTAGCGCCATTTTCAAGCTCAAGCGGGCGACTGTTCTTGCCCAGTATTCAGTTTGCAGACCATTTTTAATGCATTTTCGAGGTGCCAACTGTTAAATTAGGAACCCAATATCAAAAAACATTTATAAAGTCGCTTCCGAATCGGGTAATTCACGAGTTTGATGCCATTAGGCCTAAAATTATTCATGTTTCAAAATTTCCATTGGACCGACGCCATGAGAGTCCCTGATTATCTTTTACGCGATCTTAACTTGCCAACGTATAACAGATTCTAGCTTTTTCCACTGAAATTCTATAGCTCTGTTTGAATTATGTAACTGTTTCGCTGCCGCTGCAGTGTACGAGAATTAGAAGCCTATAATAAGGGGTATCCAATTTTAAAAGGTCAACTCTGTTTAGATTTAGGTTGGGATTTCTTGCACCCCCTTATAAGTGGTGCCAATTTAAAAAGGATAACTCTGTTTGGGCTGGGTTTTTTTACGTGAATTTACAAGAGGTGTCCGATTTCAAAACTATAACTGTTTGGGTTTTGTTTGGGTCAGAAGGTGAGGGCGATTAACGCCTGAGCCGCACAAAACCCTAGTGTTGATACACACACACACACACACACACACACGCACGCACGCATATATTATGTATGTAGTATCGCATACGCTAGCTCATATTCATATTCAACGATGCCACTGATACATTAATGATTATCTTTGTCCACTCTCTCGGTGAAACTCGAACATTTCATCGCAGCGGATTATGCAACTTTTAACTTCGATCATCGAACGAGCTATACAGCATAAGCCTACTTTTTCTCACATCTCATTCCGTATGATGCGTACGCTATGCCATCTTAATTATCCCTCTGTCCATACGTGCGATCATCAATGCTCACCTACGTATAATTTTTTCACACATGTACGAGCTAATTCATCATGCATTGCCATAAAGCTGATAGAATCACGTGTCTGATATTGATTCAACGGGAGCTTGAAATCAATTCGTTACATCGAAACCATCATGAGTTTCAACATATATAATGCGGAAATTCGAAATCGATTCATACATCTCATTTCTCGAGAGATATTATTGACGCATTATAATCTCGTGGAAATGCATTTAGTATAATTGCAGCCTCGAGATAATTGCAGAATCTTTTGAGTTTCTAGCAGTTGGATATCCCAGCAATTGGACGCAAACCAAATGTCGACACAGTATTACGGCAAACCTTCGAAGCACCTTACGTGATTCTGTTTTCGAGAAAATGCAATTCTTAGATTCGCAAATATCTATTACTGGCGCCCGCCATAAAAAATTCTAGTAGAGTGAACTCGCAATTTCATCAGATTATACCCAACAGCATTTCTATAGTCCAGTAGAGTGGCTTCTTTGGGGTTTTGTACCTTTTGAGGAGACCGAAAGAAGCGAATTTTTAAGATTTTTTTTTTTGAAATATCATGTGCATATATTCGTACAGAAGTTTTATATATTTAAAAGTAACATTTGAAGAGCGTTCAGTAGTTTTTTTTTTGTATAAAAATATTTATTCATAAGGAAGTTGCAGCCAATATGGCCCTCATAAATGACTGCATCAATCTCTTTGATTATTTTTTAGTGATTTTTTTAAATATAAAAATCCGGTGTTTCATCAAAGAATTTTCTTTTATGTATACTTTTCATTTGATATGAACGAAAAATGTCTGTTTCTCGCATTTCGCATAAAATCGCGACTCCAATACCCGCCATTTTGTTTTAATTTAATATTTCGGAATTTCCATCGATTAATCACAGGATAAGCTTATATAGTAACGAAATTTTTGGTTCATTGATTTTGGACAACCTGGCTCAGAACGGCAGCGCTTAGCGTTAAAGTACTTTTAAATAAGTTCTTCCTGGATATGGTCGATAACTTCATCATGAATGAATATTTTTACCCGATAAAATTACTAAATGTTCTGCATATCTTACTTTTTAAAACGCAAAACTGTGTGCGAATATATGCCTATGATAAATATAAATTCTTAAGAATTCACTCTTTTCGGTTTCCTGAACAGGTATAACTCGTTAATGTACATAATAATTTTTTTTTTTTTCTTTTTGTTACTTAAATCAATGATTTTTGCTGTCTTTCGTAATGATAATAAGGAGAAAATAACAGGGAGCTTAATAGAAATGGTGTACTGAAAATTAATAAATTAAAATTATGGATTCAATGAAGTGGAACAAAAACTCTAAGAATCTTATAAATTAACAAATTTTTATCAAAGCTTGTATCTATATAGGGACTTTTTATTTTGCTGAATACGAATTCTAGATCGCAATGATAAAATTCAACATGGTGGATCAAGATTTTTTGGAATTTCCTAACTCGTCAGATCTTTATGGATCATTGAACACCTTGTGGGTTTTTTGGTTGACGAATACGAATCGGGCACAACAATGGCAAAGTACGAAATGGCAGATAAAATTTTTTTAAATCTTACCAACTCATCGATTTATCATTGAAAATTGAATCTACAATTTTTTTTTTGGCTCTCTGACTAAGAATTCAAAATAGAAATAATCAAATTAAGTATACGATGGATTCGATATGGCTTATCGAAAATTCTTGAATTTTCTTGCGAGATTTTCATAGAATTTTGTATGTAGGAGTTTGTAGGGTCGCTGAATACGAAATTTGAGGTTAAAATTGAGATTTCAAGAAAGCGTTTGTTAGATCTTTGAGTCTTTGCCATTGAATACTTTGCCTCGGAGTTTTTCGGATGGCTGAACATGAATTTAAAGTCCAAAGTAAGAAATAAAAAAAATGGCAGATCAAATCAGAGTAGCTCAAAGATTAAGAATTGCATGACATTAATTTGAATTTAAATTAAAATTTATAAATCGTAATCAAGAAATTTCTATTAAAAATTACAGACGTACATTTTTATCGTCTCAAAATCATTGACTTTTCACAGAAGAATATATTATTTGATTAATTATGAAAGATGTTCAATTCTGTCAGTTGATAACCGTTATATGGACGATTAATCGTCGTTTGTTATACGCCAGAGCTCAAACCTCCGAACGACTTTTCAGCAGAGAATGGTAACCACTAATCTCTGATTATATCAGTGTTGTTCCGTCAACTCATGAATCCCTCCGCTGGGAATGAAAATAACTGAGATACAAATTGAGTTATAGAACCATAAAATTGTGATGATTCCGTTCGTCAATCGGGGTTCTCGCGTAATAATTCAGTACCGGATCTTCGAGAAATTTCTCTCACAAACAGCGAGACTAATTGACAGATAAACTGACAGTGTCACCGAATACTAATTAGAACTGGAGCCTGTTCAATGAGTCTGCAATAACTTTCTTTCCACTCCACTATCGATAATAATTGATTATTATTCGGAGTAAAGTGTCCTGAGATATTACAAAAAAAAAAAAGATCATCAGCCCTCTATAAGCCCTAATAGCAAGTAAAAATTATATTTAAGTAAACAGAGCCTGCAAATTTTTCGCAACTCATTTTAATTTGAGATGAGGCTTGCACAAAATACGTATATTATTACTGCTCAAATGCATTTAAAATCTGTAATGTATCATTGATTGAGCATTGGCTGGGTGTATGAGGAAATCAAATTCGTGATGTGGCATATGCCGTTGACGAATATCCCTTCACGAATATTCAAGCGTCTGGTGGTGTGCCACGCATGGGGTAAAAGAACCCATGCTGAGAACAGACGATGATTAATTAATAATCAATACGCTCCACTGTGAGTTCATGGAGGTAATCGATTCTTCCGAGTCATTCACAGTTACGAAAGATATATGATGTGAATACCTGTTTTTATACACAGTGCATGGAAAGTCAATGATATTAATCGTGTGAATGGAAGAGTTAACGTGGCTTAAATTTTTATTTCATTTTTTGTTGTTGTTGTATGGCGATTATAATTTCACTCTCTCTTGGCTCAACAGGCGGGTTCCCGACTTTGCGGCGCGCTGGTGCAAAATTCTGGTGACACAGCATGAATCCCTTATGAGCCCTTTACACAGGCGGGTCCCGCACTCTCATCTTTTCATACCGATACGCCATATGGCGTCTTATTACTGAGCTGAGAGGGAACCGATGTAAAAATATTGCCAAGTATATAAATAAAAAAAAGTCCGAGAGTGTACATAGTTTCCTCATTTAGGAACCTGCTCCCCTCTGAGTCAGATGCTTCTTCTACTTCGTGATTCATATACAAAAAAACCTGTATATACTGATAAAAATGAAGCTGGAGAATTTTATTACCATTTTTCAAGACACCCCCTCGGTCCGTAATAATTTTCATGAATTTTGCTGGTAATTTCGAAAGTTGGGTTGGGTTTGGAATTTTATTAAACGTTCGTCACCGACATAATATGAAAAAAAAGTCTTGATCTACCGAATTAAAATCTTTCACACAAGTAATTAGTGTCTCTTTAATATCTGTAACAATAAATTATACATCATTTTATTAAATGTATATTGAATTGTCATGTAAATTATGCAATTACCGATTATAATAAAATATCATTATTATAAATTCCTCTGAATTAAAAGGATCTATTCGTGAGACTTTCCAATCATTTTTTGATTTGACACAGACTTTCAGATACTGACAAGATTTCAACATCTCCGATCTCGTTGCTTCGTTACCGGAACATCGTCCCTCGAGTATATGTCTCTCTCTCTCTCTCTTGAATCCTGAATCCCTTCGATGCGAGCGATCGATGGACTGGCCGATTCTGTGCATGGACCAGTCTTCTTCCGGTTCGAGCTTATAATTTACTTTCAATCAACCAGTACGTGTTCCCGTGCATTTTTTTACCTCCTCTCGGTCGCCGCCCACGCGCTCGATGCATCCGGAAGATTCGCGAGATATTCGTAGCTGTAATCCACATCAGCCCACTGCACTGCACTCACTCTTGTGCCAGCATCTCTCTAAACTCAAACTTTTCCACTAACGACATTAATACTCCTATTGTCGTTTAAGTGCGTATTTTTTTCTCCAAAAGTGAGGCCTCTACTGCAAAGAAGTTTCAATAAAATTTCAATACTTTCTTCAACGCTTCCCTGTTCTCGATTTTACCCATTAAATATAAGGGAGTATACACAAATGAGTTTCTTGCACTTCTCTTTATCTATTTCAAAACATGGATATTAAGCGGCAGATAAATCTGTGAAAATTAGTTTTTACTGTATATTCGTAGCAGTAGTATAGATAGATCGAGGACAACCGTGTGAACGGTAACGAGGGCCAACGAATTAGAAAATTCACGATATGGGGCACTTCCGCTGTATCTTCTTCTGGCGAGAAGCAATCATGAAAATAGGTTCATTCTCGGAGAAAATATTCGTTGGAATATCCCTTCATGCGGATGTAAGAAAGAGCGGGTAGTCGAGAGAGAGACAGAGAGAGAGAGAGAGAGAGAGAGAGAGAGAGAGAGAGAGAATTCTTTAGCCGTAGGGGAGTCAATGAAGGTGGTGGAAACAGGTGCCATCCTTTGTACATGAAGCTGCGTCTATAATAAGCTGCATTATTTATATGTCTATTCATATTAGCATTGTATACTCATTCATTCAATAACTAGTATTTGTACACATCGTGAACTTAAAAAATTCCTAGACTGTTAGGGCTTTGAGCCGAAGGCTGCGCGGAGTCATTTCGCGCTAGCATCTCATTGAAAATTTCAAAAAATTCAATACAGGCTTTTGAAAATTTTCAACCACCCGCCAGATGCCATCAGCCCTTCCTTCACCTCCTGCCGCCCACTATCCTGACACCTGCACCACGAAATTTCAAGTCTCATTTAAGTGGTTCATGTCTGAGCTAAATATGATCGGTAAATTTCGGTGCAGATCCTTTGGATTTGAACCCACCGTATAACACTGTACTGTTATGTGCCATATATAATTTCGATGCAAGGAGAAAATCATTGACCATTTCGTGAGACAATCGAGGGCATTCATTCGTGACGGAGCAGGCATCAACCGTGGAGTGGATCTGTTCGAGGAGCCGTGAATCAGGTAAATATTTGATTTGCCTCCGTATGGAAAGAGAAATTAATTCCTCCATTGCGGACAGCTGAAAACTTGCACACATCAATGAAGAGAAATTCTCATTACTCAACAACAGAGCCTTGAGTACACTTCAAGAGATTAGAGATTAAATTTGAGATATTACTTTTCCTTCCGATTGTAGCGACCGTATTGACACAGCTTGTTACTCACTACTAACCAATTATTCCTCATTTTTTTCATATTTTATGAAAAAAAGGTCCGTGATCGGCGAGATTTTATCTCAGCAAAACACGACAGTGTACCACCCCATTATGCACATGCAGTGTGTTCAAGACAAGCGACGAACGAAGCTATGTGTCGTCAACGTGGATCCATATGATAATGAATGAATCCATTAAAACGAAAAGATTGAAGAGGCGTGGGTTCCTTGAACCCGGGAGGATGAAAACAAATAGAAAAAGTAACATTTTTTTTTAAACGTAAGGTAACGAGAACCAGTATGCGGTCTAAAGCCAAGGCAAGAACTAAAGCATTAAAATGAAGCTAATAACAATTATTAGTTTCAAACGCATGACAGCCAGAGTCGGGGGCGTTCGTTTCAAACTCAGGGCATTTGGAACGCGTAAGAAATTTTAGAAATTCAAAATTACGAAATTGGATGAAGACTTTTATCTACAGTGGTTACGAGCGCGCGAAGCTATAATAAACTGCTAGCTATTAAAAGAGTCGACGAACCCCTTTTCTGCAGAGTTCACGCATCTTTACATTTACCATTCGTAATACCGGTAATAAATTCGGGTGTTGCGTGGGCTCTGCGCTACTCTTCGTTCTTCTCTTTTTCTTTGTTCTTAATGCTGTGCAATTTTTTTCATACCGGTCTCTCTCTCTCTCTCTCTCTCTCTCTTTCTCTTCCTGCTGCTGAGAATTAGTCACGGCGTGTTATATACGAATTTTGGCCAAGGGTGTAATAAGTATTCGATTACTCTCGCTTGTGGTATCATGGAGCCTGTTACGCTTCATTCTCGGCCCAAACACCAATAATTCCAGAGACAATATACTTGTATACTTTTTATTTCTTCCACTTTCGCGTTTCTTTTTTCACACCCCAAGTGTCTTTCTATACTTTCTATACTATACTATACCAGAACCATTAGAGAGTACCGATAGTGTTTTATTATTATCATAAAATATTTTACATTTGGCCTGCGATAAGTGCACGAACACAACTCTGCAGAAATAATCATTTTTTCGCTGTATGTATTACAATTACTTCAAACATCTTTTAAGTTTGCATAACAATGTTTCATCGCTTCAAATAGTATCCCATATATCGTAATATCACTTTTGATTCAAGCAATAATTATAGCTGGCATGAAAAATACGTTGGTAAAATTATTGTGCCCCTGGACTTGGGCAGATACACACATATTATATCCTGAATCTCGGTAAAGTATTACGCGATTATACGAGTATATATGATGAGCAGAAATTGCTTGATGCTTGCAAAGAAAAACAAATATTAAATACTACTGAGAACTTTACGCAAACGCTCATGATTACTGAATCTGACCGGTATAGAGTCAGTGAGTTACGGGTTATTTTCTCCGATGGTAAGTACTGAAAACTGATTGAATTAAATTTATCAGTTCAACTATCTATAACTATTGGACGTGACATTATAGTTCCCGGAACCTCATTATAAAGGATGTCCAGCCAACTGCGAATTAAAAAGTATTTCAAAAAAATCTGTACCTTCTTCTAGAGTTATAAGAATTTTCATAAAAGTCTCCTCTTACTTGAACTTTAATTCTATACGGATAATTCGTCACCGATGTTAACGGCATCCAGGTTCGATGAGGGTCAATTCTCGGTCTATATCGAATGAGACTTCCACAAACCTGTTTCATGCGACAGAGGAGGAATTCAGGATGGGAAGTGAGATGTGTAACAAAACTCCCTACTTTGGAGGTCCTGTTGTATTTAGAAATAGTGGCGATTTTATGCCAAATGTAACAAAACTTCCACACGATAGAGGCACTGCTCTGAGTAGGGACAGATGCATGTCACCAATAATGGTAACTGGTGGCAATGGACTGCCGAGCCTTTAAGGGATCCGGTTTCATATTAAAATGACATAAATTCACTTATTTTCACTCCCATGAGATTTACTGCTTTCTTTAAACCCTCCCAAAATATTAAGTCAACATTTTGGCAACGAGTTACATTCGTCAAGTCTGATGACTTACAGTCCTAAGTATTAATTTATAGACTACCATGAGTGACAAGTACTGGATTTGCGTATAGACGGTGAAAAATATTCCTCAAAGTCAGGGAATCTTGAAAAAAATATGACCTACCTTAGCGTTTCACAGAAATTTATTTGCCAAGAAGAAATGTTCGTAACTTGATTCACGGAATTTTTTAAAAATCCTTTCGTTAATCCAACAAACAATTGAGAAAAATGTACCAAATTGTATTTGTCTCCTGGTACAAATTTTCCGAAACAGCTAAAGTTTAAGAAACTAAATTCTATACCATGGACTTTGAGTATTAACTGATAAGCCCTAACTGGTAACTAGCAGATCCTAAGTAGTACTTGTAATAAGTTTCTTGCTTCATAGAAGAGATTGTTGGAATATCGAATAAAATACGCTGGGGATTAAAGGTGAGGCACTTTATCATTTTTCTAAGCTCTTCTGCGAGGATGAGTGCGGGAAATATCGAAAAGGGTATACATAACTTTATACGACGATAAAAGGGAAAATGAATGGCATCCAGTTAAGGCCCGCTGATAATATATATATAAGCCCAAGAGCGTTTTGAAGCTGTCCAACACGCGGTGTGCAGCAGCCAACTCTTACAGTAGCGTACATTTATATAAGCACCTTTTATACATTATATTGCTACATGCCACTTAGGATCTTAGGATCGTACCACAGGCACATTTCTTGTATTATGTACCCGAGGCGGCGGACGACGTTCGGTAGCATTTTCCCGACCCCCGGCTGTGTCCAGCCATTTCTGTATATGTAGGTATTCAGTAACATTTATTATATGGCTAAATGGCTTACTAAAAATCATAGATATGTGAAATTGCAATATCCACATAGTAACCCTGTTGCAGTGCGCATAGTATTCCTCTGTGAAAGTTTTTAAAGTGTCCACTATTTTTCAACCACTCGAGACATCGAGAAGGGGCTTTACGTCGGAATACACGTCATATTCAAAAACATTATTCTCCACAATAACAATAACGACGACATAGAAGTTTACCGTGAGTTTGCAGGATATTCCGAGATTCGTCTGTCGAGGGCTGGATGTACACGATATGTTGAGCCTTGTGCTTAAATCGACAGCGATAATAGGTTAGTATGCGGTTAGAGACGATTCTCAAGATAATAAACATTGGAATTTTGTGATTTGTAATAACTGCAATTTTACGAGTTACCGATCTTCGATCTTCGAAGCCAGCGCTAAGTAATTGAATTGCAAAATTAACCTTTCCTTTTTCTGGAAATAACACCGCTGATTTCTCAGTAAAATATAGGTATCCATGTACAAAAGAATATTTTACATGAACAGAAGTTACTGTAAATATTACGCAATTGCTCAGGTAACTACAAGATTAAATTGCAGGCGAATACATTTAGTCATAAATAGTTACTATGGAAAAAACGTGCAAATTAGAAATTTGCACACTGATTTCTCATTATTATATCTCGACCACAAAGTTCTCTATGAAAAAGTCGGGATTTTAATTTTGGCTTTCTCATAGAGGCAGTCTTGTAGTTTCAAATTCAACAATGAGGAAGAAATGTGCAAGTTTCTAATTTGCACAATTTTTTCCGAATTCCATTTCAGTAATTCAAAATTCTCAACGTTATTTCAAAGTAATTTTATGTTTTCAACTTCAAAACTGCAGAAAATTTGTCTAATATTTTCGGCTAATCAATGCCGTTGAATATTTCACCAAACATTGGTATCCCCTAGCTTTTTTTTTATAGCAAGTGCCGGCTCGATATTAGCAAATTTTTCGAAAATTAGAGAAACCATATTGTTTCCCATTATCATTCAAAGTATAAAAAAATCAAATTTCGTTTTTCAAACTCAATACCGAAAATTCTTTCCCCCCAGCTTGGGCCAAAATTTGGGCATGATTGTTCAAGGCGTTCTCGAGTCGTGACTGTTTAAATTTTTCAAGGCCATCATATTCAAATGTATCCAGAATTTTTGCCTCAATATAATTTCTTGATTATTTGGAACATTTGAGCCCTTCTGACATAAAAGTCTCAAAGTTAAAAAAAAAAGAATACAAACAAATGAAGCACAATGTTTACTATTCCTCTGATATAAAAAGTCATCATCGAGTTAATTTATAAAAAACCGAGCATCAGACGAACGCACGCATTGTTCCGATTTTATCCTCATCGCCCTAAATGTTCCTCTACACTCTTCTGCCTCGCCTCTCCTTTTCTCCTGATCCTTTCTTCAGAGATATCGAGTCCTGCAACATTCAGCACGACGAGCTCGTATCCCTCGTCCTTAGAACCACCATAAGCATAACACGCCTGCGGATTTTCATCGCGGCATATATAATGTCTCAGAGCCTCGAGAATTTTCGAGAGCGAAAACCGGAATTCCTTTCTCATTCGGCACTCTGATACCCACGGAGAGACCTCGTACCGCGTACATGGGACATTCATGTACGGAGTTGCAGATTCGATAAAACTTCGTCAAATTTACGACGCTGCACACGGGGGTGGGTCTTTTGCTCCTCTGGTCAGTAATAATAAATGCCTCTTCGATGACTTTCTCACTCTTGCGCGTTTGCGAACACACACACTATACGGGGCCACGGACAGGACTCGAGCGAATAATCGAAAGCTGGCCCACTCGTGCCGTGATATGGTTACGCAATTTTGTTTCGATCAAGCGGAAATCGGTAATACGACCCGGAGCCTAATCCTTATGGATTTTCGGTGTACTGACACGGCGGCGGGTGGGGGAGGGGGGGGGGGGATGGTGAAAATAAAGCAGGAGATACGGAGTGTGTAAGCATGCATGGATGAGTAAGGAAGTGAAGGTATTCGAAGAACTACATATATATGTATATATATATATATATATATACATTTTTTTTTTCGAGGATTCAAGCAGTCAAGCGCGTTTCTCGAACTCTTTATTACATTCCGGAGCGAAAGCATGTACATGCTGATCTTGCACGCAACTTTTACGGCTGCTTTCTGGTGGCGGCAAACGTTTCAACACTCGTTTACCAGACTCACATATCCCGCTATTGTATATATCCACGGCTTAATGTATAGAGATATTATATACTATATTATGTAGCCAAGGCTCGGAGACTTTCACACGAGGACGAGAAGCTCATATTGAGGATATGCAGAAAGAATATCTCAGTGCTTAAACGTACGAATTTAGCGTGGACAATAAATCGCACGATTAGCGGTGTGTGGGTGGCATGTTTTTTTTTTTTTTCCGATACGACACGATTTTGCAGAAAAATCGAATTTCTACAAAGATATTCCGGCTGACTTGAGACAAATGGCACTTGGAATTTATATTTGTGGGAAACAAACTCTTACCGTGGTTCATTCAATTTTTTCATATGGGGGGGGGGGGGGGGGGGGGAGTCACAAGTGATGTCAGTTCAAAATGTCAATGCGATTGTTGATTATGGGCGTGCGATTTGAATTAGAATTCAAATGATCCTCGTGAAACGACGATGCTCGTTCGAATGATTACGAATCTAAAAACTAAAACGATACTCATTTTTAGAATAATTTAGCTTATACCCTTTTGTCTTACAATTAAGATTATAATCCCATCTGAACTGTTACTTATATGATATTTCACTGGAACGATTGTTTATAATAATTGTTTAGGAATACTGGTTCGAATGATGACCATTGCCTTGTTAATCAACTCAATATACACTAAATTTAAGTGATTAATCATCACTTACGTGATTGATTTATTGATAAACGTATTTCATGGAGAACCATTGCACAGGGATTGTCCGTGTCTTGCATGCAAAACACTTTATTCATATCATTCGTTCGTTCTTTCATGCAATCTTCTTCGTCTCCTACCGTGCGAGAATCAATGCTGGGTCTTTTTTTTTTCTTGTTTCGCTCTCGTATCACACCCGGGCCCTCTTTTTATCGCAACCTGCGGGCCTCTTCGTCTGCTGGTCCCCGGAGGATTACTCAAATGTCCGTGATATCTACCCAGCTACGGAGAGTTCCCGTCGCGGATTTTGAGAGTTCGCGACAACATACCATCCGGGGAGTCACTTTTCTCTCCTTTGTATATTGTTGGCTCGTGCACAGTGGACGTGCCTGGTGACTGAGTGCGATACGGAGATCCTTTCTCGCCCACAGAGATCGGGACCACCCGGGACTTGTTTGCACACCTCTCTTTCATTACCTCAGCATCTCGAGAGATTTTTTTAATATCAATTGCCTCGTAGTGAACGAATAGTTTCATTTTTTCGGGCGTTTTCGGGTTTAACTTCCGAATTTTTTTTTTTTTTCAAAAAAATTATTGGATTCATTGCAATGAAACTGTGTGAATACTTTTATTGATACTTAAAAATGATGCAGGAATTTTTTTATCGCAAAATATTGATGCCTCAAGGCGGGATAAGGTGTGCTGTGCGGGGTTGCTCTACGACCCAGGATCATAATTGTGACCGCTCTAATGATCTGAAAAAAAACCAGGCATATTTATAACCGAAAAACAAATATATATATGAGTCACCCATACTAGGGTTATATTTTTTTTAATGTCAACAAAATGGCCGCACAATTTCGAATCATATCAAAATTTTCCGTTTTTTAAGTCCTTTTAATTTTCTATAAAACATAATTTTCAGTTTAGAAAGTTGTCCGTATAGTAGTGAAGATAACAAGTGCAATCTTATTGACTCCGGAAAATTTGAAGTCAACCTGTCGATTGGTTGCTGAGAAAAACGCGCTTAAAGTTTTTCGTGAATTGTCCACGGGGATAATAATTGATATGTGCAATTTACACTTGATCAGTAATTCCGTCACTGTATTTTGAAACTCATATTTGATGCTGCTGGCCTGCTCTCTCTCTCTCTCGTTGAACATTTTTTGCTTTTTGGAAATCAATTGCGTTTGATTTTGACCAGATGCGCGTTAGCCTCCTCAAACCTCAATAACTTCAACAATTTTGTGAATTACTTAATAATATTGTAAGAAAATTTTTTCAATAAAACAAACTTTGCGAGAATGAAAAACAAAAAAAAAATGAATAATGGACCCAAAAAGACTCGGGTAATGGAGCCAATGGACTCGCCAAGAAATATTCAATGTATAAAATTGATTTTGTTTCAGGTTTTGAACGATTTTTAAAGACTTATATTTGAATAGTTCAGTAATTAAAGTGCGCTTGCCCGAAATGTTCTTCAAGTTGCAATATTTCGTACTAGACCGACGGCATCGCAGAGCTCCTCGTTGCCTTTCACATGATCTTAATTACGACCTCTGCGGACAACCCGAATAATGAATTACACCCTGGAAATTGAATTTCCGCGTTTTCAACGCCGTTGATCACTGGTATATGTTAGAAGTGCTTCTGGTTCTCCTCTGGGACTCCCAATAAGGTTGTTTATTATTTGCATTAGCGGGACCGTCGACCTATGGCGATCGATTCGAGAGCTCCGGCTACCGGGTAATCGTGGATCATCCAATTTATAAAGCTCTTTTCTCTACCTCTGCTACTCGATATTATCGACACGCAACACTCGAGATGTTGCTTCTTGTGCACAACACGCTTCGTGTTCGTGGCTCCCTTGAGCCACGCCAAGTTTAATTAAGCAACGATTACGAGCCACGTGAATTCGTTTATTCTCATTCGGAATGCGAAAAAAAATCCGGTAAAAATTCAAGGTACCTTGTTCTAAAGACAGATAAAGGCATTCATCATTTTTTAAAATCCATCAGCCTTGATTCAATCCTTTGAGGCACAGTGTAACATCATTTTTAGATCGATATATTATAAATTGGATTTGCAGTCATTCAAGGTACTTTTTTCACTGCTTGAGCTGCGTTTGAGCTTCTTACGAGCTTGGGTAACTGAGACATAAATTTACATATCTGAAAGAAGAAAAAATTATTTGAGTTCCAACATAGTTGGCTCTGTAAATAGAGAACCCTTAAAAAAAACCATTGTTTTTACGCACCAATTGTAATTGCAATGGAACGATCCTCGCGGAAAAAATTTATTTGCAAAAATATATGCAGGAATATATCGTATATATGTCGTATATATTCCGGCAAAAATTTTTATATTTAAATTACATTTTTGTTATTTGTGTTAAATATATATTGAGATATATTTAGGGATCTATATATTTCTTATAAGATTCATATACATCGACATTTTTTTACATACGTATGATATAATTTTGCAGTATATAATGAATGTAAAGTGTATTTCAAATATATTCGGTATATAAATGAAATATATTTTAATTATGTATTCAAATATGCACACACACACACGTGTACAGACACACACAAATATACATAGTTATTGATCTATTCAATTATTTATTAGTTCGATGATTTATATGTAGGTTACTGATTTCATATTTTTATGTGTCATTTCAAGATTCCCCGATGTGCTCGTCTACGTAACAGATATGTGATTTAAGTACAAGAAGGTCATCTTTCCTTTTTTCTCAATAAATATATTATATTAATATGAACTTTGTATGTACATATATTGTTCGTATTTTTCCGGGATAAATTCTGCTGAGACCGAATATTACCGACCGAGCGAAATATAGAACAATGTTTATTTTATTGTGGGATGGATATATTGAATTATCATGATAATCTCCATCGTGGAAATGTCCGTACAGTCGTACATCTGGATGCTCGTCTGGACGTCTCGTTCACGGACTCAACTGTCATATCTGTTATCGTCGTAAAGTTAATCGTTTCATCGTTGTTTCGCTGTCAAGCGTTAGTTCAATCCTTCGTATTTGAACATTTTGAATCGAGTCGTGATCTTGATATTCATAACAATAGTATACATTCTGCCTCGCTCTACACCTACAAAAAGGTTAATAAGAGCATATTTCGTAAAGGAGTACAGTATCAAAATGACATAGTTTGCTATTGAAATAAATTGAGTTGAATTCAATTGATGTCTACTGATTTTGCAGTTCTTATATATATATATATATAGTGTAACGTTAAGTCACTCTGAGTTGAATCCATACTGTGATCTCGTGGCACACGATGTTGACCAGCTTCTCAGATAATTTTTATTGTTTGATCGAAACGCTTCATTCATATATTCACCGATATCCATCTCTCTGCCTCATGATTGATCCAAAAAACATCAAGAAGACTTTTCGTAATTCTCTCATGCTCCGCTTCCGTCATATCGATAGCTGGCAAGTCATAACAACAGTAACAAGAGTATCAAATGAGTATCTCGTCGTGCGCTCCAGCTTGATGGGCCGAAAGTTGCAGAAAGCGCCGGTAAATCAGTCCCCGTCGAGTTTCATTCGAGGGCGATTCGCCGAGACACAATGTTGGGGAGAATGTGTGGAGAGTAGAGAATCGGGAGACCATCTCTCCTAGAGCGATGGGATTCTGCGATTCTATAGGACGAGCTATGGATATCGAAACGTTCACCTCGCGCGGGAAAAGTCTCTTCGCACACGACTCCAAGGATCGTCCTTTTTTTTTTTCATTTATCTTCTCCTCTTTCCTTCATCACATATCTTTCTTATTCGTTGCGTTCTCTTCTACACGCGGTCCCGTTGTGACTGCGCGAAAGAACACAGGCCACGTGACACACTCCAACGACTCTTCTATGAGAGGATAGTCTATCGACTCTATAATGTCGCGCATCGACTTTATGCTCCATACGTATTTACTACGTATATGTATCCACGGTATATATATACGTGCTATATCGACGCGGAAGTTGAAGCGTCGCCCGTCGACCTCGAGACTCGGACCGAATCGACGAGAATCTCGTGGATATTCTGTACTACATGGAACGGACAGAGAGTATGAAAAGATAGCGAAATCGCCGGTTTGATATTTACGATCGAAGATGATGAAGAGACATCCACGGTAAATGATAACGCGGAAATTCAGTCGATTCGATCTTGGTGACGCTATTTCATTGTGGACTCTTGGTAAGCCATTCGTGATCGTGAGAATCAACAACTTTTAGGCATTGTTCTCTATTCTTCGTTGTAAATGAACCTCTTTGACGCGGATAGGCTCACGGATATACTCGCCATATAGATTCTCTTTCATACACTCGAGTACCCATTGCTTAGGATTGAATGATGTATTGGCTATCGGGTGCTGCGGTTCAACATACAACCGTAGATTTTTTTTTTTGTTCATTAGTTTTTCTATCGTATATATCTTTCTCAAGATTCTACGTCTCTTCCCCTTTGTTCCCGCTTCCGTTCCATTCCTTGAGACCCCCCCTCAGAGTGTTCGCTGCTGGCACTCTTTTTTTAATGCACTACTGTATTGCATTGGTACGAGAGCACAGGAAAACTGCGGAAAGCCTGTCCAATACTAGTTGCTATTCATTGCACTGAGTTGCATTACTAAATTTGGAAAACCACCGATGCCAAAATTTATTCAGCTACGGGGGCCTGGTTTCCGCAGTTTCCCCCGTGCCCTTGTTCAAACGCGATGCATTAGTATACACCTTTTCATATAACCTAATTCAATATCTTTAATCTCCAAAAAGTAGCACTATACTAGAGGTTCAATGCAGCCGTTAAATTTTGACTCGGACAACCACTTTATCTACGTTCAACCGAGCCCCTGTGTGCTTACTTCGTCAGCTTCATCGTATCAATTCGGGATATATAATAAAAGCTTCCTTCATTCGCACGATATTTGATGAAACAGGTAGAACGGTGATGGTTTAACTACGAAGTATTTTCTAATTTCACCGTTCGCGGGTTTAGAAACTATATATGCGAGAGTAGGGTAAAAGCTGACTGAAACTCGCTTAGGTGGTCTGTTCACGAGAGTCTATCGAGCGAGATGCACAGGGGAAAATAGCCAGCTGGAAGAATGCAGTGCAGTCCCTACAATGGAGATCATAATCAACTCACTGACGTTTAATGACTTATAGGCTGGCTATCCTCGTCTCGGTTCATAGGCTTGCCCGAAGCCCGAACAATGCATCGGTGACAGAGATGCTTGTGCGGTACTAAAACTTACACGGTGTATTGTACTCCGACCTAATTTCACTTCTCGCTATCTGCTCTACAATTTTTTTCCGTTTAGAAGTGCAACTTTTCAGCTCACTATC
The DNA here is from genome assembly GCA_963564615.1 of Rhorus exstirpatorius. Taxonomy (NCBI): domain Eukaryota; kingdom Metazoa; phylum Arthropoda; class Insecta; order Hymenoptera; family Ichneumonidae; genus Rhorus; species Rhorus exstirpatorius. Next base: position 20,069,050 of record OY751319.1, on the reverse strand, counting down.
GCGCATCGTCCGAGCCCACAGGAAAATTCGAGTCAATGACAAAAAATTTTGTCTATTGAAAATTAATATATCGAGGTCAGAGTGAGAGCCAGTAGCAGAGGCGGTGCGTATGCAATTTCACACACGAACGGCTCAAAATTTTCATTTACATCATACTTAATCAAATAGCGCTTGAGGAAAAAAAAAGAAATTTTGAAGATGTTTCATCGGTTTCAAAATTTGAAGCTCATGAAAGCCCTAGATTGATCGCATAAATAACGCAACTCAATAACACCCTTTGACTTAATGCCATGGATGTATATAGTATTTATACGCGCGTGCAGTAAAAAGGTTATTAGGATTTTCAGTTTTAACTTCCAGGAGTGCTAGGGTAAGCAATGCTCTCAAAAAAAGTTACGAGTCTTCTTTCCTACTAACTATACTACTGCCGCGAGGGGCATGCACCGTAGTAGATACAGGTCTTGGGGTTGGCATCACGTCGGGCTGATTCGCTTATAAGTATTGAAAGTATTGTCTAACAGAAAACTCATTTGGAAATTCACTTTGCTAGCTCCGCGGCACACTTGATCCCTCATTTCAATCCAATACATTCCACGCTTACAGTTCAAATTACATACCCCGTAGTTACTGCCTTATCGTCTCGTAAGCCTCTTATTTCTAGTCCCCACATTATGTATATATATATATATATATATATATATATACACTTTAACCGCAACTTCGCACTTTCGTACGATGCCGCGTTATTTAAATCTCGTTCAAGATTAGCATGAAGATCCTTTTTTTTTCACCGATCGTCCTCACCGAATAAGGGATACGAAAGCATATGAGAGCATAAATTGTACGGATTCGAGTTGAACAGATATGATGGTCGAATAACAATCTCGTGAAAGCTTGAGGATCAGCCTCAAGTGGCCAGTCTGAGAATGAAGGTCGGACGTGGATTCATCTCTTAAGCCACACGTCACGCATACGTAGACCGTTTATTCCTCAGGTGTATCAGCGTTTCTCCGTTCGTTTCTGGCTACGTGTACGATGATCACTTCGATATAACGGACTGGCCTCTTCGCATCCCGTGGGAGAAGGGCTTTGTAAAAAAAAAAAAAAAAAGAAAAGAACAGATTCGTAACATCGCAAATATTTTATTGGATCGTTCAGTGGGAAGTGCATCAGAAGGAAAGAAGACTGTAAGCCCACATCGGTTCTTCGGAATCGGTCAGATCATCACGCAATGGAGAACACACGACGACCTCATCCGTGCACACACTTGAAAGTGACGGGAACCGTGCAATTTAAACTGCATTTTCGCTTGAGCCGTTATAATTGAGGCCTGTGTGTGCTCATCTGCTCATCTCTTCTCTGAGGCAGTAGGTATTACACGAACCTTCTTCTGATCATTCTGTATATGGTTATAAAAAGTCATCACCCGTGCTTTACGGATATATACGAGGTCACGTGAGGGCCTGATGGACTTTAGCGGATCACTGTTGCAAGCACCTCGATTACGATAGAATATCAATGGCGCAAATTTTGGGCTTTTTGGAGCCCGCTTTTTTCTTTTTTAGCGTTTCCATCGTTTCCCACGTTTTCACGTCTCTTCCGCTTTGATCCTATTTGTATTTCATTCTTTGAGATTATCCCAGAGTGTATTCAGCAGCCACTCTGTCCTAATGCACTACTGTATCGCATTTGCACGAGGGTACAGGGAAATTGCGGAAAATCTGGCTGATACAGTGGGCTATATTTTACTGAATTTCAATTGAATTATCGGCAGAAATTCAGAAAAACTGCAGCCTGCTCAGTAGTCAACGAGCAAGCCAGTGCATGGCTTAACGGTCACCTATCCGAGTACTGACCAAGGCCAATACTGCTTAACTCGGGAGATCATCGATAAGCTACGCACCGACCACGCGCACGCTCATGGAATGGAATGAAAATGAAAACGAGAAAAGAGAAGGGACGAATAAATTGATTTTAAATCTTTGAAATTGAACTTTCAACATAAGCTTTTTCGATGTGGTACTATAATAGAAAATGCTATAAGATAACATTCTTTAAGACTGATGGAACAAATCGTATCTGAATGACTACTTAGATCAACTAGTTACATCAACCCAAAATCTTTTGAATTAAATGACTAACATATGATTGCCGCATGTTTACTTGCATCGAAATACCTCTATAGCATCCAGCCTGTAACATTTTCCTTGGAAATGTGATCGCAACAATATTCCCAAGTCAATTATTCAGATTTACTTCAGATCTTCTGGAATGCACGTCTCATACTTTTTAGATACATTTTTAAGCATCGAAACGGTTCTATTCTCATGAGCCAAAGCAAAAAATGAACTTTGGGCGACCAATAAGTTCACTAAAAATGTCCGAAACTGGATTTCCTAAAACCTAATTCTCTTATGCATTTTTTGGTGTCAAAATATTTCCTCCGCCTTGAGTCCCCTCAAAGTGTCAGAAATAATATTGCGTCCGCATAAGAATGTTCACTAAGCACGGAATAATTTATTTTGGAGTACGGATGCCAGTATGCTGTTAGGATGGGTTCGCGATTCAATTGAAATTCATCTTTACGAAGTTCAATTCAATCGAAAATTGAAATCCAATCAGTCGAAGAGGGTTGAAGTTTCATCTATGCATATCGCAGAGTATGACCACAATACCAACTATCGATATAAAATCATTTCAAGTATATTCTGACTACAGAATATACTTGAAACTTGAATTCTGTAGTCAGAATATACTTGAACTTGAATTCTGTAGTCAGAATATACTTGAAATGATTTTATATCGATAGTTGGTATTGTGGTCATACTCTGCGATATGCATAGATGAAACTTCAACCCTCTTCGACTGATTGGATTTCAATTTTCGATTGAGTTGAACTTCGCAAAGATGAATTTCAATTGAATGGCGAATCCATGCTAACAGCATACTGGCATCCGTACTCCAAAATCAATTATTCATTGCTTAGCAAACATTCTTATGCGGATACAATATTATTTCTGACACTTTGAGGGGACTCAAGGCGTTGTTCCAGGTGGGTAAATAGGTATACTCCGTGAGGACAAGGGGCACAAATTGATTGTAATTAATATCCTCGTTGGACCGCATCAAATTATAAACCAGGAAACTTCAATGTCACCATTAAACGTGCGTTGTGTTCAGGCAAATTCATTTTCTTACCCTGCAACCACGCAAGCATATGATGAATATAATCGAAACGAACGTTTCTATTTTATTCCGTGATCCACTCTGGCGATGTGGCTCGAATTTTGATAATGGACGCAGCAACTTTGTGAATTTTTTTCGTTTTTCTTATCTCTATGAAATATAGGAGCTTGCTAAAAATCAATTTAAAAAAAACTGCATGCCATCCAGGGTTGTAACAACCCAAGAAAATTACATTAAATCAATTCCAGAGGTAATCGAGGATGAGGTTATCAGAGAGGTTTTTAGGGGTCATCGAGAAATCGAGGACGAGTCGATTTGGCTTTGAATACCCAATAAACATGAGAAGATCGTGTTCGGCGATCACTTAATTGTATTCACTCTGGTAACGGGAGTATTCTTGCGTCATCCGATATTGTGTATGTGTGTACTACGTTACTTTTCAAATGTGTAAACATGAGTTGGCTACATAAATCTGTTTGCGAAGTTGCGCCGATGTGTATGGTGTCCGTGCGTATGTGCGGGGGTTGGTACAACTGTCACTCCTCCCGCTAAATCTTCACCATAAAATTCAATATCGGTACGATCGATGAAACGGAGATAGAGTGAGCGTACACATGATCTTTTGCATAGGTCTTTGCGAGGTTCCAATGGGCATCAGATTTATTCGCAGATATAGATACATGAGCACTGGACGAACTTCCACGTTGGATTATGCGTGGATGCGCTACGATAGAGCGGGGTATCCGTGAAAGAGCGATGAGGAAGAACGCCGCGAGTGAAGGACGGCAGAAGGGGCATTATCACTTGCGCTAGTGATATGTCGACGGTAGCTGTAGTGGCTCGAACACTTAGAGCTGCCGCATAGATACGCGTATGCGTTTCATTTGTGCCTATGGTGGACGACGATGAGGCCGGCTATTCCCGGCGATAGTATCGCATAACGTGCGGACAACCTGTAGTATAGTCGAAGCAAGCTCGTGCGGCTTCCGAACGCGTAATAGGTATAATGGACAATCGACTTTGAGTGGCTCTCGCACGAGAGATGTGTGTGCTTGGCTTATGATTCGAAAGTACTGATTAAAACTCGTATCGATGTATGGATATAACGTATACGTCATATAACAATCACTTCAGCATCGACGTAGAAAGCGATATAGCTTATAAATACTTTAACATATTTTTTTACTTTTTTACAGGATACCTGGTGTATATATGCAGATTTTCCTTCTCCCTAATTACGTTCTATATTCATTCACAGCACCCTAGATCTATAGGTGGCTCAATTACCGAACATCGCAACGTAGAGCTTCGGGATACGTTTCATTCGTGATGTTTTTTTCGATCCCCAAAATTTTCCAGGGATTCATTTTCAGCCTTCCGGTCTAGGTTAATGTGACTTTTAACATCTTTAAGGGAAGTCTTACACAGTTTTGCATCGATTATTATTTTTACTTTTCCATTCTCGTGAAGCTTGGAGCCTTGAAAATAATCGCTCCGAATCTTGTTGAAAAGTTCACAAAATTGGCGGAGCGATTGAGGTTTTAAGAGGCTGGTGCACAGTCTCGTGGCTACGACAGGGAGCGCGTAAAGCGTGCTAACGCGTGCGAGCGTGAGTTCCAAAAAGCCAGAAATGTTCAACAAGATATGAATTCCATTTGGACGAAGAACGTCCACAATATGGCGCCGGAATTGCTAATTAAAATTCTGTGAAAGGTTCCAAATACGATTTGGAAGCGATTTTCTAAATCTTCTTTCATATTAAGCTCCCAATTTAACATTTACTTAGCACCCTGGAAACTCTCATGAAAATCGTCTACGAACTGTCAATTGGACTATAAACGTCACTTGTTTGGGTCTGAAAGTGGCGCCAGTGAATTATTTGCGAACTGCCCACCTATAGTAAATCATTCACGATGACATGTAAATTATTGGGGCAATGCCATTACTCTCATTTTTCACGTATATACAGGAACGAAAAAATGAGCGCTGGCCAGAATTTTTAACCGTCCAGATCCCAATAGCCAGATTTTTCGGGATTAAACTATACAATAATTATTACGTCTGTTTTCGTTCTAGACCTATCCGTTTCTAGCTGAAAATTTATTTCACTATACTGAATTTTTACCGATTTTTCCATTTTCTAAAGACTGCTAACTGAATTCTACAATATGCAAAGCAGTCCGTGATGTGGGAAACTTTACAATTAGTACAAACTTCTCCTTACGAAATGTTCAACTCGGGGAGACTAGGGTGAACAACTTATAGAGTGAATCGGCATAGGTATCTTCTTCGGTAGTATGGTAGAAAATTTGACACCCATCCATAATATATATTTTTTGTTCAGAAAGGAAAACACACTTAGCCGACAAAAAGTTTCTCGCTCGTCAAGGAGTGCAACACATAAAATGTCAATGATAGTTCTGTTGTATGGACGAATCGCAATATACCAGCAGATAATTCTGACAAATGTGAATTTTAGTACCATATACCAGTGCAGGAGTAAATGCAGGAAGAAAGCGCAAGTATATACAGAAAGTCAGACTAGTATCTCTGTACCGTGAGAAGAAAAGTGAATCCACTTCATCGCTCATATATTACACGCAAACAAGTATTTCGTGGTGTAAGAGATGGAAGACTTTAATCGAAACAGCGCTACTAATTTAATTGAAACGATCCTTTTCACCGGAGGGCATCGTATAGAAAAGCCAATAGGCTGGTGCAGGGGTTCCTTCACTCTCTCGTCTCATGCCAAGATTACAGGTCGAAACGATTAGACCCGAACGCGTTGAATTGAATTCTCATATAGCTTTGCCCGCCGAGCGCCTGTACTACCGCAACCCGTTCTACAAGAGCTGTAGGTTGCGGACGCAGATTAACTCGACGAAACGGACGTTTCCGGCCGCGCCTATTGGCGGTTCGCACTGCCGCGTTATTTTATTCGTGCTTGGCAATCGAGCGGACAGAATATTATAACAGCAGGGTATCGCACCATGAAAGTAATTTATACCGACGCGACGGTAACACGAAAAACGTGAATTTCACCGAGTGCGTCTCATCCCCTAGCTTGTATGCATTCATATGACGTATATATGTTGTGCTCCTATTGCTGATACGGCATCCTCTGGTCCTTGTATTAAGAAAATTTGCAATCAAAGCTTTCTATTCCCTATTGAAAAATTATGCCAAAAACCAATCTTGGACTCTGTCTGATGCGCCTAAATCCAAATTATATTATGACTTCTTGGATGTCAACCGGATTAGTGCTTATAATTGAGGTTAGCGTGATATTCGAAATTTTCTCACATCAGATTAACCAATGACTGTTTGTAATTCTAAAGCGCAAATATGGATATTACATTGTCTTTAATAAAAGGATGCGTTGTCTCATTAGGGTTTACTGAGATTTTCGAATGACTTAAGGGATGACGCACGGCAAACAAAACTTTGAAAATTTAATGGTAATAATAATCCGATCCTCTATAGATTATAAATTCGGGCTCAAGAATTCGACCCACAAGCCTGTACAGAATCCTAGGAAATTTTCTTTGAAGATCGTCTGCTACCTATACCAAGCGCAAAGTGTGAGAGTTACTTTATTTTCCAGATTCTCAAAAAACACAATATGCTTGGAAAAAATATAAACTTTACGTACTATATGGAAAAACCCTTTTTTTTTAAGAGGCTCGTTAAAATAAACAATATCAAAAATTGCCATGAGAGCAGTGAACAAGTCTAGAAATTTTTCCTTTGCAAAATCCGATTTAGGGTTCATAATATAAGATCGTGCGTGTTCAACTACATTATTTTAAGCGTATAATAATATTAATCAACAGTTAAAACCCATAAACGAAGTTACAATCGTATGAGAAGAGGAATAACGACTCACCGCAGAGATTATAGAAACGGGAAATTCTTTCTCTTCATTCCACAACGACGACTGGTCTTTGATGATCAATTCACAACGTTTTGAAAGTTTCAAATACGATCTGGTATTCAGTACAAGTTGGCCTATAATTGTTATTTTGTTTTTCTGTCCATTAAAAGCGTTTGCAGACTCGAGCCACAGTCCAGTTGGCACAAAAAATAAACAACAAAACGATAAAAGAAAAAAAGTAAAATCGGTGACTCACGATTCCAATTTGTTTCGCCTGACGCAGCATTTACAGGCCGCGTGCTTAAGGCACAAGCTTTGTTCATTTGCGTGAGAGAGTGTGTTTCGGTTTCGCTTAGTCTCCTTTTCTAATCCAATTCTCGTTTTCTCGATAGCTCGTTTCTGCCTACTTTGATCGAACTTGTATCCTGGTACTCCGCATGAATGATGACAGGCGTATCGATTCTTTATTTTTTTTAAATTATTTTATTACAAATACGAATCGCAGACGATAAGCGCTATCCCAACGGAAAAATTCTTCGCTGCTGCTGCTGCTGCTGCTGCTGCTGGCACAAGAGTTATATAATTTTGTATTTTAGCGCTAGCCTTTGGAGTTTTCGTTACCGAGTTCGATCGAGCATATCGATGAGGGGTACGAGAACGAATGGCAGTTAGAGTCAACGAGAAGAACGACAACGACGAACGTCCCATTGGCAACTTTGATCCCGCACTTTCACCAATGCCTCTGGCATAAGTCGATGCACGTATGCAATGCGTATCCCGAGAGACATTGCGGACCCTGAACGCAAGGGGAGACGCGATTTATCCCCATCTGAAATATTACCAAAGCGATCTTAGGCATGCTGGTATATATGCAGCTTCGATCTATCTACTCTGGTGAGCTAGCGCATGGCGTTCTTCGATGCACCCTATAGTTTGCATAATGCTAATTTACCTTCTATAAGCTCTTCGATTTCTTCTCGGTTGTACTTCCCTCTGGCCTCCTCTTTCCGCGCATTTTATTTTACAACATTATATCCAGCTAGTTCACTATTACACCGCGTGTTAAGGATCTGGGGAAAATACTTAGAAAAGAAAACCATCAACAGCAGTAGACGCGCCTTTGATACGCAGCTTTGGGAATCTCCTAAATTGAGGTTTACTCTCGTACGAGCACGAAGGAATCAGAAGTAATCATGATCGCGTCTGTATTGGCACGAGTTTTCCACACTTTCTCCGTGCCCTCATGCGAAACTGATATAGTGGGTGTGTTACGGGCTGCGGCCGCAACACGGGGTTTAGCTCAGGGCCAAAAAATGTAAAAGTTAGTCGAGTTACTGTTGCACTACCCTAGCTGATTCGGTAATGGGTTCCTGGCGACCGGGGGGTAGACAGTAAATAAAAAAAAGCGTTCAATTGAAATGGATTCAAATAGGTGTTCCGATCTTGAGGAAGAACTCTTACAAATACCGAAATGGTTTGTCCACGTATACATTTTTTTAAATCAGATATAGCTTGGATATTATGAACAACTATGTATATGTTCGGGATTTCGCGGGACGAACTTCTCGCTATCTTGCACACTGCGCAGGCCATCAGCGCTACAAGCGACCTAACGCTTTCTCGTAATTGAAATGGTAGGCATCCTCCTTGAGCCATAAAAAGTGTCTCAAATAATTCCTTGTCGCGTGCGTGCAACCTCAAGATACCATTTACTCTATGATATACCTATATTGTTGTATACAATGAGTTGATAGATACGCGTAAACATTATATGGGAGCACTACGGCTTGTCATATATACGTCTTACTCCTTCGACTTTTCAGAACCGATTCTCCTCTTTTTATCTTCTTCAGTACTTTTTCTGTTCGCATTTTTCTGCCACCATGACTTATCGGGCCCTTCTCGTTACTCGTATCTCTCAGGTCATATACAATATGTACATTGCATGCGTATATATAATATAATAAAGACAAAGGTAAGCAAAATAAATATACTCTGTCATGTTTACTTTTTTCTTTCTACGCAGTTTCTTGTTTTCATAATTTAGTATCCACGAAGTCTGGTCTACGATTCTTTGGATGTTTCATGTTAAACTTCCACCGCAATAGATCTTCTCTCATCGAGCACAGATGTCGTAACTATATAAGTTGCCCAGTCGTAATGCAATTTCACGCTTTCGTGACTCGGGTTTGGAATGTTATCGCATTTCCATCAACCTATATAAGAGAATATCGGTAACGCATGCACGTTACGTACGTTGCGTGAAACTTTGTAGCGTATACGAGGGCATCACGTCCCGGCACCAGAACCGTATCATGTGTAACATAAACAATAACAGACCAAGTTTATGAATAATGTAACGGCGTTCGTGATACTCGCCGATATTCTCGGCGTGAGACTTTTCGAGTCTTCGAGCTAGTGTTGCTTCGGTATAGAGCTGTATTTTTTGGTTACCGTTCGATTGATCTATCGATCCCTTGTCATTACGATGGGAAGAAAAAGAGATAACTACAAATCGATGCGTAGAAATGGTTGCGATAGACTGGAAGAAGCCAATGCGCTCTAATCCATGATCGTCGTTCACTTTCTCAGGAGCTTCACTCCATTCTCTAATCACCGAAGCGCATGTTACCTTACCCATGTAGCATTCGGAATACTAAACGTCGTCGATGCCCTGGAGTTGCGTTATGGTCTCTCTAAGTACAGACTTATTAGCTCACAATATTTGAAAATATTTCCGTAACCACATATAATTATTGAGTCATGTACTTACATACTCTAAATCCGCAGACACTTTTTTTTTTACTTATATTTTGATAAGAAACTCTATTACCATCGAAAATTACGAGTGTGGCCATGACTTCTCAGAGGGATTAAACAAAAAACACTGTTTTTTTGGTTGAGATGCCCCTCGATATTCTTTCACTTCATTATATAAGCTCACAGGAAGCACGGCACCCAAGAAAAAATATTTGATACTGTGTGAAATATATTTAAACATATGAGGATATTTTTAGAACATATCATTGAATGAGAAAAGGGGATATAATATGCAAGACACTGCCAATTAATTTGTAATCATCAACGAAGCACATATATATATGCCTCTAAATAAGCCTTTATTTTAGAGCTCCGTTGCAATATTAGTGGTGTGCTTGGGATGGAAATGGTACTTTTAGCAGAAAGCTTGGATTATTGCCTACAAAATTCCTCGTTGACATTTTAAAAATATACATACTCTAGTTGTAATAGGGAGGTTAGTAACACTTTAAAATGAAGCGTGTTTCCAAACTTGCTTTTCTCAATCTTTTACATGGCACTCATGCTCTTTTAACGAACTTGAACGTATGTTATTTTTATGTGCTATTGAATGGAAAAAAAAAAAAACAGTACCCCTCAAAGTATTTGAAAAATGTCTACATCGTAAAAGATATAAAATGAGACGTTTGGTGACACACTTTATTTTGCAGTGAAGACATTTAAAAAAGCTTGCGCGAGGAATTCCTCGTGATAGAGTCCTCGTGATAGAGGATTAAGCTTGAATTTGAACCACATGTTGGTAAAACGTGGTTGAGAATTATCGAGCGTGGGCGTATGCAACGCCATATGTCTAAAAACGAACTTTACATTTTTCTATTTTCGATTACGTCGAAAATACGAAATTTTTATAGATTGAACAGCCTAAATTGATTTCTAACAATATGTATAACGGCCGGCTGCTCAATTTTTTCGTAAAATAATTGTTCTTTGATAGCAATAAACTAACTTATTTTCGAGGTGGCTTCCCTTGCGCTATATGATTCATTCAGTGTATGCTTATAAAATAAATCGGTATTATTTTAAATGGCACACGCATTTTGTATCATTCATCGCACCGGAGAGCCGTGTACAACACTGCACCACATTGTTGAAATTAATTCCAATATTTTTTCAAAGAACTAAGCGATTATTCGATGAAAAAAATCCGAGATGTCAGCCACGTATCAGTACATATTGTAGCGATTTTGACTTTTCACCGCGAGAGGCATTACTCTCGATTTCGAGTTGGTCACGTGCGCTTGATCACTTTTAATTGAAACGATGAACCGCAGTTTTAGATTTGAATAAGAATTGATCAATCGGTGGCGAACTATTCTTTTTTTTTTCTTGCAATAGTAGTTAAAAACATGAGACCCTTATATCAGTAACAATGACTGAAATGTCTTCAGGATAATAATTTTATGAAAAAATTAGATTCTTTCCATAACACTAAAAGCGAATTTCCGTAACATGAATTAAAAATATTTTAGTAAACTTTTAATAACGGTTTATTCACGCGGATTGCGTAAGTTTGCAAGAGAGGTCAGACATTCTTTCTGATCTTTGAATCATCAAACACTCCACGTGTTATGCTCGTAGCTAACGAAAATTTTAATGCGCACGCTTTATTTTGACAGCTACTCTCCATAGCGAATAGATGTAAAGTAAACAGCTAAAAGATTTTACTCTTTGCTGTGCGGGATCAAAGATCGTCGCATGTATTGTCAAGGAATTTGGAACCTTCTGTGATTCCCTACGACCCAAACATTATTTTTAATATAAGACTAAATATTTTCACACAAAAGTTCCAGCTCAATGGCATTCATTCAACAGTGAAAGTCTAAAGTGACAGTCTCAAACCACTGTGTGGTAAACATTGACTACGGCGCACCCTGAAATATTGCGCGATTTTTCAGAATAATTTTTTCCTGTAAAATAATGGAAGATCAACAGTTTGACAGTATCTTAATTGTATTTATAGTGATTAGGGGTTTTATATCTGCACGAGACGTTTTTTTGTTCGACAATATTTCGAATCATGCATCGGCCGATTAAGGAGGTTCACCAGATAGAGCAAAATGCACAGAAAAATCTGAATTTTTTATCGCATATTCTCTAATACTGTAGAAATATGCTTGAATTATTTGGGAATTTTCATCTACACCATCGACATGATAATTTAGTATCTGACGAGGCTATTTTCACATGCATTTTTATGGCGTAAGCAAAAATTGTGAGTTTTGCCCCTTTATAGCTCCAGAGAAAATGCTGAGAAAATGCAGAGAAAATTAAAAAATTCATCGTTATTCGTATAGTAAAAGGTTGTAGAGAGGGGTTAAGCACGGCAACGTCGCTGTAGAGCCGGAGCAGTTAGGTTAGTTTGAGCGCGAAATTTGCTCACCAGCTCGACTGTCAGCTGGTGCTCGTGGCAACGACACTTGACGGTACCGACCGTAAGAAATACGCGCCTGATTGCCAGACTTCTTTGCGAATTATGTACATTACAAAATCGAATTTTTTCCATTTATAGCAATGTAAAATAATTTTTATCGATTCTAAACTTTCAAAACGGGTTAAGTATTCATTTATCGTTACATTATTCATCTTAATTCCATGATTTTTCGATTCATGATAAATTATTTTCACAGTTGGCTGATGTACAAGCATAGAATTTCCGCCGACCCTCTTTACCTCCTGCAAACCCTAGTGAGCCTTCTTAACACAACGACGAAACATCTCTAACATGCTTTTTTCGAAGACAGCTTGATGATATGAAAAAAAAAAAAAAAAAAAAAAAACTGTGGAGCTGTCCGCGTAAGTGATAGCCGCAAACGTCCCACTATTCTTTCATCGTTCCATTAACGAGAAAAATGTTTACATTTTTTTTTGCTATTTTAAAGAGGTTCCAGCCACTTTATTTCCTTTTTTACGAATAGGTGTACACGCATACGTATTATATATCGGTGTAGACGTACAAATATTCGAAAAATTAAATATACAAATATATATTTGTATATATATATATATATACCATGTGGAGTCACTACTCGGTGATACTCTGGACAAATTATTTAAAATTATAAAACTCCCGAGGTTAATCAGCTTATATTTATAATTTTTTTTTAATTATCATAGTTTATATTTATCGTTGTTATTATTCATAGTTTGTTTTTTTGCGCTTCATGTGTATACGCGGTGTGCAGTTTGCATGTACATAAAACTTCAAAAAGATCAACAGCTGTCATATTTTCAACATATATATTTCATATGCAATATCTATCCGTTATATATTTCACATAACATGGTTCAGATATCGATAAATATATTTTCGTATACATTTTGTATCCATGGGGGATATGCGTACGGCGTACGTCTATATGGAAATTCATATTAGTATACTAAAATATCCGTATTTTTTTTTGTATGTACACTCCGCCACTGTGGAGATACCTAGGCAAACGTTAGAGCCAATATTAGTCAACCTAGAATTGGGATCTCTTTCGCGTCCACATTTACCGGGATGACCCGACGTGGCGCAAGGTCAGAAAAAACCTCCGCGATATTCAGTTGCCGAGAACGAGCCGGAGGACAAATCGAGGTTGCGTTTATCAATGGTGCAAAGTACTTTGAGTACATCAGGAACTTGCCCATCGCAGAAATATTATGTTCCTCCTCTACGTTTCTACCCGCTATTTACATATTTGTTCGCCTGAGTGAAATGCCATGTTCGTACATACATGGGTGGAACCATCCGTACACAATCCCGGAGCTCGTTCCGGAGTCACTGGACGACTGGGGCATCGACTCGCTTTCGTGGCCGAGTGACTCTCGATCCTTTGTCTCATTTTCATTTTATTTTATTTTGGATGAAACAAAAGTTAATTCACTGCAGGATATTTCCGTCTGCTTCTTTACAGTCCTAAATCCGATAAAATGATCCTTCGATTCAGGGATCAAGTGTGAAAAATAATTCTGACTTTTTAATTTTTCGTATGTATACCAAGTGAAACACTGCTCATCGATCTGTTTGAAAAATGTCAGATTCGGTAATGGGCTATTGAAAATATTTATCGGAAGTGCGAAATTACGACATTCCACATTGGCTCTATGGAAGAATCATGCCATTGGCATTTTGCATAAAAAGTTGACGTTTATAATGTTGTTCCTTTCTATGTTCAGTTAAGATTGTTGGTGCGAAATTTCTATAAGAATATCCGCCGGTTGAAGCTTCATAGGTAAATTAACGATTAATCCAACTTCGTGGATTGTTAATATTATTCCGTGATTATGAATATGCCATTTTGCTAGCTTTGTTTTCGAGAAATAAATTTTTTACGAAATTTCCATATCGGAGTACGTAAATCATTCCAACTAGTTGAAAAATCAAATATCGAAAAAATACTTGGATGTACGTGAGCGTGTATGTACGTACTTATGTAATGCCTATCGGTCAGGTTTTATGCTTTGGCTTCGAAAAAATCCCAAATGTGGCGTAGATCGCTAGGGGCACAAATGGGAGATACAATGGAAGTACAATTGAGCAAGGTCTACGTAGATTCACAAAGGTACTTTGTGAGAGTACATTATATACCACGGATTAATAAGCCTATATTTTATGAAAAAACCAAGATTGAGAAACCCATTTGCTTATATAAGCTTCAATTTGTTAGATAATTTTTTTATCATTTCAATTTTGAACGCGATCAATGAAAAAATAATTACGTACTTCAACATCAATATCGTATTTTTCAGTATATTTAAAAATACAATTATGATTTTTTATTAAATAATCATCATGACTATCCGCAATTTCGACTATTTTCCGAAGTGACAACCCCTTCATCAATAATGACATCATTATGCAGTTTGCACATCGATATCACATGACATCAATTAGATGAATGTCTGGAGGGGTCTTTCGACTATAGCGAACATTGAAAATTTTTATAATTATAAATTGATAAAAATGGTTATTGAACTGATAAATATTTTGAGTCATATCATTCTATTTTTGAACCTCAAATTTATAGGAATTTCTTTTTGACATTTTTTTCACTGCCTTTACGCCATTTATAATCGATAAAAATATTCATAAATTTCAATCGAATAGCTTAAAAAACCCTTAATCGACGATTTCGAGGGCAAGAGTTCCAATACGAACATTTGTTCATACAAATAGACACGTAGACGTATAAATATGTACAATGTCGCAATGAGGTCCCGAGTGTGTGAAACATTGCATGTCGATCGTGAAGCCCGCGTTGTGTACGAAGCAGAACGGCTGGCGCGATCATATGCACGGGAGCAGAGGGTCTCGCAGCAGCGTCAGCAGTAGCGAGAGTGGTTCGCTTTGTGTACTCGTTACAGTAACTATATTTAGGTGAGTAGGTAGGCTGGCAAGGTACATATACGAGCAAAGATTCGCGAGCTGTGCGAGACCGAATCCTCGCACCGATACCTGGGAACGTTACGGTACATACTATACCTGCCACTAGGTAAATGGTACACAGAGAAGCATGTTCCTATAGGTATGCATCAAGCGTTCTTGCGCCTCCTCACGTGTGTTTACACTCTCGCGAACGTTTACATGTTACTCGAACAGCGTGTAATGTGCTTTCGTTCAAGTATCCTCTCGTGAGTACAAGCGATTGCACGCCCGAGTTACGCGATTCTAATAGGACTCGGAGATGAACATAATTCGAATTGAGGGAAGAATTTCACTTTTACCGGCTTTTTAAAGTCTTTTTTCAAGATTTTCTTCAAAAAGTGTTGGATTTATTCCAATGAAACTGAGTAAAAACATCATCGCTAATGTCTTAACGCGATGTAGGGATGATTGCATTGCAATATATTGATGCCTAAAGGTAGGACAAGCTGCACTGAGCGAGGTTGTGCGATCTTTATCATGATTGTAATGAATTTGGGGATGTTTCGGTAATACGGCCGTTGGGGGTCATAGAACGACGAGATAACGAGAGATGAGAAAGTGTCAGCCTGAGATGCGTGATGTATTAAGCGATTTTCAGTGAGGACAAGTCCGTGTTCTCTGTAGGACCTGTGGGACCTCACACGTGAATACATGTATCGTATTTGTATAGAGGTTGGAATTTAGGCACGTACCTTTTGCTACGGCAATGGAATATATGTATTAAAACGATAACGAATGAAGTTCGTATATATGACGTCATTTCTTCCGCCGAGGTAACATTATACCCATTCTACTATACATGCGTGTACACCGTAGAGGAAAAAAATGCCTTTCTTCTTGGGTTACTTCTCCCTCGAGGGCGCAGAGCATTCAATCGACCATACTTTCTATTGCTTTGACTCTCATATTCCAACCAGTGAAGCACTAATTATGCCTTGTTTATCTTTAGGACGTTGCCGTTGAGCGAACAAGTCTGCGCTCTTTTCGAGGATCGATTTCGAATACTCAAATGACTCGTCGTTTGAGCGACCATGCGAATATTCTGTTGACCCTTTCTGACGATTACTGAGCTCGTTTTGCTTACCTTGTATAGCTTAGATCGTTGGTAACGTGGCTCGATGATGTTTACCGTGAAAAATGTAAAGGGTCTCATTTTCGCAAATACATATTATGGTATCTCCTCATAATTCATTATTCATATCGTCTCTGGTGCTGGCATCGTCCATTAACCGATCTATCAATTTTCTCTCCGTTGAGCTTGCCAGAGGTGAGGTCAATGAACCAGCGGTTATGTAACAATCATAAAACGCTCCTATGTTAATTTATTGCCCCATCTCTTTTGAGCTATTGCCTGCGGCACTTCCGACTCGAAGAGACCCTTTGATGAGTACCTATAGTAAAGAGGCTGAAGAAGCGAAACTTAAGGGGGGTTTTTTTTTTTTTTTTTTTTTTCGAAGAATCATTCGCATGTATTTGAACAAGTGTTGTATTTGAAAAAGTAACATGTTAAAAACATTCAGTAACTTTTCTCGTGCAAAAAAACTAATTTATAAAGGAGTTAGCCGATGTCCGAGAAGCCATTTTTACTGTGAGCATTGCCGTTCAGAAACAAGTTGTCCAAAATCCAAAAACCTAGAAGATTTCGCTGGTATACTATAGTTTATACTGTGATTAATTCGTGGACTTTCCGAAATATTAAATCAAAACAATAAATGGCGAGTAAAAAGTCAGAGCCTTGATGATTATTGCGAAAAATGGATATTCTTCGTTTGTCGGATTGATAGTATATACTGGAAAAAAATTCTTCATTCAAATTGAGATTTTTGTGTCTAAAAAAAGCACAAAACATTTCACTAATATAATGTGATGTTTTTGTGTTATCTTTTGGGATAACACTGTTATTGGGATAACACTTGGGATAAGCTGTTTTTGTGATATCCTATTGCACCGACTTTGAAAAACTGTTTCCCGAAAATCGGCTGTAACTTTCTTATAAATGGATATTTTTACACGAAAAAATTACGGAATATTCATGAAATGTTACTTTTATTGATAGAAATTGTGCAATTATTTGCTCATGGTTTCTTTCAAATAAAATCTGAAGAATTCGCTTTTTTCAGCCTTCTGACTAGGTCTATCCCAGTATGTACGAATAGACGAGTATCATCTACCTGAGTACGGGACAATCTCGATACTGCATGCTTACGTCACTCCTATCAAAATTTTTTGCTGTACGCTCTTTCAACGTTCCAGAGGTTTTAACCATCTGACACCGTAAGGGGAAGTGATAATAAAGTTTTCTCTAGGTATATGATGAAGCTTTATTGCATGCATTAAAAAATCTATTAGTAAAATATTAATTATATATTGAATTTTGTAATTGTGAACCACCATCCAGCTAATATGTAAAATTTGATGCAATGAAATTCGCTAGCATAGTCAATGGTGTAATATAGGTAGCATCTCAGATTAGTAAGGTAGGCATTCAAAAGGTCGGAAACTTGTAGGGTAAGTAGTTCAAATCCCGGCTCAGGCATAAAATATGTCACTTGAGACAATATAGACTTAGAACATGGTCTGGGCAGTCGATGAGATGTCTTTGAGAAATCCATATATCTTGACATATCGTAAAGACCTCCTGAGACTGTCCCATTGAGATAAAAAGAGCGGACATTTAAGGGCCCATGAGCATTTTATGAGACGATCCCAATACCATCGCGGGATAACTGTCAAGATTTCCCAAAGACGTACTTTGAACGTATTTTTGTTGTCTGGGTTGTATATATAATTAAATCAGAAGTTTAGAAAAATACTTTCTATACCTTACTGTTACCTTTGTTTGTACATATCCATATTATATAGAGATATATGAATTTTGCATATTACCCGTGACTGCACCCTACTCTGCAACATAGTTACTGGAGAGAGATTAAATACGTGCTGTATATGTCATGAAAATCGTGATCAATTAATGGTTGCGTCGTGTGGCGTCCCTCAGCGTAGTATACACAGCAAAATGCATATTATGTACATTCGTGCATACATAAATACAATAGCCTATGAAATGCCTATGAAATCTTACGTAGAGTGTGAGAATGCTGCAGACTGAGATTATACGCGTTTGTGAGAGCCACCGAAATTTGCATAAAGCAACCTTTTTGTTAAATATGTCTCGATGATTGAAGGGTTCAGTATTTTCAGATTGTCTTAACAAAGATTTTCTTTCAAATTTTCGTCAAGCTTCATGCTTTAAAAATATTTTAACAAAATGAAAAAAATTAGGATTTAGGATCTCCGCTGAAATTTCCATCACTAGATTACACTAGCCTAGATTGATATTTGCAGTATTTTTTTATAGTGCAAATGACGGAAAAAATGGTTAAATACCATTTTTTCGAAAACTTGCCATTTTGTTCTTTTTAATATTTTTTTAAAATAGATTTTTGAATAGGCTCACTAAATAGTGAGCCTCACGGGGACTCAGAATTTTCAAGCTTAATCCAATTTTATCTCGGATTTTATCAATTAACGGTGAGTTAATCCATTTCGCCATTGAGCCACTTTGTTAAAGAAGCGTGTTCTTATTTTTTGTCAGACAATCATTTGGTGGAAATTCATCGTTTTCTTATAAGAATTGGTGCAATCGTCTTTCAATGAAATTCTAGAAAGGTACCGGATTTTGGGATACCTACATGGGAATGGCCCCTTAATGGATAAAAAAAAAACAAAGAGGATCAGTTAAAAGAATCATAATTCCATATTTTCAGGTTTATTTTTTAATATTTTTAGGGCACACGGTATATACGAGCCGAAAAATACTAAGATATATATAAGCGTGTAGTAATTCTAGGGCTACACGTTTCATCGCATACTGTGGTGAACGTTTAATAATTAATTATAACCCACTCACGATGTAACAAGCCTCGTTGGAAGATTTAAAAAAGTTAGTGACGGCATTGAGTAGTGTGAGAATATATATTTTAAACTTTACACGTCTTATAACCTTTGCCAGAAGCCACTGGGGTTCATAGAGGCAGCTTGGGGATAATGAAAGATATCTACAGACGTTGGTATATGCAAAGCTGATGGCTAAACATTACGAACGAATGAACCGAGTTAACGAAATTGTAATGTGCAGCTGAAGCAAATTATATAGTCGATCAATACAACCAATTATTCTGAAATTATACTGATATCAATTTTAACCTCATTTCATTTACTCACAGATATCATTTTATATCTGAGATATATCACGTCATGTAAGCCACGCTATTTTTCATATCACCAAAAATTGATTAAATTTTTTTTCCATTGTACTTTCAGCTATCAAGAAAAACGTACATTTCTTTCTGATTTATTCTTTCTGATTAATTGCATTTTTTGGCTGGAAAAAATTTCGAAAGTTATCTTCAAGTATTTTTTAAGTCGGTAACCGTTCAACGTATTAAGAAAATTGGCTTTGATACAAAATTCAAGTTGTACAACTTGCTTAGTAATAAAAAAAAATATTTTGAAGCTCGTCCAAAAACTGTACACAATTTTCAGTCAAATAGACCTTGAATTTTTTTAAAATCAACTTTTCCATTTCGCTTCCTCATGGAGGAAGCTTTGTTTTGGGGAAAATTTGTTCTTTTTACTTTTCAATGCCGATGTGTTCAAAATTTGCCAAAACGTCGGGAAATTACACTTATAAAAAATGTCCGGAGACGCGCGCACTGTATGTGTGTGTGTGTGTGTGTGTGTGTGTGTGTGTGTGTGTGACTACTATGCAAAATTGAATCGTCTGTATCTCGATAAGCAGCTGAACTACATCGCTGCAATTTCACAGTCAAGTAAAGCATTATAACACCTTTATTTATTGAAATTTTTATACAAATTTTTACAGTGACGCAGATTTTATGTCATTTTCAATTTTTCGAAAAATTGTCGTACTCGTGTCGCGATAGGCTCAGCGCTTCTCCAATCACACACGCCACTCCGATCGACAGACGCTGTACACAGCAAGAATCGAAGTTCCACAAATCGAGGCCATAGTTCATTTTTTTTCTTAATTCTCATACTTTAAAAGTAAGATAGACTTCGATCTCGAACGACACCTTGCAAAACGAGAACACTCGCAATTGAGTCTCAGAGCTGTATCGTTTACGTTAAAAGACGGGGATTCAGTGTAACGCACTATATATCCTGAACGACACTAATGGACAATTTTCAAATCAGCACTTGCTTGTCTCTGAAATTTTATCGCCTCACAATTTTTATGCACCAAGAATTTCACATTGTCGCGATTCAAAGTCGAAGTATCATCATCATCATCATCATCATCATCATCCTCATTCACGCAAAATTATAATCTGCAAATTTTGCTGCAAAGGAGTGGTCTTACCTTCCTTCTTATTCTATGCAAAAAAAAAAAAAATTGTTTTATACTCGAGTTTATTACCTCTTCGAACGTCACGCTGTAATTTTAATCTCGTTTTGTATGAGTCCGCGTCCACATGTACGATACACAGTATCACTTTCACACCGACAACCATAATAATTTATCGTCCGAGAGGTCTTAACAAGCGGTAAGGCCGAAATTCGTATCTGCACATCCACGGATATGTACAGTGCATATAAGAAGATGCTGACCGACGAGGTGCTCATTGTGTTCCAACGCCCACGTGCATCATGAGACTCGAGAGAGGAAAAGTGTTAGTTGGGCCAACACCTAATCGTCGAATTTACGAAATTTTCGTCTCCTTTCGCTCCATATCCAAATATACTTGATAGAACGAGAGGAAGTGAAGATTCCACTGAGTTAATATCAAATTTGAAGAGAATGATGCAAAAGAATTCACTCTCTTGATCGAAAATGGCCATGCAGCTTCATCTCTTGAGGGTCGTTGCTCGACCGAGCCAACGAAAAGAGTAAGGTCCTGATTTAATTGCCTGAGCATTAATGTAAAGATTGTTTACACCGTAAATAAATTTTGTTTGAAAATGAATATTGTAAAAAGATGTTTTCTCGCATATGCAGTAGATTAAATTTCATGTTAATCCATTTTCCAATTCGATTTATATTCATTTCAATTTCTACACTGATTTCGTAAATTTTCTACCATTTTGTCTATGAAATTCAATGACGTTCTTTTTTTAATGTGTAGTCTTCTCTTTATACAATAATACGAGACTTGATTTACTATGATTTTTATTGAAACTATAGCACGATTTAATGTAACTGTTGCAAATTGGAAAATAAGTACGGAGCAAAAGAATTCTACAAAAAAAGAAGAGGTGTCATGGGCATTTTGTATTTAAATTAAGGGAAATTATCAATGGGGTAGAAAAATTATCAATTTAACAAAATACTTATACAAATTTAATATTTTATCTCGAACAAACTTTCATCGAATGATATATATATATATATATATGTAAATAAATCGTTTTTTCATTACTCGCGCCAATGAAATAATAGAACAATGAATGAAATAAATGACCGAGCCTAACTGCGGCCTCGTTAAGGATTTATACTAGAAGAAATTTCGATTCAAGCAAAAACGCACAAAAAGCTTCGTAAAGACTAAAATACATCCATCTAGAATAAATCGGAATGAATTCAATTAACGTAATCTAGCGGGTCAGGTCGTAAAGCGCTCGTCTGCTATATAGTAATATTCAATAAAAAATTTATGGATTCTTAAGCAAGTCAACGAAATGAGAGCATAATACTAATTAACTGAATAAATATTTCTGACGAAAAATAAATAAAATAATAATACGACTTGGATAAAATTTCAAACAAAAAAGAAGCGTCGATTACCGTAAAAATGTATACTCAAGAAGTATGGATACGACTGATTTTTAATGTGGAGTCATTTCAAAATACCGAATAATGCTATAATTAGCAAATATAATAATGCGCTCTGTGATCAATATATCACATTCCGAAAATAATAACTAAAAGCTCCATAATATAATTTAGGCTCTCATGAAAAAAAATCAGGCCGGCGACCTATCGAATATTGAACGAAACGAGAGGATTAACAATCTCAAACATCGCTATAAGTTTATGATTATCCAACGGTTTTTTTTTTCTGAAAGCTCTCCAAAATCATATCACATTTATTTTTATGACGTCAATAAAAAATATATCTAATTTCCCATAAGTAATCTATGCCACGCTCTTCCGAATATTTCATTCGACGGAAGACCAGCTTTGTCCAACATTTTCTCCGGATCTCCTTTTGCAATTATTATACGCTCATTAAGTCTCACGAGGACCGTTAATTTTCCACGTAATTATCCATTCCACAATGAGACCCATGCCGGGGTAGTCACCCGTAATTTCTGAGTTTCATAAACGGACAACGGGTAATTAGTATTTCGCTCTCTGCGCGGTCACGAGAGTG
This sequence comes from Rhorus exstirpatorius, assembly GCA_963564615.1. Classification (NCBI taxonomy): domain Eukaryota; kingdom Metazoa; phylum Arthropoda; class Insecta; order Hymenoptera; family Ichneumonidae; genus Rhorus; species Rhorus exstirpatorius. The sequence continues at coordinate 20,046,369 of OY751319.1, read as the reverse complement.
GTCAAGTCGCTAGACGAGTCACGCGAGCACGAGTTATATAAACATAGGATATAGTCTTTTAGTTTTCTTCCGCACGTGGCTAAGTTATTACGAGTAACAAAACATAATTCATTTCTTTATTATTACGTAAATGATGGTTTGGTTGACGTATCGTATGCTGACAAAGGGATTTGTAGCTATTCCTCGATCGATTTTGTAGCGAATATCGTGTCTTGCCGGATATATCTTCATTTATTTTTTACGACATGGAATCCCTCGAGACATTAATGAATACTAAGTGGCATATACTCGTGTTGAAGAGAGCTTACTTTTTTCTGATTAAGGAGGTCGTACAGTCGGAGAATTTTCTCAAAATTTTCTACGACGTTTATTCGACCAAGATAAGAGTACTGTTCAAATTTCGTGAGGTGTGGCAATGCAGTTTTCGAGGAAATAAATTACAAAAATACGTCCTTATATACACAGACTTTTATGGAGAAAATAACCAGCTTGAAAGCCTCGAAAAAACTTATCATTCAGTAAAATGAACTTTTGCAAAAGTATCAAAAAAAGAAACACAGTTTTCACCATTCCGTTTCAAGACAATACGAATAAGATGCGAATCGGAGGGTGAAATTTGCTCGTGAAATCTGCCAGCTCGGCAACTCCCCACGCAGCTGTTGATCTGTGTAGGACTTCTTAAAGAAACCGAAAACAAATAGAGCCCATTCATATGTATCAGATAAGTTACGACATCGGGTTCGTGACCTCTGCATATGGTAGAGATCGCAATGGCTCGGCTCAGGGATCGTTCGATCTATCGATTGATGTATGGAAGAAACCCGATCACATTGAAGAGATGGAACGGCGGGGTCGATGCCCACCACACGCAATTAATGTGAAACAAACGTGCCGACGTTAATCTTCAATCCAATGCAATTGATGTGTAAACGACAAAAAAAAAAGAATATTGAGTTACTTATTGTTAACGGGTCAATTGTTACTAATTGTTACTAATTGTTAATGAGTCAGATCGCCGAAAAACAAAAATTTTTGAGATTTTTTTTTTAAAATCATAACCATACACTTGTACAGAAGTTATGTATTTGAAAAAGTAACATTTAAAGAATATTCGATAATTTTTGTGTGAAAATATTCATTAACATACGAAGGATACAGCCGATGTCCGGTGGCAGAAGTTTTTAAAAAGTACTATTGCAATGAGCATTGCCCTCTTCGGTACCGGATAATCGAAAATCAAAAAACTAAAAATAAAATCGTTTGGATTGAGTTAAATAAAAATGGCAGGTGATTAAAGTTAGTCTTGATTTTTGCGAAAAAGTGTACATTAGATAAGAATCCTTCGATCAAAAACCAGATTTTTATACCTCAAAAATGAACAAAAAAATTTCAGGATCGATGCAGTCATTTTTTAGATAACTTTCCTCATTGCTTCGATAAAAACTCGTTTGAAGTTCCAAAGGCCATTACACGTAATTGAAACAATTATTTTTTAACTCGTATACAGAGTCGTCTAATCCAGGCTCATACAGAGAACCTTCAGCTACATGAGGAAGCAACGAACAAGAGAATCCAATTATCATTCACAGTCAAATCAATAATCTGACTGTCCAGATTATATCGGTCACAACCAATGGATAACTACTGCCTCATAAACAATTCCATCATCAATACCCTCATCCTGAAGCTTATCATTGCTTGATAGAGAATTGAGAATATTCACTGTTCGTAAAAGATTCTCTTTGGGTTAATCAGCAGCGATGAATAAGAGAAAGGAATGGTCTGATGGAAGGAATGATTGTATTTAACATTGATCGTATGTACCAATGAGAAATATATCTAAATTATTGCATCCGGTAAAATACATTTTTTTTTTAAATCAAAGTTTTTACACGGAAAGATATACCCCAAAGCTTCCGGTACATTGATCAATTAATTCCCAACTTCATCGTGTCAACGAAATAAACGAGCGAGTGAATCGGTAGCTGGATTTTTACTCTTAAGATTATGAATATGCTTGGAGAACTTTCTGCTCGCCGTATATTAGTCGTCTGTATAGCTCATTCGAGAACCGCGGAATCTAATTAACAGAAATTAATTGCGCGATCCGCAACAGCTTAAGAAGTGACAGGATGGCAGCCGCACGCCAGCCATGTGCAGGACACCCGGACGGGACGTCTCTTTGATGATTTTTTTTTTTTTTTTCGGTATTCAAGCGCACCCTGGCTTCGATGGCATTATCTATATAAATAGATATAACACTAACGCAGTGAAAGGGAGTATGCAGGGGAGAACCTTCTCGCAACGACATTCCAAGGTTTTTGTTCGTTGCACGATCGCTGATAATATCGAATCGTTGATCAACACGAGAAAGAGAGAGAGAGAGAGAGAGAGAGAGAGAGAGAGAGAGAGAGAGAGAGAGAGAGAGAGAGAGAGAGAGAGAAAGAGAGAGAAAGAGAGAGAGAGAGATCTCTTTTTCTCTTCTGAGAGCTTACATAGGTATATCTGTATGTACATACATGCATAGGCGGTTATGCGACGCGCTGAGCGCGTGTGCCGCATCGCTTATTTTAATTAACCGGCACGCCGGAGCTCAAACAGTGCCTACTTATTCGCCGGATATTCATTCCTTTTATGCAGGAAAGAAATCGCAGGTATCTCGCGCTTCTGGTGCCTCAAGTCCTTTTGCCATTGCATCGTTAAGGAGACCGAGTCAGCTAGAAAACGTTGGAAAAATCTATGTTTTTTTTTATACCGATTTTCCGTTCTGCAACCCCTGGCGCATCTGTGGGAAAAGTTTTATAGAGCAACGATAGAAAACAAAAATAATCAAGTTATAGCACAAAATTCATTGTTTTATTACATCAGAATTTTTTATTAAGAATTTTTTCAATTGAACGTACGTATTATATATTCGTATACGCGTATATGGGTCATTCCGTCGTTTATCAATCAATATGTTCGGGGCTCTAAAAATTTAATTTGTCTGAATTTTTTTCATCTCATTGTCTGCGCCAAGACTAAAAAATCCACCAAGTTTCAGCCCATATCACATACAAATTTTTTACGCTTTTTACACGAACTTTAGAAAAACATGACAAAAATATGTTTCCTGTATAAAAAAAACGCAATTTTTTAATTTTTTTTCAGTTTGCCGGTTTTCGGGTTTTAGGTTTAGTTTAAAGCTACTCAAAATTCACCTAAAACAACACTATTTTTTTTACGGAAAAAAGCACATTGTAATGTGCTTCAACACGTTATCATTCTTTTGAATTACTTTCCGGAAGATTTTTATTAGTAAGGAACATCAGAGTGGGACCGCTGAGCACTCTCGTACATGAGTTACGTTTAATTGATAAGGGCAGTAAATAATACACTCTTTGGGGACTCGGAGGAATATCTCTATTTCTTTCGAAGTTGAAATCGAAACCCTGCGTAAGGCCTACAACTTTTGACACTTTTCTCGTATATATGCCATGTTTTAGGTTTTAAAGGGTTCGGGTATGGGTTTGAACGGTCCTTTATCAATGAAAAGTTGCTCACGCAAGACTTCGCAGCCGTCCTACACGGTAAATTTGAGTTTCTTACCGAAAAAAAAATGTCAGCAGTCAGAAAAAAAATGCATGTCATCCCCATATAAAAATAAAGCTCGCGATACATTTTAAAAAACTTAAGAGTATCTTTGCGAAATGACTATATGATCCAAATAGGTATATACTGGTGTGATAAACCGCGCGCTTCTAAAAATATGCAATTTGACGAATGCTATCTTTTTTCGTAATAATGTATCTCATGAAATCTACCGCGATAAAGACGCGTATTTAGTTCTTAAGCATCCAAGTCTGCGTACATTTGCGTATATAGCCTATCTTGATGTATCGATACCGCGCTGCTCACTATATACTAGCCAAGAACGTGGTACTAACATGAAATGCAAAGAGAAAAAGACCTAGTGCAGTATAGGCTATTGAGGAGGTGGTGGATGCTCCGTCGTCAGAGTTTGGCGTCTATACAGAGACCGGCATCGCGATACCTCAAGGGGTGAGATACTGCGGCGCGTCTAAGGTAATAGTAATACCATTGGTTAGTATTATACTACTGCTATAGTACAGATATGCCGGTCACACGAGTCTTGGTTATGGGGCCGGTGCACCCAGACTCGATGGCCGATAACGAAACACACGACGAGCTGTAGCGATCTCATCGACACTCTGGCGCTCCTGCAGGAGCACCAAGATTCTTTACCTTTTCTACCTCCGCCTTAGTCTTCTTCGCCTCTCTCTCTCTCTCTCTTTCTCTCGTATCGGCCTCCAAAGTTCTCCAAACAATCTTCATTTCTTTATAATGAGAAGGAATTCCCTCCGAGGGACCATTCAATACCCATTTTAATTCGTGGATTTCAAACACTGCCGGATTTCATGCGATTTCGTGACTATATCATTTCAGTGACCTCGATGCTCCGATGATTTCACAGAACGCATAAAATTTTGAGTGATTTCATTTTACATCATACGATTTCAATCATGATTTGAAAATATTGACAATCAGAAAGAAATCAATTTTGAAAGTAATTCGCTTGTTTGATTTCGGTTGTTTCAGTTTAATTTACATTTGTATGAAGTTTAAAAACTAGGTATATGATCTTAACGTTAATATACGTTGCGTAGCGAAATTGATATTTTAGTTTTTTAGTATATTAAAATAAACTCGATTAAAGTTTAAAATTAATAAAGCCCTTAACAAAAAAAACCCTTGAGATGGTATGGTGAAGTAATAATCTTTTGTGCAATTTCAATACAACTTAACTGAAATCTAATGAAGCTGTACATAAAAATTACAAGGAATTATGGAAACTGCGCGTGCATCACCTTTTGGCCCCGTGTGTCTGCCGTATTGCCAGAATTTGAGTTGCCAATATTAGTTCAGTCATCCCAGATAGAACATTGACGTCTAATATACGTATATACGACGTCGCCATCGACGTCTGTAAGACGTACACTAGGACCTCGATTTAACGGCCAGTGGCGGGACCGGCTCCGCATCGCACCTTGTTAAATCGAGGTAGCGTATGCCCGCCCATGCTGTATCTGCGCATCGGCACTCCGTGCTACGGGCCTGATCGGGGAGACTTTAAGCGTCCCCCACCATCTCCCACCACGCGAAAAACCGATCAATAAATGCGACATGGTGGGGACTGTCTATTAAATCGAGGGCCATTAAATCGAGGTCCTAGTGTATTTAGTACGTATACTGAAGAGCTAAATGTCCGGCTAATATCTGGATATTTGACGTATATAAGACGTCGAATATACATAAAAAATGACGTATATAAGACGTCGAAAATACATCAAATCTACGCACAGCACAATAATATTTTTAAAAAACATAAACAACAACGAAAAACATTACTGGCGGTTCCATACGCATTTTGTCGTTGTTATAGGTCATAGAAGAGTTACACTGAAAAAAAAAATAAATTCTACACGGATTTCTCGATAGAATTTTATTCTGCTTTGACGGGGACTCGAACCTGCGACCTACCTACTTATCCTACCTATCTTTCTAACACGCTACCCACTACGCTATCGACTGTTTATGTACTTTGGTAATTCATATCATGTATTTGACACGCCAGAGAACACTTGATCAGTTGTATGTTAGGAGCTACTCAAGGGATGGTGGTGGTCGCGTCTTCAACCTGTTTTTAGTATAACCATGTCAGTTTTTAAAGAAATTACAAAATTAAACGTGGTGAATCCAATATGGCGGATCCAAAATTCTAAAAATTCCATAACTTGTCTGATTCACTCTAACTATAGTCTTCGCAAAGAGAGATAGAATATAGCCCCTCTATTTTCTGTCTCACTCAGTTCTGCTGCCATCACGTTTAGGACGGTAGACGGAGTCCATATATATATAGGTTCATGATCTCAATTCGGATCGCGCGCAAAACTTATTGCGCGCGATCTTTGTGTTATAATGTATTTATATAGTATACATCATATAATGTAAATAAAGTGTTATAAAATATATTTTAATTGTAAGAATTTATCCATCCACTTATATATATCTCATATATATCACTGACGTCTAATATACATATATTACAAATATACATGTCTATGATATGTATACGTGATATACGTATATTTTACGTATATTATACAATAAGCATTTGACATCAAATTATATACATATATTATATGTATAAGGAACATCTACTTGACGATAGAAACGAAGCCAACTGCATTGCTGTCAAAATCACGTATTATATTCGTTCATTATCTTTCGGTTGTAAATCCCGGATCTGAAGCTATAATTATATATAAATATATATAAATATTCAATGTACGTATGTACATTATATATATATGCTTCAAATCCGGGAATTACAACCGAAAGATAATGAACGAATATTATACGTATATGAGATGTATAAAATTCTACGGAGATATTGTTGAAAAACACACGTCCAATATACGTATATAATACGTGATTTTGACAGCAATGCAGTTGGCTTCGTTTCTATCGCCAAGTAGATGTTCCTTATACATATAATATATGTATATAATTTGATGTCAAATGCTTATTGTATAATATACGTAAAATATACGTATATAAAATTCTTTCACTACATCAGTTAAATAGCACCACAATATACACTCAATATACGTATAATATACGTATAATATAAGTCCATCATAGACGTATACATATCATATACATATATACCTAAAATATACGTATATTAGACGTCAGTGGTCTATCTGGGATTCTAGCCATTTTTCTGCAATGTTCTACAGAATTAATTTTGCTTTTGGAAAAGGTTCAGAGGTATCCCATGAGTTTAAATTCAAGTTGGCGGGACGCGGTGGGGGGGGGGGGGGGTCGAGATTCAGCCGCCATCTTGAAAAACACGTTTTATCAAATATCTCATGAACCGTGCATGTACGACAAAAATAGTAGAGATCTTTTTTGTAGATAATAAAATTTTCTACAACTTTTATTGGAACTTTTTCCTGTATAGAACACGGTTGTTTATTTATAGCGTGGCAAACTTTTCCAAACATGGTTATTTCTAAATATATAGTTAACGGTTGATCTAACAGTAAAAATGCTAATGTTTGGTGAAATTTGTCACGCTGTAAATAAAAAACCATACACTATACAGGAAAATGTTTTCGATAAAAGTTGTAGAGAATTTCATTATCCACAAAAAGGTCTGTATTATTTTTATCATGCAATGGACAGTTCACGAGATATTTGATAAAACATGTTTTCCAAGATAGCGGCTGAAGCTCGATCCACCGCGTTCCGCCAACTACATGCATATTATGCATGTAGTTATACATTATATTATGTATTATACATGCATATTATGCGTGGAACAATCGAACATTGCAGAAATTAGGAAAGTGTGTCACCGTTTTTTAAGCCTGATAGCAGCTCAGGATTATTGCAAGCATCATTCGAGAGTGAGACAAATGGGGTGGAATCAGATGGGATCGAAGAAAAAATACGCACAGGCGTGACTGGGAAATGTTGCTATCTTGAGGCTCTCGTGAATGGTACACGCCTACCGATGATCGACGGTACAACGTATAACCAATACCTTATATATATATATATATATATATATATATATATATATATATAGTATGGTTGAGTAAAGGTACGAGCGGCGCGTCGAGACTCCAATTCGATACGATCGATTACGTGCCGTGCGATCGGCGCGTGAACGCGCGAAGTGTATTACTCAGTGCGGCCTCTACATGTATACGATAAAAGGACGCGAATAGGTCTCTATATAATAACCGAAGGCGCCACCCGAGACCCCAAACCCACCCTTCGATTATCGTTAAATTTCTTCTAAAGCTGTACGATCATTACTTTCGATATCGAATATCTTCTACACATCGACGGATAATAATAGTAATATATGAGCGATGTAATGAGAATCTCGATTTTCGCATCAGACTGCGGTATCTCTGCGGTATCTATCGTATCTATTCGAGCGCACTGAAATATACATATTCCTTCATCGTCTCCCGTATAATCCGCTGAATTATTCAATGCGAATGAAAATATTAATCGCGCTCGAGATAATACGGGTTATACGTTTGTTATAGTAGAAACATTTCGAAGAGGAGAGAATAATCTGCGAAAAAAACCGTGACTTATTCCCAATGAAGTAGAAAAGTAAGTTCCTTTTTATGACGCTTTCCTTTTTAAATAATTCATTTTATGTGAATTTTTTTTTTTAACAACAATATCTATTTTTCCTTCAATTTCTAATGAAAAGATTTTTAATATTCCATGCGTTGGTTTCTTCAAATCTATGATCTCTAGAAAAACCAAAGCTTCGATGAACTATAATACAATAAATTATATATTACATAATAATTTGAATAGGTAATTGAAAGTTCGAAAATTTGAAAAATTTATATCATCGAACCGCTTGAGCGGTTCTTGCCAAATTCAATATGAAATATTCTTGTTCATTAGCCTATTTGTATACAAAATTTGGGCTGAATAACCTCTAATTTACGAAAATTGGAGCGACCGCAGAAACTTTCCGAAAAATTCAAAATTTTATGAACCTCTTAAGGGATTTTTGACAAATTTAATACCAAACGTGCCCATTTATATAAAAAGTTTTAGGCATATAATCTTAAATTTACCAACGTTAGAGCGAACGCAGACATTTTTTGAAAAAAAATCAAAATCATGGAAAATCCTGTACCTATTATAATTTTTTTCAAAAATTTCAGCAAGCAATAAGGGTTCTATTTTTCAGTTATGTGCAAAGTTTCAGCACGGTAACTCAAACAATTCAAAATGTACTGAAATTTCATCTTTTCAAAAGCCTGTCGGCACAGACGCGCATACATACATACATACACACACACACACACATACATTTTTTCTGAATTAATTTTCTCCATGCTTTGGCATATTCTGAAACCATTGGCACCAAAAGCTCGATTTTTTTTTTTTCCACAAAAACAAAGGTAGTCCATAGATCATGAATTATATCGTACAGACATTTTACATAACTCGCCAATTACTTCGTTCGATTTTTTGTTTCCTCCTATGTATATATATACGTAATGTAAAATTTTAAAAAATTTGATAAAAAAATATCAATGCTAGATGTACTTGGCTATCTGTACGTCAGATAATTTGACAATTTTTTGTAAGGATAGACAAAAGGACGAAGATTAATGTACTTGTTTCAAGTTTTTGTACACCCTTTACGGTGTTTTTTTTTGGAGAGAACCAAATTTAACTGGATCGCAGTACTTGGAACCACCTTAACTGGATCGCAGTAATCTTAATATGCAAAAAGAAGGTATCGAAAAGGTCTGAAGAGAGGTGGAGGACCGCGCGAGGAAGGCAGCGAGAAAAGAAAAATCGTCTTGCACCCAAGCTCGACGAGCAGCACCCTGTTAAACTGCATTTTTTCGTTCTTACAGCACTTTGTGCACGGATGAGCTACTGAAAGATGCAATGACACTGGTGTGGCATGGCGTGGGCAGGCAGCACGGACTACCGCGCAGTTTGGCTTCAAGAGTCATTTATTCTGTGGCAAACTGCTCGCGTGATAATCCACTGGAGGAAGTACCCGATAAAGACTCGAACTAGCTCTTAAAGTCGCACTTCGGCAACCTGAATTCTGGTTGCTTTACTATCTGGCCCAATAAATATATCCATAGTCATGAAAAAAAACCTACGTAAGACTTTTTTTCCACTTTTCTATCGTTAAAAGATTCTTCATCACCCGGCACTATTTCATTGCGAATTTTACTCCACTACGAATCATGGGTTCTCATTTCCCATATGCACAAAAAATGTGTTTGTAATTCGACACACAGTTCATTGCATATTTAGTCTACGAAAACAGCGACAAAGTCTTCACCATCATAACCCCAGCAGATTATGTGTACTGTTTTTATTCGAAATCGTAGAATAATTTACGAACTGCCGAAGTATCTAAGAAAGATTTGGATACATTTCAAAACCATAAAAATTGTAATTGTTCGGAATCTTTATAATACAATAATGGTCTTTATAAATTAATAATAATGGAGAATTTTTAATTTTTACGACAGTAAAGAGCCATCTTTAGAGATTCATGTATTCAATGACATACAATGTCAATTAAAAACAACCGAATTGTGTAACTATTGACACGAAATACGCCTCACAACAAAGTCAACAAATATTTAAGAAATTCGAGTGTACCGGATATCTTGAATTGAATTCATGTGCAGATCACCTAACATAGTATCATCAATATGAAAGCTTGTGGTTTTTACCTTTACTGCAGACTGAACTCAATGCTATCAATTTGTAGATTCACAATTTTCCTTCATTGCATCATTCCTGCATTAAACAAGATTGCGATCGATGAGAAGAAAAAAAAAATCCTAAATGTAAATATTACTTGCGTTTTGTTCGCTTCGTGGCTAAAAAACTGTCACGAGTACCGAGCTTTATGACTTTTTTTTCCTATGGAATAAACGCTAAACTCGTCTGTATATAATAACCGAGGGACACCACCCGAGAACCTAAACCTACTCGTAGATTTTTTGTAAAGGCGTGTGATCATTAATTACGATATCGAATATCTTCAGCACATGCATGATAGTAATCGTAATGTATGAACGACGTAATGAGAATCGCGATTATCGTATCAGGCTGCGGTATCTCTGCGGTATGTACATTATATCTATTCGAGCCCTGAAATTCGCATTCCTTCATCGACTCCTGCATATTCCGCTGCATTACTCAATGTGAATGAAAATGAACCGCGTGGTTCGAAAAGAAAAGGATAATATGCGGATAAAAACCTACTTGCACGTATTACAGAATCTTCGATTATGTCATTGTGACTTATTCGCAAAGAAACCAAAAGATAGTTCCGTATTATGAGGCTTTTTTGGACAACACTTTTGAAATGTCTTGCTTGCTTCATCCCAATTTGCATGAATGTGCTGTAAACGATAGGATGAATAAAACTGATGTCGAAAGTCACAAACATGTCCATTATTTCCATCAGAAATACCGAAGTTGATCGGATCGGCAACCACATAGCTCTTCGATGCCTAATTGATCGTTTTACCTGTGAATGCAAAGCCTATGCACGTTCGTGTTTCTTTTTCCGCCGTTTTGACACATGGTACAAATTCTACGAAAATCTACACGCATGGAAAAAAGAAAAGGGTCCGCGTGGTTCGATTAAACACTCGTTGGATTGTAAATTGATGGTGGACACATACATCTGCGAGGTCATGGGAATTAAAAGATAGAAGGGAATTGAAGGATTATGAAGAGAAGGGTCCTATAAACCCAAAGGTGTGTACGTGGTGAATACGAAGTTGTAAATGTATAGAGTGACAAAATCGGGGTTCTCGATACATATTCCGTGAAAAGAACCGGGTTTTCGCGGTCCAGAGTGACTAAAACTGGGTTCTCAGTGTTTTGAGTGACAGAAGTGCGGTTCTTGAAAGCCTGAGTGACAAATACAGGGGTTGGAAAGGATTACCCTAATAAATAGTAATTTTTCATGTTTCACCAAGAAGCTTCGAGAAGTTTGTTTGTATGTAGAATTTGTTTTTATCTTCAAACTTGCGAGCTTTGTGGTCATTTCAGAAATTTGAATGCTTAGTACAACCTGAAGCTCATCCCCCACGGCTTCCTTAATTCAAGAAATATGTCATCAGCTGCGTAAACTTCATGGACCTTGACCCACAACTGGTCCCCACTGCGAACTCTGCTGTATAGCGAAATATTAATCGTTAACAGGCTAATCAAACATCGTTCACCAGACGGATCGATAAGCCGTCAAACATCGCCGTCCGAAATTGTTCCTGATGATGTACCCATCAGTCAGTTTCGGAAAACAATCTTTATTTTTCAGCTACCACCTTGGTAGCATTAGGTGCAAAGTAATAACAGTAACATTAGAAGTGAAGGCAGGCACACCCTCTTGTACATAGGTGTGCGCCCATATACGCAAACAATCGCACCTAAGAACAGAAGATAACAATTCAAACTAACTTCATGTAATTTGCTGTGCAATTCTCTTGCATAGTCCTTACAATGTATAATTTCCTTACATAGCAAATCCTTTGTCGATACTCGTTAAACTCTTTAACAATGATTTACAACATAAACCGAACCTCATCTTTCGATCTCATTTCAATCGACCTCATTTTTTATTATACATGAGGTGCATTTTTTGCATATTCTCATCTCCTGTTCGCTTAGACCTTGGGCTTGTTGTGTCCTCATTTGTTCAACTGTATATGTCATGTCCTGGGTGACTCCCCAGCTCGAGGAGACGACAGGTATCTGCTGTTCACGCTTATCTTTGCGAGTTAAACGCGACTTTATTGCGTCTCTTTGTTTCATTTGTTACGCCCTCTTTCTTCCTACCGTTCCTTCATAACTAAGTTGGGCCATCTCTAGGAGATAAGGCTTAATACTTTGGAAAATCACCCAGTTTACCAGAAGCATCTTTACGACACGACATATCCCGGTGTAATTTATTCTCTTTATCTTATAACTGCATGCACTCAGGCCTTGGCGTACTCTTGACACAGTAAAACTCCCAGAGAATGGTATTCTTGATAGTTGCAGATTAAGCTAAGTGGGAGAAGTCAACTCAAGTTCAATTTGTCTTTGCGCACCGTTTCTCATGATTGGATACATCAATAGTGTCGCTGCATGTTATCACAGTCGAGGATCGTGCTGTATGACGAAATAAGAATAATTATTCTCGGTTTCGACGATTATTTGATCTTGTAAGTCATGCAGAAAGACTCTCCCGATTCGACAAGCTAACGCAATGATTATAACAGACCCACAGTATTTGGCTTTCGATTAAAAAAAAAAGTGCTCAAAGTACGCAATATGTATAATCAGGTACATATATAAATCGTTAATGGAAAAACGAATTTGGTGGGGATGTCGACTGTCCTGTTCGCTGCTTAAATAATATTAATGAGGAATTTTTCGATTCATCTGTGCCGTTAAACTCGTTGCATCAACGTCTCAGACGTTGAAAGTTCCACATCATATATATTCCATAATTACTGTATGAGAATTACAGCGTAAAATATTCGTGTTTGATGCATTACCGATTTGACACTACAAAATAAAAGTTCGAACGAGAAATATAAGCGTTATTCATTAATTAACTATAACTCAACGAAATCATGTTGGTGTGGAGTCTTGCGATTTCAGGGTTCTACTGGTGCATAGTTCTAGCCTCAGTGACATTCGTCACAGTAGACGGCACGGTAAGATACTGCATCTTAAAAGTAACTCTTGGAAAAAAAAAGACCCACGTAAATTGACAATTAATCGTAGATTTACGGAGGAGGTGGCAAAGAGGAACTATTTCGGACGAAAGTCAATGACTTTGGTAATTGCATGGCGACGTCGTTACGCTGGAACAATAATTAAATTAAGTTCAAATCAAAGGGTCTTGATTCAAGTAAATGTTGTTTACTGCAAAAATTACGAATATTTTAGATACACCAACGGACGATGCTACTCGCAACAAACGATCCACCGAGACGGTCAGAAAGTTGCTTCATTCGACGGAAGGTTTTTTGGCCGGAGAAGATACCCCTGTGTGGATTGCTTATCGCGCCCATTCCGATAAACCTGTATCTTACAATAAACTTGAAATGGGAGTAAGTGCATCGTAAAATTAGTGCTAAGAATCAACGGTATGATTTATGTTTATAAATTTCATTAAATCGTTCTAGATAGTAAAAAAGGCTATCAGCTATTGGAAATCTAATGAATTCAAAGGTCTAACCACCAGAGCACGAAGAAGCATTGACGAAGGCACAAATTTCGTAAGCTTTTTGTCGAATGAATATTTTTATGAAGTGTGATTCGTGCAATCGTCAATCATTTGTACAGTATAGATACGAAATATGAAATATACGTCACAATGTTCAGGCAAAAAAACTGTGGTATTCAATAACTCAAAGTGCCTCGGAATCAGGATCAAACGCTCCTGATGAAGAATCTATTAACAAGAGGGAGGAAAAGATCGAGACTAGACGATGGTCAGGATCTCTTCCGAAAGTTCTTTATCCTTCTGTCTTGATCATGATGGACTACAAAACCGATTGGCCGGTAGATGAAACGTTGGTAGTATATTAAATGAAATGCAGTGTATCAGGTATTTGGTGCGAAGAAACGACGTGATCTTTTGACTAATCAAATGTTTACCTATATATGACGTCCGTGATGCACAGAAATCAGCAAAAATTGATCTACGAAAGGATACTATATGCTTTGGCATTCTGGAATGGTGTCGATCTCCAGCTTCGCCACATTCGAAATCCAAAAGTGCGTCTTCGCGTCGCTGGAATTATCATAGGCCGGGTATATTATTTTTCGTTTATAGTTGCGGGAATTATTTTGCTAGAAGTATTTAATCTTATACCGCAACAACCATCGGAGTGTATACCACCATTATAATGATTAATTTTCTTCATTATTCTATGCAGAACAAAGAAGCTACTCCGTATTTACGTGAAAATGAGGGGTGGATAGGCCTGAAAGTTGGCAAAGCATATAGACCGATGGTCAAATATTGGCGGGATATGGCTACAGTTAATGCAGATTTTCCAAAACGTGCTTACAGCTTCATAGCTACTATGACAGAGTAACAAGAACATTATCATTCAGCCTCATTAATTAATTTCATGCTATCATCATAATGGAAACGAAAAAATTTAGTGCACAAAGATATATTAAAAATTATCAAGAATTCCTGTCGTGTAGACGACACTAGGAGTGATAATGCTCGTTGTAGTTTCACGGTTACGGTAATAATTTTGTGCTGGGTAATCGACCTTAATCATATTTTATTAACGCTTAGTTCAAGACCAGGAGGTGGCTTTTTCCATATAACCCACGGTAAGACTTTTCTTATAATCGCACATGGTATTATCTGTCTATGCATTCGTGTAATTCCAAAATAAATGTTCACTCAGGCATAGCTTCTGTCGGTCCACCTTGCTACTCATCGGAAGAAGTCATAGGCGGTCTTATTTTTCCCGATGATCTTGCGTTTGGTGGAATTCAGGCAGCTGTTCATGAAACCGCTCACATGTTAGTATTTTGTTTTTTCTTCGTTTAGTTTTTCAAATATGACATAGCGTCCTTTGTCTCTTATTCATCTCATCCCTTTGCCCCTTGCACCTTCTAATTTCACGGGTAAATTTCCGAAAACCTGGCTGAAACAGTTGGCTATATTTGACTGAGATTCAGTTGTACTATTACCACCGGAAACTTCAGGAAAATTTCCCACCACTCAGCAGTTGACGCGCTAGCCAGTACACGCGTAAGCGGTCACCCATCCCAGTATTGACCACGGTCAGTACTGCCTAACATGTGGGAACGCGAATGTCGTACACCGACCGCGCGTCCACTGCTGTCGGGTCCGCTCACGTGATAATACTTACTGATCAAATAATTTTTGGCTAATCTTTCGCGTATTCCTATATTCTCATGGTACGTTTATCAGGCTGGGTGCAGCTAAACACGATGGAGACTCCATGGACTGTCCCGCAGAAACAGGCAATGTATTGTCATTCAGTATCAGCTCATTGGGAAGAAAGTGGTCAGCGTGCAGTTTGCAACAGATTTCGACAGCTCTTACCGTGTAAGACCACAAGTACAATATTTCATTCCTTGTCTTCGTTGCAATTGATCTTTTTTTTACAAGATGAAATTGGAAAAAGAATTTCTAATTTTTTATATGAAATAAGGCACTTCTAGCCGTATGGTTTTTGGTTAATTCTCGCCGATTTTGACGAGCACGAAAAATTAACTCCCTGTAAACGACATACAGAGTCTCCCATATGTGGACGTATCAATCATAATTTGTACACGAAATACTGCTCCTAAGATTTTAATGAAAATTACTTATATTAACTGCGGATATCTAAAATATTGAATGAGAAAAATTTTTGTTCGCTACTAAATTTGAACAGTAAAAATGGGCTTGTTTCAAATAAATAAAAATTCGATTTTAGAAAACATTTCTATTGGTCTGAAATATTAATATAAATTATTACAACTTTTATCACTGAAAGGGACTATTTTAGCGTCACCAAACTTTCACCCAAGATAATTGAAAAACGATAATGCGGCAAAATTAAAAATAACTTCTCAAGTGATTATTTGTAATTTGAAATTTTTTACCAGCATAAAGTTAATTCGTCAATTCGAATTTTAATTTTTGTCTAGCCTGACGCTATAATCACTGAACGGGGGGAAAAAAACGTGATAATTGGAAGTTGAAATTGAAGTGCTTTTATTTATTTAAAAATACAGACTATATTTTTCAGTCATAATTTCCAGAAAACATAAAAAAAGGGTTTTCTTTAATTACACTATATTTCTATATGTCATTTCGTGACTATATCTTTCGTGAAAATTTGATGAAAATAAAATGGCAAAAAAGTGCAATACTTTTTTTGAGTTTATTTAGTTTTCGGGCCATTAGACATTATTATAGAAACCGCGTACTTGTTCATTTGAAATCAGCAAGTTTTTGATCTTCGAAGGATTTTCGTTTTTCGTCAATACTGCCGCAACAGTATTTTCTGTGTGATTATAGTTGGAATCCGTGAGGGCTTCGCGCACTTGGTAAAAATAAAGTCAATTCAAATAGAACGTTACAATTGCGCTTTCTCGACTGAAAACTCTGCCACTTGACGTGGGGGTATCACACATGAGTATCAGTTTTTCATTCATTCCCAAGCGACTATTTGGCAGTTACCTTACGATAGTAATGAAAAGGTGCACGTGGGAAAGGACTCCGTCTGTAATTTCAGTCATGCACTTTATGGTCTTGTACACTTATTTGTTTCAGGCAAGGGTGGTGCCTGGAAAAACCAAAAGAATACCATCCCCCTGGTGAACCAGTCGAGACTATCCTTCCAGGCAAACTCATGCCAGCATCGAAGCAATGTCAGGCACGAGGATGGGGGGACGGAAATGTCTGTTGGGTCAGTCTCACGAAGATTTCAATGCATTGGGTTATGCTATTCTATGTTGTTGTTCAGTTATCGTTTAATTACATATTTGCACTAAACATTTTTTGCCTTTGCTTTGAAACCCCAAAAAGTTTACCGAATGCGGAGATGCCGCAATGAGAGACCATTTCAGCTACAACGACTATAAAACTGAAGCCAATTATACTCGGCCCCGTCCAAAATTATTTTTCTCAACCATAACGCTTTTACTCAATTTACAATAGCGAAAAGATTTTCAAGTAACAACTGATCATTCCAGATCAATTATATCTAATTTCACTCCTCATGAACCCGGTGTATTACTATTTTTAGCAATACGTGACATGCGAGTATTTGTATTGTTCAAACAATCGATGGAGTAGCACGTGCAGAAGCAGTGGAGCCGCCACAGATGGTACAACGTGTGGCACTTCACAGGTATAAGACGAGGTTTAATGACCTAATTCTCGAGAGTCCGATTAACTTTTCGATTTAGGAGGGATAAAATCACGAATATAATATTATTTGTTGCAGATGTGTCTCGATGGAAAATGCGTCAGCAATACCACAATGACCTAGACGGAAAGTCAAATCAGCATGCATACGCGGCACAACCTGCCTTAACTGAGACCACAATTGCAGATAAAAATTATGAGTTCATGTTGCGAAAATTTTTATCAAATGACCGTCCCGAGTCCTTATATTTTACTATACATGCTTGAGATTATTTTTGAATTGATGTTTTGTGCATTGAAAATAAAAACCCCATGAAACGTCCGAAATTTGTCTGCGTTTTCCAACTTTACGGAAAAGTAATCGGCAATGCAGCCCAAAGGTATGTGCAGAGAAAACTAAAGAACCTTCCTAATCTCTAAAGTGCCATAAGAAATCGTTTGTAGGATAATTCCAGGATAATCTGGACATATTTTTTTTTTTCAATGCGCGACTACATTTTCGGGATTCTATATGTTCATCGCTGGCCTCTGAGATTTTCATGGAGCAATATATTGCAAAGCCTACATACATGTAAGAATATTTTCGAATTCGTACCTAGTTGGATAACAGGTTACTTCGGAGGCAAGATGACACAGACCGAACAGTTCCAGACACATCAAAACACTATTCAACTAGCATTTTTTCGTTCCCGTACGTGGAAAATTTGACAAATGGCATTGTTTCGGAAAATTACATGTTAACGTGCAGCTAATTTATACTATATGCAGATAGTTCGCAAATATTCCGCCGCTGGCGCTACTTTCAGGCCAAAGCGCGTGACTTTTCTTGTCCGCAGTTTCATAATTTTCAGACGATATTCGTGAGTTTTCGAGATGCCAACTGTTAAATTACGAACCCGATATAAAAAAACATTAATGCAGTAATTTCCGAATCAGGCAATCTTAATATAATTAAAGAAGGCTCGTATATATACGACACAAGTTGGCATATATAAACAGTGCTACCGATATCATAAAGTTACGACGTTGCCTTGTTTCACTCGCAAATATGGGATAAGAATGAATTTTTATTTATTAGATTAAACGATTAGCGATCCAAGCCTTTGAAAAATTATTTCTCATCGCATTTCAACAAAAATTGAGAAATTTAAGGACACGTCACATTGAGTTTCTTCCCATTTTCTATCAAAACATTTTCGGCAAATTTTATGGCTTACGGAAATTAGTATCACTTCGTTTTTTAGTTAAAACTACTATGTATTTCACATAAATATTTTGATATTATTATACATTTCTTAAAACTGGAAATTGCGCCGAAAGACGCGATAATCGACACGCATTTATTTTAATGTTTGAATGAATAAAAAAATTCGAGACTCATTTGACTTAACTGGATCGCAGTAGTTACGTTGATACGCGAAAAAAAACGGCATCGAACACGTGTCAAGAGAGAGGTCAAGGGCCGCGAGAGGAAGACAGTGAGAAATAAAAAATCGTCTTGCGCCCAAGCTCGACGAGCAGCACCCTGTTAAACTGCATTTTTTCGTCCTTACACTTTCTTTGTGCGTGAATGAGCTACTGAGCTGCAGTGCCACCAGTATGGTGCACGAGCAGGCAGCACAGACCATCGTGAAATTTAATTTCGCGAGTCATTTTGTTCCGTGGCAGATTGCTCGAGTAGTGATCTACTCCAGTGTGCATAAAGACTCGAACTAGCTCTTAGCTTAAAGTTTTCTCAGAGTTGTGACAAAACTAGTCTCCTTCGAAATTAAATTTCGTTGAATATGCTTTTTTATTTTCCCCAAAGTCAATCTGAGTTACGCTAAAATAGACGGAAAAAAAATTCTGTCTCGGCCATTTATAATAATATTTTTACATACACATCTATTTTTCAATTGTATTTTTTCCTGAACTCTACACTATAGGGACATTCATTTTCCGGGAAAAGGGATTCCGATGAAATTATAGACTCATGGTTAGTTACAGAGTACAGTTGCGATGTGTTTACGGTCAGTTATATAATGTAGCCTTATTATATTTTTGTCGAAATTTATACTCGGTTGCATAAACATGGGTTAACCCTGCATCCCGAGACAAATTTCAACCCCGGGGTTAAGTCAGATGATGAACATAGGCGCAGATATATATGCTGCCATCACGCGAACTCAATTCCCATGAAACACTTGGCAGTTTAACCCCGGGGTCAAAGTTTGTCCCCGGATCCAGGGTTAACCCACGTTTATGCAACCGGGAATTATAGACGCGTAAAAAAAATCGCTCCCAGAGTTTCAGAGACGTGAGCCTAGACACTGCGTCGGAAATTTGATAGAAAATGCGTTATATTTTTTTATTTTCTTCCCCCACTTTTCGTACCTACTTTTCATGTTTAAACATTTTTGTTCGCATTTTAATAGTTGTTTTTTTTTTTAAAATAATCGTGTACCTTCAGAGGCAAAAAAAATTTGTCAATTTGCAAGTGTGAAAAAATATTAATATGGTATTCTCTTCGAACTTTCTTTAGACAATGGACTCCTTTTTCAGCTCTAATCAGTCACGCGCTTTGATACAGAATATATATCATTGCTCCATTCCGAAAGTAGATGGTCAATTTGAGCTTATAATGAAACTCATAGGGTAAATAAATTTTCATGAATCCGAAAAGACTACCAGATTTTTCAAATATCCAATATTTTTAAATAGGTAAGGATATTCGGTGCTGAATTTCGCAATGATCGAAAAAAGAAATTTCGAAATTTTTGAAAAATGTATGAATCTTTTAAAAAAAATAATACTAATACCATCATTAATAATTATTAGTGACAATAATCAATGATGCTAAACATAACTAACTATTAATAGTTAGTTTTTTTAATTAATTTTTTTAAAAATTAATAATTGTTTTTTTTTATTTCTATGAAGATATATCGCGTAAAAAAAATTCCCACGATAAATAGAATGGTGAGAGCTTTTCAGTTACTCCTACTCCATAACGAACAACCAGTACACCGATTTTTTCATGCTCGATAGAATGCTATAGATACATTTTCATAAATAATTCTTAAATTTCACGTACGTTTGAAAAAAAAAAAATGTATACCCGATCGTAAAACTGAATAAAAGATATCAAGTTTGTGAATTTCATAAACTTCGTTAAATCAAAATCGTCATTATTTTTGACGGTCTACGTCTCTGAACGACACCAAAAAGTCATAATAACAACGTTTATAGCTTTCAATGGATATATCCGGTGTAGCGGAGTGTCTAGACTGACGTACACTGATAGTTGGATTTCCCGCAAGGTCAAAATAAGCGATGAGGACTCCGGTGCGAGTGCGCGAATCTCGATATAGCCCGAGTTTCTATAATTTCACCCAAACGTCCGAGAATAAAACTTGTTTGTTTTGACGAATTATTGACTCTGGCGCGAATCCCGGACCCTTCATATCGCGTACGATGATGCATTGCGCCCGCCACTTTTGTCGATGCACCAGTTTATCGAGTGCACTTCAGTGAACCGATTGCGATCATATTAGCAAAGCTTGCGATTATAATAGATAGTCGACGATCGATCTCCGATTAGATTTGGCTCCAAGCCTCGAACAACACGAATTTCGATAGAATTTCTTATTTCGTTTCGTTCATCAACTCGAAAGTATTTTGAGTGAAAATTGGGATACTGAAAGAAAAATTGGGCAGCAGATGATATATGTTGCGTGAAGAATTTTTTTGAGCTAAAAATAATTTGACAATGAAAATTAACGAAGAAATAATGTTTTGAATAGCAGGAATTAATTTTTAATTACAGTATTTACACATTTTTGGGTCGATTTTTTTTTATCTTCGTGAAATTTTTATTCTTAAAAATATTTCTTCTAAAGTGTTATTGAAAAATTCAGTAAAATTTTCCGAGTTATTGACGCGTTTGATGAGGTTGGCGCGCATCAGATAGAAATAACAAGGTGCGCGTAAAGCTCGCTGACATCCCCGAGTGGAAATTTAGCGGCTACTTGAAGACCTCTAGTTGTGCTATTCTGTAGAGGTTAAAAATAATAAAGTAAGTTCTATTTTAATGCAATATGAGACGCTCATTTGGCACTGCAAGTGCCTGAAAGTTCCGGATTAACCGCGAATTCATCTTCACTTGGTAGTTGGCTTGGTAGGATTTTGGGTTTTCGAATGAACCTTACTGTGATGCTCAACCGTACGGGGTAAGTTTGAGATTTTCAAAAAAACTTTGGTTTGAAGCTAAACTTCGTAAATCGAGAAATTTCGGACACTTTTAGCGTCAAATTAAGGTCTTACATTGCATTGAAATAGAACCTACTGAACTATCGTTAACCCTTATAGAGTATAGCAATATACTGGAGGTTCAAAGTAGGCGCTAAATTTCGAGTCGGGATGAGGATGACTTCAGCAATGAGGTTGTAAAAAGCTGAAACAAAAAAATACCAGCAGCATTAAGTACAAGTTCAAGCTCGAGAAAAAAGATCTACAATATGGCGCCGCAATTATTGATTGAATGTAAATAGCAGAAATCCATTTTTAACCCTATGAAGAATGCACAAAAAACTTAAAGGTTCTTATGGGGCTCGAGCGAGTGCACCTCCTTCAGCACTTTCAGTATCCCAAAAATTGTAGGTACTGTCAAAAACTCTAAAATTTTCATAGAATTTCTGGGTATATAGTGCCTCTAAGCCGTATATATTTTTTGAACCCTATGGCAACATTTTCTTATCAGATATCACTTTAACACTGGAAAAATGTCGAAAGTTTTTCATAACAGTAATGCAATTGGTTTACAAAACACGAAACCTTTCTGGCGTTTTTTTTTCCCCCTATAAAATGATGCTGTGGATAGTACCCAAATTTTAAGGGAAGGTATTAAGTAAAGGGGCATTACACATTCAACAACAGCCTAACAATTTTCTTAAAAAAATTCTGAAAATACATTTAAAAACGTCCAGAAGAGTGGAACTTTTAGCTTAATCGTGTTAATAGGCGGATCTCCATCCTGTAGTAAAGTACGCCGCGTCCTCCACTCTTTTCAAACCGATACACCTAATAGTGTCTCTCATTGAGTTGGGAGGGATCAATATAGTGCGCTAAGGGATTAGGTATAACTTGACGAGTATACGTTATACTCATGTGAAATAAACGATTATCGTGAGGTGCGTTTCATCAGGTACGTGAAAAAATTTCTAGCACCTTCTACGTTGCCACGTTTTCGCGAGATCCGCGTGAGTACTTGCACCTTTTCGGTACGATCTAACGGTGCAGCTTGCCTCTTAGTCTTGCGCCTGGAACACGAAGAATTCTTGGTTCTTAACCGGCGAAGTAACGGAGTTAATTAAAATCGTCCGTGAATGTATCTTACCTCGAGCTTGAGTATTCGATACAACGCACGATCGTGGTAACAGTATATATACGTATTTCACGTGCCATTAGTCAAGGATCCCCGTACGCTCGTGACAAAAAAAACATGTAAAAAAAGCTTACGAGTGTAATTCACATTATGGCCTACATTATAATTTTCGTAATTTCCGATATGAAAATGATATATGCGACAATGTCAGAAACTCAAGGATATTATCTTCGTATAAAATCGACCACCATTTAACTTGACCTCAAAGGATACCACACAGCAATTTTCAGATCTCTAACATTTTTGCTTACTCTAACCTACACGAAAATAAGTGTATTTTTGAATATCAATGTATCCGATAAAAATTATTTTCTTCTTGCAGTATTTCGATCGTAAATTATCGTTGCTTTCAGAAAGAAAGAAAAAAATGTCGCCGGCTTTAAAACGTATGATGGATTATTTGGCGACCGAAAACAAAAAATAATTATTTCTGAAAAAACGTAACATATTTGAGCAAAAGATTTTTTTACTTTTCCTTCTATGTCTGAGGGAAGGTACTCTGTAAATTTCAAAAAATGGCACGTCCGGAAAAAGTGTGCGCGTTTGTCCGTGATTACATATTGCATTTTACGAACCCTGCTTTATTGCATTTTATTCCCCTTTACGAACATTACATATTACGAACAATTACATATGTACATACTTAAATACACACACATATACACATATACATCATATGCATACGCATACAATTATTCCCTTTTATTAAAAATGATATTTTTTAAATAAACACTTTCATTAAATCTTTGTGATATTTAAAGATCTTTAAAAAATAATTTCTCAAACTTGTGATCTCGCTGGGATCTTGTATCGAAAATTAAGAATATTTCACACAAAGTTGAAGAATAGAGCTACAGATTACCCTTGCAAAGTTTCAAGCAGGTCATTTTGACTGGCTGATTTCGTAGATTATATCTTTTTGAAAATCTCGAAAATGTTTTATTCACATAATTTAATGAGCAGACGGATTATTTAACCAAAATTATAAAAACAAAAAAAATTGAAAATTCTCCAAAATGAGACAATCTCATCGCAGCATATAAAATATTACAGCAATATTTTTTTTCACGGATGAGATTCAATTTTTTCAATTATTTACGCATCAAAATAAAGGAAAATTGCTGTGAAAAATTGTGTGTAAAAAAGACGATCAGATATGACAATTGATGAAAAAGAGTAATAATTTTTCAGAATATTTATTTGCCAAATTTTTTTTTATTTGTATTAACAACGCTACAACATCGTTGCTGTTGAAACTCAATATCTTTGGTGTCTTCGATGTCGTTTATTTAAAAAAATTTTTTTTTTAACTCATCGGGATCTACTATAATTCACAATGATTTTTTACCTTTGGATTGAAATGTAAGAGCAAAATATCCTTAAGCACAAGAACTTAAATAGCGAGTCAGTGATCTTTGATATTGCCTTTACAGAGAATCGATCAAACGGTTCAGATATTAAGAGTTTTTGAACTTTTCGAGGAAAGTCTTTAGGACGAAGTAACAACACAGCATACAAAATACAAGTTAAAACTTGCACATTGCTTCATGCCAATTTTCGAAGATCGACATAGATTCCTCGGCGATGCTAATAATTAATTAAGAATAGCGCTTGTTCATAGGGAAGCATCGTCGATCTTACTCGAAAATTATATGAGAAAGCAATGAGAAACAGTTTTAACTTTTTCAATTTAAATATCCGTAAATCGTGAATACGTTCAATTACACGAAGGCAAATAAGTAATTGACGTGGGACATTCGTCTCCATTGGCCATTAATGGCTTTCGTATCTCGTAGCTAATAGAAACCATAATGTCGTTGCGTTCGATGCTTCTCGCAAGGATATCGCAACAGAGGACTCCACGAGATCGTGGACAAAAGGTCGTTTGTCGTTGGGTGAGTTTTCACCTCGACTAATGAACGTATTTAATGGAGTTGCGGGCATCGATCGCTCACGATTGAGACTTGTAAATGGGTGAGAGAGGGCCTTACACACCGAGCGAGAGACACAGGATAAAGTTACGAAAAATGCATTCAAGATGCAAGTCATCACGATTCAAGCATCTGTGTCTTCTGAACTACTGGCTGGGCATACAAATGCACGTGCGAAGCATCCGATGATTTCTCCGAGACTTTTTCAGCCTCATCGTTGAATCGTAATGAACTCGATAGTAATACTTGTTTTCACCTGTCATCAAAAACGTTAGATTGATTTTATTGTTTTTTTTTCTCGATGCAACAAAGGGGGGATAAAATTGTCTGAAATATCCGACGATGCTTTTTTATTTTTGAGAAGCTCATATTGCAAATCGAGAATTCTTGTATGAATAGCACAACTAATGTGCAATGTCTGTGCTAAGTTAGGTTTTCGTTACTTTTTGCATAAAATTCATATATTTAATTCCCGACTACCCATCGGACGAATAAGATGTGGAGCTTCTGACCTCGATGAACCGATCGGGATGATTTTCGTTGTAACCAAAGTGGGTTATTTGAAATGGATGCAGCCGCTTTGTCAACGACAAGATTCATGCATCTTAACGAATTTTTGTCGTTTAATTGGCTCAAATATAATCTGTACAGTATAGAAAAAGTTCACATGATTCACACGAAAAGGTCACATGATTATTGGGACCATATATACGACCCCAATAATTCACTTGAATTAATAGCTCCAATTTTAAATTTTAGGTAGGTTTATATTTATAAACAATATTATGAATAGGTTTTGTTGTTCCGAAAAGCGTTCGCATATTTCTACCTTTTTTGGAATAAGTAAATAAAGGTCATCTCGAATTCAAGTTTGTTTTTTTTTTACCTTGAGAACAAAATAAAGACCGGATCTCAATGCTCGCGTTATCGCACGTCTTGTCTACATTTTCATTATAAAAAGAAAATTCACGAAAAGCAATCTTAGAAATTTTTTAAATTTGGAGCATGAAATTTACAGACCTGCATCTTGCAGCAAAAATTACGTGCAATGGTTCCTTGTATTGTTTTAAGTGGTTTTAATTGATTAATTCAACGCAGACCACGAAAAATCGACTGTCAGTTATATCCATACCACCAATTTGAACTACTATACGGTATCAAGTTTAACCTTTAAAGGACGGGACTGGTCGAAATTTCGACCACCAAATTTGTCAGGCACTTGACGTGACAGATTCTTCGATATGATGTACAGATATCGTGTAAAAAAAAGTCCAATTTCAACGTAAAAATCCCCGTCCTGAAAAGGTTAATGTGGGTTAATTATGGTTAAAGGTTAATAATTTCGGTCGAAAGCTCTCGTTGTCTTTATTTTGCTGAATAATTCAATAAGCTTACTGAATAAATTAAGGATTTTTAAAAACCTTCAATTTTATATAGGGAAATTTGGTGAAAAATGAAGAGTAGGTGATGTCATAAGTTTTTGTGGATTTATATAACACACGTAGCCCTTGGGAGCCAAACAAGCGATATTATACTGTGCGACAAAGAAATTTTTGGCTGACTATGCATGAAAAAATCAGAAAAATAAAATCGGCGAAGACATAGCCTCAAAGTTCAAAACGTCAAAGTATATAAAAACGAAAAAAAAAAAAACAGTTTTCCGCAGTTTCCCTGTACCCTCGTGCAAAGGCGATATAGTGGTGCATTAGGAAAGAGCAACTGCGGAAAACATTCTAGAGGATCTCAAGGAATGGAATGAAAATGGTATCAATGGGGAATGGACGTTAAAACTTGAGAAGATTTACGATGGAAAGGCTAATAAATAAATAAAATGCAAGCAACAGATGAATAAAAGATTGACTCGACGATGACAGGAAGAGTTATGAACAGTTTTTCTCAAGACCCAAAAACGAATACATGTTACGACAGAATGCGAAAAACGAAAAACCCAAGTGCTATTTTAATTGATACAAAAGATTATTATGGACTGACATTCTCGACAGTCTTAGACGGTTTATAAGTGGGTATGAGCAGAACGATTAAATATCGTTAACTTAATAGGTCGATTGTAAGGATATTACTGCAATAAAAAAAAAAAAATTTAATACGAAAAAATCAACTCTATCGGAAATTCCAAGAACATTAAGTTTTAACAATAACAATGTTTTGTGGCTTTGTGAGGGCACTCAATTTTATATATAAATTTGATACTTTTTGTTATACATTGATTGTTAATAAAATTAGAATGTTCATGGACAGGTCGAAAAGAGAAATAGATGTAACAATTATTGTATAGCTTAATTCCAAAAATTTGGCTATCACGCTCTACTTACACGGATAAAAATAAAGCAGATTTTTTTTTCCTGTACGTAGAAAATTAAAGAAATGGTATCTCCCCGAAAATTTACATGTCATCGTGAATAATTTCCTGATGTGCAGATAGTTCGCAAATATTCCACTGGCGAAAAACTTTCAGACCTCAGCGCGTGACTTTTCATGCCCAATTTTCAGTTTTGAGACGTTTTTCATGAGCTTTCGGTGTGCTAACTGTTAAATTGGGAGTTCCATACCATAAAATATCTTTGAAAATCATTTTCTAATCAGGTCATTAGCGAGTTTGATGCACTTGCTCCGAAATTTCTTTGAGTTTCTATATATCTTGCTACACCGACGCCATGGGAGTTCCTCATCGCCTTTCACATTATCTTAATTGCAAGAGAAAAACATTCCTTACGCTCTTTATAGAAGGACACATTCATTAAACTAACGGTCTACGACATTGAAATTTTTCACGTGGTATATGGAGTCCCTGAATGCATACAAATCTACAAAATTCATGACTTTGCGAGCTTTTTTTCAAATATTTCCCCCATAAATTCTTATGAATACTCCGAAGTTCATCAGTCGTGTTGTAATAAACTATACACGTTGAGTGGATGCGCTTTTGACTCAAAGTCCATGGTCCAATCTGTCCGATGATACGAAAAAAAAAAATCCACGGTCGGCGATGAATTACTGACATCGTCATCCGGTACGGTACATATGCGACTATAAGCGAGAAATTGAAAAATTCGCTCTGCTACACGACATGAAAACATTACATTCGCGCGCCCACTGAATTCCATCGTCTGCGTCTGTTCAACCTAAAATACAGAAATGACGATCACTCGTGCACATAAACGACTTTGATAGTTTTGCATTCCGGATCTCGCGGAACGACTTTTCGACGAAAATAAGTTTTGCCTTTGTGCTAGTGTCGTGGACTCGAATTATCGCCCCCCCCCCCCCCCCGCATACGATCCTCATGTCATTATTTTTCGTGCTCTTTAATATACCCGAGCTTTTTATGGTCACGAAATGTTCGCTGTGTGATCCGAACAATAACGATACACCAGAGCTTCATGAAAAACCCATAAAAATGAATTACAAAAGTTTTCTCGTTCGGAACAATGTTTTCTTATTTTAGGAATACTGCATATTATGTACACATCGCTAGACATTGACACGGAAACTTTTAACAAGGAATCTGTAAAATTGATATTTTTAAATGCAAAGTAATGGCAACGCGAAAAAGTAATCGGAAGATTAAAGTTAAATAGGATTTATTCAATGGCTTAGAAAAATTATATTTTGCCTATTTATGCTCATGACACGTGCGCGTAGAGCCACGACTATGTTTTAACAAACATTATAAGTATGAGTAAATGAGAAGATGAGAACAGTACGTAAAAAAAGTAAGAAAAAAAAACATAAGCATTCAGTAATTCTACAACTAAGGTAAAACACAATACAGATAACCGTGAAAATCGGTAACTTGAACATTGCGTCCCGATTACTTTATCTCTCTCATAAAGCTAACTCTATAAACGGGATGTTTTCTTCCATTTATGTTTGATCAAAGAGAAAACTTCGAGCGAGATCAAATAATGACAAGGCACCGTGCAAGTTTCAAATTTCCATGGCTTAAAACATTTTTAAAAAATTTTAAATATCATAAAGTCCGAACCTTTTCGCAGATTATTTAACATATAATTATGTGGCACATAAAAAAGTATACCAATAAAAAGAGGATACTCTAAAAAAGAATGAGTCGAACTATAAAATGATTTCAGGATATGATTGTTCAGGTATCAAGAGTGAAAGAGAAAGTTTCATTGAAAGGAAAGACGTGGTATCACAAGCACGCGCTGTCAGCCTCGCGGCCAACCTTTGCACTGCACTTGCCGCTGATCCTATGCCCACCGTAACGACCGAGGCAACGACGCACATAAGCTACCTCAATTATGAAGTGATAGATCAATTGGGCTCCCCACAGAATTTTCTGTTGATCGACATCTGAGTTTGTTTTTCTATTATCTATGTGGAGTAAAACGTTAGCGGATGGTTGCTGAGTTCTTTGCCCAAATTATCAATAATATAACTTTTACGATGAAATTTTGTTTTTCCAAAAAATATTGTTTGCAGAATAACGAAGAAAAGATTTGACAATTGTCTTAAGTTGCAATGAAATTTTGCAATGCTTATATCAGCATTGCTCCCAGGTGTAATTTATTTTCAATAATAAG
This sequence comes from Rhorus exstirpatorius, assembly GCA_963564615.1. NCBI lineage: Eukaryota > Metazoa > Arthropoda > Insecta > Hymenoptera > Ichneumonidae > Rhorus > Rhorus exstirpatorius. Next base: position 20,016,942 of record OY751319.1, on the reverse strand, counting down.
AAAAGTATCAAAATGTGTCTACAACTTTATGGAGCTTTTATTAACTGCATGGCCTTTAGATTAAGCTTGAGCTTTACGTGAAGCTTAGTCTTCACCTCAGCTTGACTTTCAGATTCAGTCTGACCTTCAGATTCAACTCGACCTTCAAATTCAGTTTGATCTTGAAACTCGCAGCCTGTTCTTCAGACCTAGCTCAAGCCTCAGATTAAGCTTGTCTTTTCACCATCGGTCCGGGAATTTTTTTCTAATCGCCCTTCAGGAAATACAAAATTTATTATCGCCCATTGTAATCAACAGCTGAGCGTATCTCACCCGTGCGGAGTATTATAATCGGTAAGCGAAAGTCTTTGTTGCTTATCCTTCAAGGCTCCCAGACGACGACGACGAGGCAGCTGACGACGATGACAAATTTATTATTGGCGACGGTGATGCTGTACGTGGTACCGGAATCGGCCCTCAGGACTCTCGGGAAACGCGGAATGAGTCGCGCACACGCCGCGCCGCCGGAGAAGCAAAACACGAGAAGCCGCGTGGCTCGGAAGCAGTTACGAGCAGCACGGACTGAAAAGTTGAAATACGACCGGAATAACACGTGCTCTGCCGAGCATCTTCACCAACAGAACGAAAAGGGGCAGACTCTCGTCTTCAAGCGAACTTCTTCAGGCGCGCGGCTACTTCTTCGGATTCTCTTTTCTCCGGTGCATAGCCGTTGACGGCTTGCCATTACTAAGCCTCCTCAAGGTCTGCCTCGCTTTGTACACTGTCTTTTTGCGTCATGGACAATGACATCGAGGGAAATTAGCCGTGCATTTATTAGTCAGCGAGTCGTAAAGTCAGCCATTTGAGTGGCGCGATAATTATTTTAATAATAAATCATGCCCAAGCTCACGCGTAGTTAAAAACTTTCTCTTCTGCGATGCGGAAAAGAGAATCTTCATATTTTGATCGATAAAGAACTGCATTCGTTGCATTAAAAAAAAAAAAAATTTCCGTCTTCTTCATGCGATCCGAAATGAATTTTTACTCGACAAAGAAAGCCCCATAATGGTTCCAACAAATCAAAAACTTGACAGCCTCGGAAAAAAATTAATATTATCATAGTTTTATATATTATTTTATAAAAAAGTAGGAATAAATTTTTCTTGTTCCGAAGAATGTGCATGCGCTCGAGGGATATATTATCGGAGCATTTGACTGATGCTTGCTCGCCAGCTAGCCCATCTCAACATTGAGTCTCATCGGAGACCTCAATAGAAACAAAACGATAAGAGCCGTGAAGTGCTTCAGCGGCTAAGAGAGTTTAGGCATCTCCGAAGAGACTATAAGTGCGATGAACATACCCGGATCCCCTTTCCATTATCGAGAATGTCCATTTATTCATTTTAACGTTGATTCTGTTTTTTTTTTTTTTTTTCATGAAATGAGATTTCTTCACCGGTCAATGGATCTACTTTTTTTTTTACCAGGCACTGATGCATGAGGCCGCTATTCTGAGTAGTTCAAAAATTCGTTTTGAAGAATGTTGAAATGGTATACGCATGTACGTAATAGCTGGTACTCTCCAAAGCCGATAGCGCCGAAAAAACTAAAATCCCGTACGGATGTGTATCCGAAGCGTGAAAGAATCTTAACGTACCAAAGCGCAAAGCACCAATGCCTCCTCCGTGAACCAATTCAATGCACTGAACAGGCAATATTGTTATACCTACTCAGGTGACCGAAAAGGCGAATTTTTCAGTTTTTCTTTAAATCATGAGCATATATTTGTGCAGATGAAGTTTTGTATTTAAACAAGTAACATTTTAAGAGCACTCAGTAATTTTTCTCGTGTAAAAATATTCATTCGTGAGGAGGTTACAGACGATATCCGGGAAACACGTTTTCAAAGTCATTGTGCAAAATATCCCGTGTAGGAAATTGTTTGGGCATCCCAAAAATTAAAAAGAAGCTCCGTCTAGGCTTCAGCAGGATATCGCCAATAAGGGCTTCCAAGCTGTTACCCAACTTGGCTCCGCGTGGGGCTTTGTTGGGCGTCCATGCTAATCTTATCCAGGCTTGCTAAGCTTGTGCCAGTTCAGTGTGTCAGTTCGGATAAATGAGCCGGAAACATTTGTAAAGAAAAGTAATCTCCAGAGCGTTAATTTTTTATTTTCAATGATTAATTGAGGATTGAAAGTGCTGAATTTGCCACTGATTGAAGAGTAGCGGAGTTAAAATCCAGGGCAATGATTATTGTTTTCAAAATTTACAAGATTTTTAAAAATAATGGAATATTTTTTAATTCGTTCATCAATAATTCCTAATTTTGAATTTATAGATACTAAACTATTATATTTATTATGTCAATTTGACCAGCGTTTTTTTTTTCCATTCCCATATATGCGGGCAAACTTGGGCCACGTTGAGTTGCCAATGTGAACCCAAGCCCAGTTAGCTGTATTGGGCCAATGTCGATTCATCCTGCTTTTTGTTATTTGGCCCCATATATACGCCACCAAAGTCGGGCTCACATTGGTAGGACAAAGTGGCCAAAGTTTGACGGCGTATATTGGGCCAAATGAAAAAAAACGGGACGAATCAACTTTGCCCAAGCCGGGCGACCAAACCTCGACCTTAATAATATCCAGGAAAATTAAATTGGCCCGTACTAGCGGCCGGAAAACATTTCTACACGGGTACCATCGCCATAGATACTGATACTATCTGCACTTTCACTCCAATTCGTTCGAGGCATCAGAGAGAGAAAAAGAGAGAGAGAGAGAGAGAGAGAGAGAGAGAGAGAGATTAACGGACGGGAAAATAAAGAACAAAATGTTAAACGAGCTGTTCGGATGGTTACCGGACAGTAGAGTACATGAATAAAGTGTAAAATCGTTTATGTGTGTATACCGTGTAGGAGTAAGAGAGAAAGAGGCATAAATGTCTCTCTTTCTCTCTCTCGCTCCCTTTCTCAATTTAATTATTCCTCTTATTTTGATTCGAACCGTCATCTATATATATATGTTTCTCGTCTTACTTCGATAACATTGTTATCACGAACCGTTACGAAGCATCACGATCAACTTGGAACAAGATCTCTACTCTCCATCTAGACGTCTACGTTTGTCTGCCAGAGATACCACAATTTCATTCCGTTCCCTCCTTTGACGTCAGTTGAATCAGCTGAATCGGTGAGAATATGAGATCATCGGGCATTCAAATCATTGCGACAAAGACGCGTGATAATTTATTATTTTTTAATGAAAAAATTATTTTGTACTGTTCAGCTGCATAATAAATTATTATTCTTGAAATTCATAAATAAATTCGTGAAAGTCACTTTTTTCAGCATCATAAACCGGATCACCGAACACTTACGTTCGAGATTCTGAGCAGGAAGTAATTATCCGTGGACTTTCGTCCTCCTGGTCGAGTAAAGTGACAGAAAAACTAAGAAATTGTTAAAATTGTTTAAAAAAAAAAATCAAACGTAGTACTTGACGAGTTCGTGATAGGTATGTAGTCCATCGATTTTTTTAATTGTACCATATAGTCATTTTACATATAATTCGCCAAGTACTTTGTTCGAATTTTTTTTTCAATTAAACTTTTTTAAACAATAAATTTTTAGATTATGAGCAATGGCTAGAATTTATAATTAACATATTCTCATGAAATGTAATTCTTTAGCGTTGTGACTTATAAGGGGTCAGTGAACAATATAAACAATAACAATGCCAGATGAAATTAGAAACTTGCACATTTCGAAAGTTACTACGCGTCCTGACATTTTAGAAAATTACAAAATTTTTTCAAGTCTGAACACGATAAGTTATGGCTTGATAGATTCAAATTTACGAAAGTTAGAGCACGTTCGAACGTTTTTCAAATTTTTTAAAAAATTTCTAAAATGCGAACCCCTCAAGGGATCCGAGGCAAATTCAAGACCAACCATATTTGTCCCCATGCCTGCATGTGATAAAAGTTATGGCTTGGTAGCCTCAAATTTATGAAACTCAGTACGCTCACAAACATTCTTAGAAAATTGAAAAATTTTAAAAATTTTATCAAATCTGAACCCCTCAAGGAATCTTCATGAGAATTACACCAAATGAAACTAAATCGATGCCGAAGATGTGTGCAAAGTTTGGACAAAATCTATCAGGTCGTTCTCCAAATGCAGTGGCTTGAATTTGGGCAGTCTAGTACATAAATACACATACATGCACACCCACATTCATACACACGGACGTTTTTTTCTAAAACATAAAAAAATTATATTTATGAACGAAGTTCACGAAGTTCAAAAGACAAAAATCATGAAAACAAAGTTTGCTTCATAAGGAAGCAAAAGAGTGAAACCTCGATCTTAAATTAAATTAAATTAAATCTGATCTTAGATCAAACGAAAATGGCTGGAGACACGCGATGAGACGCGACGACGACTCAGATATAACCAATTGTTTTTGTTCTTTTTCGTATATTCCGTTGCGATTCCATTATCCAGTCGACAATAAAGTTTCAACTGAGGCCGCAAGGCCTGCGATAACTTTCATGGTCCGAGATCCGAGAACCCATCCGATGATCACACGAGTGTACTTAGTATCGTGTTCGACAAAGTCCAAGATCCAGCGAGCGTCATCTCGAGGCTCTTTAGTACCCGACAGTGTCACAATGTTTAGATATCTTTTTTTCAATGTTTGATTTTCTATTTCCTTTTTTTTTCTATAAGGTTAGAGAGAAAATCGATGGTTCAGTGCTGTGCTCGTGCAATCTGCTCGGTTTCTTGACTACATCGCCTCTTTGCATTAGAAGATACATTCGAGTATACTTTTGGTATTATCTTAAGTCGGACATCTCGTTGGGAGGTTGCCAATGTTTTTTTTTTTTTTTTTAACGAAAAAGACGGAAGATGCGAGGATTGTTATGCCGGAGAGTTGGGAAACTTTGCCGATAGTGGTTGCTAATACAATTTCACATATTCATTATCATTCGATGTTTCATCCACCGCCGTTACAGCGATTATCTCACGTATTTGGCGAGAACGACAAATTCTACGTTTCGCACGTTTCCTCGAGTAGAAACCGGGAATCCGCATGAAAGTATTAATATTTCGCTTTGGCAAACGTGTTAGAGGCTTGTGCGATGTACTGGGTCGTGATATACATAAAGAACACAAATGTATATGATACTTGGATCGTACCAGGGAGTGTGTGGGCTTCGATTGTATCGCGTGTATAGGATAATACAAAATTGCTATGCCGTAATGACGATAGATGCGCAATTGGTCGTTCAAACCGAAAAAATGATTATAATTTTTATTTTCTTTAAAGAATTACAACTATATAGTCGCGGGAGGCCAAAAAAAGCAAAATTTTGAGATTTTTTAAAAATCATCAGCATGTATTTGTACAGATGTTTTTTATTTGAAAAAGTTTCAGTAATTTTTTGGTGCACAAATATTCAGGCACGAGGCAATTATGGCCGGTTTCCGGGAAGCAATTTTTGGAAAGTACTTTCACGGCGAGCACTACCGTTCGAAATCCGGTTATCCAGAATAAAATCAAATAAAATACAATAAAATAAAATAAATTGGAATTTCGCGCATTTGCTTTCTCATTATTTCATCTCGATTACAAAGCTACTTGTATGAGCAAGTGGGTTTTTGAATGTACGCATTTCAATAAAAAAAAAAAAACATGAAATGCAATGTGAAATTTTTTACAGGTTTTGGCAAAACTTAATTCCAATTACCCTTTAATAATATTCTCGTTTTGTCGAAAATACATTCCCGGTATCTTAAAATTTGCGCAAATTCAACCGATTCCAGGTTTTTTATAAATTAAATTTTTCTGGAAATTTGACAACAGGCAAAAGGGGATCTCATGCTCAAGTTGTGTGCAAAGTCTTCTCACGATTGCTTCAGTAGTTCTCGAGATATAGACGTTTGAATTTTGCAGAGTTTGCACACACACACGGATACACACAATAAACATTAAATTATATAAGTATTAAAAATATATTTGGTTTTTTTGTTTCAAGCATGTTAAAATTATTTCTTTTCATGAAGATGTTATTATGTATCGTTGAAATGTACAATAAATAATCTTTAGAGTTCTGGAAAATACAGCTTTACTTTCTGTTGACTCCAAACAATTTCTCCCATTAACTAACTGACCCAACTTTCAATGAGTACCTTGAAAAAAAGGTTTATGAATTTTGTAAATGAGTAATTATGCAGGATTGGCTCGCTCAATTCAGGTTTCGTCAGTCCTGCAGCGATTCAAACCTAATAATTGATTTTCAGAGGCAAATTTTTTTGCGTTTGCAAAGACTCAACTCAAAGGCTTTACTGAATTTGTCGAATACTCGCGAGATATTGTCAAGATTTGCGAAATGTGAGAATTGCACTACTGCAATCGCATAAATACTTCACGTTTATTAATTATATATTTTCTGAATAGCTAATAATCGTACAATATATTGAACTGAATGTTTTGTTTGTTCGACGTACAATGCCCCGGCTAATGTACTTGTTTTTCAACGTTTTGCACCTTTTTTACAGCTATCTGCTGTCATCCATTTGTTTCTTTTTATCTACTATATTTTTTATTGTAATGTGGTTTTAAAATTCGCAGTTTTGATGTCGTTATTCAGAGAGGTTAATAATAAAACGGGGCTAGCTCAGAAATTGGACCCTGAACAGAAATCCTGTTGAAATGGTTTAGGCAGTTCGTGCTGAAAGCATGATCTTTCCCGATGAATTTTCCAAATTTTATGAGCCAATGGACAACGAAATTACCGGAATATATGAATTTGAAGTATTGCAGATCAACTTTGAAGATTATGCGATTTCCGCAATTAAGGGAAAAAAATTTATTATAATTCCGAAAATGACTACGCTTATATTCTTCGTTGAAGAGCATACCGCGTTTCATGAATTCGCTTGTATAATCCGGTATAATCCCTTCGAAGGAACGATCAGGTCGTTTCCTCGCAGGTCCAGGACACCATAACATCTTCCGCGGCAGTGGTTACGGTAATCGCAGTGCGAGCAGCGCATCGTACGCGTGCATAAGCTAAAGTCATGATATGATTGTATGTGTATGTGTGTGTGTGTGTGTGTGTTACTCATACACAAATACACACACACACGTACGTATGTGTGAAGTTAAGCGCAAAGATGTGCGCTTACATGTGGTATTACAGTAAAGGCAGATACCGGATGTAGGATAATACCTCCGCGGCGATAAAAGCCCTGGGGCTTGTATATATCTATAAGGTGTATATCTCAACTGGACGAGAAACATTGTTGAGAAACATGTAACTAAGCGGGGGTGAGGTGGAAAGGAGCTGGCTACATTGCAGCACGATCCTGGTGCCTGGTTGCTATATGTTCACCACCAGAACAACGTCATATTGCACGCGGTAATTGGCTCGCATTGTTTGTTCTCGCGCACTTCCACGCTCCATCGTGTTAGTGTCGCGACCCGGCTAGGGTGTCGATTAATTATCATCCATCCAACATTTCACGGTTGAATATCTCATCCAAGTTTGCGAAGACTATATTGGCATTCGATTATCCAGGCGCTTCCATGAAATATACTCGAGCTTCGCACTACTGAGTTCTTCCTCATTCCTTTTCATTATACTCGTTACTGCCATGAAGTGACCAGGGATCTTCAGAAGATAGGAAATTAGACTGATGACTATTGCTTTTACTTGTGGTATTTTATTCTCTCCCAGATACCTCGAAGGTCCATTGCCGATGTCCGCCAACTCTCCAAAAGTTAACTTCTAATGCAGGCACAGGCCTCTGAACAGTCATAGTTGCAGCTACTTCCTCGCGCTTACCCTCACCAGCAATGCAGGAGTTGAATTTCCCTTTACTCGACGAAATTAAAAAAACGAATCATGAGTATTATAATTGGTCGAAGAGCAACTAGACAAACGGGCCTCGTATGCAACCCAACCAGGCTCGCACTCGCGATTGGTTTGTGTTGTGGAAAATCATAGGGGTGACCAGACGTAAAGACGTTGATTTGCGATTCCCGCAACTTCAAGCGTAGGGAGGCTTGGCGCACCCCGCGTAGGCCAATTATATCTAGATTCGAGAAAACGTTCTAAGAGTCCAGGTTAAAGAAATTCAAGATACTTGAGGTTGAAGCCAGGGCTATTTTAATTGCTTCGAGTTTACGTTCGCATCATTTTCGAGGTCCATGTCAATAGCACCGTCATTCTCTATGGAAAGTTTAATGAAGTGACCTTCCGGGAATCTAGGACGACGACGGTGTCGCTGTTGAGATGCAAATGGCACACCATTGCACCTTCGCTCTCCAGGTGCAGGTCAGCGATGACGTGATCCTTGGGGTTCAAGCTTACGAGGACGCCGTTCTCGGAGACCAGTTCTCATTGTCAGAGATCAGATCATTGTCAGCGTGTTTGGTTCCAGGTTATGGACGATGACCTTCTCGAAGTCCAGTTCGATGATGCGGCATAGCATTGCATCGACCGGGACTCCAAGAATCAATCTTTGATCCTTAGTTTGACGATGACTTGGCCATCGAAAATTCGAAACCGTAGGGAATAATAATAATGACAATAATAACTAGGGATTTAGCCCAAGAGAACAAAAAGGTGGTCTATTATTAGACACTCGTAATGTGCTACTGAATTTTTCAGTGGCTATTGTTAAAAGAGAAGTTAGTGACACCTAAACGATACTGGAAAGTTGCTTCGTCCGACGAATTTCACTGCTATCACACACTCATACATTTACTTGTATATTTGTGCCACAATTCGTTTCTATTCGATTGCGTTGAAATTTCGCTACTTTACAAAGTAAAGTACGCTGAATTTATTGACAGTATTAGAAAATTCATTGTCGGTGCACTTGAATTGTCGCCCAATCCATATTTTAAAAAACTAACATATCGAACAACGAAACTCAAGACGGATTGATACGAAATGTCCAGTGGATGGCTTAGTTCTTAAAGTTCCACGAATAAACGATACGGCCTCGGCATCTCTTTCTAGCTCACTAAAAGGAGCCATTCGAATCTCTCTTACTCGTTGACTAACGTATCCCCTGGAGTCCCTCTCTTGTTCTCAGTGCTCTTCCTCAGTAATTGTGGCACAAATATCCATGAGATGCTTTTCCGTGATGTAAAAATGTTCATGCATGATATATTCGAAGCATCATTTTTCATTTTTTTTAGCTGTGCTTTATAGCGCATCTCCTCGGGATTTTTTACCATACTATGCATAATCATGCACCCTTTTAACCGCACTATACATAAATAATTACTTTGGTTTTTTCCGCTGTACAACTGTATTATATAATGTCCTATCTCTAATTTAACGTTTAGCGATATGTACCATATTAAAAAATTCTCCGAACTCATGCTCACATACATTTGCACATTATTCACGTTTATATAGCCTGATTTGTATTTTAGTACCGCAGGTTATGCACGATTATTTTTTAATTGGCGTTTCAGCTATGTCAGTCCCGCTGAGAAAATGATTTATGAATTTCTTGATGTACGATTTATATAAAGCACATCAACAATATTGTATTTGCTGCACCATAACACACATACACATACACACACACACGCACACACACACACACACACACACACACACACACACACAGACTGTTCGATCGTCCAGCGATCACCACAGTCTTAGATCACCGTTTCGCCTTTGTTCGCAAGTGGCAAGCTAACCTGTTACTCGATGCACAACCATTGTCCTCCGGTGAAATTAGCGTCAGTCGTGTTTTGCTGCTCGCCGCCTCTATAGGATCGACTCTTAGCTAGATCGAAAAAGTTGAACGGCCAGAGAACAATATTCCTGTTATCGATCGATGATCTCGGAAGTATATAAATTTATTTATCCGTATACATATATATATATTCGAATATAACTTATTGATATACGGTTAAAGATTCAGATGCTGACCTCCCGCTCCGTAGTCTCATACTCGAGCATGCCGCAGCTCATGGAAATTGGAAAGTTCTGCTCAGACGATATCCCTGAGCAGATCCTTTTAATATTCCATGAAGATCCCACGTTATATATATATATATATACATTCGCATCGACGAAACAACACCCCTCAGGGAATCTAAATCTCTCATTGTCTCTAGAACTGCGAGCACCGCCTGAGCAGTTACTGCGAATATTATTATTCGTTGCTACTTGCTTGCAATGCGCAAATCTTCGAGCTTAGTTACGAAACGTTTCCGCATATTGTTTCCTCATGCAGAGGATGAAACGCGATCGGGGGTAAATAAAAGTGAAAAATTCATACATTATATATACAGACATACACTGCGTAATAAAGATAAAATGAAGCAAACGTAATGTCCGAGTGCACTCTCAACGATTGCCGAGTGGCACTGTGACTATATGGTCATTATTGTCGAGAATATCCAGCACCCATGGTATCACGATTATATCGTTGTAACGTATTATATACACAGAGACGGGAAAGATGAAAATGGAATGAAAAATAAGACATTATAATAAAGAATAGCGCGGTTATGTACAAAATATACCTTCTACATCCATTAGACCAAAGCTTATATAGCCAGGACTGCACGAGACAGAATAAAATAGAGATGTATTGTCTGGAGACGCGGGAAAGTTGGTACACCCAGCCGGGCCCAGAGGTGGTTCATAACAATATATACGTACAGAGACCCTCTGGCAAGTATGTGTACATCTTGCTCGGACTCACGCCATTTATTACTCGGTTATGCCAGTAACGACCGGGTACTATAGTACATACGCTATATTGCTCGTAGGTTTTAGCACACGGTAGTGCATATACCGTGCATACTAAATCTTGGGCAACGCCTCGGCCCGGCGAAGTGCGCGATTCCGGTGTGGTCCACGAGCAACTTTGCGCAACGAGCAGACTGATGCGGTAGTCCGTGGACACGGTTCATGGCCGCATGTACTTTTCAGAATTTATAATAATTATGGAGATGTCTTTTAGCACTTGAATTAATTTTTTTTAAAGGATTCTCGATTTTTTTGTCATTTATTTGACTAGTACGTTGAATGATTTCACCTCGTCTATCGTCAAAGCTTTTTCGAATTTTTTAATAAACATGACTGTTAATTGATGTTGATAATAGAATTTCATCACGTAAGAAAATAATAGGGACGGACAGTTTTATATTCATAAACATTTAAAGTTCATATGAATAATTATAACACTCTTATTGCGGAGGGCTGTCAGCTGATCAGTTATATCGTAAACTCTGACTGAGTTGTGCTGGATCATTAATTCGAAATTTCTTTGTCAAACATCCTGCAACCCTTTTTTTTAATGTAATATATATCTAAAGCTTATAATTTCGCAAAAAAATTGATTATTCAATTAATCACTACTTTGGTGTTCGAGTTGGTTCATTTTCCAATTAAACTTGTGGTCAACTGATTTTTTCATACATGTTCTATATATGCTAAAACAGTGATTTTGAAATCGAGTCACCTGCGAAATAAGTCGCTAACGTGATCTTGAACTTCAGTCGTAAAAAAAAAGTGGTTTCAGGATGAAAATATTTTCAATTTGCAAAATTCTCCAATGCGTACCGAAATGCAAGGACATGAAAAAATTTTACTGATCTGAAATTTTTACATCTTATTGCATGTAACAGGAGATGATGCTGCGACAGATATTAGCGCTCAGAGTCTTTTGATTTTCGAGGAGTAAAAATCGTCATTATTTTTGTGCGGAGAAAAATATACTTTAGCCTTCACTTTCAATAAATTTCTGTGGATTCGTAACGTACATAAAGATGTTGGAATGTAAAATTAATTTTAACAATTATACTGGATGCGCCGTTATGAATTATGAAGTTTTGATTTTGAATTTGTATTGAGCGACAAAAAAAAAAAAAAAAAAAACGCTTGAGTACCATTTTTTATGAAATTCGGGCAAGCCAGTCGAAAAATAAGCGTCATAATATGGCATCAATGCCGCGCAAGCGGTTAGCGTAATTTACCGTTTACAATTTTATGCAAATAATTTTTAAATTCTATCAAGCTATAATTAAACATGACCCATGTTTTTCATCGCTGATGGTCATATCTGTAATACTTTTTGTACCACTGTCGTCCATTGTAGTTTATCTTAAATCTCGGATCGCAAAATTACCTTGTTGGCAAAGGACAAATATTTAGCTGCATACATTGATATTTCCATATTTCCGTATTACTAATATCTCTCGGGAGACTCGCTTCGATCGGGGCACGTCGTTACGTATGGTAATTTCCATTTTATTATTTATTTCATTTTATCGTCGCTTAAAGTCTTTGTCATTATTTATTCGTCGCATTAAAAAAAAAAAAGGCTATGGAGATTTCGGACCGCGGCAAACCAAAACAAATAAGATTTTTAACGGACAGTTTGCTTGCTGAAATATTCCTTAACATATTCTCAACTGCCAGGCCCCAGTTATTTTTATGTCGAAATCGACGACATATGGGAGAAAAAACATCCGTCGTAGTAATATACAATTGTCAGTGATGCCATTTAAGGCGAAAGCTCTAATTTTTTGGGTATTTTTTTTTTTTTTAATTGTCGTAAAGCTTATAGAAATTTTTAGAATATTTCCTTGAATTATTATTTAAAAAATCACAAAATCGTCGAATAAGTTATTGAGTTTTAAAGAGGCTATCATGCATCAGGTAGATGCGTGCTGAGATACCTTCAGCAATCAGCATCAAATGTACTTGAGGCAACTCGTGACGAATCCTCGGTCTCTCTTGAGTGATCCTTTACAACTAATGAAGCGAGCTCTAATTAAATCGACACGACTTCTCGTTCTCTCGTTGCACTTCTTTTTCGGCCTCTCTCACGATGACGGACAGAGACAGATTCACGTGGGGATCAACCGACGAACGAGAATTCTTCCTGTCTCTTCATCGAGCATTATCCATTCGCTGACACATCAGAATCTTTTTCCCGTCTCTCTCGTCACATTCATGAGACGTCGATTCCTACAGCGAGTACCAGACAAGATCCAGGCAAAAGTTCACGACGATGAGTTGTCCAGTCTTCTGCATACTCTGTCTTACAGCCCAGGAGTGTTTCCGACATTCGGCCGGCTCTTTGATCACCGCCGCTTCGGCACACAGTCGACGAGAGCCGAGTGATACACATACATACATACATACATACATATATACGAAAGAGGAATCGAACGAGAGGCAGAGTATGATCCAATAAAGATATTTACAAAAAGAAAGAATTAAAAAAAAAATGAACAAATATCTCGAACATGCTCTATTCGTGTGACATTTCAACTTGCCACAGAGACAAGGAAAAAGTTCTTCGTACTTCGTGAAGTACATCGCGAAGGAAGGCGGATCTAGAAAAATGAGACGAACGAAAGAAAAAGAAAGAATAACTCGGATAACATGACATTCACGTGATGTACGTTGCAAACTCCCTAGTGCAATAATGCGTATAAAAAAGTCTTCTTGATCGTATACCTGAATCTCAAACGTCGATGACGTAACCACAGATACATTATATCCCTATATGATATAAATATTTTGCCACCGCCACCACCATTGCTAATGCATAAGAATTGGAGGCCGACATGAAAGGTGCCCAGTTATGAAAAGAATTACTCTGTCTGCACGGAAAAAAATATTAGCAATAATATTGCTGAGTCAACAATAATTTATTGTACTATTTCAACATACAAAGTTTTATTGCTGTATTGAACTTGTCAGTTTTGCAGATAGGTAAAACAATATAAGTATTGCTCTACGACCCTACAATACTAAAATGCTGATATCCACAGCGATAAAAATATTGTAAATGCATATTACAACATATTATTGCAATAGGCTTCAGCGAATTAATGCAGCTTACAGCAGCAAATATTCATGCTATTTTAAGCAATAAAAATTGTTGACATTGCTAGACAATATGTTTCCTCACAGCAATATCATATAACCATGCGCGCTTCCACTTTATACTTAAATTTACCATCTTTATTGCTGTACTGAACCACTAGTTGACATTAAAAATATTAATTAATTGCTTCACACACTTTTTTTTAATGAATTTCAAACAGAAATTTTTAACAGTGTTGGTCATGGAAGGGTTACAATGAAAAAAAAAAAATCCTACACCGATTTTTCTCGATAGGATTTTTCCTCCTCGACTGGGACTCGAACCTGGGACCTACCTACCTATCCTACCTATCTTCCTAACACGCTAACCACTACGCTATCGACTGCTTATGAACTTTGGTAATTCGTATCGTGTATTTGACTCACCAGAAAACACTTGATCAGTTGTATGTTGGGAAATTTAAGGATGTATCGGACGTACCTTCCCAACCAAAAGTAACTTTCGTCGACAATATTGCATACTTCATGATAAGATAAAAATCGGAAAAAATTCAACCACATTGAGACGATAATAAGATTACTTTTTAATAATAACAATACCCAAAAGTTATCAATAAATTGTTTAAACAGCACATTATTTAAAACATTTTTAGGGAATGTTTTTTTTTGTCATGTGAAATGAATTCGTTGATTTTTCCGACTACACATGAATTTTAAAAAAATTTTTTTATCATTTTGAAATTTCGGTTTTCGGAAATTTGTAAAGGTTGTACTTACGATACTATTCGTTCAATGCCCTGGAAACTTCTTAATTGTAATATAATATAACGTTTTTACGAAAACATATCCAAAATTCACGATTTTTCCTCCATTTTTCAGAATAAAATAATTTTCGAAAACCGACATTTCAAAATGATAAGAAATTTTTTTTAAATTCGTGCGTAGTCAGAAAAATCAACGAATTCATTTCACGTGTCAAAAAAAACTTTCCCTAAAAATTTGTTAAACAACGTTTTGTTTAAACATTTTATTGATAACTTTTTAACATTAATTCAAATTTTGTACTCAATGTAAAAATTGTAATAATGTACTAAATTCCAAACCCGTTTGAAAATTCAACAGACGAAGATTCAAATAATAATGTACTAAATGTCAAACCATGGTTTGAAATTTAGTACATTATTATTAAACTTCAAACTATGGTTTGAATATTTAGTATATTTTTATTAAATTTCAAACCATGTATAAAATTTCTAGTTTTTATGTATGTATTAATTTCAATTTAATTACCAGGGTTTGTAGATTTTATCGTTTTTTGTATTCCAAAATTCAGAATATTTTTGCCAGTGTACGTTAAAAACGACAAGAATTTAATGAAAATGGATCTAGATAATTCATCACATCTTAGGGAAGAAGTTCGCAAAGAGCGAAATGCTTCATATGTACATACATAGTTATTGAGAAATTCTAAAAAGAAAACAGCTCTCGTTGTATACAATGTAAGCTCGGGAACTTGTGACGCGGACTTCTCTCTCGCACGCTACCCGCCCGGCAACCCGCGTACAAGCGACGCGTCACCGATCTTCCCCTCCTGCGCGGAGGTGGCAAACCTCCTCAAATAATAGCATACTCGTGCAGATTATATCACACTAGGGCAGAAACAAGGGAAAAACTTTTCTTTCTCTCGTTTCCGCGCACGCGTATGATATAAATTACAAATTTTTAAATAATATTTATTTTCATAGAAAAAAAATTTGAAAGAAATGAAAAAAAAATTCAAAAGAAAATAAATTAAGGGGGAAAAAATGGATAAAAATTTTCATAAGAAAACTTTTCTCCTTTGTACTCAAACACTCTCTGCGCCTGTCTATTCTTGTCTATATCTTGTCTTCCTCTTGTCCTTGGCCTGCCTTAGCTATATCTCTCTTTTCTCTTTAGCAATAACGATGTTGTAGTTGAGAACCCAATGTAATGTACTGGAAACAAAGCATATTGCTAGTATTGCAATATTGAGAAGGCAGGACGCGTTATTGCTGTATTTCACGTGAATCCATATTGTCGTGGGTGCGTTCAATGATATGGTTATGATAACAATTTAATTTTAACAATAAAAATATTGTAGTTAAGAATCCACTGTAATGTACTGCGAACGAAACATATTGCTATTATTGCAATATTGAGAAGGCAGGACGTTATTGCTGTATTTCGCGTGAAATTATTGTTGTGGGTACGCGAAACGATATTGTTACGATAACAATTCAAATTTAACAATAACAGTGTTGTACTTCAAAATCCACTGTAATGTACCGTGAACAAATTGTATTGCTATTTCTGCAACATTTATGGTACGATATTTTATTGCTAGGTTATTAAAATTTTTTAGTTCGAAATACGATACATTATGGCTATAACAGCAAGGCCATTTCAGCGATAATGAGAAAATTTGCAGAGCAATCTATTAGTGTAACGAGTAACCAAATTATTGTTGTCACAGCAATATTTTAAGAGCAATACTGTTATTGCTATTTTTAATATACACATTTTTTTCCGTGTGGATTTGTTTGGGTCGAGCATTTAAGATAATTCGAAGACCCTATAATATGGATTCGTTCGAGTTAGAATTTTGTACATCCCCGTACAAAGGGTCCTTTGTTTGGGTTCGTTTGAGTTTGGCTATTTTTTTTTCTTCTCATTTCTATGTGAAGGATGTTCATTTCCAAACGCGTGACTCTGTTTGAGTTACGATTTTTTGAGGTCCTAAACAAGGGCTGTCCGATTTGAAGAAGATCATTATTGGATTTTATTTGGGTTAGGAAGCGAGGGCGCGTAGCACCTTAGGCCCCAGAAAACTCTACCATGTATATATATACTGTATGTATATATACATGAGGGATTACCACACCCCAGACGCTACGCATTCTCGCACCCAACCGATCCCAACTCAACCCAAACAAACCTAGGTGTTTCATTTTATCCTGGCCGCGGAGATTCTTGTAAGCGGCAGCGGTGGCCGCAAGATATTTATACAATACATAGAGATATGTATAGATACGACGTCCATGTTGTCGCATCTCTCGTTTTCTACGCGCTCCCATGTCCATCCGTCGCTCTCGCTGGACATTTACGATATTCTCTGTAGCAGGCGTAGAACGCTACGGGCTGATTTATCGCGTTGCTCTTGGACTCGTGGGTGCATCGGTATAGTAAAGCTTGAGCACGTATACCATACGATAACCTAAGTGCGTATTATGTGCGCATACCTAACGTCACAAGCTACACATTGCAACAGTATCGATACTTGTCAGCGTAGGATGTGCAGAAGATCAACTGCATGTATTGAAGACGTTGTTTAAGATCACCAGTTTTTTTTTTTTTCATATTACGTTCATTCTTCCACGGTATAAAATTACTCGAAATAATTGTCATTGTTATGAACAATTTCAATTTCTTGAAATATTTGTAATGTTTCGTGGAAAAGTAATTAATTATACTTGAAATAGTTGTGACAGAGGCCATCGGAATTATTCATCGCCTTTCACATAATCTTAATTAGTATGACTCTAGAGGTGATCCTCATTTACAATGCAACGTATACAATACCTAATTATCATACTGCTAGGTTCCGAACGATATACTTGCATAGAAAGCAGATCCTTCGTGACATTGTATACGCGAAGAGTTTGCATTTAGCATCAGACACTCTGGATCGAAAGTTTTTGTTCGTGGTTCTAAATACCACTACAAACTAAATTCAAATGAACGCTTATGACAATAAAAAAAAAATTGTTAAGCATTTGAAACAAGGAAAGAAAGCTATAAAAAATTGGAATGTATTCATAGGTTGTTTGGGTTAGTTGGTACAGTGATTCAAAAAATTACAGCCAGTTGGGTCATGGTACAAAGGTACGTCACTAATGGATGACATCACTCTCTTGAATCCAAACGACCCAAAAAAATCTAATCCAACCCGAAACACCAATCTAAAAGTGAAAAGGTGCATTCTCAAGAGGACGTCATGTTTTACACATCAAAAGGTTGGTTTATATTCAGTAATGGTCTGGAAAGAATCCAATATAGCCGATAAATAAAAGAGAGTTGATCCAAGTAGACTAACTGACAACCACATCTTGGGGAATTCTGGGCGCCAGGCTTTTCATCTTATACGTACGCGAAAAGCTCGCCAGCACTCTCGTTGTTTTAAGTATGCGCTATGCTTGGATACAGAGTTATGCGCATGTATTATATTTCAACCTTCGCCCCCGAGGCCACAGACACTCTTGGTTCCTAGCGAGTGCGAACTCTGCTCGCCCGTAGGTGGAGAGGTGCAAGGTGCAGCGCGCCGACCTACGACCTTGGCGCAGTCACGATTCTTGGATGTGCATCAACTACCAGCACCTTTATAGAAGCCTCAGCCTTTGTGAAATCTACTCGTCCGGAAAGTAATACTCCACGCTCGATGCAATCCGTTGAACCTTCTCAAGTTCACAAGCGCCAAAGAGCCAGCGCGATGAACCGCTGTGCGAGAGATGTTCGAGGTAAGCACCTAAACTGAATCAGCTACATTAGAACCAACTACGCAGACGTTGAATAATCTATGCCACAGTCTCAATGGCTGACAATTTAAGCCAATAATCGGGCTTGTGACAATTCCATCACGATCCGACGGGTGTGCTCCGTTTTTTCATTTTCCTTTGGGTCCATACTCTACACTACTAACTGCGTATATGTCGGGCTATACATGCACATAGATACCCTACGAACCTGTGCCTGGAGTAGCAGCGAAGACCATAAATGAAATGCCTTTTCGCGAAACTATAATTTTGACAACCAGTCACAATGTGCGATAGTTTAGTGGAATGACAGACTCATTTAAATAAGTTCCAACCACTTTTATCCACCAAATATCGTTTGAGTTCATAGGATTCGAGCTTCGATAGATAAAAACTTCCAAAGAAAACCTAGCGCGTTTGATTTTATCGGTGAGCTTTCCTAATTCCGCTGTAGTATACTTGGAACATCTGTAGGAACAACTTGAATCGTCAGATTTTCAGACCGATTATTCGTCAACGAAACAAGAACCCGTGAACCCAATGATTTTTCTTAACGATGCAATATTGGATCGAGAATTCGATACTCGAAATTGCTTGCATAGATGATCCAAGTACTAGAGAAAATTATTCGGGGAGCTCATTGATAAAATCTAGTGCGCAAGGAACTTTTTGGAGCCCGAGCCTATCGAAGGTGGAACAACACGGTGACAAATTATATTTTCTGACTAAAAGTTGACAAGCCATATTCAATGGGCCTGAAAAACTAGTGCAATGCTGTTTCGTTTGGAAATTCCGGATTTAAAAATTTCACTGTATAACGTCCGCTTAAGAAATCAATATTTTCATTTGCACACGCACACACACACACACATAAAAAAACTTCCTTTTAGTTAGGCGTAAAAAGTATTTGAAAAAAAGTTCTTCACCATGCATGAAAATATTATTGGGATCAGTGAACAATGAACGGGATAAGAAATAGTCATCAGCAGTAAAAAACCAATCGACAAACTCGATGATGGCCTTGCTCATTGCTACGCTGTCAACCTTGCTTCTTATCATTATTCCTTGTTCCTTTCATTGTATGCAGATCCTTATGGCGTGTTGACTGGGACTGTAATATTCTCAGCTCCATCGCTCAGCGCATGAAGTCTCATGTCCCCGATGAAACCAGATCCTGAATTAAATATGGATAAAAAGACGGTCCAAGATGTGTCAGAGATGTCTTCTCATGAGGATTCCGTCTTAAGATAACTCAAATCTCCAATGAGCCAGATAATACTCATTGGTCATATATTTGCAATATATATGCTGTGAGCAGTCTACGTTTCTGTGTTACTTAAGATATGACAGAGTCCATTCGCATTATAATCCAATGGCTGGTTTCATACATCAGTGGCTAGACTGGTGCTTCGGATGTTTCGAGGAGCAGCCTCATTGGCCGAAGATGTTCCAGTGATTTCCTACAACTATATAGGGCAATAATTCCATAGTACATCTTTTTTATAATTTGTACGTTAATTGTGACAGTGGTTAATTCTCCTTTGTTCGAATAATTATTTTAATTCCTTGGAGCTCAAGTATTTTCTCTTTCTCGGTGAAAGACAAATCTTCCGGATCGCTTGAAAAATTATTCATGGGGCGACGGGCAGTACATGATGATCTCACTGCGACCTATCGACACCCGGGATCGACAGAAAGCCCCTCGGGGGACACTGATATAACCGGGCGAACGATCGTATATTAGTCATCGTTGAAGTAGCAGCAGGAAAAGAAGAAGAGTATAAGGAACTAGCGGATCAAATTGCAATAGCAAGATTTTGCTGCAGGCCACGTCGGTCATTCGAGAAGGAAAAAAAAATCTAACAATGCACGTACAATGGTACTACGGACTTTCGCCTGCATTTGCAGCCGAGGATATTTCGATATGCATTTGCAGACGGGGATATGGTGGCACACCAGTCATGCTTAATCAAGTCTGTTAACCTGCACCCATGGTCACCTGTAAATATATCTGACGGAATGCGGACGTTATGTTACAAAAAACAGCGCTTTGGTTTACAAAATAACCCCGTACATATTTATGTATTTATGTATTTACGATACATGTCCAATAATTGTGGTACCCCAACAGTTGTTTTCCGTAAGAAAGCTGCCAAGGTTTCTTTTGAGGTACCCTGTGAAAAATGTCTTCATTTTTCCACTGATTTGCTATCTGTGCTATCAAGATACGCAATAGGATTTTAACGCCAAGTAGGAGAAAAAAAAATTGATGCATGCCTCGAAATGCTAAAAAGTTTAGAAATTTGTGGAATTGTGTGATCCTTAGAGTCAACCAGCACAGCTGATAACTCGATTGATTTTGATTTTTGAAGACTAAAATATACTTCGCCGCAGTAAAAAAAAAAAAAAAAAAAACCGAAACTGATAGTGATTTCCTCATACGGGGAAAAATATGGCGTTGTTCAATTTTGAATTTTGTGCAAAAGGATATCGAAATTAGGAAATATCTTCATCCCCGTCAAAACGGCTGAAGGTCTTCGAATTTACTCAAAGTTTAGTCACGAGTTTTTGAATGGGTAGAATTAATTCCTTGAGGTAAAATGAGAATGTATACTGATGGAAATATGATGTGAAAGGTCTATGTCGACGTGTCATCCTTCTTAGCATCCAGATCACAGTTCATGTGATGCATGTGTTGCATTGAGATGCAAGGTCAACATTCACGTACTCAATACTAAATATTGTCGCACAGATCCCCCTTTTCGCGAAAACTATTTTTCAGTGGCCACATAGGTAACATTGAACGAGCAACTGAATATTCAAAAATCAGGATTTTTTTTACAGACCCAATACACATTCGCACTTTTTGACGAACTCTCCCTCAGTACCCAGTAAACTCAGCTTCTGTAGTACAATAATCTTAAAAACAACAAATACGTCCTAGACAGGATGTAAATTCAATAAGTTACATAAATCCTATCCCAATAGTGGTTCATGGTTCATCTTTTAGTAGGCTATTGATCTGTCGCGAAAAAAGCAGGTTCTGAAATCTTCAGATTGCCTTACCAACTCCTGACAGCTAAAAAATACACCTGTCTTAGCGAATAATGACCGGCGCGTAGTGATAGTTTTGCAAGTTTGGTGCCCTTTCGTATAATCCAATTGCAAGAATTGCTCTTTCTCTCTCTCTCTCTCTCTCTTGAAATTCACGTATGCGATGTGCTACACTCTTGGAATTCACGGTTCAGTAACTGATCGCAAATCAATGCGGGGTACATGGTTGTCCAGTGAACATGAAATCGAGACAAGAGGCCCCAGACCCGAACGTAGTCAAGGTCTGGTCAAGATGCAGAAGAAAACAGCTCGAGAAGACAGAGGAAGGGAAACGAAGGGGAAAGGGCAAGGGGAGCGTTACAGAGAAAGACATTGTTACCAGGTCAGAGTCACGGTTTTGTGACGTTTCACGACGATAAATTAACAAGGTTTTATCGCCTAGAGTGAACCGTTTGTCTTGAGAGAACTTGGCCGGACACTCGCGAACCGCGAACGAGTTAGAGAGGCGCGAGCAGAGCGAGGTGCGAACTGAGAAATGCTAACGAATAGCGGTAAGGGTTTCTCCGTACGTCGCTGGTTTGCTGCCTGCGAAACACCGAGAGTCGTGTTGGTTTGGTAATACGATATCTGAACCTGCCGTCGAGGAATTCTATGAGATTGCACAGTTCACCAAGCGGTGCATGCAGAGCTTTGGTTCCATTCCGGCACCACCGATCCTCAATCGTGCTATTTGCAATTGATTTATTTATTTTCATTAATGCTGGTCTCCGTATAGCGTGTTCTTTTCTTATTTTAACGATGTCCACTAGCCAAGGAAATACCTGGTAAAAGCCTTAACTCGTAATTTTACGAGCACCTAACTCGGTTTATCTTAATCGTGTCATTGTGTGAGCGCGCGTTCTATGTGACTCGTTGTTCTTGATCATTTTTTACTACCCGTATTTGTGATCACACGTTTAAAATATTAAACAGCTCACGGAAAGTTGATATCCCATCGCGCGAGTACTCAAAAGTGTAAACGCTCGAAAAATGTATGTGAATAAGGATACCGTATAGTATAATAAGCGTACTGTAATATAGTGTTCCCCTGTGCAGGATACACGGTCGATGCTTTATCATGGTAATAATATTCTTAATGTGTCATTTGCGCACATTTGAAAAAAAAAAATAGTGTCAACCACATGAGCAAGAGGTAAGCGATGTCACTTCCGTAAAATGAATATCATTATTTTATTTTGTTCAAACATGTGTACAATTTCCATCGTGGGAATATGAAAAAATGATATTCATCCCAAAGTCTATACACCGAAGATCAAATCATATAGATCTATCTTTTCATTTTTTAGATCCAATTTGATCTACGTAGAGCTAAATTTTGGAAAGTCGTAGATCTACCGAGATCTCCATGCATAACCGTATCAGGTAACGGAAGATCAAAAATCATTTTTTCTTCCGCCTAGAAAAAGCTTCGTGAAGGTGAAATGTTTTTTTTTTTAAATTTTTAATTGGCAACGTTTCAAAATGTACCAAAACGTCAAAAAATCATAATCATGAAATATATCTTGAATATATCTAACCATATAAATATTTATGCATTGCTCCCTCGTGGAGGAAGCCTTGTTTTCAAGAAAAAAAAATCTTGATTTTCATGCTAGAGTGCTGAAAATGTGTCAAAACTTGTAAAAATCACATTTGTAAAAATTTTCTGGCCGTACGATGTATGTGTGTGTGTGTGTGTGTGTGTGTGTGTGTGTGTGTGTGTATGTGTGTGTTGGCCTTGCAACATACAAACCACTGTAACTCAAAAATGGCTTACGAAACTGTATACCCTGTCGTACTTTTGCAATATTGAAATCGAATTTCGAAAAAAGCGTGCAAGTGTAAATTTATAATTTTTTACGCATACTTGAAAACATATAAAAATGTATATTTGTCGATATACCTGCAAGGGTAAAGGGGAGGGAGGGGGGGGGGGTGTAAGACCAAAGGTAAATGATGACCCTTTGTACTTCTACGTTTTACAACACGTAAAGTGTTTTAAAAGTGACTGGAACATGAAGAATATAGGAAATAACTCGTTTGCGCGAAATATTTTTTTGTGACATCGAGCACTTCCCGTATACGGAAACAACTTATAAATCGAGGATTAAGAAATCCATGCACTTTCTCATAGAAGCTTTGCGAGTCTTGAAAAATTACGAGAAAGCAAAGTTACACGTTAAAAGGTGGATTTTTTTTATCCGCTCAATAATCATGCAGCACTCCTCTGATTATATCCACCTTTATTCACTAATTTTACGTACTCTTTCAGAGTTGCGACACGTCGTCTATTTTGTGTTTCAAAAAGATCTTTCGCATTGAACTGACGTCCTTTTGCTTGCTCATAGAGAAAGCTTTGTTTTGGTGATTTTTTTTTTAGTATTCAATGCCAGTGTTTGCAATATGTGCCAAAACCTCAAGAAATTAAATTTAGATAAAATGTCCGCATGTGTGTAACCACTATGCAATATTGATTCGTCTGTAATTTGATAACCAGTTGAGCTACAACGCTGAAATTTCGCAGTCAAGTAAAACATGATAACCCTTTTAACTATTGTAATTTTTATGCAAATTCTATTGCGATATTGTGCTAACATCTTATTTATTAATAGATTATTATCAAAGGACGGTTCGTATTGAATTTGGCAAATATTTATGGAGGGATTCAGATTTTATGATATTTTTAATTTTTTTAAAAATAGATGTACTCGCTCTAACTTTTGAAAATTTTGAGACGTCGTAATGATTTTTTTTTATATCAACAGATTATCATTGAAGAACCGTTAGTATTTGAATTTTTCAATTTTTCGAAAGATGTCTGTAATCGCTTCAACTTCCCCAAATTTTGAGATCGTGCTAAAATTTTATTTATAATTCAAAGCATCTTTCCATAATACTGTAGTATTATTGAATTCTTAAATCAGACTTTACGAAACATTGCATTTTGCGAAAAATGTATGCAACAATTCTACATTCCCCAGATTTTGAGATATGCAGCTAAAGATTTCTACATAAACAGAATACACGTGGATACTTTACATACATAATTGAAAAAAAAAAAATTGCAGTTGAAGCTTGGCACGTAATTTTCAAAATTTCATAAAATTCCTTCATAAGGAAGTGAAAATTGAAAAACTCACTTGCTCATAGAGGGAGCTTATGAGCGAGATAAAAAAAAAAGCTTTACGAAATTTCGAAAATCACGTGAAGGCAATGCGAAAATTTCAATTTTTTCTCGATTTTACTTATCCCAAATGTGATTATTAAGACTCTGGTTGAGAGAGATTTTCTCGAAATCGCAATTTGCGAGCTCGTTTTATTTTTAAAGCTCGTTTATAGTTGAAGCAAATTTTTTTTTAAGTAAGGCATCTCGTAGATAGTGTTGGTCGGGTAGCACATGCATCTGCCCCCAAATGTAAATGGAACCTTGGCCCAAATAACCCGCTCTCGTTTATTCGGCACGTATATTCGCGTCAACTCTCCCGGAATTCAAACTCATCGTTTTCTCGCGCTCTCTACACCGTCTCGGAACACACGCGCGATATATCGTTCGCACGCTCGAAGCTCACCGGACGTCAATTAGTCATCACACGCGGGAATTCTGGCTTGTGTATGAAAACGCGGGACAAGAATCTTATCTGTTTACTCGCTATTTTAAATGCACGCCAGTGACGTTCTCAATAGCGGAGTGAGAGAGAGAGAGAGAGAGAGAGAGAGAGAGAGAGAGAGAGAGAGAGAGAGAGAGAGAGAGAGAGAGAGAGGCCTGAGATGAGCTTTTGAGTCACCCAAGAGAATGCAAAGAAACTGCAGAGACATTTTGCAACATTAAGTACAAGATGTTTTCAGCGAGTAAACGCTTTCGTTGATTCAGGGACAGATTAATTAATATGTACTTACCGCTTTTCGCTTAGATTTTTTTTCTCCGATCGCAACGAGAATCTGGTTCGAATGTCTTTTTCTTTCGCTAGGAGCACCACTGCGCCAACGTGCCTGTACTATCACATTGATTCTACAGGCGTCTTCCTGGGACACGATTTTTAATCTAGATTCGAGATAGTTTTGTGCATATGCAGTGCCGAGTTTGATACAAAACTAGAGACTACTAGAAACAAACCCGAAATAGTAATAATTATCGCTGGAAAACGCCTCATCATTGCTCAATAAGTCAACCCCCACATCAGCCAACCGATCGATAGGATAAGCCTCAATTCACAGGAAATATTAAGGCCTACAGACGTACGAACTCGAAGTGAGACCTTGAAGATCTGAACACCTGTATAGCACATCTGTAAAAATGAACTTTGTCACATACTGTAACTCTTTAAGCATAGCCGTGGTGGCAAAAAAGTATTAGAAGTTTGTTGTTCCTGTTTTGATGATCTAAAATACAATTTTTTTTTTTCAAACTAAATTCAAAGCTCTATTTTTCTACTTTGAAAATTTAGCACGCTGCTCCATATTATCTATGGTTATGAGAGATGTGATTTAAGACTTTTCTTGTTTCTTTTTGCTTCCTCATAGAGGAAGCATCGAAAATGCATATTTAGACAAAATTTCCCCGTGCAAACCCAAACCCCGAAAAATTCAACCGTCTCTATCTCGAAAACTACTAAAAGCAATCGTGAGCAAATATATTGCACACAACTTGAGCATGAGGTGCCCTTTATTTGTTAAATTTTTTTCTTATTAGTTGTATTATTTTTTTATATTATAATGTATTGCTTTTATTATAATACATTTATTTTATTATAATGAGTAAATTATGATTTTACGAATAAATTATATTACTTAATATCATAATTATGTAAATTTTGGTTAATTCTTCGTTAATTATTCGTTCGGTTAATTATTTATTATGTTTCCAAAGGAATATGCGCTCCGACGATCTTTAGAGCAGAGGCCCCAATTTTTCTATTGTCTCCTAACGTGTTGAATTGCAAAACCAGAAACAAACTGTCGGACCACGTGCGCGAAAGCTTTCTAAATTAAATTCATCCATTTTGTAAGTAAAATCAACGATTAGTTGTAACGATTAAATTAGTGTTTCGATAATGCTCGATTGCTTGCTGAAGTTTCCGATGACAGGTATACCGCACTTTATGGCTCCAACGAGTATATATGCATAGTATCTGAGTATGCCGTCACTTTGAAATTTTCATTTCATTTGGGTCCGCGAGAACGCGCCGAGCGTATCAGAAGATACTTGAGATTCGAGGATTTTGGTTGCTGATTTTTGTTGAAATTCATTTGCACAATTGAGTGAAACGTAAATTTTTTCCGAACACGTTGAACGTTATTACGCAAGCTCATAATAATCACGAAACTTCGTGTAATTTCTTATTCGAATGCTACTGGGACAATAGCGAACGTTGCAAAGATTCTGGATGGAAAATGAAAAAGGAAAAAAAAAAGATCACCGGGCACAATTAACATAGAATTTTATTCTTCAATTGAGGATAACAAGTGACTAGCACTTAACAAATAACGATACATCGTCGTCGTCGTCGTCGTCGTCGTCGTCGCATCATCGTCGGAATTCGTACGATTATGTAATCGAGAGCACAAAGCGATCCCGCATAAAAATCACGCAATTTAACTATTCTTTCGCGCAAGCATTCGTACGAGCACGCATCATATGCATTCACACGGCTTTTGGAATGTATAATTGTATGATCTATCGATTAAATAAAGCATGCATAGGCTATAATTCTAATTTTCGCTTGCTCCCGCCATCTTTAACATCGCCCGCAAATTAGTCTCAGTCGTGACGAGGAGTACCGTCCTTTTTTTTTCCTCCGACATTTCGCCTTGATCACGAGACTTCCTCCCCACTGATATATTATATTTACAGTTGTATCTAATCCTGATTCACTCGCTGTATAAGACAGGGCATTAAAAAAAAAAAAAAAAAAAAAAAAAAAGACAGGGCATGTTTCCAGTTTCGATCGAGTTGCCTTCTCCAAACCGTCAAGCCCATAACGCAGAAAAGATTCCATTCAATACTAGCGATAACGATGGTCAACGTCAACGGTACGATTCGCTCATAATTCGTATCGATTCGTTGTTCGAGCAACTTATATAGTTACGAAAGCCAATCGAGTCAGTCGGATGCTGAAGAAAGAAGCTTCGAGAATCGTGACTTTTGTGGAGTACTCCAAGCAACTCTCAAAGTTTAAGTACTCATTTACAAGCTATCATATGCAATCTCTTCTTTAGGAACATTATTATTTACGAAGATACCGCGTGGGCTGGGTTGAGTTGGGTTGGAGATAAATCTAGGGACAAGAATGAAGGACGAATTTTTCTTTTGTTTTTGTTTTTGTTTTTTTGAAATTCTTTTCCCTTGGATCAGAAACGGATCAATGAATGAATTAACCCAACGTCTAGGAACAGAGAGAGAGAGAGAGAGAGAGAGAGAGAGATTTGACTCGAACGTATACTTTAAGTTACAATCGAATTGAGACCAAATTTTAATAAATAATATCGACTATCGCCAAGCACATTAACAAAGTACTATCGATAACTATGTGATAATTGAACAAAATAAAGAGCAATGAACATTGAACGATAGGAAATCTGACGAAAAATTGGTATCGTCCATCCTTCGTACGAAATTCATTGCCAATATAATTTCCATTGAATTCTCGTAAAAATAAATTCGTTCATACGAGTGAAAGATCCGATTTGCCCTTTATCGATCGTTTTCTCGATGTAAAATGATTTTCCCATTGGCGGAACACCCCTGACGCACGAACATTCCCGTTAATGGGAAATGAAACACGATTTTTCACTTGGAATTTTTAAAAGCCAATTTCTCAGCGAAAAAAACATACAATTAACATGAAATTGATATGAGTGACCGAGAAGAAGTGAACAAAGGGCATGAGGCTCTTTGATTTCTCAAAATCAAAGTTTTTTTTTTTACAGATTTTAATTCGGCATTCATCTGCAATCAATAATCGTTATTTCTGGCATTTTATTTGATAAATATGGAAAAAAATGGAGCCTCATGCCATGGATTGTAAGGTATTACATAGAAAACGATACGAATACAAATGATATTTTCATCAAAACAACGGAGAAATCGGCTTTCGAAATAATGGTGGATAACGTATCGAAATTTCGAGGTTAGAATATTATGGAAGATGGTATACGTTGCGCGCCGCTAGATGGCACAGCAAGCGAGCTTGAATCCTGTGAGATGGCGCCACTGATGCCTGATGGAAAATCAGAAAAACTAAAAATCGAAATGGCCACAATTCCGAAATATAAAAATATCGAAAACCAAAAACAAAGAAAGATCAAATTCGTGAAATTTCACCAAACCAGAAACAAAATGTAAATAGAAAAGGTATCGAAATTTCAAGTTATGGAATCTAGAATAGATGACTGGTAAAAATTCCGGAAGGCCATTAGCAGAATGAATGGATGATGATGTAGAATTTCGGTTTATTCGAATTCATAAATGCGAAAGATTAAAAAATGTTTCGCGGTATATCAGAATCGTCGGAACATAGAATCGCAATATATCAGAAGATTCAATAACTCGAATCATATCACAAACCGAGAAATATAATTTCATATCAGAAGTTGTGCTTATTCATATTATGATATAAAAATATTGCAATTGATAAAATGCGCACGATCCACCTGTTTTAAATTCAAGAATTTCATGCTGAATTAAGCGTTATTTTTTTGTGGAAATCGATAAAATAAAAATGAAAAAAAAAAAATTGTTTCAAGTCTTCTATTCTGTGATTCGTTCTAGACAATTACTTTGGGCCTAGTGAATATTTTTCGTAAAATATTAGTGATAATATGTGTTAAAGGGGTGGTTGTATCGATTTTTAACTTTTTTCTTTTAGAAAAATCAAAAGGAGCAGAAAACAATTTGTTTTCATTTTTATTTGATCGATTCCCAAAAAAAGAAAAAAAATAACGATGAAATGATCTATACATTGACCTTCTACATTCTGGATGTCTGTTTGCTGCAATTTATAAATGATAATTTCGGACTTTAATCCTTCAAATAGTTGGACATTCGAGAATATGAACCATTCTAGAAATTTGTTTTCTAGGATATTGACCTTCTGCATTATTAAATTCTGCATGAAATTTTTTTTCAAATAATGTTTCCTGAAATAATTGGACCGGGTAACGGAGCCCTTTACCGCATACATTTCAAATAAATTAAAGCTTTTTGAAATTTGTGAAACCTTGTACTTTCATTTGTTATTCGAGTGCATTGAATTCGGAATTTTGGCCATTCTGATTTTTGGGTTTTTCTGATTTTTTGCCTCTACCCTGGTCTGATATGCTTTCTGACTTAGACCATACAGGATGGACGGAGCATTCCTCTATGCTGGAGTATCGGGTAGTCTGCTGCCGAATAGAACAAAAAAGAAGGAAGACACCGAAACGCGCGTAAGACAAAGAAAAAGTACTCTACGAGCATAGTAAACGTTGCCAAGTTCAATAGCATCGTTGCGCCTACGTCCGTCCATTCTGTATGGTCTAACAGACCATAAAACCATTCGTCTGCTCAACGCCGTTCCTTCAATGGGCAGGTCGACCTATTATTTTACGGACTCCTTGTTGGAGCACGAAAAATTTAGCACTTTCGACGATTTGTTGGATCGGCTATTATATTATTGCCAACAGTGATTGATTCGTCATCCAAGGTACTTGGCATTTTCAACAGAAAATTTTTCCATGCAACCAAAGTTTCGTTAGATTTAACCAATCTGGTTAAGTTCTAACTATTTTCCAGTTCCATCGACGAAATTGCCATTGTCAATGTTTCTTTTTTTTTCTTTTTTCAGTGACCCGATCATCATGTCGCAACATGATAAATTTTGTCGGTTAATGGTGATAAAATTGGGAATCCGGAAGTTGCCTGTGACTACAAAATTCACCGTACACACGCGCTTGTGAATTCTATAAACGAACGAAGAAAACGGCACATGGCTTTCAGCGTAGGAACTCTGAGGCCGCGAAATAAAAAAAAAAAATAATAATAATAATAAGAAAACGAACGTACAGAGACATACACGCATACTCATACTGTTTACCATGAACGAAGAAACATGTTTCTGACCTCGGATCAATCGTCAAGTACGAACTTTCATCTCTCTTCGGGACAAAATAATGTTGGAGTGAGTCTCGTAAATTTTTTTTTCTTTTTTTTTTTTACAGAGAAAACCCAACAAACATATTTACGGTGCTTTCTCTTTCTCTTCCCTAACTATTGTTTTTTTTTTTTTTTTTTTAAATCTGCACCACATGCAGAATAGCCGCAGGTTCCTTCTTAATTGTCATTGCTGTTAATAAATTTTTATGCGAGGATGAAAAATAATGATCGAAGATGTTGCAATTTTTTTGTTAAAATTTTAAGAGCACAAAATTCTGTTTCACGAACTCTGGTGCCAAGACAAAGAGGATGTGAATTTTTGAACAAATGTCATTCCCAAACTGTAAAACCGAATGATATGAAGTTTGGGCAATTAACTCTGAAGACCTCTGCCGAGAGCCTAGAGGCCAGAAAATGTAAAAATTCTTTATGGAAATGTACATTTTAAGCGAAATTTCGAAACTTCGAAAATATAAATAGATGAAATAATTATTGTACAGGTTAATTTCGAAAAAAAAAACTGGCCATTAGGCTCTATAGGCGGATAAAAATTCTGGCCAGCGAGTATTTTTTTGTTCGCGCACGTGAAAGACAAGAGGAGGAGAGCATTTGTTCAAAAATTTACATGCTATATCGTGGCTAATTTCCTGTGCGGATAGTTCGGAAATTGTTCACCAGGCTCCGAAGCGGATAACTTTTTTTGCCTAGTTTTGAGCTTGCACACGATATTCACGAGTTTTCGAGGTGCTTACCATTAAACAAAGAGCCCGATTGCCCGATATCGATGAAACACTTGGAAATTCATCTTGAACTTGGGTGACTCGCGTGCTCGGTGCATATGTGAGCCAAAAGTTGTATACATTTTTAGTGGCACTTACTCCAACGAACCCATCGGAGTATCTCTGTGGCTCTGACCATGCTGTCAGGGTGAGATACGAAACACGCCGAGAAATTTTGACCCACCAAACGGTCTACTATGAGTGCGAGAGTGCCGTTTCTCTATTTTCTTCGCAACTACTGACCAGAACTTCAAGTACCCGGTACTTGAAGTACTAAATATTTTAATTACTTGAGATATCAAGTAGTACTTGAAGTACGTCAAGTATCAGCACTTTGTACTTACAGTACTTTGTACTTGAGATACCAAGTAGTACTTGAAGTACGTCAAGTATCAGCACTTTGTACTTACAGTACTTTGTACCTGAAGTACTTTATGGTACTTCGCCCAGCTGTCTGGGAAATATTGAAACTCTTAAGATTTTCGGGGCCGATGCATCAAACTTGGGGATTACCGGACTCGATAGTGATTTTCTAGATGTTTTTTTTTCGGTATTGGGCTACTAACTGCAATTAGCACATCGAAAACTCATGAGAATCCTCTAAAAATTAAAAACTCGACAACAAGTCCCACGCTCGTGGCGCCGGTGGAATACTTGCGATTTATCCACGATAATATGAAAATTTTCCGAATCAAATGTCGTTTCTGTAATTTTTGCGGCTACAGGATGAATAAAATCCTGTTCGGATAGGATTCGTTCAGAAGTTAATGGCCAATACTATACTATTGGTAGTTGGAGTAGTCAATGAAAGAAATATGAATAGGAGCTTTATCGCAGATTTCTTACTGCCCGTTGCTCGGTAGCTTTCAAAAATTTGTCGCAGGTGCAAATAAACATGGACACGCTTGTGTGTGTGTGTGTGTGTGTGTGTGTGTCATGAGGAGCAGCTTCGTGAAGAGAAAGATGAAGCAGAGGGTAAGATCAGAACTCGGAGGGTCCGGCGAGGCACTTTGCATAAATTCCATTTCAGGTCCCGGTAAGTTCTGCGCTATATATAGCGCTATATATATATATATATTGATGCACACATATTCATAATCACAAGCACGCGGGCATCCGTGCTCCCACAATGTATACTCTCACTTTCGCTCGCTCGTACACATTTATTGGATTCTCGCGTTAAAAGTCTGCCCGAGTATAAACGGAAAAATTGCATCGGTGTTATTTATGGTCGTACATGTTTATATATGCAGATCGTGACGTAGTGGGTGGATGCTCCATATGACAGTAAATATGATCCCTTGGGCGACCTCCGGCTTCTTCATCGGAACAGGGCTAAATCTCGAAGTGGCGCATCGAATTTTGGCATTCAGCCCAGGAAATTCAAAGAAAGACTTTTCTTTTTCGGGAAAAAAGTTTCACACTCCTCTATTTGTCTTTTTATCTCTCGTATTTACTTTTCCTTCCTTGCCTCTCTCTTCGTCATCGTCATGACGTGAAAATCTTCACTCCCGAGCGTGACCAACGCTCCTGTCTTTGATTCAATATATCCTCCCGCGAAATACATTCTATGTATATTCCTCGCAACGCGTAAACTTTTAGCGCACAATATGACGAGAATGCATTTTCCATGCTTCGTCAGGATTCTTCGTAATCGCCCCGTTTATTTCCACGTCCGATAGTACCAAGCAGAGCGTTTGTTTAGTTTTTTTTTTTTTTTTGGTTTTTTTTTGTGTTTTTTTTGTTTTCGTTTTTTTGTTTACCGTAAAATATTTCATGATATTTCCTTCAGCGATTTATGTAAACAGTACTGCTCAGTACAACAACGTCCTTTCTTCTGCCGGGTTCGTCACGTCCTCCGAAGAGGAGGGCGCACAGGAGATGTCATATACTCAATGAGGGCCTCTTCTTTCTGTCCTTGGTCGTGTTCTTGCCGAATATCGTGCCCAGGACACGGGACACCGAGTGTACACCGAGTTTTCGACGTATCGGCAATGCCCGCAATAGCTGCACCGATCTCGCCTCTCTGAGCAATGCCTGAAAAGCGAGAGCAGCACCAGCCGGACTTTCCGCCGCGCTGACTTCGTAAAATTGACATCCGTGAGCCAGTGACAATTGTTGTCCCTCATCCACGCAAACTTCTCTGAAATCAGAAGAAATAAAATTTAAAAAAAAAAAAAAAAAAACATCACACATTGCTCTTAAAATTTTTCGTGACACTGGAGGAGTTGATGGATATTAAGATTCATCGTTAAGGGAATAACGGTACAAAATTGAGTAGATTTCTTGATAAAATTATGAGACAGAACGCGAAGGTATAATACATATTTTCTTCATTCGGGTTATTTCATCCGTTTCGGGTTATTGCGTTCTTTTACTTTGTTTACTTTGTTTATAGTCCTGCTGGGGGAGCCTAAGTGCCCTGCTGGTTTTCCACAGGAACCATTTCTATTCGCTACTTCATACCATATTCGCATGAGGACAGAACAGCGGAAAATCTGGCCAAGCACAGACTACCCTTCTGCCCACTGGGTATGTTTACGAGTTATCACGAGTAGGAACCCTAAATCCGCAGATAAGTTACCTCCCGTTAAGCATTTCATGAACAAGCCAATTGACGGCTATTAAGTTATCATCCGATGTGGGTGCTATGACCGCGCCGAAATCAATTTAACTCGTAAGGCCACCGAAGCGTCGCACTGACCATCTATACTCATTGCTATCGCTCCGAATGCAATAATAATTTTACAAAAACCGTTTGTAAATTTCTAAAATATATTCAGCGAGTCAGTGAAAGTTTACGATTCCATGTATACCGGTTTGCATGGTACTTTTCGTTCAAACATACAAATATTGCAGAGCGAGACCACCGGAAAATCCGTAGTCTGGCTGATGTTAATACCGCAGGGTTAAATATCGCAAGAGTTAACTCGTATTTTAAGTGGCCGATTCTGAGGGTGGTCGAACGAGGTATGAGGGGAAGGTGGCATTAGGTAGGATAACGAGGGGCAACGGTTGGGAGGGAAAACAGAGCAAGCCTGGAGCTAGCCCACCGAGGTTTCGCCCCCCCCCCTTCCCTTACGATATTTATGGACGCAATTAATTTCACGTAACACGTGATATTCGCAAGGCGATCGACCCTAAACGCGTGGGAGGCATCGTACACCTCGTACTGGCTCGCCGAGCAAGCTCACACACTCGAAGGAATACCGCATGGCAAGAAACTGTACGTTTCGTGCTAGCCCAACACGAGGAAGCAACATATCCTGAAGCTCTCGTATATGAATCTACAACGTTGAAACAGAGGAGTGTGAGATGGCGTGATAGAAGCGCGAAAAAGAGAGAAGAGAGGAGACAAGACTCGGGACGCACCACTAAGAAATGCACAGCGACCGTTAATCCATCTCTCTTTATTTTATACTCGGGGTTTCTTGCTTTACGAGCGATTGCGTTAGATTCTCGAGGGTCTAAG
Organism: Rhorus exstirpatorius; assembly: GCA_963564615.1. Lineage (NCBI taxonomy): Eukaryota > Metazoa > Arthropoda > Insecta > Hymenoptera > Ichneumonidae > Rhorus > Rhorus exstirpatorius. The sequence continues at coordinate 19,982,052 of OY751319.1, read as the reverse complement.
ACGACGAGGGGGGGGGGGGTAGGGGGGCAATCGTGTACTTCCGCACTTCGCTTCCATTGCACCCTACGATGTTCTGATAGGTTCCTTTAACCTAGTTGGCGTGTCCATCAAGGTCCTCCTTATGTGCAGAATATACCTCAATAGTGGTATACTGTTCGCTATTTCTTTTACTCACGATTAGATCATGAGTTCCATGTCATTTATGCCTTTACGTCTCAATGTAACTCTGAGATAATCATATATCCTGCCTAAGGCCCTTTATGTCCTGGGTTTATGGCTGTACTGGCCCGTACAAGGTACACTGAGTTGGTATTCCAAAGTTTTTACGAGGATAGGTTTTAAAGTTAGCTAGTAATGTCCTGATGTTCCCAGTTCATGTCAGTAAATGCACCGGACATGGAAAAATTACCGAACACATATTTTGATCAAGTATAGTAGTTACTGAACATCGGGATGTTGACACTGGAATGGCAAATCAGTTCAAAAGACTGATACTGGAAGGTAGTAGTCACAGCACAATAACTAACGAACTGGATGGTCATGATCCATAGCGCATGACATGCCATTGAGCTTACTTTGGGTGTACAAATCTTCAGAGAGACTTCCAATGGAACGTATGTACCAACCAAAATAGGTTTTCAGTGACATTATTCCGTGCCAATTCCATTACCATTATCGAGATTTGAAAAACAATCGAATACATGGAGCAGCCTAAATTCTGAAAGATTTGGAAACTCTCAGGTGTTTCCCAGAATGGCTTCAATTGGCTTGTAACTTGGATAAAAATACTGCACGTAACTCCAGGGTTAAGTGCCAAGGTAGATTAGGTACTAGCATAAGCTGGAGTGGACGAAGCAATTCGATAATCACAGTGTACCCGATTGGCTTTACGTAACCTGGCCATACTGAGCATACAATTTGGCGTTTAGCCAGCCTTCAGTTGTACTTGAGAATCTATTAAGGAGATATCGTTGAAAGTCCCTTTGTGAACTTTGAGAAGTGAATTTTTTACGTAGCACAAATGGAGAACGTTAATTCATGTGTGTCAAGTATCAAGGTCGCTTACCGACCATTTGGAGAATTGATTCGTCCATAATTAAATTTTTGACATTGACTTTACGGATCATGACAGTTGAACGTTTATTAAAACGATGAACTCGGTATGGTAATGTGAATTTTGATTTAAAAAAAAAAAAGTGCCGTTACAAAGAGGAGATTCTGAGGATGACTATCGTTGAAAAATGAACTTGGTTTACCGAATTATTCCAAAAGATATCTCGACTGAAAAGGAAACTTTCGGCGCGCAGCCTTTTGATGTCACATGTACACCTTTCTATATTGTAGTTGGGTCTAATATTGTTTATTTTTGGATGATCAGATCCCCAGAACCTGAAATACGCTCTCACTATGTATCTATTTGTTATATCCCTCGTTCTATCTACATGGGCAGATAGCCGATCCTCACATGGTCTCTGAATCTTCAATTACACGGTATCCCATTTCCGGTTCGTTTGAAAATCGCAATGGAAATTTCTCTCTTAATTAATTTTATGTTATCGCGTAAAGGAATAGTTGCCGTGAATATCGTGTGCATAACAGCGGTCAAGTATCCTTCCAGCGTGGCTCTAACATAATATCGGGTTTGTAAATACCAGAGACAGCTCAGTTCTCTTCTAAGATGTCGTGGTAATCCGAAGCTCATTAAAGCGGGAAGGGTCATTCACACGTTAAGCAATGTCGGTATCATACTCGCTAATGTTTTTAGAACGTGCAGCCTACAATGAAATTTATTAGTGATACAAGTAATATTCTTTAACTTTAATTTCAACTTACTGATCGCTGTGCGAACATTCAACAAATAATTTATCAAGTCATAAGCATGGGAAAATTAATATTCAGCAACACTCGTAGGAAACAAGAGATGGAGCAGCGTCTCTACGCAAAGTATACTTTCACACGTGATATCAGAAACAAGCTCGAATTCCAGCAATCTCATAATATGTGTGATGCTTCTGAGTGCATCCACACTGAAGATGAGCATGCCTGTAGTGAGGAGCCAAAGCAATTCTCGAACTTTAGCAACGCAACGTAAGCTGACGCTAGCATTTTTTGTCCAATGAGCAAGTCCTTTTGTAACACAAGAACTAATCACAGCACGTGGACTCTACAAAATTTCAATGGAGTTGTTCTACCAACGGCGGTTCAAAATAACTCCAGAGCAGAGACCCGTTTTTATAACTCATGGCAGTTTAAGAAAATGGGCAATCACTTTTTTTACATTAGTTTACATGCGACTGACTCTATCGTAATGGGATAATCAACTGACCATTGATGCGACATAGAATTACAGAAAATTTAAGAAAATATAAACTATGCGGGTATTCCAATCATCATCACCGATTCATTGTGCGCATGATAGTGGTACACAGGCCCAATCAGTTAACCGTGAGACGATAGACGGTGACGTAAAGAGAACGATGAAGGGAGAGATGCGGTCTTATCTTTGCTCGACTTAGCTTCGCATCGTCGTACATTTTATGATTTAATATAAATCGGCTGCTTGTTCAGTTGTTCCTGTCGCACGCTAGGCGGAGGCTATTACTACCTACATTCCATCGTCCGTCTCTCCAGCGGCTCGATCGAGGGAACGAATGGCGTTAGTCTTCGTAACGCTCCTCGCATGTTATCCTACTTGTTGATACGTGTGTGTATATATGTGCGCACATATTATTAATATGTACGAGCTAACTATGCTCCATCATCGTATCGGCGGCTTGCGGAACGCCGCATGCCCAGCCACCGGTAGTCCCTCTCGTCGTCTTAATGGAGTTCATAAAGATTAGAAGCTAGCCACACGGTGAAACCACTCTTTTGCGTCTGTGCGTGCCCCCAGTAGAACGAGTTATATTGCGATGACTCTCTCTCTCTCTCTTTCTTGTCGCCATCTGCAATGCTCGTTTGATCTACGGTGTAACGAGAACGCACTTTACGCACACCACTGCCACAAATGTCTGCCCCTCATCCAGAGTCCACGAATGCGTTTGCAAATGCGTTCTCGCATATACGCGGAAAACACACGGACTCGACTATCATGCATGCACACGCAAGCACACACACACACAAATGCACATACACACATACACACACACACACACACACACACACACACACACACACACACACACACAAATCTTTAGCAGAGAACACGCGTTATATATCCGGGGTAAATCGCACATTAATAAACTTATCGCTGGTCGGCGATCTTGAAATTTCAACGCGGTCAAACGCGGCGGGCGCCAATAACCCCGGCTATATGTGAACGAACGCGAGAACAACTCACGAGCGACATCCCGCTTAAAACTTAAAAGTTTTATCGACCGGAAACTGGTTGCGACTGCAGCTCACACTGAGAGATCCAGCCTCTACAGTCATATACTATCCACCACTGCGGATCTCCTTCCGTCACGGTCATTCCATTCTCTTTCAATGTCCTTCGTTGCCTTCTTACGATTCAATACATTTCAATGATCTTTATTTTTCAATTGAAAACAAAAAATTGGATATCAGTTTTAAAAAGTTTTGCAAAATTTTTTATAAGCCCTTTTGATTAACCTATAGGCTATAGTAAAATATACATAAAGGCATTAGGCGGGCTGGAAAATGTTTCCAAATTTTAAGCCACCTTTTTAGGGTACTGACTTCATGGCTATATTGAGCTGGCCTGGTCCTGTAACCAACCCCAGATAGTTCTGAGTATAGTATCGTATTCCGGGTTAATTCAATAACAAATTGATGTGTTCCTTACGACAATTAATCGATTTTTGTAATCTTTCGATAAAAACAACAAAAGTATATGGGATTTTTTTTCGGTTCTTCGTGATGCTGATGAGTTTGGTTCGGCTATTGAAGGTCAATTAAGCGAATCATGTACTACATTACAGAGGTCGTTGCACACGAAGCTTTTGATACGGTACAAGTTTCACACTGGAATAGTGCTGTGCAGTCACGCGACCTCTGAGCCTCAATAATTCGAAAAGTTAAAAACGTGACTTGTATACCGCTTTTTCTTATGACCACAGACAAAATATCGCAAAAATTGCTGTAACATGCTTTATTACGCTAACTAAAAATTTATTGTAACAACTGTTTGTATGTGTGTGTCTGTATATGTGCGTGGAGTTTTTAAAATTACTCCTTGTAAAATTCCGCTCAAGACAATAAGATATTCATAATGATGGGGGGAAAAAGGTCGAAGTGAACTCTCCTGTGCTTGTCAATGATTGAAACGACTTGTCTCCTGTCATTCATAATAATTCGATCTGTCATCAAAACCGCTAAATTGTCAACCACGATGCACTACAGACGACATAACTAGCAGAAAAATGTCAATGTTCATTTCTCAAGAATTAAAGATTAAAAAAAAACGGGTGGTCCCAGCACAGTCAATCTTTTTGAACGTAATCAAACAAACTCTCCCATTCGAGATGAGTCTATCAGTTTCTTAATAATTATAAAAGGTTGTATGGAATATATTTGTATATATAAGTACTTTTCTACATGTTATGAGTTTACCATAATTAGCCACAAGCGGCATACCACTCGGCTTCACCCACGTAGCGAACATATCAGAAATTACCATGAATACATTTTGAATATATCTCCTATGTATTTAAATATATCCAGGATATCGAACTTTTCGTCGAAAATATATCCGATCTATGTAAAATGTATACATTTTATGTTCACGTGCCATATACTTTATTTTTGTTGGGTCTTTTCTTGCGCGATCATTTTAGACGCTATCTTGGTGTCTTTTTTTTCCTTCCATATATTCATTATTCCGTTGAATTCTCGCGGACCCGGCAAGTAAAATTACCCAACAAGCCAACTCGTAATTCAAAAAATAACCGGGATGAAATGAAAGGTACACCGAGGCTACGACATTAACATCTTGCTCCCGAGATCTCGACAAACAAATGGACTTGGCATGCCGTGACTTTTCTGTCTTTCTTATTCTTTCCATCGCTGCATTCCTTATTATTTGTTACCTTTCTTCTCGTTCGCTCTGTCTCCAGTCAAAAATTACCAACAGCCAAGTCGGTGAGACCCCTCCGCTGTTTCGCCTCGGCTCTTCTTTCATTCTGGACTTTATTTCTTTTATTGTGCCCATATGCTTATATATATTCCGAGCTCACGGACGAACGGGTCGCACCAGTCACGTGAATAACGCGCGTATGTGTCCACCGCGAGCAACTGCAGCAGTAGCAGCGACAGCAGAGCTTTGCGGATATACTTTAGTAAGCTGTCGTGAGCTGTCCGACTCGCTGACTTTATGAAGCGGTTCTTGCTACCGTATAAGTTGAGCAAAAAATATTATTGCTGTCTCTGGGTGTCGCTGTCCTCCGCTGTCACGGCAAATCTCTTCAGCGTATGTTAGATACGACTTTCCGTATATTTCGTATCATATACTACGTGTAATATTAATAATTGAACGTCAACGTACGAAAACGTTTTATCATGAATATGAATATTCTCCGGCTAATCGGGACTTTCTCAATTTTCAAGACGGATGAAGATTCGGCCCTAAAAGGTTACCGCGATGAACCCAGATGCCAGATTTGTATTGGAGCATTCTAGATTTCGGTATTAGTTTCGACTATCCACCTAGTTTTGTTCCAGCACACAGCTTGAAGCCATTCGAGAGCGATGAGGTTATAGTTAGTTTCAACGGGTTTGCCCTTGGAAATGGTCCACTTTTTCGTTTATCTTTACAGTTTTGGTCATTAAACACGTTTCGTTAATCTGACAACACGACGAGAATCGTATCAGATGAGATTCTAGGGCGTTTCACGATTATGCCGATCCGGGTGATCACAAATGAATCGTATATCGTATCCGATCCTACGAGGAATAGTTTCTAATATTTTTGTATGTTGGACGTAATTATATACACAAATTTCTGATACAGGATTCAAAGATCTCTGCAATTGCCCATTGACTCGTACAACTGTCGGAGAATTTACCGGATAATATTGGTGGGCAGGTGTCCACCTGACACACTGTATGGACAGGGAACCCAACTGTCGCAGCATGCTGCTACATAAGACTGTAATATTATAAGTATGCTTGTTTCCCGTCTGTCCGAGTGTCAGAAATACCGGGGGGGCTTTGCGTATTACGATCGAGTGGGCCAACGCGCGTATTTAGCGCGACAGCGAATAGAAAAAAAAAAAAAGACTGAAAAGAATTAAAAGAGGTCGTGAAAGCGGCAGTTATAGTTGACGGAAAATTGGCTACGGACGTCATTAACATATAAGCGAATCTCCATTGCAAGTTTTAAGTGCATAGAGGGCACGCGCGCATTTTTCGACAGCTCGCTGTCGTCGAATTATTTCATATCACACGCTCGCGTCTCATACTTCTGGGACTCTCACTTTTTACGTCGTTCACTTTGTTCTTATTGTCACTGCTGTTTCGCACGAGAGATATTAAACGGGCCCAGTTGCGACTGGCTCGGTTTTATCGGTGAAATTAGCTGCGGACAAACTGCTTTATCGCCGGACAAAGATATACGGAGCTGTGTAGGCTTGAGTGATTAATCGGTCGGACGGCCGTGACTTTTTAGAGTTCGAGCACTAATGTGGACAGCAGAAGAGGCAAAGCGCGGCGGTAGAGGGATAATTTCTTTATTTTGATTAACGAAATCCACGTTCTGCCACGAGTCTAATATTCGAAGGCAATGTTGATACAAATTCAAGCCGATAACGCTTTTGCTGCGTCAGATCTGTAATTAATTTTCTCCGGTGATCCTTTCTGATCGTGTAATTATTTTATCATATTCGAAACCACGCACAGGCCATGGTTCAATTCTATCCGTGAATCGAGATAGAGGCGTTTCTAACAATTTAAAGAATATGAGCGAACCTCCGTTAAACGGCAGTGTATCGGGAGACTCGGAGTTTTGGGTCATGGAAATGAGATGCAATGATCTATGCACTCATCGTATGCACCTTGAAAGCGTTTCGCGATCTTCGATAGAATCAAGGTGCAAGATTCGTGATGCGTTAATCCGCAGTTATCAACGGGCCATCGATTGATGTTATGTTGAAAACATCGATTCAACAAACTCTTATTCGATTCCTAGCCACAGTACCATTCGTATGAAGTGATTTGAATTAGTAACGATCCTACCCACATAAAGTGTACCATCATAATTCATCAAACTATATGCTGGGTTATGAAGAGTCGTTCACAAGACCTCCTTCATTTTAATGAGTTATTCTTTGGTGGTGTTATATTTGGTAGAGATGTTCTGGTAGGCCTGTTTTCGGTTGAGTTGTTGGCTGTTAGGGTTCTAACTGGTAGACGTGTAATTGTAATGTAATCGTACTAATTGTAATAACTGGTAGAGGTGTAATGTGGCAAATGAATTTTCAAAAAAGGAGATTCCTTATTTTTGTTGCTTCGAAGACGCTTAATTGCTAAAAATGATTTTTTATCCGCTTGGGAGCAGTAAGAACTGTTTATTTCACTTTTTTCAGCCCCGGAAAAGTTTTCGTTCGTAGCAAAATTAGGTTGGCACATTACTGCGTGGGAACTGTGTATAAAAGCATAGGGTCCCCTCTGCCCCGTGTCCCTCAAAGTACGGAGCAGAGCCTCTTTAATAGAAACTCAAATCCCACTTTTGTGGTTGATGCCAAGATATCGTTACGGAAAAAATTGATTAAAAAAAAAAAAGGAAGTTTCTCGTCTACGTGCACTCACGTACGGACACGAAGTTTGATACGGTTTTGGTAATCAGATCCTCGGTCGTATTTATTTACAGAATTATTGGACAACTTTTAAAAATCGAGCGGGCCGAAGCAACCGTCGTGTAATGATTCGTATGAAAATATGTAGAATCCAATTTATGCCGTAGACAAGATTTTCGTTGCTGCGTGTCGATGATAAATCGTATCCGTGACGATTTGAGAGAGGAAAAAAATTAGGAAAATGGGGGATGGGGGGGGGGGAGATAGAACGAAACCTCAGATCGTCGAGGATCGCGTGAACCTGGTATCTAGGTGAATATGGCGGGAACGAGATCGATATGCAGCCAACCACTGCCGGGTGTGTCACTTTGACGCGAGAAGCGGCTCGGCGAGGCCAATCGGTTATTTTTTGCGGTGAGTCGTCGTGGCGCCATGGCCCCGCACTCGCGATCTTTTCACAAACTCGAGAACCCGATCTCCATAAGCGCGGCAAGTCGCGTGCACGCGACCGGTAAGAAAACAACGCGTTCGAGAGGACGGCAACGACGACGTCGCCGCCGCTTTTTCGAAATCGTCCAGGAAACACGATGCAAAGATCCTATTACATCGAGCGCACTTCGGTCGGTACGCCTGGCGCAAGGTGGAAAGTGAACCCGAGATTCTCTGTTTCCCCCCCGATCGAAGAAAAGGTAGGCCAAGCTATTTTCCCACGTAAGCAAGAACGAATAATAAAAATAGAGACGTGGCAAATGGACAATTATATATTTTCACTGGCGTCAAACGACTGCCCGATATATTTTGTATGTAAGATCCGCGGTCATATCTCTCTCTGCTGTTATGACGATGTTGATATAAATATATATCAAAAGTGTATGACGACCGATGAGGGAGAGCGATTTGACAAGGATATTGCAGGATTTCGCCACAAATATCCTGCGCTACGAGGTTTCAAGATTGAGAGATGTAATTTTTTTTCTTTTTTTTTAGAAAGGAAATAACCGAAGATACTCAAAGAAAATACTTAACCCGGAATCCATGGGAAATAAAACGTGGCAGTCAGGCATTTTCAAAGTTCCCACTCGCACGTAAATCGTAAATAATTCTTGCTTCATGTAGATATAATAAGGTAGCGGTGGAGTGAAAGTAAAATTTAATAAAAACAAAATCGAAATTAAGCCCAAGCTTCAGGTCAAAGCTAGAAAGTAAATGTATAGAAACAGCGCGGTAGTGCCTCGATCGTTGACGAGATAGAACCAAATTCGGCAAAACTTGGAATAAATATGTAATAGCATAAGACTAAATATGATATTTCCTTTTTATTAATCGTCTTAAAATTGTACCAAGCAAGAATTACTTTCACTTTGAGAACCTGATTGCCGGCTTACGCCGTGTCAATCAGCCAGCATAAATTTGATTCTCGAGAGAACGAAACATTGGAAGAAGATAACGTGAAAACTTCGCGTTCACGGTTAAGCAATTTGAACAGTTTAATTTCTAGTTTGTAAGGGTCCTGTCGCTAGTACCTTTTCGGGAAACGTACAAAGTTCCGCATAGCGAATAGAGCCATTACGCGGATGGCCCCAAATATCTTCTCTCCTATAGAGACTCAATTCAGATTTCATGAAAAACTACACATTCTATATGAAAACCTCAAAGTCCCCCCCTGACCGAATAATTTGGTATCAGAATCCATTGGATCTTTCCAATAAGGTGTCTGTTCTTTTTTGATGAACTGCATTTTTAAGTTATCTCCGGGTGACTTGCAATGCACCCGATTTTTAAATAGGCCAGTATAGGCTAAAATGAACTTTATCAAAGATACATCGTTTATCCATCAACCTCAATTGGTGCAAATAACCCAAGCAATATAGTTTCACGTCGATAAAAAAAAAAAAAAGAACAATAACATCCACAAGTGTTAACTTACCGAGCGTGATCAAGATCCCTTTTGTTGCCGAGAAGAAGAGCGGTGAAGTAAGACGGTAAACGAAGATCTGCCAGCTGCTTGAGCAAACCTCTTGCTTCCTGAAAGCTTCGCTTGCACGTCACGCTGTACACTATCACGAAGGCCTCACCCCATCGGATGTGTGAATACAAACAACCGTTCTCCTGAAACAATCAAAGAGCATACATACGTTCATATGTATATACATGCATAGATTTACAGACATACCAGAAATGATTGTCCAGCGCGATAATTATTACCGGGCTACATAGTGATTCTTAGAGCTCTCTGTCATTGTTTGGGTTCACAGCGTGAAAAATTCTATTAAGCACCAGAATTCTTACTACGCAAATTAATTGTTGATTCGTTTTTTCCGTGATATCTCTCAACACAATGTTCAGGTTCGATTTGAAATATTTCGATGGTACTCGTAGCTAGTCGATACAACAACCGTTAAGTAAATTCCCCACGTACTCGGTGAATACCCGAGGGATCTGTGCCCTGAAGCTACAATAACATGCTGTAGTATGTATCTGTACATTGTGTATTTGTTATTAATTAATAGACGTAATCATATCAATCTTCGTTGACCTGATCCAGATAAGTGCAAGCATGCGGGAGGGTACATCGTTCGGGAGCCTATCAATCGTCTTCCTCGTTGTGTTTTACTGATTGTACAATATATTTTTTATTTCTCGCCACGGGCATTACTTTGTTCGGGCCTCAGGTATAGAATCACCCGAGAGAAAAAAGAAGAAATAAAAGAGAAAGATGATATTTCGTCCAGCTATACGTATAGGGCACGGTACAGGCGTCAAAAAATCTCGTGCTCCTCCGCGGTGGCAAGCAACCGCGTGTGTGCCCTCCATCCGAATCGATTAAGGTCGACCCGCGTAAGGTTAAGGTTTGCCCTGAATTCTACGCTCCACGAGCGCCCGCTGGACCACCTTTTCAGGCATCTGCGTGTGTGTGTGGGTTTCGCCCCGAATCTTAACGCTGCGAATAAACTGCAGAAAGGAGAGGTTTTTCATTCTCCGCAACCAGGCGGTCAATCGTGACCGATCATTATTCACGACAGGCCCTGTCGAATTAACATCGCGTGTAACACGGCGATAAATGAAACGGTCGAACAGGAACATGCGGTGCCGCTGATGGCCGAGAAGGATGAGAAATATCGCATCGAAAAATGGATCTACGAGGAGAACCATTGATGCCTAGCGAATATATGGCTATATCGGAAACATAAAGATGTATTTTATATAGATCACTTATGTAGCTGTTTGTGAAACCTTGTGAATCAATGAACAGTTGTTTTTCATTACTATCGATAAATAATGTAAGTCGGAGAATCAATTGCCGATTTTGCGCTGTCATCATGGACGTTCAAAGAGGTGTGACCATCAAAACAAAAGTTCTACTTTCGATTCGGACCGGTTATAGTATGTACTTGACAGGTGGGTAATCTCCATACGATTTCATATATTTTCGTAATTGATACAATCATTCATACAGAACTTTTTGGCTAGATCGCTTATCCACCGCAACGATATGCAGATATGTAAAGGATCCGAAGGACGAGATGAGCTTTTACCTGACTTATTTACGCTCCTATGAAACATGGACGACGACGACAACGACGACGATTATAAAGGTATCTATGAACGTGCTGAAACTACAGCGTGTCATCTTGAATGCATAAACATGCACTATATATGTGCTCCTATAAGGCCATGGCTCTCACTGTAATTGCTCATAAATATTTATTGATCGATCGATATCGGTACAATTGGATTCGATACACAGATAAACTATTCTACTGTGTGTATGAATACATATGCTACATGTGTCCACTGTCAGCACGCCTTGCACGTCGCCAAGATGTGACGAAGATATAGCCCGAGCGGTACAGTGGATGGCTGAGCTAAGCAAACTGAAAGACCGGAATTGGAATACTCGACATTCTAAGAATGGAAATTGAGAAAAATAAATTTGGTATCAATTCCTTCTGAGATGTTTATATCACACGAGTTATTTTCTGTTACTTCGTAATAGCTTAAGAGGGAGTCGGCTGATGAGGAAAACTGGATTGTACTCGATATTCTATTGAGATAATTTGCTACGTATTAACGGGTTGCAAAATGAATGAATTGGCCAGAAACGTATATGTGCGTCTGTCTGTATATCCTACGCCTCAAGCGTTTGTTTGGGTTAAAAGTTTCCCGAAGACTACTGACAAAATTCTCCAAAGATAATAGGAAGATTCTCGAAAGATTGGACAGATTTCCCAGAGGATATTGTCAGGGATCCCGAGGGATACTGGCGGAATGCCCCAGAGTTATTATGGGGGGGATTCCCGTGCATTTAATTTTAGCACAAAAAGTGTAATCCACAGACAGACCTTATTATCTGAATAAATTCAGATGGCTATATTCGATTTCCTGCATCGGCCCTAGAACTCAACGGATAAGGAAAGCTGTGCGGATTAGATTGAAGGAAATACAGCCGAGAAAGTATACTTCAATTTTTGAACGTATACGTTCAAAAATGCTTGAGTGTTTGGGCTTGTGGAATTTTGTCAGTACTTGACATCGAGGTGGTATTCCGGTTATATAAAATACCGACAAATGGATATTCGTCATTGTAGACCCTCGGCATAATCTGTGGGTTCAGGAATATTCCCGAAGCTCAAACACTCCCCGAGTGTTTCAAAGCGCACCTCTCTCACTGTTATGCATTTCAAAATATGATTTATTTTCCCAGGTTTCTCAATAAAAAAATAGCAAAAGATACAAAATTTCCTAGTACGCTTTGAAACGTTTGGTTCGCTAGGAAGTGTGCTTTCTTAAGAATTATCAAGCGAGGGCGTTTGCAGCGCGATATGACCAAAGACCGAACTAAAAATTTTTGTAGACGAAAATACGATGTTTTTAAAAAGTAAACAGCCTAAATCCAGTTTGTAACAGTACGATAACGGCCGCTTGCTCACTTTTTTCTCTGAATAATTATTTACAAGTTACAATAAATTAAAAGATTTTCGAGATGACTTCCCTTGCACCAAGATTCATTGAGCGTTGCTTGAAAAATAAATGTTATTACGAATTCCACACACATTTTCTACCATTTATCGCCCCAGAGAGCCGTACACAACCACCGCACTACATTGTTTCAAATAATTCCAACGATATTTCAATACTTTGAAAACTGAGGCATGTAAATAAGGCAAGGGAGCATAACGCAAGATCTTTAACAACTCTCAAGTGCTAAGCGCAAGTGTATCCAGCGATGTGTTATCGGAACGATTGGTTTTCGTTTTCATCGAAGACCATTCAGTTATCGATAACTCAAGAACTGCAATACGACAGCTCGGGGGGCTATCTTTCAACCTGACTTTCCGTCTTCAATCAAGGAGTAGTTAATTTTAGAGATGTACGAATTATTCGAATCTTCGCACAGTAACTCACAAATTTGAGAGAATAGTAGCTCAGTGGATGTGGCTCGGATTTGCACGTCAGTCTCCTGGGGTATTACAGAACCCCCCTGGGTATGTATATCGGAACGTTGTGGGTATAATGCACACCTCTCGTTTATTAAGATATCTGCCTAAAGTAAAATTTTACTTTCGCTAGGATGCCATATTTTGAAAGCAATGCCCCATTTCAATTTCGAATCCGGTAGCTGATGGACACTACGGGGATGGCCAACATCTGTAAACCACTTTCTAGTCGCGATATTCTAAACTGGTATGGAAAGTAAGGGCTGATAACATGAGTTGTGCAACGAAAAGAGCCTCTTGCAAAGAGGTGCGCCGGGTGTTGAGTGCTTTTGCTGCACACAGTGACAAACGTTTACGTTTGTGCGCAACATATGAATTGTACGAGACCGAGAGCAGTTAAACAAGCATGTATAGAGACAGACGGATACAAAGAGAAAAAAAAGACAGCTATCATCGCTTGTGAAAGCGATCGTAAAGTTCTTGGAACTTGCATTACCTACAGTTGCCTCGAAACTAATTTAGCTTGCAATTTTAGCAACGCAGTCTCAATCGAGCAACAGTAGTACTTCTACTGCTCGACGTGGACCTCGTCATTGGCATTGATCAATAAGTACCAGAAACTCTGAAACTGCGGAGCTAACAATCACTACCCCAAGAGTAACGGATGATGATCATCTCGATGATTATCGAATTTTCTAAAAATATTGTGGATGATATTGTGGTATTGTGCATGGTATATATACAGGTGAGGAATTAAAGTAGAAACTGATTTTATACCATATCTGTCACTAAAGTTAACTATTATAATATTTCTAAATAATTTATAGGTTAAACGTGAATTTAAATTGTTATGAAATTTTATCCACCTACTGTCGCATATACCCTCGTGCAAATGCGACACAGAAGTGCATTTGTAAAGAGTGGCTGCGGACGACACTCGGGGGGGGGCCTCAAAGAATGGAATTGAAATTTGACTCAAATAAAAAAAGTAATACATTTAAAAGAAGTTTCGGGTAGACGTAATAAATGCACCTGGCACAACAGAAGTTTCGTTGGGGCCGAGTGAATCAGCTCTCTTGTGACCGTGCTAAATTACAAAAAAGGTGTTCAATTCGAGACTTTGACATTGCGTCCTCATCATACACTTTTGTCCATTCATCAAATTATCCTCAACGAGTCAGCAGCTTTCAAAATTTTAGTTCTGCGTGAATGGGCAATAGCACTTTTTTTTTCCAATTTGTACTTTTTTATTACTTTTTTTATTTAAAAATTTGGGTTTTGATTAATCGCGAGTCCTAGAATCATTTGTTGTAAAAAAATTGAACACGTTCCTCAAAACTTTCATACATTGTAGTCAAATTTCTATCAAACATCCTCTAACCTTACTTTAGTGGTGCAGAATTTCTACATTGATAACAGACAAACCAGATGGATCGTCTAGATATTTTTCGAAAAATTAAAAATGACATTAAAAAAGAAAAAAAAAAAAAAACACGTCTAAATTTGGAGATAATTTTTAAAGCTAATTGTCGTCAATTGTTCTGCTTATAGTCTGTCATTTCGATTTGACTTTGAACTCTCGATGGCAGAAAATTTAAAATTCTGTGGAACCCGAACCCCTTCGTCGGTCATCGCCAAACTCGGTAGCGAATATTTTGAAACAATCCGCAAACTCTTTGAAAAATTATTATATTTTCGGAGAGCACATCCAGACAGACAGGCAGACGGTATTGCGAAAATGCTTTTTTTTCATTTTCTAAGATATTTGAAACGCGAATTTGGATGACAATCTGACGGCTTTAATCGCATTACAATACTTTCTCATTTACATAATTCGTATGTGACGAAAGAGTACAAAAAAGCATATGATGCGGTAGTCGAAACAATGATTAGCGTTAGATAGTAAAGTATTCCGGACCTGTTTGCAATTCGCTTCGTTCAATTACACTAACAATTTCTCCGCAATAGTCTAATACAGTTATATCTTCAAGGTAAATGGAAACCGAGAAGAACATATTTTTAGAACGAGACCAAAACGGGGGTTCTGGAAATGATCACGATAAATTTTAGCTCAATCTAATCTCCAACGGTTATTACAGCCTTAATCGCAGTTGTTATCAACTTTTTTTCTAAATTGATTAGATATTATAGATATTGATTCAGGAGAAAATTCAATGGGGAGGATTGAGGAGCAGCAGCCGATAATACGATGGGATGTAAAGAAAAATGTTGCTCGCTTCGTTCCATACGTACAGGTTATCGATAATACGGCAAGTATATATACCGATATGTAATAATAGTTACAATAATTGCCCCTTCCTCCCTCTATCGTTTCAATTGATATCGATAAATCCCGACAAGCCGTCCCGTAAGCTCCATTATATCCTGGAATATTGAGTAAAATCATGAGATCGTTATCTTGGGTAACCCAGCGTAACCGCTTCTTCTTACTCTTCTTCCTCTTCCGAGAGAGGACGCGAACGAGCGCACATTCACAAGGAGATCAGCTCTTGCTGGCTATATCACGTGCATAGAACCAGAGAGGGAGAGAGAGAGAAAAAGAGAGAAAAGAAAAAAAAAGAGAGAGAGTTGCTTGGCAGACCGGGCACGTGCGTGGGTGGCAAAGAGCCTTTGGTGATGCTGTGTGTTCTCCCTCACGCCCACACGAATCGATTCCTCCAACTGGACAATGTTACCACCACTCTTGATACCGACGCCCAATAAATATATATATATATATATATATATATACGACATAGTCAGTGAATAAAATGAGACGAGAAACCTATCAAAGGGTCTTCTTCGATTAACGGTCAGACACATAAGAGAACTAACGAAAAAAAAAACGACAATAATCATCTACGAATAATAAGAAGAATAAACGAATGTATAATGCAAAAAGGCGGAATAAAAGTAACGTCACTACGATCTTCGAAACCTCAACCTGATCTGTGAATGCGGATCCATAAAACGTGATCCGTAATTCGGAATCAAAATTATTTTTATATATTTAATTACTTGGTGTCGAGACGCTGCAGGACTGTTGATATAAAATTTCCCCCAAATCTCGTAATTTCTGCTGTTAAATAAACATGAACTTGTTTGGTGACTCTGCTATTCCCTATGTCTAGAGGCTTTTTAATCCACAATTGGATATCAATTATAGATTTTATCTGGCATAGTCAACATTCCAAGCCATTCGTACCCATATTAAATATGCGTACGACGAGAAGTCAACTGTGCCTAAGGAAACGGAGGATTGAGAGCAAAACCTTTAATTTCCAGATCCGAATTCCTTAATTCTTTGGATCCTGACTTGTCGGATTTTGTACTCGATTCTTCCTCATTTTGTTTCCATATGCATCTTGGTTATCGCATTTAAAATTAAACGTGTCTTGAAATTTTTGAGTGTCTTATTCGCTATCTACATCAACCGGATATGATAGCCGAGTGAGCCTCGGTCATCTCGATCTCTTGGGATTCGGACCTCGTGACTCTCTCAATGATGCGGCGGTTTTTATGCAACTTTCTCGCTCGTAGCCGTATTTACGGTCATAGCTCACGTGAGCCACTATACAGGGTCGCCGTAAAAAGCTCGAGAGGGGATGGTCACAGTATGGGGCAGCTTGCAATAGAACAAGAGAAATAGCGGATCTTTTTCGTTATCTTAACGTAACGAGGGCGTTCACGAGGCCCGACACCGCGGGAAGTCCGCGTTATTGCAGTAAAACGCTTCCTACCGAGTTCGCGTTCTTGCATTCATTTATATGAATACGTATATATATATATATTCAAATGGTTCATAGTAGAGTAGAGAGAACTTGGGAGTAACCGAAGAACACAGACTTGGCTGTAGATTCTTTGATCTCTACGAGACTTCATGCACAACACTTCCATATCTATATGCATAAGAGTCATTCCAAGTAAAATCGACCTGGCCATATCTAACCCTCACCACTTTTAATTTGTTTCTCCTTTTCGTATTACAAAAAGAACACTCCACAGTAATTTTTAGATTTTTATTTCGAAATAAGTTTCGTATATTAATACCTCAAAATATGTGAAAAGAAAAATATAAGGGAAAATTAGCCGAAATCGATTTTGATGAAGCTTTTTTAGACAGTTCTTCGAGCTAAAATGAACATTTTTAGCCACAACGAAACATGAGCCCGACTTTAATTGTCAGATACAGTCATTGGAAAAAAAATTTAAGCTATTTATCGTATCAGGGGGTATTAATTACGCGATTAACTTTCTAATCCGATACGGAGAGGACGTGTTTTTTTTAATTTTAAGGCGTTGGGTGTCATGCCCGTTTAATGGGTGCCATTGTACGTGGCAAGTATAGAGCAAAGTATTTACAATTTCATAAAAGAAATGAAAATAAATTATATCAAATTATTGCATGCAATAATATTATAACTTTTTACAAATTTACGCATGATTATTCGGAGATTATTCTATGAAACGATTTATCGTCAATTATTTTCAAATAATTATTAGTTATATCACACTTATACAATATTTTCTCATATTCTTTCAATGTAAAAGTGTCATGAAAAATACGTACAAATTTAAAAAAAATTGTTATTGCTCAAAAACTATTCTTGCAAAGTTTCATCCAATGCGATCGTGGCTAACATTATCAATTTGCCATTTTTTTGCCTTTTAACGATGTCAAGCCATCACTATCAAACTATTTTTCAAAAAAATCGAAAATTTAGTGTCGAGTGCTTTTTCGTATTGGCCTAGGACACAGGAAAAAAAAATTTGCAAATAGTAAGGGTCAAAGTCAGATCGATGTAACGTGGAATGCCCCATACGTATATACCTATGTAGAATTTACAGATATATGCACATATTTATGTGCATAAACACATACGTATAATACACGAGGAAATTCGCGGTTTCGTGGCACAAGAACGGTGCTTTAAGGGCGTTACCCACGTAACCTCACCTATAAATAGAATCTCGACTGCTCGTGCTATTCAAGCAAGTATTATACTATACTTTCGCGTAGGGTCTTTCCGACAGAATACACTTATAGTCATGTACTTCATAAGTTGACTGCTCAGGACTGATAGTCCTGTCACAAGTACAAAGTCCACTCACTTTCGAGCCCACGACACCCACGATAAGGCTACACGGATTTATATGCTTATACCGAGGTTATAACGACCATTGCTGGTTAGGCTCTTTCAGCAGATTCAGATTTTCGTCCGAGCATACGAATAATACCTATCAGGAGTAGGAATCTGAAAGCTGAAGTTGCCGAAACGACCTCAACTTTAACTGAAAACTACCAATATCGCAGGAATGTTTGAATCGTTTGTTCATTCGACGGGTGACAGGTGACAGGACAGTCATCAATGAAATATTCGAAAAAAGTGTTTCGTAAATAATGTCGAATATTTTCACGAAGATGATAGGTGAACCTCACCTAAAAGTTTAAAACACTTTTCTTTAAAAGTGTATTTTGTTTTCGGGCAAAAATCTTAGGAATTTCGTATGACAAAGAAAAATCGTTGAACCAATTAAACCTGAGGTTGAACACGACGAACCTAACCTCGATTTTGAATCAACGTTGTCATCGGCAAGTGAAATCGGATTTCATTGACTTTACCGTACATCCGGTTCAACGTTGAATTAATAGGGACATTAGGTTCGGCGTATCTAACCTCAAATGAGGTTAGCTGAACGAAATTTTTTTTCCAGTGCAAGATTGATGAATGTGATTGGTGTTTCACATTACCCTAAATCTAAAGTTATTCAACATAATACCAATATAGCAATGATACTTTGAGCGGGTAGTTTGAAGTTGGTATGACCCCAAAGATAGGTTAGCTTAAAGAGGTTAGAGTACCGCACAATGCTAGTGATAGAGTGATAGGTGGCATTGCGCGCTGGTTGTTGGCTGGGCAATGTCCGAAAGGGACTTTCGCATCTCGACGTCCCGAGCGTCCCACGCCCACGACTATCTCAAAAACGAGATATGAATTCATTTTCAGACTTTAACTTCTTCCTTATATATACAGCCTCTTGCGATAGACAGGTTATTTTCCGTCGCATGTTTTGGTCCAGATTTTCATGGAGATGCTTCAAATGCTAAAAAGTTATGGTTTATCCATGCAGCTAATGTTAAATAACTAAACTTTAAGTGTGGATACCTCAGAAACGTTACAGTGAAACTAGTACAAATTTTTCTAGCACCAAAATCTACTATTTTCTTAGAAACTATTCAAAATTTGGATCATAATCAGGAATTTTACCTAACACTCCAATCTCCATAATTTGTTGCGAGACATTGCCGAATCAACTTCGCTTTCCGTACCGTTTCCACTATCTTACATCCTCGTTAAATTTCAGAGCACTGAATTTGGCTCCGTTGTAAAATAGGCACGCAATTTTGTCACTTTGCTATGAAATTTGCTTCAACATTGGCGGTGATCGTAAATCATTCAGATTCTACTCAAGGTCCGTAGGTGGAGACTCGTCGAGATTTTCGGACGTCCGGTTTGAGGATTCTTTATCCAGCGTACAATTACATGCACAGCATTCCCATAAATCAAGTCCCGACATGGTGTATATATAATATTGACTGACCACTAAGAGTGAACAGTGAAACAGAGATATTTGCAACACACACACGGCTGCCGCGATTGACATGTTACGTATGTCATGGGACAATGAGGTTAGGTTCCGAGGTTAGGACATAACATAAATCATAGATTCACGCAGCGTGGGATACAATTGTCAGATTTTTTTTTTCGAAATATTGAATCTTTCATGCTGTTGAAGTATTTTATTTTGTGAAGTATTTCAACACAAATGCCGCATTATCCTCTACTCTTATCCCTACAGATATATGTACGTATCCAGGGTATCCTGGATACGTATATATTTAACGCATTCAAGCACAATTCTGCCAACATTTGTAATGTGTAAGGCTATGTACGCGGTTTCGTTAGAAAAATTTGCTTTACTGTCGGCCGTTACTACTTCTGAACGGTAATGAAAACATGAGCACTATTTCTGTGCAAAAAACAATCACCGCGATCAAAATTCCTCGTCAGGACAAGTGTTCGCGCGAAATCAGCACATAAATTATAAGAACAAAAAAAAATAAAAAGTGTTGGTTTCATGCTTTATTTCTCATTTTATAGTTTATATAGAGACTTTAATTTCACATTTGAGACACGATAATCACCAATTCGAATTAATCCAAAATTTTCGAAACTACCACGTTGATCAGTTTTGTGAGAATTGAACATCAACTAATATTGATCCGTAATCTGAGAACAAGAGTAGTTGTCGAATGGTGGAGAATTGGAGCATTTGGCGAAGCAGCAGATATACAAGTGTTCTAGACAATATGGAGAACATTTTGGCTCGAAAAGAAGTGAATTTTTGAAAGGAGTTCCCACTGTATATCGATGCTATAACTTTGGAACATTCTGCTACGGCAGTGCGGGCGATTTCTGCAGGTATATACGGTCTACTATATGTATGTGCTATAAATGCAAGTACGGAATATATAGACCAGTATATAGCCACATGCTGGAGAGTCCGGGGGCGCGCGACGAAACGATCGGCGGGCGTCGCGTTCGACGACCGGTTAACTCGATCGTGGGATTTCCCTCGGTATTATCTAGTCGTTTATCCGATAGGCAGGGATATATGCTTGAGTATTGAGCATAAATGCATAGCTTGATCTCCATTCCGTCGAAGGACAACCGGGAATACATTTCATAGTGTAGATTTTACCAAGATATATATCTACATACAGTGATCTCGGATTTGGAAATGTACTATCAAAATGACTGGCTCTCCCCGATAAACTAGTCAATCATAGTGTATAACCCGTTGCCAGGGCCTCGATTCTTGATTATTGATTTTTGTGTTTGAATTTGCAACACTTTTACGAGAGAATAATTTTACAATGCAGGTGTTTACTGAATGAGCAAAACAGTGCCAGCGAAAAGAAGATAATTTATTCGAATGACATACGCCCAAAATATAAGGACCAATAACTTTTACCATACCAGCCAAATTATGAATATAAAATCAAAGGAATAGCAGTGCATTTTTGAGTCTATGCAATTTACTTTTACGAATTTTAACATATGCCTCTCTCAGTGCGTCTCTCTGTGTATATATCATACAAGTATTCAAAAATTCGAACCCAAATAAATGTAACGGTTTGTTTGGGTTGGTCGGGCTTTCCAACACTGTATACAAGAGGTGTCCTGTTTGACAGCACAGTAAATTCTTCCAAGGAAACGCGTGTATTTATTGTCCCAAGATATATTATGTATGCACACTGCAAATCCAGGAATATCTCATTTGTCGAAGCTACCGGGTGGCTTTGACGCCGGTCATCCGAATGGAACAAATAGGGGAAAAATTCAGTGCAGGTCGGACATTGAGTTCGCTCGAGAAGCAGAGCGAAAAGTCCAAGTACACAATTTTCGCTCTCTGCTCTCGTTCCGAAGAGCTGGCCCTAATTTCCAAGCGGTCGTCAGTAACTTCCGCTGATAGCGACCGGGACAGCTGCACACGTGTGTTTTACTCTCGATTAAAAATTATTTACACGTTTATGCATGCACGGGTGATGTGCATTCACGAGAGATTGTATGCTACGTGACCCTATAAATCTTGATTACACGTGTAGTTCAGTATATAGATTGATATTTGCATATTCTACAGATGAGAAAGAGAGCAGCGAGGAATAACTTAGCGACAGGGAACAAAAAATTCATGTACTGGTTTTTTTTAATATCTTGCTTTTTCCCCTCACTCCCTCTCTCTCTCTCTCTCTCTCTCTCTTTCTCTCTCTCTCTCTCTCTCTCTCTCTCTCTCACTCTCTCTCGCTCTTTCTTTCTTTCTTTTGGCTCGCACATTCCCGGGTATAAACGCGCCCATGTATATCGAGGTTGAGTTTGCCTATGTGTGCTCTGTGAGGAGCACGTGAAATGCGTAACGATTTCTCTGCGTTCGGACATAAAATTTTATGCGGCACGACGACGAAGACGACGACGACGACAACGACGATGCCGAGCTCGTCGCTGTATCCGGTCCTGACAAAAGCTTTGCAGCAGCCACAGTTGAAGCAGCAACAGCAACCGTGGAGTCGAGCGAAATATATACGCCTGCATGCGAAACGCGTGGGCATCACACTCTCCCGTATATATATATATCTGTGCATATATGCGGTTTGTATGGTCGTGCACACGGGGCCTTGCGACTCTTGTAATTATAAATTACACGATTTTTTTTCCGCGGCTCGTATCGTAATTTCCTGCGGTGTCGCTGGTGCGTTCGCGTCCTCTGTCAGGCACGGCAAGGATTCATTTATAGCGTTAAGTCGTATATATTTATATATCGATCGCCGGCAAACAAAAGGGCGTATCCCACATCGTTTAACGTACATTGATTCGTGCAGCATTACGCCTTTTTGCTTACTAGAAGACGATATAAATTATACGTTTATATATATATATATAGGTTGGGCTTGAAAGGAAGATAACGAATGAGAGAAGGAAAATGTCGAGACTCGGAAGGCCTTAATTGCCAAACGGTCATGAGGTCAGGAGGTCTGTCACGGTATTTGATTAAATTTTAACCGACCCCGTGACTTCCCATACTCAAAGTTATCTCTCTTTTTTTTTCTAAAGGTAGTCCTGGCACATTAGCACCGATTGAAAAATTTTGTAAACTGGCAATATTTAAATCCTGAAATACTCGTTTTTTTTCTGTTCCAAGACTGAAAAGTTTCGCATCGCAGGATTGCCGCTAAATGGAAAGAAAATAAGAATTCCCTGATATTTCTCTGACGTTGATCAGATTTTCCCCTGCCCGAAAATTGATCTTAGCGCAGAGACGCTCATACATTCATTTTCATGCATTTTGCACTCCACAATATCAATCAAAACATTTTAGTTCAGCTAAACGAACATATACGTGAATATCGCTTAGAAAATATAGGCTGAAGTGAGAATTCATTTAAGATGATAAATATTTCTAATTTCATACTTGGGTATTTTTTTTAGTAGTTGCAGTGATTCATGAGAATTTTAATTATTTATCAATATCAAAGTATGTCCGTTCATATTATTTCCATACGCGATGAAATTGTATTAATCATCAAAATCAATTAAGAGATATATGCTATCATACAACATATTTATAACGGAATTTGCAGCAATTTTGAGATTAACCAAGATTAAATGATTCAACGTACTGGTCAAATACATGACGAAAAATTCAAAATTACTTTTAGAAAAATTAATTCAAGTGCTTAATTCATGTCTCCGACAATTTTATTGCTAAAATAATCGATCACATGACTAGTCTGCAGCAAGGGCTGGTGGCAATTCTTCTTAATCCTCGTGGTATTCTACCTTTTCGCATTTTTAAACTCTGCCTTGAACAACGAAGTCCATATGGGCGTATCCGCAAATGCAAGTTAAGTTCAAAATGTTATACCTTATCCCTAATTTTGATTTCCATTGATACCCAGCGTCAGGACAGATGTATGAGATCTCATCGAGCCTGCTTTCAAATCACGGATGCCGTTAAAATATTGAAAATAGTGAAGCCCTGATTACCTCGTTCACTAATCTCATTGAAACCCACGAATCGTTCGTTAAATCTGACCATATCCATAGATTCGGTGCTTTCGTAGTGGATCCCGTGCGTGCAGAGCTATTGGGTCTCGAAAGTATTAAGGCGCGTGGAAAAATAAGAAAAATAATTGTCGAAGATCGAGGAAACCGAGTGCGAAGACTGTTGGAAAGAGAAACGAATGAATCGCTACATGCATCGTAAGTATATCTATGCCTGAGAAAGATTTATCGTTAAGTCACGCGAGGCTGTTCGAACAAAAGAATAAAGAAGCCAAAGATGAAGTAACAAGACGAATATAATATATGCGAGAATGAAAAATAGATGGGAAAAAAAAAGATATCTTTCGTTCACCGATAGAGTGAAACCTGGCAGTGGCTCGTATAACACTTGCCATCGTATTGGTATATACAGAAAGAAAGAGGCTCCGGGTGCGTTCGAGGAACGTTTACGAATGAAGTCGTAATTGCTAATTAGAAGCCGGTTCACGTCAAAGTGTACTCGAACGTCTTTCGTGCACAATAATATACGGCACGAGGCTCTTTCGGTACACGAGCACACTACGGACACCCTTCGCACCAAATGATAATCGACTTTTGCCGTGTGCTGATGGTGTCGTTAAAATTTTAACTCTTTTGGCAGTCGTGAAATTCTTTTTCGTCTTTCCGTTCTTGTTGTTTTATTTCATTTTTATTTTTCATTTTACTGACTGAGTTGCCTCGTCGAAACCTTCAGAAAAATTCAACTTATGTTCTTCGCTTGCATATCCGTTGTTCGTTTGTGATGTTTATTTTTGCATGCAGATAAATTTGGTGATTCCCGTCAGTGAAAGAATTGATTTCGGCAAGACGCGCGTTCTTAAGTGTGAACAGTATTTAATAAACCCACCCCTTCTCGATGTCATGAGTTTAACGAGTTGAAGAAATAATATAAAATCATTGCAACTTAGGATCACTTTGTACGTAAAATTTATAATTAGCGAATGACATTTAAAATTCATTGTAAGTAAATATTCATGATATGAGAAAACATTGATAATTTATTTTATTAATTCTGATACAAAGATTTTATCGACCACTCGGCGAACTATGGGTCTTTTCGTTTTCAGGGTTAAAACTACCACCGCTTGGACCGTGCGTAACAAGTTTAGTAATTTTTTAGATCCTGTATGTTAATATTAGATGCATTTATTGAGTTTATCGATTAATTAAATGATGGGATGCGTGTTAATTCCCATTTAATTTTATATACCCTATTTGAGAATTTCATGAACTTTGGTTTATGAAAATTATTAACATTTTTTATACTGCGGGCCTTCCATATCGAGTTTGAAAATTTTTATTCGTTGTTTTTAAATTCATAATGGCAACAGCAATAAATTGAAAAATTTACATGAAATTATTAATAGCAAGAGTGTCAAAAATACCTGGGGTATATCGGAGATAAATTTTTTCATAAAATCGACGAGAAATACAGAAAATCTCCTTGAATGTGCATTTAACAAAATCAAAAATTTTCTTCTCTCTTGGGTTAATTTCTTCCCCAGGGGCAACCTGGTCCGCATAATTAGTGCTTTGAGACGTGATTCTTTATTTAGGAATGGAAAATTAGTAACCTAACGCCTTGGAAATTGTCTTCATCGCTTGACAATAAGAATAATTATTGCTGAATCGATTAATCGTATACAAAAGGCCTGAGGTATAAGTGAGAGAACGATATAATTATATCTGGAGTACATTTATCATCTTCCACGTACCAATAACGAAGATGATCACCCATCGACCTCGTGGTCTCGAATAAAAATGTATGATATAAAAAAATAAATATAAATGAGAAAAGGGCGTTTCTCTGTTGCTCACGGACCTCCAGCTGCTTCGAGCATCGGCATCGATCATCTATCGAATCTCCATTCCTCGAGGCGGTACGAAGAACAATGCGAGAATTGGGGAAGTGTGCCAAGAGGAGGCTTGTTGGGCTTATTTTTTTTTTTTTTTTTAATTCTCTTTATGATACGTTGTGGATTCGCCCTCTGTCACTGTCCATCGCGAAGATTCATTATACCAATGTGTGTGCCATATATTGAAACTGTTTCTCGTGTGTGTACATGATTGCGCGTGTATGTTACTCGCGCTGGCATTATCCACGCATGGCCTACGGTGGATGAAGCATTACGCGTGCAGAATCCCGTGTATCAATTTATTCCTACATGACTTGCGAACGTGTATACATTATACATATGTGCATACAAACATATAAATAAATAAATATATATGTATGTATATATATTTTTATACAGCCATATACATATATGTCGGCACGTTTACGTGTATGAGTATGCATTCAATGGACTTTCTACCTGTTCGAAGCCCTCCTGAATTTTGAAATGTCTATAACTTCAATAGCATGAAGTACGAGTAACTATAGGAGGGCTGCATAACATTCAATTCCGCGACAAAAACATACCCACGACTAAATCACACAGAATAAAGCCCAATGAGACGTCGAATCCATTGAGACAAGAGAAAATCTGACAAGTTAATACACAATTGTTTCATACACGCATCAACAAGAAAAATGAAAATGTATTCTCTGCAAATCTTCTCAGCATACATATCAAGATACGGGCGTAACGAAACAATGTCACAAGGATATAATGTAGGCTATACCATGTGAAAATCTAAGGACGTCATCCTTCTCGTATGCGGGCACAATATTTTCGATTCTCTCATCCGAATGTCGGTACTATAAACGTTTTGGGCGTGACACACACCTCCCAGCAGCACTTGACTCAATAAGCAATTTAGTTTCGCATGAACTTTGGACAGAAAATATTTTTTAATTTGCAGAAATAAGTCATGAATTGCTTCAACAGTTTCAGGGATCATTGAGATTTGGGACAAAAGCAAAATCTCATGCCCTGGAGAATTGATTGATCGTTGTGTTTTTGTCTCAAATGTCAACCCAACACTGAGAAAGATACTTCGAAAAATTATCTTCTATCTATAGACGTGCAGAAATGGACGTGCGGACGTTCCTAATATGGTATAACAACCACATGAAGTATTCAAATATTTGACTGAACAAACCACGATTTTTCGATCAGTTTTTATGAACCATCATCGGGGAATGATGGCACGCAGGCAGAGCTTATTGTGCCAATCCCTTACTTATAGGCCAATCCTAAACAATACCCCTACGCCGCCCTTCACAACAAATCCAACGAGTGGTTAAAGGACAGGGTCCTGCTTTAGAAAAGCGTGGCTTGGATTGCCTTGTTTTCCCAAGGCAGGTCAATGACACAACACACGAAGGGAACTTTCCTTGGCCTCTCCGCAATTGTGACCCACTGGAGATGATGAGTGCCCTTTTCGTGGAAAGCAGCAACGCAGCTGTATCTCCCCCTGGAAGGATCAGTGCTCGGAAAGAGTTTTTCCTGTCAGCAGGCTTTCGAGCCCACCCTGCATTGTCGGTACTGTGCCTCCACCCATCCTGCAAGCCCCAATTTTGTGTGACAGGTTGGTTTTCCAACATTAGACTCGGGCTCTACAAGCTACTCATCAGGCTCAGATCTAGCCATTCGATTACATTAATCCGATAATTAATTATTTCCCAAAATAGGATTGAGTATTTCCCGAACAGTCGCTGCACGAAAAGATGGCATCCAACATACAGAATATAATATTGCATTCAAGGCAAGGAGGTCATGTTGTCAATCCCGAAAGTTTGGTTGTTTCTCAGACTCTTCCCTCAGCACGCTGATGACCGCATCAATTGTGTGAACCCACGTCCCACCGTGCATATTTTAACTTTAAATTTTACTTGGACATGTTTATGACCCTGAAAATATAACCACCGATCTCCATATGGAAATAACATCTATGCGCATATAAGACTTCCGATTTCCCTAAAAGACATTGACGATTTACTATAAAGTGGACATTTTGGTCGTTCCAATAAATTTTTTTTGTAGCTGGGATATGGTAAATCGGGTGAAAACGCTAGGAGTATTAAATAGGCCTGCTGGCAAAAAAATACATTCCAATGAATACAACCATGAGTTCCTGCGGGAACCGCATCTACAGGACAATGGAGCGGCAAGGAATCCCTACTGTTCGCACTCGTGTGAACTAGGCTGTATCTCCGGTAGCGGTAACAGTTGTGTATTATCGGTCTCCCGCTTTTTACATGCTTCTAATGTCCGCACGTACGGATTATCAAGTAGACTCAACTGTCCAGTTACATTTTGCTACCACCGTTAGGATTTACACAAACCGGCACGTGCGCACGAGAAGCTTGTGCCTATGGGACAGTGAATACAAACGAGTGTCTTGTATAATCGATCGTATAACAAGGATTAAAATTTTGGCTGTGAATAAATAGCAAACTAGTATCGCTCTGTACTGAAAGAATCGTCCTCGTAACTTGAGACTCAATGCTTACTCAAAGAACAAATGCTTAGGATTTTCGAAGTTACGATCAGACGTTACGTCCCATTACACATCACGAAAAGATATCTTCACCTCAACTTTTCCTATCTTAACATCTCCAATCACTATCTTATTATATCGAAGATCCATTGTTTTTTCTATCAAAACTTTTCTCCCGCATGTCCATTCGTTATCCCAAGATGATTATCACCAAAAATGTATCTATCAGCCACCAGTGCACAGGTGTCATTTCGGTCAGATAGCTCTTTTCAAAGCTTCCAAATATTAGAGTCATTAGAATTATCACCGATTTTATCTTTTCAAACATCTTCTTAGCCCATAATCCACATCGACTCACCTTGATTCTTGGGACGGATCTGCTCGGTATCCCAAATCCCATATTAATTGCTTTTGGACACAAAAATGCCACTTTCCACCCGGTTTTGAGTGCCGATCTTAGAAATTGTAGCCGTTGAGACAATTTTTATTGTCTGCTACCTTCCGATATTTTAAATCACAGCGGTCAGTAAAAAAAAAGACGCTATGCATTTACATCACATCTTCAAGATTTTTTTTTGAGAACAACGACAAACGTCCTGTATTACATTTTATGTCTTGACACCTTTTTTATGTTGGAGCAACACCCTATTAATAACAATGGCATGGTAAACCTTGTGTGTGTATGTTTTTTTTTCCTGAGACTTCGTCGGATGATAATCCATTCCGCGATATCACGAAAAACCAGTTAAATCCGAGGCTACATTTTCGAGATTTTATCTTAGCTACCTAATAACATAAAATTGCATCGGGATAAATATATTCTCACGCCTTCAATAATCTCAGGGTGTATCGACGATTGGTTCAATCGACGTACAAAACGCCAATAAAAACTTATGGAACTGCATCTGCGCATCGATTGAATTCAATCTTGTCGATCGAATCACAATTGCATATATACATATATATATGAGTTAAAACCGAGCTGAATGTTTTTCACAGCGGCAAATTAACTCGTTACACACTTTACTGTCCTCTTATCCGTGCGCGTAGCGGATAATTGATGGACACACTGAGGTATGTTGAAGAGGAGGTTGATATGTACGCGGCAGGATCGTTGGCTACTCCCGTGTGCAATTCGCATAAGTGCGTATAATTGGACGCGTGCCACGTGTCCAGCTCGGGTACGGCCAGTGAATACAGGCCAACAGAACTGCCAGAGAACGCGAGGAGACTCGCTCTCACATCAGTGCCACTGCGAGTACGAAGAGCTTCATGAATATAGAGGGGACCATACACCATAGCGGCAGAATGTTGCTTGGCTCTTCGGCTCATTGGTGATTGACATCACGATCCCGCGGCGCGCGCGTTTGTCGCAAATGCCATACTCTCTGGATTGTACCCGATATCCCTTTAAGACGCTAAACGCCTGACTGTCCAGCGCGTTCATATGTCCACGCGCGTCCACTTCTGGCGACCGACTATTGAACGAGACCAACACATATCACCGCTCTTCCGAGGTCACCATTTCCGTCAAACTCTGTCTTGCCGGGATTCTCTTGCCAATGACTCAATCATTTCAATCGTATTGTGGGATTACGGATTGTGATATATTGAGCCGAGTAAAATGAAATTTGTCTCTGAGTTATAGAAGAATTCATAAGAGATGCTCTACTTCAATCATTGATTCTTTCTCGTCTCCCTTCTGACTGTCGCTTTCCATGAAACTATCGCCGAACTATTAGACCTTTGCTATTCGTGTAAGTACGTCTTCTCATTCGTTCCAATACGAGCTAAGCCGACTGTTATATCACAAAGATGTCGAGGTCAGATTTATGAGAGCGATATGCGAATCCAGATTGGATTTACGAAACGTATATAGATAGGATTCGGATAAAATTAACGGAGCTCAGGTAGAATTTTGAGAAACAAAATAATTGCCTGACTTGGCAAAAGTCATTTCCTGACGGGGAATTTTCGTGAAAATAGTTGAAATTTATTCTCGGATACCAACTGGATTCTCAATGGCTTCCTAGTTTCATTTCCTAAGTTTATTGAGGATATTTTCGGTAGAGCCGAATTGAAATTTTAAATTCATTCGTTTAGGACTTTTCTGTCAAATATAGATTCTATGTCGAGCCACGACAATCAACATGTGTGGCTCTGGCAATCTTTCGAGTTCAACAGCATTGGATGCGTCCATTACTTGGATGGGCGACTGCTTATAGTCGTGCGCTTCGGTGTCCACACTTGTGTTTACTCTCATACGAAGACCAAAGAGTCAGAAAAAAATGTGACCACCTATATATCGGCACGGGCTTTCCGTAATTTCCCCGTGCCTACGTACGAATGCTTCAGAATAGAGATAGCCAACCGCAGCCTCAACAAGACTCACCGAGGGTAAACAAAAAAAAAGTATGCCGAGCGATGCTCACAACAAGTTTAATGAAGATATTATTTCCATCGTAAGATTTCTCAACAGCGTTTTTACTGCCTTTCAGTACTTTGACGACTATACAGATGCCTACTATCAATACACCGCATTTTCAAGACCAACACAAGTCATTACTATGATGAAGTTTCGTGTGGTGCTCCAGGCTTGTTTTCATTATTTAAAGTCATTTTACAGAACTTCGATCAATACAACATTCTGAAAATCTTCTTTAGGTAAAAATCATTAACAGCAATATCATTGCGTGTGAAACGTGCTTAATCGTAGAAAAAGTGGTTACATAGTTTATCGAAAATTCGTTACTAATCGAGATATTTTAGGAATATATTTTAAGAAACTCAAGTCTATGTGAACTTCAATGTGTACTGCAGCAACACCTCGATCAACAAGGTGGAAATTATTCTCCTACAAGATAGTCCGAGCCAACCATACAACACTTTATCATCGCACGCAGTGCAGACATTTATGAATATGCTCACAATCGCTTGCGATGATTTGTTCTCAAAAAATGCATTTTCCAATGGGAAATTTATAAAAGGTTTATTATTTTACTTTCAGCATTTATTTCTTCATACGAATGCAATTAAGGTCAGTAAAAATTATGTTTCACCTTTCTCAATCGATGCATAACATAATTCTGAATTGGTAATTACGAATTCGACTTGGATTCCTCGCTATTACTCCGCTGGACTACGCAGTAAAATCAGTTACACAAAATTCGATACTTGTAAGCCTTCAATCACGGCCATTGTGTGAATTGCATCTCGACTATCTGTCAATGTATCCAATATTTTTTCATCAAACACAGCATGTCAATATCGTGGCTCGTAACTCGTGAATCAACAGTCCAGTTCTTAAAAAATATTTACAAATACAGTTTTGTTTTTTTTTTTTTTTTGAGCATATCAAAGCCATAAGATTCATTGCCCGCAACCGGATCAATGCTCTACAAATCCCGGAACTCGGCGGCAGAAGATACAAGACGTGAACTTCTAGTGAAAAAAAAAAAAAAAGAATCCGCGATTCACAGTTACACATGATGGTAGAACAGCGCGCGAATCTCAAGCTCCACTTGGGCAAAGGGTCTATCTCGTTGTAAACGCGTATTAGGCACTCGCGATCT
This sequence comes from Rhorus exstirpatorius, assembly GCA_963564615.1. NCBI lineage: Eukaryota > Metazoa > Arthropoda > Insecta > Hymenoptera > Ichneumonidae > Rhorus > Rhorus exstirpatorius. The sequence goes on along the minus strand of OY751319.1, from coordinate 19,950,241 downwards.
GAGCTGACTTATCCCGCGACCCCCGCGTCAGTCTTTCACAGATTTTTTCTTCACCTGTTAAGAGACTCACGTGCCCGGTGCAATGGGAATCTCCCTGAGGAACTCGCCAGAATCACTTTAATTGACAGGGCCCCGGGCCACTTAGTGCCGGTCAATGGAGATTTCTCAACAGCACTCAAGATGATAGGGAGGTATAGAAGAACCTCTGCAATATGTGTGTATGTATGTGTATACGAGATATTTCACGAGACACATATACATATATATACTTACACGACAAGAATATAGTGAGGCGATGTACTATTTACCAGATAGATCTCTACACTACGCGCTCTCGTCGGAATATTCCCTTTGATATGGCGCGCACGTGCATACCAGTTTACGTAAAGTAACGTAACATTTACGTATATAGTACACCCTCTTAGTTTACGTATATGCCTAAGTAGGTAGAGTTATATATAACGAAGCGAATACAGCAAATCGTGTTGCTGACTCTACTTCGGTGATTCCGGCCGCTTGTCTTCTACGATGCAGTCACTCGTCCTATGCTCTTACCGGTGCATTAGAACGGTATTCGTCATTAGCATGATGCGTTAACAGACTAGACAATTTATATTATCTTTCTCTCTCTCTCTCTCTCTCTCTCTCTCTCTATGTCTTAGCTGATCATTTTATGACCAAGCTTTTGTTCTCAGCTATGTTGGAAACCTAATACTAATAGAGAACTAAAATGTAGCCATATGTCATTTGGTGGTAAGAATTTGCACTAAATTAAGTGGGAAGTTCAAAAGTGTACATAAATAAACCACGACAGCTAATGAAAGTGAGAAAAGTTTCTCGACGAATGCAACCATATTTCTCGTGTATTTTTCAGTCCACGCTTATGCGGTTGCACCTCCTTCAGCAGGATAATTGACAAAAAAAAAAAGCATCAATAATCGCTACGTCGACATATCGTATTTTTTAACTTCGTCATAATCTTTTCCATGCTTTTGCAACGTTATAATAAGAAAGATTTGAGCTCACGCTGGCATCAAAACAGCCAGCGAATACATGTACACTGATCGTTGGAAGTATATGACGAATGTCTTTATAGTGAAGTAATTTCAGCTATAGAGCACAGCGACGAGTGATGAATTCCGAACTCGATCGAGCCGATAGTAAGAAAAAATCGTAAATTTTATTCTTCATCCGAGGTGCTTTAAAATTTTGGGAAAGGAGTTGGATAATGTAGAAAAAAATTAATATTCATACGATTAATTTACCCAGAGCACCTTAGTTAACAATTTCATTTTCCAAGACCCTTGTATAGTTCAAAAATGAAAATTCCTGTATAAGCTTGTGAGACTAATGCGTGACTTGTGAGACCCGTCCTTCGTGACACCTATTTTTTGTGATAAGGTGCAAGTATCTTGATGAACGAGGCTCATTCAAACTGCCCTGATGCGATACTAAAAGATGCCGATGCGCACAATTTGACTGTCACATTATGCTTCTATTGGACGTTGGTAATATTTTGTACTGAATTATATTGACTGAGTTATTAGCAAATTTCCATGCAAAAAGATGTTGGTGGGAGGGCATTTAGTCAGTGGTAATTGATGCCGTAGTCTCCCTTTTTTTCTCGATGATGAAAAGCCCAATTTATAGACGTCGTCGCGTATCAATTCACGCGAAATAATAATATCACCTAGCCATAAATCGCCGTTAACCTTTATGATAGTCTGTAAGACAGTGCAGTATTGGTATATTCTTTGTGTGAAGTTTTTTTTTTTTTTCTCGTAACATTATCGCATCTCGGGGATCTCAACCGTGCTTGCCGATGGTGTACGAGAAGGCAGCGACAGCAGCGAATTGCGCAACGGGCATTGTGTATCAAACGTGCGTAGAAGATCATTATCCGATCATTATTTTATTATATTTAAAAAAAAATCAACTTTCAACAATAGAGAAATCACAGAAGGATGAAGAATATAAAAGTAAATATAAAAAAAAAAAACTTAGAATATAGTTAGGGATTGAACTCTCGCGGCGATATCTCAAAAACGAGCTTTCTAGAAATACTATATAATGGGCACGGAAATCCCAACAACAATATCAACAATGTAGACTTTACTCAGTGCCACCAGTTGTAAATTCGAAATTTTTTTATATTCGAGTAAAAATTGACCTCGAGAATTCTCAATAATCCCCGGATACCAATTATTATTTTAATAAAACGCTTTTTTTTTTTAAGTTTCAGGCATCCACATTGATTCCACGTTCTTCGATTCCCAAACTATATTATATTTTATTCGAAATGAGTAGACTTGAAAAACGAAAGCTGCCAATAATTTACGTTCAAATCAGATAACTTTTTCGAGATTTTCCCTGACTGAATGATCGATTTTAGCGCAGAAAAAATCATCAAGTTTTTCCCAGATTTTTTTCCAACATTCACTGATACCGCAAAGGGCAAGAAGAATCATTTAAATAAGATTATTTGTGCCTCCAATATATGAATTTATACTTTATTGCAGGGCTAATTTGCTCACAAATCATCTGAAAATTGTGCAAAGTTATTGGGTATTGTTTATTTATTATTTATTATTATTCATTATTATTTTCATCGGTTAGGGTGAAATTTTAAATAAGAAATAAATTGAATTTAAATAAGATTATTTGTGTCTCCAATATATGAATTTATACTTTATTGCAGGGCTAATTTGCTCACAAATCATCTGAAAATTGTGCAAAGTTATTGGGTATTGTTTATTTATTATTTATTATTATTTATTATTATTTATTACTATTTTCATCGGTTAGGGTGAAATTTTAATTCAATTAAATTTAAATTAAAAATTTAATATTCAATTGAAATAGAAATTTGAAAGAAAATTATTTTCAAAAAATTTTGATTTCCTGTGGTTCAACCGCCAGATCTTTTTTTCTTGATATGAAGCGAGGATAAACGCCACATTGCGAATCGGAAGAGTCCATAATCACAAAATTTTAATATGTATGGATATATATACCTTATTGTCGTTATTCGTGTCTTTATATCTGTTTCTGATGGTCGTATGCTTTACCGTCAAGTCTCATTATTTTCAAGTTATAAAACCAGATCGAATGGCTAAAGGCATATAAAGGCGATAATGAGAGCTGATGACTACCGTAAGAACTCGAAACGCTTGGGACACACATCGATATCCCTGCTAATGCATTATCGCGTTCATCGAATATGTCCGTTATGTACTTTTTAAACATCATCACAAGGTTACGGACTGTATGCCTGAAACGTTTAATATTTTCGATGAACCATTTCCTTATTTTCAAAGCCACATTTCCCTCTGTGCCTTTTCATTAACGACTTACGACAGACACAGACGCTGTTTTCTTTTTTTTTTTTAAATAAAATTTCATCCGAATATTTTACTTCGTTCGAGAAGGTACATACTCGAAGTCCTGCACGGAGATATAAAAATCCAGCATCTTGAACGGATCAACGCTTTTTTTTTTCTCCATCGATTAACTTTTATCAAAGCGAGTAACACATTAAGAACAGATGAGATGACAGATAGGCGAAGACGTGGGCGATGAAACAAAATAAAAGTATAAATGTAAATGAAAAAAAAAAAAGAAGTAAAACGAGGCGGAAGAAGAATGAGGCGAGAAGGTGATGCAGAGGGCCAAGGCGCAGAGAGACGTGGATAAAACGAAGTTGATTGTTCAGATCTCTCTCGCTCTCTCTCTCTCTTTCTCACTCTCTCTCTCTCTCTCTCTGCCTCTCTCTTTATGTTGCTTGTTCCTCTTGGAACCGCCGGCTCCCGGTGGATAATCGGTGGCGCGAGTAAAACCAGTTTGCTAAAAAAAACCCGCCAATCACGCACGTGGTTCAAACGCAAGAGCTACCGAATACACGCTCGCGTGTGCTCTCCCCCTCAAAACAAGCATCTTCGTTCCCGATTCTCTTTTTCGTTTTCCTCCCTTCCAACCTGCCTCCACGCTCAATCGTTTCTTTCACACTCTTTTTTTCGCGTTATGCGCGAGGTTCCTTTCGGGCGTGATAAGTCGTGTAGACAGTGTACTCCGGTACATGTGGCTATTTTTATAATTTGCATGCAAAAAGATTCTGGATCGTGTGCGCGTCACGGAGATTGTATATATGTACTATCCGTGTATTCTCCAGTCAGTGCTCCGCTTTTTTTTTTTCGTCTCATCTCCGTCATAACCGCACCCGTACGAACGGTCGAATAACGACTCAGTGATTGGCCATTCAAGATGAGTCGAATAAAAACGTTGCCTCAATTCTTAAAAAGTCAACGACTCTTCCGCGGTTGTCATAACATGCGGGTATTTTTGGAAGACACAATGAGTTTAGCAATTTCGCCAATATCTTTTTACAAGACACATCGTCGTTGAGGTTTGCCGCATCAGCGAGCTGTGGCACATGAACTTTCTAATTTTCATTCACCGAATTGTTTAATTATTTTTGTTAGCTTTGAAAATTATAAATTGCAGGTTTTTGGATCAAGTTCTTTCAATGCCTAAGGTAAACCCTCATTAGCAAGACATTTCCCTACTTTTATTTTATACTTCCGCTCCCGTACAGCCGCAGACGTCTTAAGCCTGACGTACCTAATGGCATTCATTCGAGAGCACGGGGAAACTGGGGAAAAGCGATGCTGGTACAATCGAGAGCCAGCCCAAGCCTCCTGGTTGGTGTACTGCATGCGAGTAAAGTCAGGTGTGAACGCGTGCATAGAGATCAGAGAGTAGCACGTTCTGGGCAGTCTTACGGGCAATGAGAACCATCAAGAGGACATCTCAAAAGGCCCAAATCGCGACTGCATACTCATCATTTGCAATCCGCTGGGTATGGATTATCGTTAAGGTGGAATAAATTCAAACGACCGGATCGCATTAAAAAAAAAAAAAGAATAGCTCAATCCAGTTGCACCCACCGGCATCGAGCCCGGGTTTCAAAATTACGAACTTTTTATTCCCTGCGTCAGGCTAGTAACCAATGACCGTAAGGTTGAAGAACTACTGAAATTGCACGAAGGCATGCGCCTCTGTGGTGAGCCAGAAAGATATGGGCCCCTGCTCGTCCTCCCGAATATTTTATCCCTTTTTTTCAACGTGTTCCTCCTCCCAGATCTTTCTTTTTCGCCGTCTTCATCGCCTTTTATAATCCTATCCGCTTGCGAATAGTGAAGCACACATCAAGGGGTGGAATGACAAATCCCCTCGATTGTTATCGTTTGTTTGGCAAGTCAAGGCATTTACGAAGAGTTTACGTCGAAATTTTAATCTAGCTCTGATATTCATATTGATCATCACAACCGGAGGAGCTTCGGGACATTTCAGTATATAAAAAGAAAATTATAATTAATTTTCCAATCGTATGGTATCCTTCACCTTTTACGTATCCTATCCCTTCATCCCTTATTACCCCTATCAATTTCCATGTACATCTCCTAAAGCACTAAAAGAAGAGACCTCACAGAGCCTCCTTTTAATGGGAAATATTCACTAATTGGCTTGATATGATTACCGTTCACCATTAATTCGTTCCGACTCAAGAAGGTGGTATTAAAAAAAATGTTCTAGATGCTCATGTATACTTTCAAAAAAAACCTTACTGACGCACCTTTCAAGAACCGAAAAACTTACACTTGATACAATGACTTTGCTGATACCTTATTCTACTCGTTATCGAATCCGTGATCGTTCAAGTATATAGAACTAATTAATTGAATTTTCTGCCAAATTCACGAATCAGAAAGGGCCAGAGGGCGACATGAATCTCACTTCAATAAATTTAAACTCACACATGCGTCGAGAATTTTTTTTAAAATATGGCCGTGTCACTTTAAAATTTTACATAAGCACCACGGTATATGAATAATTTATAGATCGATCCTATTTCCATCTTCAACGAGAACAAAGCTTCCTCGGTGAGAGCAGAAGATTAATGATTGTTCGTGAATTTTTCAATTAGACTTAGAAAGCAGACGTGTAAAGAACTGATCAAGGAAGGTCCTAAGCCTTCAACTCACCCCTGTTGCTTGTGCCTCGAGTGAGGCATCGAGTCTCAACCACGAAAGGGATCCTAAATTTGAATTCGAATTACAACATGGTATCATCCCGAATTCTTCGCCCAACGTATTACAAGTTGTTCTCTTTCTCGTGTGTTCGTATTTCACGGGTATCACCGCGGACACCGATGCATCCACGAACACATGCCTGAAAGATTACGTGTAACCGCACTCTCGCCGCATATACACCTCATCCCTCCGCAATTTCATCTTCCTTTTCGCATCGCTTTATGCTATATCGGTCTCACGAGGCAATTCTCCAATTTGTGGTACGCGTACGACACGATCCACTTTGCTACATCCGCGAACACACTGACCTCATCTCTCGCCTTCTTCTGCCTTTCCCAAATAATTACGGAGGAAACTGAGAATTCAGCGTGCGGAGAAAATTATTATATCTGAATAACCAGTGAAATGTATAAGTACCAGACGCAACGTCGTGTAAATGTGATCTGCGGAATTTATACCCACGGAGAGCCGGTTACGGAGTGCTAGGTTAGGGTATAGAGAAAATTCGCTTAGAAATGGTCCGAATTTTCTATCGGGCTCAATGTTGATAATTTACTAAAAAGTTTTTATTAACGATCATTTTTTTATACGATCAATATATTTCGAGTTGCCTTTGATTTCAGCTCGAAGAATTTCGATTGTCAAATTTGTCACTTCGACGGCTAATATTATGTAGCATCGTGCTAAAAAAAATGACTCTGCCTCTGAGAAACTCATACTAATAACACTTCACCAAATTCGGACTGATTCTGAGAGGGTAAGAATTTTTCCAAGACGAGATCTCGTGGAATACGTCGTATTATACACCGCCCCATTCACTGAGATATTCTGAACACAAATAACCACTCTAGGTGGATTAGCATATTATATTAAAACCTGAGCGCGATGATAACATCTCAAGAGCACCCAAAGGCTCTGGTATAATGATAGAGACAAAAAAAAACAATTTTTAACTTTCAAAGTACCCATTATACGAACAGAAACAGTTTATTTGGGTCATTTGTTCGGCAACGTATCGTTTCATTGTAACGGCAAGCGGACGGACCAGCGGAATTCTCATTATTTCTAGTAACCACGGCCTCATAACTAATCACCCTACCCCGAAACAGCTACGTATCATAATACACGTGCATACATATATAGGACGAGACAATGAGGGAGAAGGTGTGAATGGGCCATTGTGCTTGAAATTTTACCTCTCGAGTCCTAACCAAACGCTCATCTTATGACTGAACTGGTTCCACATTCATTGTTGTGAATGCGAGAAAACGCCATTTCCGGGTTAAAATGATGATAATAAATAATAAAAAAAAAAATCCTGTCACGTGCCGTGTTTCCGAGTAACCATTTTGGCGGCTTGGCAGCACGGGGCGATGACCGTTGGGGGTTAGCCGAAGCTGTCTCTAAAAATGCTTATATCCTATAATTGCAATATTTCCACATAGCACAGTTGGAATTCCGGTGCAACGTCCTGAGAGCGCGAGTCGATGCTCGCGCGTGCAGGATTGTTGAATTGACAAAATTTGCCCCCGCTCTTTCACCTGGCGATCGAGAGAACGCCAGTTGAGCGAGCTGGGACAAATTAGTCTCCGGATGTACACGATAGCGTAAAGCTTGATTCCGGAGTAACTCCACAAATCGCTTCACATAGCGGCAATAATTCTCATGGTGTAGTTCCGCGATTCACACATAAAGTCGCCGTTTGTAAGTCGACAAGAATCGTATCGAAGCCTACGAGTTGCGCGCGTCGTGTTTATAAGTCGATTTGTGCTAGGTTTAAGGAATTACAATCAACCTCCGCCACGAACATTCTGTCGTGTAAATTTAAGTGTTCAATGTACGAGTGAGTCCAAGAGCTGCCAAGCAATCGAGGACAGAGTGTAAGGTGTGTAACGTGAGCGCAAGGAACTGCCGTGGTTGCCGCGTATGCCAACGACCGGGCCTGCACAGATAGGAGAGAGCGAGCATCGGTATACCACGGGAGAGCGAGCGAGTGAGGTAGCGTAAAGGTCGGCAGCCTATATTGTCAGCTGTGCCGATAACTGAGTGAGTAGCGTGTGTGTTTGTATGTATGCGAGTTTGAGTATGTATGAGAGTTTGTTGTCTTGCGATTCAGCTATTCGTTCGAGTCCTTTTAAATTATGAACTATTAACTTGTATTCTTGGAACCTTATATTTGGGACTTTTCTAAATTCTGTTAATTAAATAAATATTGGACTCTTGATGGGAAAGAAGTTACTTACAATTAATTTATCCTGACCATAATTTCCTCTTCCAACTATCTAAAGGAACGGGCCCGTATGGGACGTTGTCGGAAAACTTATCCTAAACAAAATTAAATATAAACCCTTGTGTTTCGCACAAGGGATTTACTTTGTTAGTCGTGCAATAACGCCCTGCACGTCACAATCCCTCGAAACGAACTCTCGACAGCCCTTCAGTAGCCCTTGGAGTTCTGAAACATTCCCTCTTTTATACTATGCTAGCAGAAAATAAGAGCCAATAAAGCAGAAACAAGGAGACGAGAAGCCAACGAGAGAAGCGTGTAACGGATAGATATAACTGCTTGTCGATGCCGATCGTGTGCGGCATCAGTTGCAACTATGTAGGTATAAAATCGAAAAGCCAGTCTCGCTCAACGTTCGTTCGTCCATTCTCGTTGGGCACCTACGGCTCATGATTGACAGGTTGAAACGGTAGTTTGATTCCCGGTCATCATTTACATAGGCCCGACGCCGCGCAGTGCAGTCTCCACCCCTATCATCCCGGACATACAGACGAGAACAAGATGAGTGACCCCGAGACGTGAGCTCAACGCAGCCAGATTGACTTAGACCGTAGGATGGAGAGCGATAAAGATGATCTTCGTTATCAACGGATGGAGGGATTTTATGGAAAACTATGCTGGTTGCGATCAACCCAAGCGAAAGGATACATATAGATATCTAAAACCAATGGACTGTTGGAGTCCAGTGCATGTCCAGTCCACTTATATCAAAAAAGCGGTTAGCCTGATGACACCAAGATACTGAAACCACCACTAGAGCAAATCCACGCTGATTCGCAGTTAGACCCTGCCTCAAATATATCTGCAGCAGACATTCAATCTATATGGAATACTGAGTCGTGATTATCCAGTTGCGGTTTCCTAGTAAACACAATTTTATTCCAATGTCCCAATGAGTTTCTTACTCGGATTAGGACGGGGTTGCAAAAACATAATGATGACGGCTAGGTTATTCAGGAGCAGATTTAGTTATTCGTCTAAGCAGGTGCCATTGTGAATCATTGTAATCGCGTCTCGAAACATGCAGTTGCACATGCTTGAGTGAGAAAATCGAAAATCTGTTGCATACTTCTGACGGCCATTAATTACGCCAAAAGCGCAACTCGTAATAAATTCGCATCTTAAAAGCTCACAGCCATGCTCTGACATTAGATCGCTTAGCAAGAAGTATTTTTTTCCGAAGACTGTTGATTCCCTGAAATAATATCAGGTCTGTTGAAACGACGGCCTGTATCGGTACGGTTTCTCGCACTTTCCCCGTACCCTCGTGCAACTTCGATACAGTAGCGGGGTGCAATACGGTTGCGGACCCATATCGAAGAGGAAGCAGAAGAAGTAGAAGAAAAAAAAGTGAAGTGTAGTAGAAAGAGAATGGTCGAAAAGAAAACCGCGTTGGAATATCGCACGTAAAAGTCATTGATAGCGCAAGTACTACCTTGGTGACCCAACACGTGCGTTACTATTGGATGTTTTTCACCTCAATTGAACCCTTTATAAATCAGCCAAGTACGTTGACCAGAATTTAATTGTAGTTGCAATTGTTTTATACATAGACCATCATATAGTAACCCTGAGCAACGTAACTAAGGACCGACGCCAGTGAAAGTGTAGGAAGTTTGAACTTGCACAAGGATAAGGGATTCTACATTGACCGGTTAACTTACCTGCACCAGAGTCTCTACCTTCATAGCCATCATCGGCATGCACCAAGCAATGCTAAATATTCACGATATATTCAATTACACGATGGTTCTGTGCTTTTCAGCGAGTTCCGCGTGTATATACTTCTCTGACGTGCAGAAGCTGAGGACCGTAGAACGTGTGCTCTTCTTGGCCAGTTCATGACTACAACGCATAACGAGCTTGGAGGGTGCACGTATCGGCTTCCGAGAAGACGAAACGAGCATGAGACGAATAAGAATAAGAATAAGCGTGCACAAACAAAGACGAGTAAGAGTGTGTCGAGCGAAAGTCCCCAGCCCACGGACAAAGGGCTTATATCCTTGCTGGACATGGCAGTCTGGAAAGAGACAGACAGTATACGGCTAAGGGGCTAACGCATCCGGGTGAGTCTGGTCCATCATCATCGAGTCCCGAGAGGTCGCGTTTGACTCGTTTGAAACAGAGAGATAAGCGATTTCCTTTCGTCGTCACTACGTCGTGGATCTCGGGATCGGAGAGAGTCACGAAGGAGCGGCGGAGGCAGGCAAGGGAGAAGCAAAGAATCACGTGTGAGAACGAAAGAAGGAAGAAAAAATTCGCAACGCCTCCGCGGCACACCGTTTATAGTATCCCCTTTGCTGTATACAGCATCCATATTCCATGAAGGTATGAGCCGATGATTTGCGGGAACGGATGATCACGGACAGAGGTGTGAGGTAAAAATCGTCGTGTTTTACAACCAACTAAGCAGTGGGAGGGAGACCGCTAATAAAAAGGTGTTGATGGGTCTTGGGGTTGACTTCTCGGTAGAAAACGAACCACGGCGCACACAGGGCGCGTTGCATCTTCACGAACGTGTCGTATGTGTGTGCTCTAGGTAAGCGGACTGCAGAAAGAATAGAAGGAACAAGATGATAAAAAGAGAGTCTTCGAACAGACTGGGTAAACGCGATGAGATCGTGACACGACCGTGTATCGCAAACTCGAGGATGTAAGTGGTAAAAGCGGAAAGAAGCCGATGCGGAGTCAAACGATTCGTGAACGTGTCGACTCTGACTATCGTTGAAAGTAGAATAAGCATGATTTAAGTATACCGTTATTTATTTATAGCGCTCTCATACGACCGATGTATGGATACTTTTGAAACCCCGCAGGCGGATCCTGCAACGGATTTTCAATTTCGTTCGAATCTTGCTGCAATATTCTCGCCAATAAGCTAAAATGTATATATTGGAGGAGGAAAATGCCTGTGAGAATGTTCGTTTTACTTTACACCGGTTTCACTCTCACTGAGGAACTTCGAGCGCGGCCATGGACGCGTGAAATCGCTGGGTCGAAACATAGTCTCGTGATGCTGCAGGGTGAAAAGTCCGTCGAGGCACAGCGTACGACGAGACAAAAAACGATAAAACGAAAGGAGGCAGTTTACTTTTGTGACTTGGGGGAATAACTTTTGAACCACGACTCTGGGTTTTAACAGAAAACTTCGAGCTTGAAGTTTATTTGATCGGGTTATCACTGATATCGTACGTTTGTTCGCATTAATGGCCGAAAAATTATGCAATTCGGTAATCATTGCACCGAGAGTTGCTGTCAAAGCTCAAAGATAATCGGACATATACATTGTTTCGGTACGTCATGTACACTTTGATCAAGGTACAAAAAAGAAATCGAAGATTTCCTACACCTAGTAAGAAATAAAAGCTCGAGTGGAGGAAAATCCAAAAATTTCTGCTTCAAGAATAATTTCGAACTTTCAATGGATTCACACTCTGGCGTGAAAAAATTTTGTTCGAAAACGAGTGAAATTTGTGGGTCGCGCGACAGCTAAATTTTAAAAACCAAATGAAAACCGTTGCAAATTAGAAACTTGCACTTTCTTCCTTCATCACTTTATCTCGTTTGAAAAATATTTTTATGAGGAGCCATTATTACAAAAAACCTGTTGCACATAGAAATATCTTCATTGGGGGGATAAAATAGTAATGAAGAAGCAATATGCAAGTTTCTAGTTTGCTAGGTTTCTTTTTAAGTGTTGACCCCGCCTGCATAGGATTCGACAGACGTGCGTCCAACGTGACTTCTTTCAACGATAAATGTCAAGGATGGTTGGGGCTCAAAGCGCATCACAATGATTTAGGGAAGAGGATCCATGCGCAACTCATCAAAATACTTGAATACATACTGAAACGAAGGAATCTTATATAATATGCAACTGGTAAGGACCGCATCAGCCAACTGTACTCGTATCGCCATAGAGTTCGTCGGCTCATTATTTCACCACGGTCGGCGTATGACGGACGTGTGCCGAGGATCCTATAGGGGCTTCGGGCCGTAACGTCGAAGTATATACACGTCACCCAAGGGTCGACACGGAGCAGAGGTTCGCTTGTGCGGTACTCTGGACCCTCACATACTACCATCACCTCAGGACTATAACGTCGGTCCGTTGAGTGGATCAGTGCGCGGGATATATTTAGCGGATGCTGCCAGCAACTGCGAGTCTATCTCCCGACGATCTCGCTCAGCCGTCTTTCTTCCTTCTTGGCTGCAAGAGCCTTGCGGCTCTACGAAACTGAGCCGGGAGAAGACCGGGGAATCCTATCTTAGCTATGATTGCCCCGCAGTCAGAGTCAATCTTTGCAATTTATAATTTACGAACTATATTGGGCTAGGCTTGGATGCTCTTTCGCCGATTATAGTGGCAACGGAATAAAGGAAAAAAAGCCGTGGAATTTACAAGAAATAGTACAAAGTTGATTAAACGAGAAAACTCACCTCGCACCTCGAAGTGTCCAATATCTCAACCTCAGTCGTGACATTGTCAATTGTCACACTGTGCCTGTAGAGGAAATCTGAAATCAACGAAATTACAAGATAAATTGGCCGTCCATTGTATTCGATGAGTCGAATTTCTTGTCTATCTGAGATTTCAATTATTTTTCACATGAACCCTAATAAATACAGTGTAGATGCGATCCTGAAACAGGTATCTCGGATCTGTTACATCTGGCAAGATTTGAAAAAATATTGTCGCCTAACTTAAAATCGGCAAGTTGAAATTTGTGAATTGCTTCCTCGACGTTTCACCCAACGGCCCTTCGAGGTGAATCGACACTTTTCTTAATTTTGGCTCTTTCACAGAGGAAGCTCTTAGTCTCGCTCTTATTGTTAGTATACACCGTGGATAGCCGAGGAAGTATTTTCCAAGTTTCAACTTGCAGCTTTTTTCACTTTTTTTTTTCAATAAATGCAAAATTTCATTAAATCTGCGAATCGCTTTATTAATTTTCGTAAAATTCAATTTCAATTTTTTAATTATAATCCATGACGAAAAAAAAGACCGATATCTAGCGATTTAAGGGAATTGGCGAAGTTTTCTGAAAAATTCAATAAATTATACAAAATGAGGAATTATGCTCGTAATTATTATTCGAGCTGCATCTGCGTTGATTGTTCTTTCAAACCTTGTAGAAATAACGTTTACAAGGGCCTGAAGGAACAAATGTTTACTGATTTTTTACAAAGAATTATAACTGCACTTTTGACACGTTTAGTATCACGTGAAGACATTGAAAATACGGAAAATTGCATAACCTTGATATCATCCGAAATAAAAAAAAATATGTAATCGCAAAAAAGTTACTTTGTACGCCTATTAATATTTCGCGTAACCTAAATGTTAAATCGTTTTTGGGGATGGGGAATATTTCAATGAAAAAAAAAAACAGCTTTAATGGTCGTATGTTTTTGTTGGAGTGCGTCAATACGATGGGATTTCATGAAAGCCAATGCAGCTTCTCATCGTTCAAGCTGACGTAACGCAGCAGGAAATTTACCTCTCTGTTGTGCTTCTCGCAGCGTGAAATAAACTTTTTACAGAGTCCAATAAGTCGACAGGACTTTATTTTTAGTGTTTTCCATTATTCACATTCTTGACCGAATTCTTTTTTGTCGTCGTCCTAACTTAGTTCCGGTTGCTCTTATGAGAACGGGCGCCTCAAAAATGTGGGTCACCATCTCTATAGCATCCACCGTCACGTTACATTGCTTCGAGATGACTTCCTTCTCTCTCTCTCTCTCTCTCTCTCTCTCTCTCTCTCTCTCTCTCTCTCTCTCTCTCTCTCTCTTTATTCGATAAAACTCGCCTCGTGTCTCACCGTCGGTGGCACTTTTGTTTCTTTTTATAATGGAATTTATTTTTACTTCATTCTTTATTTCATTTGACACCAACGACCCCGGAATTTCGAACAAAAAAATTCTTCACCCGCTGAGAGGGCCGGGTATTTTAACTCGTAAAAAAATGCGAAGTAGTACGAAGCTGGAACATGTGGGGAGCGGGGGCAGTATATGGAATCTTGTGCAACGTGTGAATTATCATATCTCGAGACACTCCAAAGCCTCAAGCCTTGCGATTCCCTCGGGCAAAATCCACGGCCTCATACAGAGCATTTATGATTGCACGATTCAAACGTTGCAAATTGTGGAGGATTCGAAGATTCTTCGACACGTATTTGGGCGAATGATTGTACGTATGATATGAGAAAATTGAAGTACATTAACGAACGTGGGTAAAGTAAAGAGATTCATCCTACTTTCGGGCAAGAAAATTATAGTTCATGCTGAGATTCATCAACGCTTATGTGTTTGTTGGAAAAACATGTAATTAAACTCGTTCTTCGTTGATTACAGTACTGATTAACGGGGAATAATTGGATTTTCGTATTTTTTACGACTCCACACAGTTTCTTCATATAAAATGATCCTTGGCAATAGGCTATTAAGTACGTGATGCTATCTGGTGGAATAGAATTTCGTTTCATCATAGACGAACCATTGTTTCCTTGTAAAAACTGTTTTTTTTTTTCGCTTTTTTAACATCGGTGTGTTCGAAATATTCCATAACTCCGCAAAGTCACATTGTGTGCGTGTGTGTGCGCACACGTTCAAGGTTATAGAATTTTTTATTTTTCGAAAAATCGGTATAAGTGTTTGTTAAGGCTCTAGCATACGGGTACTACCCGATCTATTGAGTACAAACTCGTTGCATAAATGTGGGACTGTGAGGGGATATTATCAGGAATGTTTCGTATTAAGATTGGAGCAAATTAATCATCGAAGATTTTGCAATTTCAAATATTTTAAAAAACCAGTATAGGTGCACGATTATGAAAGAGAAGCGAAGGGTGTACCACGTGACATATGCGTGCGAGAGATATAGCTGGATTTGTTGAACGAATCGTTCTCAAAGATGGTTAATATTTAAGTCAAAAAGTATGTCAAAATAGGTAGACAGCGCATATACTTAAAAATTATGAGAATTACTTTTGCCCAAAATCACTTAACCATCGCTGAGAATGATTTGTCCGAAAAATTCTGAAGTTATCTTGACCTTTCGTCTCGCCTCAAGGCTCAAGAATGACTTGATCCATGCATTATGCTGCGACTTCGAAGACATTCAAGCAGAAATTCAAATTGTATGGAATTTTTTATTTCTTCAAAATTTTAAAATTTAGGCCAAATTTTTTTTTGTAAGTAAAAAGGATTATCCCAGAGTTGTTAATATTCGATTTGTTAAAAATCAATTGGAAGGTTGGAATTTTACGAAATTAAACATTTTTCGTAATTGATAAGTATGATTTTTCATATCAACTTACTCAACCATTACTTGAACTTCTTTGTATGTTTATGAATTACATTATAATTCGATCGATCGCACCCTTCAACAAAAAGTAACCTCGTCAAACACAATGATATTGATGAATCAAAGGTAGTATGAATTGCTCATTTTCATTATCCTACCACTGGACCCGTTGAACGAGAAAAACGATTCGTGTATTAAAAAAAATTGATTCTCTGAAGCAAACGTAAATTGCATAGTGAACCCGAAATTTCCTGAAGTAAGCGCTTGAAAAGAGGTAAAAACTTGAAACAGAACATTTTCCTTATGGCAATGCGTATATAGTTCCGTGATCAGTAACCTCAAGAGAATAACGATCAGAGGCCTCAAGCAACTTTTGAGAGAAAGCTGACATAAATTTGCTTAAAATGAACATCTTCTCAAAACGAAATCGTCACGCGAAGCTCTCCGTTCAGAGGTAGCGTCTCGCAATATCACTAAGCACAGCAGGGAAGCGGTTGTTCCGTTTCTGATCTGAGCAAAATTTCACTACAAGCGCGAACGTTATGGCCGCCGATCCGCTGTATTGAATACGAATCGGTGCCTGTTAGTGAGAAAAGTCATGAGAGTAATCTTGTAGCTTATGGAAACTCACTTTTAGCCTATATCGGACTGTGCTTGGGTCGAACTGTGAATGTTCCAATTTTTTCATCGGAGCCCACCGACTGTTCGATATATATATATATTATATTTCATAGTGGAAAAGTTTGACGCATTAAACTCACAAACTAGACGAGCAGATACCCAACTATTCCAGTGTCTAGAAATCGAACAGGCGACTAAGAGGGTTCTACTGGCTAGAACGGTACTTTTCATTGTACTAATAATATGACGTTGTAGTTAATTAATTATTTGATAAAACCCGGGAACCTTAAAATTTTTTAAAATAATTCTGAGGCCGAAGTTTATTGTTCTTTAACCTGTCCTACGTCAATGATACCGAGGAGCCAGTAGTGAATTTTTAAACATTCTTTCGATCCCCATCCCCCCGTGGCTACAGTCATCTCTTAGCCCGCAAGATTTGAATTCAGTCATGGGGAAACTGCAAGAAATCCGGCACATATCGCACGGGAGGGCCTTGCGATAATTCCTCAGTATTGCTATAGGAGTAAGGCCGAGGATATCGGTATATAGAGGACGTGGCATATTCATTGCCCGGGACGCCAATGCAATATAACGCGAGAACCCGCAAGAGCTGTCCCAAGCTGCAGTGTGAGAGCGGGACTGTCCCTACGGACTAGGGCTTCGAAAATAGGCAACCTCGCGGAGTATCTGGTGGCACCCAACACGAAGTATCTATAGTTCCCCAACGTGGAACTTTGTGGGGATGGATCGTGTACTTCTTTAGCTACTTGAGGGACCAAAATGGAACCAGTGAAAGTCAGGGGTCCTGCAACAGAGACCTCGGTCACCCAGACAAGAAACCAGCCGTGAAAAGGGAGCACCTCCTGAAACACAATTTTGTAATATCACGTCGAATTTCTGAGTTCTCCATAACACAAGACTGTGTCTTAGATGCTTTACACTATTTTTTCAAATCCGGAAGCATCATAGAGTGCTGAATGAAATTTGGCGAGCTTCAAAGCTTTCAAAACTGCCGTAAGTGCTTAGGTTTTTCTCTCGACCGTCTCAAGAACTGGGTGCCTGGAGTCTTCCCATCATACAGTTTGCAGATAGAACGTGAAAGTACATTAAGCTGAGAAGTTCGCAGTACCCATATGCATAGAGTTAACTCGTACAATCACCACGGACGTTTCTAACACTTATGGGTTGACGAATACCTCTATATACTTCGTTTAAATTCGTTTCGCTATCGTTTCGAGCAGCACAATGATAGTGTGAAAGTATACTAAGAGTGTCGGGTCCACACCACGACGGAACAATAATAATTTCGATCGTACTCGCCATAGCTGTAAAAGCGGACGGATGACGTGGTTGTTTCCTACGGGGTCTGAGTCTCAGCTGTATTATACTTTTTTTTTTCTCCGCTGCACCGCTCTGTCATTACCGGTATACGGATATCGTCTATGAACCGAACATTCGCGGACAAAATATAGTCCCCGACGAGACTTTCGAGTCTGGATTTCCGCACATGCCCGTCTAGCCCCGTAAATTCATCAGCGAACAAAACACATGATTCTCGCAATGATTTACAGATGTTTCTCTGTCGAACGCGTGAGAAGCACGATAATAAATTTTGCGCGAAATGCGAATCAACGAGAAATGAAAAAAGATGTATACCGATCATACTTTCTTACACTGTTCCGTTACAAGGACTGCTCAATGAGGTGCGTGAAAATTTTTGCTTTTTGTCTTTGACTCCGTGACAACGAATATTATCGTATGTGAAAGTATTGCCGGCGGAAACAAAATTCACCGTCTCCGCATACGTTACGAGTACGTGAAATATCAACGGACAGTAACTAAATTGTAATTATAACTTATAGTTCATGAATGTTTGAGATTGCGAAGCAAAGCAAATTCTGGACTTTCTCATCGTTCAATTACGCGATAAGTGCGAATTTGCATCACTTTGCAATCTTGAAGCTTCCACGATTAAGTGTATGTCTTTATCGTTCCAACTTGGGCATCATTAACCAAAAAAATTCATGTTTTAGGAGATCAGTGACCACGTCTTTAATTTTTATTTTTGAAAAATAATGTATACACAAAACTTGTAGAAAGGACTTCAAAGAATAAAACAGAATAAAGCCAAATCCGTCTATAACTTTTCAGGATATTGAATTTTAAAAGTAGAAAAAAAAATCGGCATCGAATTTTCATCACGCAGTAATGCAGTCCGAACGAAAAGCTTGAACAGAGGAGCAGGGATTGAAGAAACGATGAGACGAAAGAAAATAATTCATTGTATAAAAAATGTTCTTACAGCAGTAAAATGATGGAATACTGCACGCAATCAGAGATTCGCAACACTGGGATCCTCAAATTTTTATGTGTTCCATTGCGCCGGGGTGTACGCGATTTATGGCAGAGCTGGCTAGAAAACGCTAAGAATTGCCGGGAGAAACACGCGATTGCGTTAATCTTCATAGTGCACGCAGTCGACATAAACTGTAAACAGCCGGCAATTCCCTTGAGTACACTCTTAGGCTCTCCCAAGGGGAGACTCGGATGCTGTTTTGTTTTTCTTCTGGGTTTAAGATACCCGAGGATATCTCCTCGGACGCCAACTAAAACGCGTTTATGTCCCACGTACGAACGCTCCCCAAGATCCCGTGTCTGAGAATTTGACTCTTGAATGTTTTCTTGTTTCACGTTTATTAATGCGAAATAACTCGTTTCCCCCGGTGCATTATATTGCGTTAACCATGAAGGTCTCGAAGAAACTCGTAATGTCGAAGCGTGACAGGGAGATAGGGATTAACGAGAGATAGAAATATATTGCGTAGATCCTATGATATAGGTTTTATCGGAGGATCAATGTAAAACTATAGTACAAATATGAATGTAAAGATATAATACGCTTGACGTATGCGTTTAGTATAGTGGGCCATAATAAGGATAAGTAGCAATTCCGGAAGTGGAATAACAGGTGCACGGTATAGTTTTCTCCTATAACGTTTGAAGCGATAAACACAGCCGTAAAAGACTTATCGATCCTCGCTTGTAATGTAATGATCAAAGACTCGTTACTGGCGTCTCGTCGAAAATGAAAAAAGTCGGGAGAATGAGAATATGATTTTCGCGTAGTATTAGCTCTAACATACTCACACACACACACAGATGGGCGCATATATTACGGTTGCCAAAGTTCATAAGTGCCAATATCCCGTTTCGATGGCAGAATTTTTATATATAACATAGAAATGTAAGGATAGGCCGGTGCATGGACTTTGGTGATGAAGCGAGAGAAAGTCATCGAGAAGGGAGAAAAACCGATGACACAATATTTTTTTTTGCACAATCGCATCGTCCCGAATTTAGATATCAGTCACTCGGGGAGCATCGGCAATCAGAGCATTACATAAATACATTCCTAAATGAAAAATACCTCTCTCACCCTCATGAGTATAAGCTCATATCAAGTACAAACTTGGAGAGAGATTCATTACCTGTGGTAGACAGAGACGGTAACCTTTAAAATTCCGCCACATTTTTACGTCCAGGATAATGAATGTTTGTGGATAATGGATGATGAGGAGACATGATACCACTTTTTTTTTTTTATAGTAACCGATTTTTTATCGAGCTGACTCCGGGGCTACAGCCTAGCCGAATGATTACTATCATTCAAAAAAACTAAGCGTACAACCTTACGAAAAGGAATTGATATAAAGGTTGCCTATGGACTCACGAATAACGTGGAAAATAATAATAATTTCAGTATATAGAAAACCGTATAAAGTATCCTTTTTAGGAAATTGGTAATAATCGAATCTGAAATTAGTGAACCAATCTCCATAACCAGCGAAGCCAGCCGGAGCAAATAGGCGATAGAATTAACGAGCTCAAGAAGCCTGAAAACAAGAGTCGGAATTGCGTTGATCTTTGACCCATCCCTTATAAGGTATTTTCTCAGCCATCTACTGCTACTACTACTAGTACTACTACACACACACATACACGCACACACATACGCACACACACTTTTAACGTTGTTCAAGTATTTCTCATTCTTTTCTCGCTGCGCGCCGAGTGTGCCCATAGAACATGTAATTTCATGTTATTTAATGAACGTATCCGGGTTGTATAACCATCGGGAGATGCAAAGAAAGAAGTCAATAAAAAAAAAAAAGGATTGGCAATTATGTACGTACAGAGAGTGCTGTCGAAGCTTTCGCATAGAGTCGTCAACTTCGACTGCCGCACTGTTTGCTGTTAATGTTAACTTTACTGCCCGGCACTTCGATCGCTCAGTGCTCTCGTCACTGGGTTATGGTGCTCTCATAAGAAACTACATCGACAGTTCCCTAGCGCACAGATGAGCCGATCCGGCACCTATATAGACACAAGCGTCAGCCAATCACAGTCCGTAAGTTGATGCCCAATCGACTCATGTGTGTGCCCGCAAACTCCTGACGCATTCTTGTGTGAGCACCATTACGGTGCAAGGCAATATGCGCACAGTCCAGCAAACAGATTGTACAGGTATTCTATATAACGATAGAGGGTCGCCTCCCGAGGCGATGAGCCCGAGGCTAATTTGCGCGTGGATATAAACAGTGGCTGAGAGTTACAAGCACGTATAGATAGGATTTGTTTCGTTGAGTTGAACCCTCTAGATGCTGAGGCTACGAAGAGTTGGAACGACGCGAAAATGTCCAATCGTTATCAACCTCGCTTCGTCTAAGTCACGATACGCTCAGGATGTAAGTTCCGAGAGACGCGAAACCAGGCACTGATTGTAAATCTCCAAAGTCAATTCTGGCAAACGATATTAAATATCTTGCGACCGAAATCTTCCGTTGTATAATCGGTTACGTTGGTTCTGTTATACCATGAAAATACAGAGGCTGCCTGGAGTCTCCCATTTCCGAGCTTCATTGTGCTCGTGATTACTCGTACATACAGTCATTAATAATGTTTATTTCACCGCTGGGGTGACTGAAAGACGGGAGGGAAAGGAAGAAGAGAGCAGTCGCAAATAACTCGCGGGCCTTTCTGCCCTAACCATCATCTTTCTTTTTTTGTTTATTTCTTTTCTTTCTCCTCCTCATAACCCGAGGCTCTGGTGTTGCTTCCATTGAATATAGTTATATACTGTTTGATTGCTTGCTTCCTAAGTCTTCCAATCAGATCGTTCGTTAACTGAGACATACTATATCATCACTGCATCGTTAATACGTGCACATTTTACGTTCAACAATTTCGTGGGCCTCTAATTTTTTACATCCACTTCGTTAGGTCGACTTCTTTCAATCTGTTTATTATTTTTATCGGTATTTCCATCGTATACCTTTTAAGGTCTTGATCCCCCTTGCTCTTTGTTTCAATTTCCATTCCATTCATGGAGACACCTCCGAGTATTGTTCATGGCTGCTCTTTCCGGATGCGCATTTACGTGATGCATGGCTAACTAAATAGTCACCCAACCCAGGTGCATGGCTAAGTAGTCACCCAACTTAGCTATGGTGCATGGCTAAGTAATCACCCAATCCAGTACTGACTGCGATCAAAACTTCTGCTTAACATATGAGATCGCCAAAGTGCTACACTGATCACGCCATTATACCGCTGTCAGTATATTTCGTATTTCAAAACCACATACAATCTACGATAACCCTGAAGTCGACAATCGACTGTAAGCAGTTTTGAAAGTAAATGCCGCTTAGCTATCGGACCGATGAAAGCTGCAAAATCTACGAGAACGCAACGACACCTCAAGCAACTACCGTTATAAACGCTGTGCTTGACCATGCGATTCTTGTGGCAAATTATCCGGAAAATGAATCCTGGCAAATTCGAATTCACTTGCTAAAAGTTCGACGATAGATTATGGACAGTTGTAATTATTTTTTAACATGCAATGATAGTCTCAAGTGCTGTCGACGCACTGTCTGCATATTGTACTACTTTACGATTCAACGAAATGAGTTTATTGTCTTTTGCTTCTGAAAGATGCTTTTGAAAGATGCCTTTATTTGAGAACACCATATACAGTCCGACCTCCAAATAAGAAACCAAAAGCCCCAAAGGGGAAGAGTTTTTCGTAGAATTCGGATACCCCCACCAGGCGCGCGCTGCACGCTCACTGCCTCTGTCTGTCTCTCTCACTCTTTCCCGCATGCGATCGAGCTTGGAGCTCGAGTCGTAGTGGGGGAAGTGCTTGAGCGAGAAACTGGGGAAGGTTTCTTATTGCCGGGTTTCTTATCTGGAGGTTGGGCTATATATGCCAGACCCAATGCAGAATTTGGTGATAATTTTTAAAGTGAAATTCATCTGTGCGGTAACAGGACTAATTTATAATAATGCAATACCATTGGGTATACATGTGACCGAGGTGGTGAGAGATGGAGGTTGAATGAAACAGTCCTGTCGCTCGCATGGGATAACATCACTACACAGGATAGTATAGTGGCCCTTCTCACTCTTTTTTTCTTTCGCATAACTTAACGATGCCTAAAAATAACGAGACCTGCTAAGTGGATAAGTCGTATCTCTCCTCTTGTCCCTTCCATCCTTCTTATTTTCCTTACAAGCTATGCGTGTATATATCCTCCACGCCGCCGCGCGCGAACTCGTTTTTCGGGAGTAACCGGACGCCTTTCTCGCTTCCTTCCTTCACAAGCTCTCGCCAACGTACAAGATTTTTTCGTACGCATAACATAGTATATAAATGGTGATATATATAAGCGCGAATGCTGGTATGAATTAATGAAAGGGAATCACGCGAGACGCATCATTCATCGTCGCCTCGCAATGGACCAGCGAGATATACTCGAGATACTCCGGACGGACTCCGGAGAGACCCGATACACTCTTGTGAATTTACCGAAGATTATGAGGGGATTATCATGAATTTACTTTACACTCGGGCAGAGAAAATAAATTACTTGGGAAGTATCGACAGCCTTTGAATTTATAGCGCCGGTTGAGTCAGAATTATTTATTGCCATTAAAGAACGAGAGTTCATGAAATATATTTACGGATTAAGACTATCAAACATCGTATAGTGACCCGGCGAAAATATGTGTGCAATTTTGTAGGCATTAGAAACATCCTTGGTAGTATACAGAAGGATTTTTTAATTTCCCCGAAGATTCTGCGTGGCTATTCCAAGCACATCAGGGCCTGAGATCGAACGGTTTTTTTTTTTCGAAAATAACTGAATGGTGTAAATGATGTATGCTGAATGATGCATTGACGACATGGACATGGCAAGAAAAGGGGAGCCAAACATTACGAAAAAAAACAATAAATGCATTACGCAGGGCATTTTGGCAAGACCCACCTTCGACCTGATTACATGGATAATCGATGTTGCCAATAAAATATTGCACATCTTATATAAGGGAACAATCTCGTCGGAACTCCATACACAATACCCAATGCTTTCTATTCGAGAATACTATAAAGTCTTGTCGAGGATACTTCCAAAATTTTTTACCACGCTTTTGAATTGCGGCAGAAACAGAAGATGTGCAAGGACAGACAAATGTTTAACCTTTCCATCCACTCAGTAGTTATTTTGTTTTCTCCCAGAGGAAACTTTGTGATGGTGATCTTTGCTTCAGTTCTTAATGCCAATATTTTCAAAATTTGCCGAAACGTCGAGAAATCATATTTAGAAATGATCTCCGGACGTGTGTGTGTGTGTGTAGTATACATATGTGTGCCTGATGTGTGTGCCGGCCCTGAAAAAGTCAAGTCGCTATGTTCTCGAGAACGACTTCACCGATATCGCTTTGCACACGCACGCCGAACATCAGACCTCCCTCGTTCGTTGCAATTTTCGTTAAAATTACTCGAAGAGTTCGGACTTTATGCGGTTTTAAAATTTTCGTAAATTTTGAAGTATTCGGCTGAATTTTTTCAACGATTGTGATTTTTTTTTTTAATCCTTATGACGGTTCTAATTTTCTTAAATTACAAGATACCGGGCTAATTTTAGTTTCATTAATAATGTATCATTAACGGAACGTTGTCATTAAATTTCGTGAGAATCAGTAAGGGTTCAGATTTTATGAAATTTTGAACTTTACAAAAAAAATTTTTTCCAGCTCTAATTTTCCTAAACTGTGAGATATCTAGCTGATGCATAAAATTGCATTCATCTTAGGAAATATTGAGCATCTAGAAAACTTTCAGTGGCTTGAATCTTAAAAAAATGAAACTACAAAAGACGGGACAAAGCTGCAAGTTTTACCTAGCAAAATGTTTTCTCTAAATTACGCACAATGCTTAATATTTCCTCTATAAGGAAGCGAAAATTGACACAAGAGATTTCCTCGTAGACAGAGAGAGAGAGAGGTAGAGAGAGAGAGAGAGAGAGAGAGAGCATTGAGGATTGTGTGAAATTTTGAGGAAGCAATTAGCAAGTTTCAACTTACAGCTTTTTCCTAACTGGGAAAGAAA
This sequence comes from Rhorus exstirpatorius, assembly GCA_963564615.1. Taxonomy (NCBI): domain Eukaryota; kingdom Metazoa; phylum Arthropoda; class Insecta; order Hymenoptera; family Ichneumonidae; genus Rhorus; species Rhorus exstirpatorius. The sequence goes on along the minus strand of OY751319.1, from coordinate 19,925,486 downwards.
CTGGCTCAAGGTTTTCGTAATTTCATCTCTCAAAGTAGAAGTCAAAATTGCTAAAATAATGCCATAATCACCACAACGGAACCCTCCTGTGACTCGAGGTGCATTGGATCCCATATTTGATGGTGTTTATCCTAATGCCTTTAAAAGCTCCGGTAATCTCCGAATGGAATCTCCCAGATCCCCTGACTTATAAGGCCGACAATCATGCCAAAATGGTGTTAGTGTAATTCCACTACGGTCGACGCAGGCTAGATTTTTCGATCTTCCAGATCAAAATCCTCCGTAATAAAAACTAACGAAATCGCAGCACCCAATTAACGCTTGAATCAAATAATAAGAACTTCATGATTGAGATAGGGGGCATCCAATCGGGAATCATGTGATCATTCTCTTCGGGGAATATGTACTCATTACAGTGGTTCCTACCAAAGAGAATCTTTCGGCTCGATTACGCCACGGGTGTTTACTTTTCCCATTGCTTCACTCCAACTTAAATGAATTAGGAAAAAAAAAAAATACTGTACGAGAACTGGACACTCCAATGCGAAATTTCTTCGCAATCTCTCGTCGCAAATCCTGGCAGATTTTCCCGAACATGATACTTCTACATGATACTTCTGTACAACATTGTGAAACATCGACAGTACAAGAGTCTTCCGTGTTCTCTCGTTCCTGTCGTCGCAAGCCATCGGCTTTCTAAATCATTGGCGGTGAATTATTCCGCTCAATCAGTCGTGTGGCCGTGGTAAGAAAAAGAAATTTGCATTGTTAATCGTGATCGGAGTAATGCGACTCTCGCTCGTTTGATTTCGTTCGATTAGACTATCCGTTGTGGGTCGACTCGATGAACCACGGTATGTTCCATCGCTATATATGTTCTCCATTATATCCCTGTTACTCCGTATAGCTTAGATGAAAAGTACTGATTCCACGGACTTCTATCTCGTCGTTTAGCCTGCGGTTTCAGTATACTCCGCTGTACTACCAGCAAGTAACATACCATACAATCCAGAGTCACACAGGGTTTGCCGAAGACCTATTGCTTGTTACAGAATGTTTCGTTGCGGATCAACGATCGTGTGTATGTTCGATTCTCGGTAATCACTCTCCCCCGTATCGTGTACGTAAAATAACACAATTTGCACAGGTAAATATGTAGATGCACACAAATACAACCACATACACACATACACAGAGATGTTCACAGAAATTCGTCACGTCTATATTTTCCCTTGGAAATGTTTAGCGACCGACCACGACGTATTCGCATGCATCTATATCTCTGTGGATAGAGACGAGAGGCCACGGGGATCCCTGCTCGCGCCGCTTTCCCGATCAAATCGATGCGGATCTATTTTACGAGCACGTCGATATATATATCCATGGCACATCTACTGTATGTCCATCACCATTACAATTTTTTTCGGGTTTGTAATCAAGTTCTTCTTACTCGTTTTCAAACCTACTGGGAAATCACATCTATGCCACGGAGAATTGACAGATGGATGAGGTGGAGAGGCTATAGAGAGTAATCGAGTAGGGAAATCATATCGCCGCGCGCTTCTCTCGTTATAAGCTGAATATTCCCCCCCCCCCTTTTTTTTTATATTTAACTCGACAGCACGACCAGAAGATGAACCGCTAATCATTCCTGAGCATTATAGTATGCATGTATATGTGTATCCGAGTCTCATCAAGTAGAAATCCAGAGCTTAGTCGAGATTACTAACGTATATGGGTTTTCCAAGCATCGAAAAGCCATTTTGTTTTCAATATACTCGAGAGAGTTCAACATCGAGTTGCACATAAATCAGAGAATACACTCTACACTAATGTTCATAAGTTCGTGAACGTGGATCAAAACTAACGGTTCATTAATATATATATATTTTTTTTTTACAAAATATTTAATCATCCGGCTTGATCGAAAATAACAATACCTAGCATAAAGTAACAAAAAGGAAGCTCAGACCTTTTATACAAGACATCGACTTCGGGTGATGGAAATAAATTTTTCCATGACATCAATAGAATTTGAGTTGACGTATGACATATCTTGAATGTCGCTGATTGCTCTCGGTGCACGCGTGTGCTATACAAGAACTCTGGTCATATTAGCTTCTTCGATATCTGGTATGCACAAGCGCGCTCACCTGAGTTGCAAGGAAAATTTCAACTACTTTTTACGAGGCTTTCCGATCAGACACTCTGTAACTCAATTGATCGAATCATTTTTGCAGCAACCCTGATAGAGACGTACATTCGGGCCTTATTGGAACCAGATAATTCCGACCAATAAATGTGCTCGTCGATAGCGATTGTTTTAAAAAAGAAATCGAAAGTTGACTCGATCCCATAAATGCTCTAATCTTTCGTAGCTCGTGAGCTGTATACCGTACCCATGCTGCCTATCGAATGCATATGTGCAATACGCATGGGAACACATGCTTTTACGTTAAAGAGGAAGATCATGCGGAGCCTCAAGAGCTTAAGCACCTTCTACAGAAGATATAGACAAGAGATGTGTATATATACTATATATATATATATATATATGTCCCGAGCGTGTAGCAATTATTAGCAAGCGCTGTATCCGGGAATGAGTTGTTGCAGAGAGAGATCTGCATTCTGGCGGCCTCCTCTTCCTCTTCTACCTGGGGCTCTATTTCATATCGAGTCTTTAAATCTCCGCCCCAGACTCCACGGTACATACATGCACATATATACTCTGATAGGTTTACGTATGTATAGTGACTCAACTGTATGAAACCCTCCGGTCATCTGCTCGCACTGGCTCGTGTGTTAGAAAGCGATCAGGCACACGCTTCAACCCCGTATATATATACGCTCTGATGAAAACGTTTTCGACTTCCGGTATATCCTCGTTTCAGCCGTATATAATACATCGGGTGTCAATTGAGAAATAACGAATCTCTAACAATTAATCATGTAGACATATATATATATATATATATTTGTCGATTCAACTGGAGAAATTATCCTCGTTGATCTTTCCTGGAAATTTAAGCGATTCTATACTTAGTACACTGATCGAGCCATCGAGCCCCTCGTTTCCTCCGATGGCAAGAGAAAAGGAGTCCTATTCCACATGTACAGTGAAGTGGTATAGCGATATCCTATCTATTTTACCCCCCCCCCCCCCCCAGCCTCGTAGTTCAAAGAGCCATTAGATGTCGAGGCGTGTTTGCACATAGGACATATTCTCACTGTTCGTATTACGTATATAAATGTTACATATATATATATAAGCACGACGACTACGACGAAGGTATCAACGACGGCCAAGGCCTTAAGTAAACTGGAACTGCATGTACGGGATTCAACACCGCGAGCCGACTAGATAATTTATAGTATATATATGGCAACCTGAAACGCCGGTCTTCCGAGAATTCGAGTTCCCTAACCCCCTATAGTGGACTCACGCACGCAGAATCATTCATCAATTTTTTTCGCTCTCGTTTCAACATTTTTTTTTTCCTTACTTTTTTATTTTTCATTTTCTTGAAAATCTCGAATATACGTTACCATTTCATAATTCATTAAGCACACGGGTTGGTTCAACGAAAAAAATATGAAAATTCATTCAAATATGGAACAATCTCATTGCAGCATATGGAAAAAATTTAAACAAAATTTTTTTCGCGGAGAAATTTAATTTTTTAAAAGATCAGATATTGCGACTCATGAAAACGAATAATAATTTTTCTGAATATTTAGTTACTAAATTTTTTTATTTATTATTGATAACTTTTGAATATTATTGTCGCTGAAACTCACAATTAGAGTTTAGAAATTTTGAAACTAAACCTTGCCTAGTGAGTCGAAGAATTAAAAAATCGGCTATACCATTTAGATATACTCATGGGAGGGTCGAAGACTCTTATTCCATCAATTTTGTCAATTAAACCATATTCTTAGCAATTCATTCAGTGCTTATGACCACAATCTTAACGTCGTAAATCCTAAGCACGGTCTCACGAGTACCATGTAGTAAGCCGGAGAAAGAGATGAGACGAACATGAAGCTCGAGGGAGATGCTGAATCGCGGAATACACGAATAAGAATGATGCGAGTATACCAGTAATGGCAGTCGGTAATAAAGCAATCAGGCAGTCTTGTCCTATCCTTGCCGTACTTGTATTACGATATATATATATGTATATAATATATACTATGTGTGTACAGTACCATTATCATGATATGAAATACCAAACGCCAAAAAATTATGTGTCGGGCCATTTCGTGTTAGACCAGCCACCCATAATTCAATTTAATTTCGCTAATGTGTAGATAGATTTACATGTGGAAATTTCTCTGTGTACTCCCGGATTGAGTCGTCTATCCACTAGCCTGTTTTGTCTGTCTAGACTTATTCGGAAAGTGCTAGACAACACTTAGCTGGGACAATTCTTTCGTGTCACATTTTGACACTAATTTGCTTGCACAGTAAAGCTACATCCTGGCCAACTACTAGCCAGAAATAATCGGAAGTGATAGCGCTACAATCGACGTTTTTTCGATTCAGCTCATCTTGAGACAAGGCTTTAACGGTCTGATATAAGTTTCTGGATGTATTATTCATCGTGTACAGCATAAAGAATATAGTAAGGTGTTACGGAGTTTGTGTATAGTGGACAAAATTATGGACGATGAAAAAAGAAAAGTTTCAAGCCGCCAAAGCGTTTGGAACGTATGTGCATATGTATTTGGTATGCTTGTGATTTGTTGCTGAATTGTACAAAAAATGTGTACATTCAATTCAAAGAAATAATCATTTTTATTTTCCGGCTATGGTATCATTGTATCCCAAACCAAACTTGGGAGGTACATACGATACGACATAACCTTCAAATTTTAAACCAAGGATGGCCACCAGCTGGACCGTTCCTGGCTAGGGTGGCTAGGTATAGAAATGCAATATATATTTTGGGAATTCTAAGGATATCTTCACGTGTTAAAGAAATCGACTCTATCAGAAAACACCTTTCGAACCTCGATCAGATTTTTTGTCTCTCTTTATTTTAGCACTTTGTGTGATACATATTATTCATAGAAACTTTAAATTGGTGTCGAATTATCCCTAAGTGCCGCGACATGGAATGCCCCCTATATGATCCTGTATGCATGAATATTCTGCGTTTCTGATGCGTCGCAGCTTGCGTCTCCGTGGGGCAAAAAACTAGACCGACAAGTCGGTCGTGTGCAGCGGCAGTCTATATATTTTACCTGTTACCCTCATGCTCGGGCGCACACATCGCACGAGAGAGACCCAGAGCGAAATAGCAGGAGATAACAGTCTCTCGTCTCGTATTTCGCGTCCGTTAAAATCGCGAGTCACGAGTGAGTGCGAGATAGAGGTCATAAACGCTGAAGAATTAACTTTTGCCAAATCTCCGAAGGCTACGAGCAAGAGAGCGAGAGAGTAACAACGAATTTTTACGATGCAATTTCCTCCGGGATGGGAATGACGATGGGTGAGTTCGGTACTTGGCAAAGCCACCCATGAATTCTTACCAAAAAAAAGGGGGGGGGGGGCACCAGGATCAAGACCCCCCTTGAAGACAGGGGAATTGGGGTCTTGAACATATCACATAAACGGAATTTAAAGAGCTCGAACGAGAGCGATGCAGTTATTACATGACCGGATGATTTATAGTCGTTGCAATTAACGAACGGCAAATAATCTATGGTTAATGTGATTTAATAGGGTCGATGGATTGCAAACGGCAAAACTTTTGGCACCGGGATCGAGCTTAATTCACGGTAAGGGGAGATTTTAAGCTGTGTGCAATCGACTTGAAGGGATTTATTAGAAGTTGCACTGTTAATTTAGTCGATTATTCGAATTATCCTCTGAACCTTTCATAAATCGTTTATTTTTCGATAATTATTTAACCAGTCCGCATTACTTTACCGCCCTTATTGAACTCTTGTATGATCATTGGCGACAAGGCTAAGAGACGATACCGAGTCCTTTTTGTCAAGATACTCATGAAATTCGCATAAATTTCAACAAAGTTTATCAGGATCGTCCCCGTACCACTATTCTAAACAAGAATATGAAGGTTTTATTAAATTCATTTTACCTAAATCTGAAAAAAAAAGTCCTAAAAAATTCCGTTAATTATCGATTCACAGAGAGGATGCGCGTGGACGTATCTACATGGGAAAGTGGTGACATTTTTTTATACGAAGAAAACGTGGGAAGTTGTTCAGCCTTGATCAGACGGTAAGTCAAACCTTATGACGCTCTGATCAGGCCCAGATTTGAATTTCTGTTCGGGATTATTGAGAAGAGAACACACCGCAATGCTCTATCAATAATCGGCAGGAAATTGCAAGCTTGAGGAGCGTGCTCAAATATACTATATCGAAGAGAAGGAGGTTAGTGTGGAAGGTGCGAAATTACGATGACAGATAGACGAGGCAAAAGTGGTGGACACAAGTTAAGAGCAATATCAGAAATTTGACAGTGTTGCTTTGTAAAAGACTGCAGGAAGTGGCTGATCCTGCGACTAATATTTGACTGGTTGAATCATGGAGACCCGAAGCCGAATAAAAATAGAGGAGACAATGTTCGTCTGTGGATTTCTTAGCTTCAATGAAAACTTCATAGGACGCAACGAAGCAGCAATGCATGGAAATGAAACCTAGAAAGAGGTGGACGAGAAAACTTTTTTTTCAACTTTCTTATGAAGGACTAAAATAGTGCGCGTTGGAACACTCAATGGAATGAATCAAAGAATTGAGGATTGCTAAGATGGAGGAGCAAAGAAAGACCCAGCGGACAAGGATGAAAAGGGCTGAGGAGAGTTCTGATAGGAGGAACGTGTCGAGTATCGAGAGATGATACGAAGAAGATATGTGCATCGTTTTTTTTTGTGTTCGTAATTACTGGCTGAGCATAGCAAGTATAAATAAATGAACCATAGCGGTATCCTATGAATAATAGACAATTTAAAATATCCATGTAATTTCATACGAAGAAGGAAAGGGTCTGTAAACGGTCAAAGAGATGATAAACGAAGAATAAATTGATCAAATGATTTTCATAAAACTTCGATGATCCTACGAAATAATATTGATAACCAAATTGTCTTCGACCATTTGCATTACGCTGCATGCACTCATTTGATGCCATCTTGAGTATGGCTATCTTGTGTTAATTTTTTTCTTGTCACCTCCTTCACAATACCGCAGATTCTTAATTATATATTTTCAATGAAATCTTCTATAAGGTAACGAGTACTAATCGTGAAACATTTACTCACCGCTTGTCGAACTGTATTCGCCGATGTATCGTCTCGTGAGATATCGCACGACCACGGCTGCAACAAAAAAAAAACATTGTAAGGACGAATTGAATATCAGTCATGTTAATTGGTCAGGATATGTCGGTTGGCGGTGAAATTCGAATTAAATTTCGATAAGCTGAAAGATTGATTCTCTTCGTGTGATATTTTAATGATCTCCCGTCCCCTCTTTTATGCAAAAATTGATGGCTACAATATCCGGATGACTTATCAGAAAAGATATTTAAAAAATGAATAATTTGACGGAACGATCAGCGACACGAAGCTTCGAAAAATCGTCGACCTCGATTTCGTGAATTTTTTTTCATTCTTTAATCGTCCTGTCAACGTGACCACTGCGATGCCTCGAGAGAGCTTACACGGCACAGCCCACATTCACTCTGAGGTAATCCATAAATGCACGCTACATGTGCAGGTGACACGACAATTAGCTATCCCGGAATAATTAAAGAGGACACTTGTTTTTCCTGTTTCGGGGCGGGTACTCTATCGTACAGCAGCCTGATTACCTATATGCGGTCCATTTTTTTTTAATTTTCTTTGTTAATTCGCGTGAATTGGCATACACTCGAACTGGATTTATCAGAAAATTAAGAGTTTTCTTCTAGTCCCAGGGAAAGTCCTATGGGAAATTCCCATCTTCACGGACACATCGCAAGATCAATAAATATTGAAGCATGTAAAATTTTCGGGGCAAGTGCATCAAGCTCGTGAATTATCCGATTCGAAATCGATTTTTTAGAAGTTTCGTGGCATCGGGCGTCATATTTAACAGGCGGTACCTCAAAAAATCATGAAAATCGTCTCCGAACGGAAAACTGGGCAAGAAAAGTCACACGCTTGGGCCTAAAAGTGGCGCCGGTGGAACATTTGCGAACTATCTGCACAGAAAATTATCCACGATGACATGGAAATTTTTGTATCGTTGGTTAGGATTTTCATCCGCTTGGATGCTAATGGACAGATTTTTCCGAATTATACATACACACTAATTATTACGCCCATTTCTATTTTAGACCTTTCCGATTTTAGTAAAAAATGTAAACATTTCTTCATTGAATTTTTACAATTTTTGGCCATTAGCATTCGGATAGAGGTCCGCAGAATGACACGTTAAAATTTCGAATCATTCAGTTTCATCGCATAGAAATGTTATTTCTAGCTATGAGTCGGTATAAGATAGCATCCATGCACATGCTCCTCACATGGAAAAATTGATGTAGACTAATGTTTTATTCCCGGTTTCGTCGATTCGTGCAACTTTCACGCGGTAATGCCCAATCTACAATTATAGAATGAGACATATTTGAGAATCGACATGAACGTATACGTATGATACGAAAAATCAATTTTGCGAGGAACCAACGGATTAGTCTAACACCCTGGCAAAAGTATTTCCGCGGCATCGAACTATAATTTTCGCCCCGAATTTTGTAAAAAAAAAAAAAAAATTTGAAAAAATGTTCTCCGTAGATCCACCTCTCTTGTCGGCAGTGTGCTAAATTGTTGGTTCGCTGTCTTGATCATCAACGGGGGAATCTTACGGGACGTTCCAATAGCCCATACTTTTGTTAGAAACCCAGCGGTCCCTGAGGGCTTTCCAGGCGGAGTTTCGAAAACTCGCGAATATATATTCGTGACTTTAACGAGAGAATCCGTGCACAATTCGTTGTTTAAAAACTCGCAGAAACCCGCTGAGAGAAGAGGGAGCCGGGTCTTTTAACCGCAACATCGCAAATGCTTCTCGAGGCCGATATTGTTCGCTAAAGCGAGAGCCTTTGCGAGACGATAAAACCTGCAATTTTGCCTCTCGCCTCCTCGGACTAGCGCTCTCGTACACTTATATATGCCGAGTTCCCTCGGGGCCAAGGATACATACGAGCTAGGGGATCATCGATGCGTACTCGACTAGCGTAAAGCTAGAGGATACTCTCATCGATCACTGGGTAATTATATACATAGCCGGTATGAAACGATCTAACACCTACGAAAGCCACTGCCAGTTGAAATTTGCCAGAGGCTTATTCGCTCTTGGCGTGAAGCTTACCTGCGCTATATTTTTGTAAATTCTGCAAACTTTTTGTGTATCAAAATGCATTCACCTATATAATTATATACTAGAGTTTCGCCCGAGTCACAAGCACCCTCGCTTCCCTGCACCCAAACAAACCCAAACTCTAACCTTTTCCAATTCGGAATCGCTTACATAGAGGAGTCAAAAATCCGAATCCAAAAAACCCAAACATTTTTAATTGGACACTTCTTGCACAGAGGTATCAAAGATCCCGACTTGAAGAAACTCAGTCGTCATTTTCGAATTGGATATCCCTTACACAAGCTTCCAATTCTTGTACACGACAGCGCGGTAGCGGCGAAGTGTTTATATAATATATATAGAGAGAGAAGGAATAGTATAGAAAGTGGGATGAGCGATACAACTCAACTGGCGTTCAAAAGAAAGAAAAATTAGAATTTCAAGAATTGCATAGTGAGTCATTTGCTTAGGCCAGCAGTTTTATCGCTTACACTATACACCCCAGTTTACAATAACCGCTAATTATATTGTAAACAATATATCATTTCGTTGATAATGCCTGATGCCTGCCTGCTCACAACGTTCAAGAATGCAACAGGCACATGACGAGTGACAAACGAGCTTATTTTAATAACAATAAAATCTATTACCCCCGATTATCCTTGCGTTGGCCATTCTGCACTTGTATCGCTGGCGCGAGAACACCATGCATGCAATTTTAGCGTAAGAAATTAATTGTAATGGCTGACTTGGGCTACCCGCGTCGGGGACGCAGCTTATATAGAGATCAGTCATACCCATTCACATGAGTACGGAATCAAAATCTAACCGTGCCATAGTTTATCGAGAGACACACGGTAGTGATTGGGCGCCAATTATTTAAAAATAATATTCAAGTTTAACATTTTCACGCGTGATTTCGAAAATTTTGCCGCACCCTTATAAGCTCCAATATGCACAGGAAAAAACCGTTAAATGTACACATACGATCGGTGCGACCGGTTCATGACAAGATTGGAATGGGCGAATACCTGAGATCATTGGGGGTTTCAGGCTCACTTAAAGATGCAATAATTTTAATCAAAATCATGATTAGCACGAAAAAAATTGATTCTTCAGAAATTCCGCAAAACTTTGGTCCACGTACAATCAAAGATCAGAGCTAACAATTTGAGCAGAGGGGTACAGTGATCGGGCTGTCGTCGATGATTGGCAGCCCTAAACAATGAGCACACTCCCTATCAGGGCTCCCAACTCGAAGAGGCTGCCAATGATTGGTAAGACCCCAAAATTACCGTACCGTTTATATCTATAAAGGCAAAACCAGTAAAAGTCCACAGAACGCACACTCTTTATTATACATAAAGGGCTTGTAATATACTTCGCAAGCTGGAACGAAGAAGACCAAAAAAATCAGACTAGTGAATCAAAAACATATTCCCGGAATAGGAATACTGAAAAAAATTATAAGAAATAGAATCAAGTTTCACTTTCAACCTCTTCGTATAGATTTCACAGAATCATCATGTGCCTCTCACGTCAACATTTCCAACACCTTCTTCGATGTTGCTTTTTCTTTCATGAGATCTAACTGCGTTGGCATCTCATTTCCCATTTCTCATGTACATATGCGAGCGTTTATCCCGAGATAGAGGTTATAACGCTGTATATGCATGGCTCGCGGTGAAGAGTGAACGTTCCACGACGGGAACCGAGTACCGGGAGAATCGACGAATCTGCCCTCGGGGCATAATCGTCGTCGCGAGAAAATGAAATCCAAGAAGCCACCGGGCTTCGTAGAATCTTGGTAGATGCGGTTACCTTCGGTTGGATGACTGACTCCGGTGCTGTACGAGAGCCCATAGCTCATACGCGGTGCATTTATATATGCATGTATACTATATATATGGTATATTACTGTACACGTCACTTTTACGTCCCCGGGCACGAAAATTTTGCGCTTTCAATTATCCACTTCGTATACGTGTCCCGCAATAGGTTGGCTCGTTTCGCCTGGCTTGGTATCTTATCCCCTATGGTGTAGTCTTTTACTCTTGGTTTGCAGGTTATAAGTGACGTGTAGAGGGCACCACCTGCGCCTCAACGTATATTACATACGCGTGTATGTATGTGCGTATATATATATGCATGTGTACTAAAAGGAGATCGGAACGCATACCAACGATGATCTCTCGCGGCAATGCAAATCTCTGGAGGGGCCACTCGGAGCATCAGCCACTGGGCAGAGACGGGAAAGGCAGGTATTCTGTCTTTTTTCTCCGTACCATAACGCAGGATATCCTGTGGATTCCTGTTTGTGTATTTCGCACGCGAGAGAAGTGAGATGGGTGCTAAACCACAAATCACTGAGCTAAACGAGAGTCGCGTGAGCGCTAGTGCATAAGTTTATGGTGTGGCACACACTTATATACCAGGTATCCGTATATATGAGAGCGGTGGTAGATCGCCAGCTCGGTGCATTGAAAGCGAGCCAGCATCACAGAACTCTCCTTGAATCATTTGAATATATATATATATATATATATATATATATACGCTATCCATGTAATTAATGCGAGAGCAGAATGGGGCGATAAGTTATTCATCAAAAGAGAAAAACTCTCATGTGGATGGCTTAGCTGAATTTCCGGTTGTACATTATCTATTTCGACAATTCGTAATGACTATGCACATGTGATGGATTTGATAGTAATTCTGGAATTTCGAAGTAAAATTCGTCCTTTGTCTCAAGAAGCACGAGGTCGAGGATCTTTCTAACTCTCAGGACATCTTCAGATCACGAGAAGTTGGAAATCAATCGATTTTAAAAGAAAAAGGGCAACCATTTTTTTTACCTGGTTTAAAACGGTATTCACACATTTTTTCAAAGTACTTCAGAGTTGCCGAAGTATTACAAAGGATCATGAAGGTTCGCACATTCGAGTAAATCCAAAATAACAAGGTTGAAAATGAGAAACTTGCATGCAAGTCTGAATAAGATCAAATGGGGAGGAAGCATAATGCAAACTTCTAATTTGCACGCTTCCTCTTTATTGAAATCTATGTAAATAATTCATCCGACAATGACATCCGGACCAATTACAACGTCAGAATATATATATGTATGTTATTACGGATTGCCAAGAAATCCCGCCACCACCAAATATAAGTGCTGATCAAGCGCAATGAACGACATACGGATCATTATGTTTTGGGACAAATATATATTAATGACACGAACTTTGCGTTCATCGTTGTTGCATTATCAAGCGATAACTAAATCATTCATCCGCGAATGGTCAAAACGAGCGTATAAGTCGTGATACTGATCATGAAGCCTAGAGTAAAGGAGACTGAACGCTTACTGAACACTTATTATGGCGGAAGAGTAAGAAACAAAACGTGGTACAAGAAAGTGGCGAAAACTTTTTAGTGCGAGATTACTCGGAATGAAGTCAGCATAGAGAAATGTTGCGAACTAGTGCGAATGAATGTATCATAAAAGAAATTATATTCCGAGCCTCGTTCTCGAGATTACGAAAGTAATCGAGTATATATACCATGCAGTTACCCTCGTAGTACGCTTAAAATGAATTAATTGTATATAATTTTTATTAAGTATCTCAGCCGCACTTTGATATATATATATATATAAACGACAAATTGTACATTTCTAAAATTTAAGTCCATGGAAATGGGGCTCTTCAATTGCGCGCCGATAGCCAACAATATTTCTTTCACTGCTCCCCCTGGTGGCAATGTTAGATACTTTCGTACCAAATATCATAATAATAATAAACATCAAATCCCAGTACGATCGAGGGGGGGAATTCCACGGACCATAATAATCATGAATGCGCCATAATCGTGAAATGTTCATCATACAATCACTATGTAAATTTTTAACGATAAGGGGCAATTATCACCAGTCGTTGTAGATTCGCAATCACTCGAGTCTCATAAGAAAAACCGTCGACGATGCAGTATCTCTATCGATTGTTTATCGCATATAGTACATATATACATGTATAAGGTATCGCCTTGTCGGAATTTCACGTCTCCACATTATATTACGTGTATCTCGGTGCATAAAATGGATAGGATATTCTAGTGGGATGCTCGCGAGGACCTCGAGGGCTCGGGGTTGCATATACTACAAGCTGGATTCACAAAGAACAGAGAGGACAAATTTATGAACCTTAGTGGTAACCGAGTATAGAAGAGAATATCGCAAGATGTTCCTGTTTTTCAGTCTAGATAAATATATCCGAAGGGGGCACATGAGAGACAAGATCGCAGTGTGCCTATGGTGACTCGCTTTGTGTATACGTCTTGTATCCAATAACTCGAAGCGGAGAGGGACACGCGAACCAAACAGTCAATTCCGAGCAAAGACAAAAAAGTGTGTATATACTCCAGGACTTTGAGAATATTTTTCTTTGTTTTCCTAACAAAAGGAAATAAAATATGCGGTTAGAGGAAAAGACGGTAACACCGGGGCCAATTAGTAATACCATTCGGTCTAATTTAAAAAAAAAACCTAGACTTGGTATAACGATATAAGTCTTATTGTAGTTAATTATTTTACATTATCGAAACATTTATTTATCGATCATAAATGTATATTTGTACTGTCATCATTGGACTAAACGGTTTGCATTTATGAACCATATCCACATATTTTTAGATTATCAAAAATTTTAAGTGCCTGATCATTGTACAACGTATATAAACGCCAGAATTTTTCAGTCGACATACCCAAGAGTTTTTATACCTTCAAATGATTCGTAGAATAAAATCAGACTTTAACTAGGACATTGTGGAAGTTGAGGCTAGGGTGACAGGTACACAACTATTTTCGAACATATCGTATCAATTTTTTTTCCCCAATACTGTCGTCTCAAAATTTTCCAATATGCAATCCCGAGAATCATCATAAAGCATGAGAAATAGTCTATACGGTAAGGAAACGTAGTTCATGACTTTCTCTCGATTCAGAACAAAAAAAAAAAAAAAAACGAGAATTCACAAATTTGCATATTCTCGTTAATTTTTCGTTCGAGACTCGCAACTAATAAGGAAACTGGCCAAACGTGAAACAGGGACGAAATTATAATTTTTGAGCTCGATTTTTAACGTTCCTCGCGCGCATCCAGCGATGGGCCAATGACTGTCCCATTTGATGTGCCCGCGGACACTAGAAAGAAATTGAAACGATGCCGCGGGCAGGCATATGGAGTGTCTTTCCGATCGGAAAGTTCGTGCCAGTGCGCTAGGACCACTGCAACGGAAAGAAATTGCGGTGAAGGACGGGTGGAAGGGAGAGGTAACATCAGGGGAAACTCGTTTCATGCGGCGCGGGATCTCAATAAGCTTCAATCGTACACCGGCGAGAGAGCCAAGTGCACGAGGCGAGAAATTTATGAACTGGCACGCGCTCGATCCTCTTGCGATGCTCGATGATCAGTGGGGTGGGGGGAGGGGGGAGGGGGGGGCAAAACGCGACACGATACAGGTACCGCACGTATGCGACCTGACTCGAATCACTGAGAGTCGCGCTCCTGGCCTCGTATCTGTATCTATACGAGCGGGAGAGCTAACGCTATTTTGCTCCTACACTCGATTAAAGATTGAAAAAAATAAAATAAAATAAAAAAACCAGCAGAGAAACCGAGTCAGAATCTTGCCGTAGTGAAATTCGTATCGTGGCACGTTATAAACGTTTAGCTTGGACGTTAGTCTTGTTGAATAGCCGGCGTAATATCTAATGCTGAATTCTCGAGGCTTTCGATATTTTGTTCCAAGCGTTTTTATTACAATTGTTGTGTTGCTGTGCGAATAGCGTTTGAATCGAAAAAAAAAAATGTAATATTCCATCGATATTTAAATCGTACGTTATTTTTTCGGGGAAGCTGCGAAGAAACCGGTGCCAATATAGACAGGCACATTTCTTCCTGTTTCTTTGATGTTCTTGTGAGAGCAAATATAGTTCAAATATTTATTGTTATTTTTTTCCAAAATTACGGAGTCCTTCGCCTTGCCCTTTCAATTTTCCACACCGCATTTCATTACTTGAGATCCCCTCCCTTTGAGAGAGCGTTGTTCACTGTCACTCTTTCCTTACGCACTATATACCGTATTGCATTTTTATTCACGAGGGCACGGGGAAACTGCGAAAGACCTGAACAGGCTGTCACGTCACACATTATAGCTCTACAACACTGAAAGGTTGAGTGCTAAAAGTTAATTTACCAGTCGGCAAAAATACGAATATGGCGTATATTTAGGGGGTTGTGCAAGCTTTTTAAATTTTCTCAACCATTTCTCTATATGAGGAATAATCAACGGAGGTATCGCCAATGCATCAAGTAGCTCCATAGTGTTCATTAGATATGCACACTAAAAGAAATTTGGATAGTCATCGGAGTTAAAAGAACACAAACATGAAAATATCGTACAGGCAAATATTTATTTAGTAATACCAACAATTTTATTGTTACCGGAACTCAATGAATAATTGGTTATGGTGACCTTTTTTTATGTAGACCATTTTGCCTCTGGCAATTTTAGTAGCCATAATAAAACATTAAACGCTTTATTGTTACGATAATTGCGGTTTCTGATTGAGTGTTAGTTGTGACAACGACCGCTATATTGCGCATCCGCTCAACATCCGTCCTCGAAAGCGAAGTCGGGCCTGGTTAGCGGATAAATAACCAAGCGAGTGAACTCAGAATCCGTTACTCTAGCTTCGGTCAAAAATAAAATTTTAACATAACCACGAATCTTTGAGGACTATTTTTGAAAATATACAATAAAAAAAAACGCAACCCGCATACGAGATCTGAATTGTCTCTTTGACAATTCCAACTATGCATATAGTTATATCTTTTGTTTTCATGAGGACATAAAGCAACACATTAGACAATACGATGTAATATTGTTGAGGATGAGGGGACCACAATTGCGTTGTCATTCAAACGAAGAACTCGATTTTATAGATACAATTTTTTTAATATTGACTCAATTGAAAATATATCGTTACCATGACCATAAGAATTTTTAACACTGACCGATTGGTTATAGTCAAGCATAAATAGTTGAACGAACAAATAACGAAATTGCTAAAATTTTGCAATTAGCAATTGCTAGAACATTTTGTTCTAGCAATTCAAAAAATTAAGTTGCCGTCATATGTTTGATTATAAATTTACGGTGCCTGCTATCATTTTTGTCTCTCAGTACACCGTTATAATATAAACGAAAAATATATCGATAATAGAGAGCTTGACATGTGTTTTTTTTTTCCAAAAAATTATTCGAATAAAGTGGCACGATTTTTGTTTGCGTCAGGCATAACGGAACTGCAGTTCTAGAGCTAAAAATAAATAAACAAATACGAATATTCGATGATTCACGGTAGAGGATGAGTCTGAAATTTGGCAAAATTTTTGCGCACTCGGCCCGATTTTTCGAAATTTTTCTCACATAGATATATTAAATTCCTGACTGTCGTAGGATTCCTCGTACATTCGACTCTATATAGTTGGTACATTCAACGAGCCATCAGCGAGAACATGTGAAATGATATCATTTTTCAGGAATTCATACGTTGGATATGTATATTTACGGAGCTGCGAGAAATTTCGAAGAGCGTGAATAATTTGAGCGTCGACACTCGACTAAGCGTTATCTATACCGGGAGCGATTAATTATTATTTGATCGTCGCCGAGTAATACGGGAAAAAAAAAAAATTAATTCATCGATGCTGATAAATCGAGAGAAATCGAGCGCGTTATATCGCTCCGTGTGTTATTGCATATATATCGAAACGGGAAATTCATCCTCCGTCCGAATGTACAAGCGTATGTGGCATGCGCGTAAAAATACGACGCTTTAAGGCGCGCAATTAAATTCTCGAGCGCAATGCCCGACGAAAGATCCTGTCGCGAAAAAAAAAAAAAAAAAATTAGCCTATCCTCCGCGAACCGTTCCGTAATTTATTAAATTTTTTCACGGTCGAATTAATACGGTGGATTAATCATTTCCATGGTAATAAAAGATATAATATATTTAAAAAATTAAATAAAAGAATAAAGATATACAGTCCACCGTACATCCTTGCGTCTCATACGTGGTCATGACCGCACCGGTGAGTGTCGACAAAATTTATTAATTCACCGGCAACCCAACCTCTCTGCACTATTGAAATATTCAACCTGTGATTCGTGATAATGTTTTTTTTTTTTTTTTTTTTTTTCAATTTTTTTACGTTATTTCGCGGTTTTGCTGTGGCTTCGTCGCAGTTCGACGATCGAAATTTCTTATGTATGTACAATTCGATTATCATCGTTTTGTAATTTGTGAAGACCGCGATTACATTGCCAATGTGATCTGGCTGAATTTTGAGTTAGTGTTTAGGTCTAAACACACGAGTTATATGGATATATATATGCATCTATGGCATACGAGATCAGGTCAAAAATCCCAGTTTTCTTGGCCCATGGCGGGATCTCAAACATTTGTCTGATAACAGAGAGTGATAACGATAGGGTGAGATTGAAGAAAACTTCATGGCAAGGACCAAATTTCACGACTGCCCAATGCATGATTAATGCACTCTTTATAGGATCACATTATATTTTTAAAAAATGTAAAGTCACGTTCTGTTACCGCGTTTGCGACGTTACGATTGGCTTACGCGTTCGGAGGTTTTTTACCACGAAAATCAAGACAGGATAAACTATTATACTAATGAAATCTTTTTGGTTTTGCTTTTTTGATGCTATCGAATCCAAACTTTTTACATAAATAGAGTGTAGGACAAGAATAATTAGAATATAATTTGTCAAGAATTCCTTAAGGGTCTCAGATTTGAGATAATTTCGAAATTTTCTAAAAATTTGTAGGTGCGCTCTAACTTTCGCAAATTTGACGCTATCAAGCCCAAACTTTTTACAAAAATAGTCTGGGGGAGGGGGGGGGGGGGCAAGGATGATTGGTATTGAATTTAGCGAGAATTCCTTAAGGGGTTCGGATTTTATAAAATTTTGTAATTTTCGAAAGATGTATGTGTGCCTCTAACTTTCTGAAATTTGACGCTATCGAGTCCAAACTTTTGTGCAAAAATATGTTCTGCGGTAGAAGGACATTGAATTTCGAAAGAATTCCTCAAGCGGTTCATATTTTCGAAAACTTTGAAATTATATCATAAGGTATCATGAGAATGCAGTAAGGCAGTGTCGACCAATCGAAGAGATCGCCAAATGAGAGTATGTAAACTGAGGAGGGAAAGACAAAACTTTATAAAGGAGTTCTCGGTATTTGCTTTTCGCTCGTTTATATCTCGACCAGACGCGATTACTCTTTTCTCTCGAATCATTGCCATATACATCGTACGAGAAGATAGACGAACGAGACGAGAAGACCACCAGCCCTGAATCTTTGTCCTTCAATGCAAAGGAGGCTCTTTCCCTTTTCATTGTCACGTTGCGAGATTGCGATAACTGCGTGCTAGTCATGAGCTCATTTCAAGAGGGACTGATCGAATAACTCCACACGCGCGATGGGTCACCGGACCTTCGTACAATGCAATTTAAACATAATACGAAATTCTCGGGAATACTATACGAGATCACCTGAAGCGAGATCACGTTATTAATTTATTGCAATTGCAAGGCAAGTGACCCTTTGAACGCGGAGAATTTTCGATCAGTCTTCGAGACGGTCCAGTTTCAAGGCAACTATTGTTTTTTTTTCGACTAAGAATTATTATAACTGCAATTATCCTATTGTCTATTTAACGCTATAATACGTGGAGTTGTAAGCTATGAAGGTAAAACTTCTTCACGGAATTTACAAGGGAGATTTGGTGAGAATTTTAAGCACTTTGCAATGGAATAAAAATATGAAAAAATAAACCATTTAGAAGATTTTAAGAATTTGTGAATGTCGATTTGTGAATTCGTGAATTTTAAATTTTTTTTTTAGAAGAAAAGTTCATCAACGGATCGTTGAACAAACGATTTGGTAAATACAACCTTCTAAAATTCTTAAAAATGAAAATTTTGGTAAAGAGACAACATTTTTTCGAAAAAATCCATGCGTATCCCGCAAAGTCAATTAACATTTTTCATATGACAAAAAATACACTTTCCTGAAGATTTATTGAACAAATAATTTTTTTAAATAATTTTTTTAATAATCTTTTAAGATTATTATTATTATTTAAAACGAATATTCTCAGTATTATCAGTATAGTCAATTTTTTGAAGATTTTTATTCCATCGAGTACTCAACGAGAGGTAAAATTATGAGGTAGAAATGTACAAAATTGTTCCAATTGACGTAATGTTTCACGGCAACCTTTGTACGAATACCAGAGCTGACAATTGATTCAGAAATTTGGCTGTTCGGCTATTCCGGGATGAGCTGAGGAGGCCGCAAATGCAGAAGTGCATTTGTGAACTTTGGGTCGAGTGTTTGGGCTGGGTCGATTGCGAGCCGTGGAAAACCAAATTAGGTTCATACGAACAGCACTGAGCGATTAAAGTGAAATTTTTTACCAACAGTTTTAATGGAAACAAATCCACTTTAATTGCCCAGTACTAAATATATAACGGCAAGTGGAAACAGGGAGGAACAAATCAGACAGCCGAGACGCGTCACGTCACGAAAATGCTGCAAAACGCGACCGAGTCTCTCTCTCTCTCTCTCTCTCTTTCTCTCTCATAAGATCTCTCTCTTGCTCTCTTCTCACGTGCATGACTTCACCTATGCACACACACACCCATTGCACTGACATTTCTCTTCACCAAGAAATTTCGTCCCTCTACATATACGTTTGAATTTTCTTTTGCAATAAATGTCAAAGTATACATCGTTCTCAGCGATTATTTTTTCGTTGCAATACTTTATTTTCTATTGAATTGCTTTGCGATCTAACGGTGTTGAAAGATCTCCGGCGTTCCAGCAGTTCAATAGGTTTTTTTTTTTTTTTTTTCATCTCCCATCGATCGCGATCGATTTATTTCGATATAAAAGTGCGGTAAAAATAAGGTATGAGGAAGAGAACAAGAAGCATATTATTATCTCGTAAACGAAGCTATTTTAATCTGGCTACCCAGTGGCCCATATTGGAGAAAACACTCGAACGTGTGTTATGGTCTCGCCCACGTTCTGCACCGGGGCATTCTCAATAGCAATCTTCTAATACTATTGTAAAGTCTTTCGCAGCAATCTTCAATACGCTAATTAAGGGGAATAATTAAGCACGGCGTCTTTCTCTTACCAATCGCGCTCGTTTGATTTTTTCTTTTTTTTTTTTTTTTTCTTCTTTGTTTCTTTTTATTTTTTCAATGCGGTCTTGGAGAGCAGGAGAACTCTTGGCTCGCGACCACACTCGATATAGGATTAGCCTCGTTTCGCTAAGATATATCTCGACTTGTGCCTGTTCGGCTCACTGATATCGAGCGTGCTGTGCTCGGTGTCTGTTAACTTGAGATTAAAAGAAAAAAAAAAAAGGAAAAAAAATCACTGAAAAACTCGTTGCTCCACAATCGTGAGGAAGCGTCGAATAAAAGTGATTCGTACTCGTATATTATATGGTATGAACGTATTTAATATTTTTATCGTTGATAGGAGCTCGTGAATTAATTTAGAAATTTTTAAAGATTTTCTTTTTTTGTAATCACTCTTTTAGTTCGCATATTATTTACCTTTTTTTAAATTTTAAAATGTAAAGATACCGATTTTTTTAGTTCAATCCGGTTTCATAAATTGTGAGAGTTGCCTTGTTAATACTGGGTTCATAATTTAATTTTGAAATTTTTGATAATTTTTTTCCTTCTTGTTCGCTGATTTCGCGTAGTTTTCTTTTTTTGTTTTTTTGTTTTTTTTTTTTGTTTTTATTGAAAATACAGAAAGATTTCAATTTCCTTTATAATAATTATTGTTGCGTCAAGATAAAGGTGTATTGTGCATGAGTTACGAGAATACTTTGAGCCAAAAGAAATTCACGTAAATTCGTAAAATGGCCAAGTTAGAAGTATCAAGTCATACGCCAGCAGGTGTAAAACTTACTTTCGTTTGCCATTTTCTCGAATGCCATGTCTTTTATGTTTACGCAATGGCCGGATATCCTGATTGGTGTATGACACGAATGTTCTTAATAAATTCATTAAAACTCTCGACTCGATATCGTCAAATATGATCATGCATTCGTTAATTAGAAAAAAATAATAATTATGTGCATGTTACACTTTTCTTGATCCTCAGAAGAAATTTAATGCATAAAGCGATTCCCGCGTCAGAATCAATGACGATTATCCTTGTCGCACCTAGCCTATTCGCACAGAAATTTTGGCTCTAAACTCATGAAATTGAATGTCATACTCAAAAGTACGTGCATAAAATCATGCCTCGGAGTTGCATTTTCGACTTTACGATTGGTTGACGCATTCGATATACGGTCTTCGATGATCGCGGACGACAGGGTCGATGCGAGCAACCATGCACGTTGTTTTAACCGTCAATGACAGTCTTATTGGAGAGCGCGCGTATTTCAAAAACGATGTTTTTAAATTCACGATGAAGTTACGATTCCGTACTACGAAATGAGGGCATTGATATGCTAGTCGCAACTAATTCACGAAAGAACGAATGATCATACGGATAAATTTTGTCCAAAAGTTCAAGTTTCGGTAATAGCTAAAAAAATCTTTGAGAAATTGAAACGATAATCGCAGCAAACGAATGATGCTCGCAAGATATGCTGCGAAGATTTAGCGAGATCGGTCAGGGCTACACGCTACTCGACTATTCCAATTTCTTCCTAAAACGTCTGTTTTTCCGATCTTTCGAAACTTTTCAACGACATTGACGCGCATTTAGAGCGTCAATGAATTTTCTTAATTCAAGGAATTTCCTTAATCAAGGAATTTTCTTGATTCGTACGAAAATTCTCGTCGCATATAATTTTTGTATGTACGTGACTGAATAAGCGTAAGAAAAAAAGTTTACCCACGTAATCTTGAGACAACCAAGTTGTCAACGGTGCATTGAATCGAAAAGATTGTTGAAAAAAAAAAAATGTATACACAGCAATGGTCGGACCCTCCCGTGTCGTACGCACACGCTGTCGGGCAAAATATTATTTTAACTGGGAAAACATTCGATTAACTTACGCAAAGAAAAGCCTTGAACCGCACGCAGAGTCCGTCCGAAGCGGATCTCATAACCGAGAGTTCGCGTTGACAAAGCGAGAAAAGCGACCTTTCCCCGTATATATATATATAATGCTCGTGAATTCATACCATCGTATATGTCTGTACGCGTTGCCCGTCGCATTATTCTGACAAGACGATGAGCAGTTTAAATTTCCGGGAAACTTTTAACTGCCTGAATTATACGATCATTTTGACGATGGAACCCAACAGTTAGGTTTATCAGCTACGCAAGAACGATTGCCCGATATTGGCTTTAACGATCGACGATTTATTGCTCTCTTTATTCTCTCTCTATTTTTTATTTTAATTCTTTTATTCCACTTCACTCTCTTTGCCATGGCACGAGTAATTAACGTACCAGTTACTGATCCCTAACAAATACCACTTACTCGTCGACGAAGCTTAATACGAAAAACAAACATTCAGCACGTTCGTCGTCTGTGGGTCAGGGAATATGGCTTGCATGAACACATTAAAAAAAAAAGAACCAAAAAAATCGACCGTGTTCCTTCGGAGTCAAAGGCGAGAAACAACTTTATGCCTCAACGAGATTAACTCGCGTTAAATTAGCTCGCGTTTTTTTTTTTCTCACAACATCTCGTTCAAGATTTTCGTTGGAACGAATGAAATTTAATTCCTCGCGAAAGACTGTGAATCAGAGACATTGTATGATATATAGGAATTCAGGCTTCTTTCTTCTTTGCCGTAGCGATGTAACAAAGCAATTTCATCAAGAGCCATGAGGATCTTGATTAATTTCAAGGATCAGCGTGTGCGTGCAGTTTTTACGATCGTGCTTGAATTAAAATTCTGCGAAGTAGTTTCATGAATTGAAAGACGCGCTCGTGAGGACAAGTTTATTTGTCCGTTCTCGCGAAATCTTTCCAGATTAAATTGAAGAAAATAATTCTCAAATCAATGCAGCTCCGAAAATTCATTCTGCTCCCATTCAATCTCTTTTCATGGTGCAATTGCATTGAGAAATATATATTTGGTGGACAAACATCAATATAATGATCAATTGATTGGATACAGTCACTAGCCGGAACACTCTCGGTTATACCGCAAGTGTGGACAATATTGAGGATGATTACTATATAGGGGAGGGCGAGGACCGCCGCGTTCGTCCTAAATGAATTTATGAAGCCTATACCAGCAGGCCCGAGGCATTCAAGATCATCGACTTGATCGAGCGCGTGTGGACCCGTGGCACGTGGAGTGCATCTCTCTCCTGCGCTTGAATCTTCAACTGATCTCGGTGGAAAAAGTGAGGCGGAAAGAAGTGCTCAATAGGCCTTAACGTAGATTAATGGCTATGTGCGAGCGATAATCGCGTATGCGGAGAAACACTCGTGCACTCTGCCAACGGGAATTGGAGGCACGTTTTTGCCGTTGTATTTTCGTGGCAAGCAGGCAACCACGACCACACGAATCAACTGGCCGCACAGCGTACTGAAGTATAATAGTGAATGGCGGACTTTTTGTGTGGCCATATTGATTCGTGGTCAGTTGCCTGCTTACCGTATAGCCCAGTCGGGATGTCTTTTTAAATTGCATCAAATTTAATACAGTAATTTTCCTTCAGGAATCGTTGGGGCAAGGGAGGTCATTGGTAGTCTAAATCCAGATTTTCCGCTAGCAACCCCCTTCCTCGTTCAGTCGCCAGCTTTTGAATTTAAGAATGAAATTTAACTACTGGAATATCTCGTTTATTTTCAACTTTACACTGGAAACGGTAATAACCAAACTTGAAGGAAATTTTATTCTCTACAACTTTGGTCATTTCCATTTTTTTATAGGATCGATATTTTTCGATTTATACCCGAAAAGAGAGGGGGGGGGGATTTAATTATTGAATTATCTCGTTTATTTTCAACTTTACGCTTTTTCGATACATCCCGTCTAGGCTAGTATATTTACGCATGGGATCTCAAGAAGGACAGACATAATACCCGCACATGATTTATTTAGCATGTATATATCTATTTTATAAACTCGTCCCGCACGCAACAGCTTTTACCGAAACTTCTGCGCATGTTCAATCGATCATCCCTGTATTATACACGCATACGATCGACTCGTAGCGTGAAGCATATATGCGTACCGTTCCCTCGAGTAACGACTTGCACCTCCGAACTATCGTATATCGAATAGAAATCTGAATATATATATACATAATGGAAAAAATTTCCACGATCCACGCGAGAAAGACCGGCGCGCACGACATTCGAGCAATTACGCGAATAAACCCCTGCCAGCTTCTTGAGTTTCTTGTCGCAACGGTGTACGCGATAATCCACGTTGAATCGCGACCGACAGAAAACAGTGAGACACGAAAGGAAAAGAACGATTAGCACAAATCGCAAAGGTGGACAAGGAGGCGGGAGATGGGGGAATTGCGCTCCCGAGATCTCCGGTTCGTCGGGGTTAATCAACCTGGAGAAAACACGCTGCACACGCGCCCGCTTTCGTTCTATGCGATCTTTTTATTCTCAGCTAATTAAGGCATTTAGAAAGAGCGCTTGCGTAACTTAGCGCCGGGAGCATATATGCATAACACTGATCGCTATCGAAAAGTTATTGAAATTGATTTTTCCGAGAAACTATACATAATGAATATATAATCGTTATAGACGAAGCTAATAATATAGAAGACAAGAATATGTGAAGATCAAGAGGTTGAGTCGACAAGTTTGAAGAGGGTCGAGCGTTACATCGATACATATGTTGAGGATTACTAGTTTTTTTTTTTACAAGAGATATGTCCACTAAAAAATTTAACACTGAAGTCTCCATACGGTCGACTTCACCGTTTTCGAGGGAAAAAAAAAAACGTTCAACCGTTAGTCATTCAGCACGGTTTCTTATGGCAAATCTTAAATTGAGACGTAAATTTGATGACAATAACCATACCGTTAATATGTTTAGGCGCCAAATTAATTATATTGTTAATTGTACAAAATATTCTCAAGATGCTTATGCAAAAAATTCATGCGTATATAGCGCACCGTTGATCAGCAATAAATAATCATGTGGAACGAGAATGCGATTTTTTGTCACGAACCGCGACCATGACGCATGGTCGCTGCTTTTAGTTTATACGGTTGAAAACTAATACCGATGCGCAATCTTGGCCCGTATCTTTAATCTACCATGCAGTACAAGAAGGATCGAATACAACAAAAATTACGGTAATTTTACGGGTTCAGAATTCTGCCGTATTTCAACATCTCTACTCGTGGATATGAGTGACGTGTCAGCGTCAACGACAGGAGAAATCGAATGAGATACTCGGGTTAGCGAGATGCTCCTCTATCCGTAAACATAATCAATGAGGCTCTATACATACATCTAGAAAAATTAACTTCTCCATCAAATATTGCTGTTCCCAATCACCTTTCTGTCTTCGGAGTTTCGGCAGCGTTTTAAATTGTATAGGCAGTGCTAGAGGTTTCTCTGGCACGGTTGTTGCTAACCCTGTTTAGACGCACTTATCCTTTGCATACAAAACCTCAGTTTCACAAAAACTGAGGTCCCGGGGATCCCAATTTGATTTTTCATCGTAACTACGATCGACTGATGGGCATAGTTCAGTTCATTTGTTTCTTATCGATCGAGAACCAATCAAGAACCCTAAACTTTTTGGAAGGTCGACGGAATCAAGGAGCTTGAATCAAGAAAAAATATCGCTTTTACGCATTGCGGTGGGGTCCCAAAGACCGCAATGTGTTAAACTAGGATTAATATTTCTTCAGAATCGTCCTCTGGGTCTAACATAATCCTGACAAACGGCAAAAATAATGCCATAGCATCTTCAAGTCCAATGAAAAAAAATTTACTAAAAGAGGTTTGCCTCTTAAAGTTATGATGAAGTATCCAAAGACGTTAAGAATTTTGGAGTTTCGATCGAGCGATTGGATCTCAAAAAAAAACCCCCCATCGTATGTGGTGGATATCCATTCAGCGATCTAATGATTGAAGGGTTAATGCGTTTGAAGAGACAGAAAGAGACAGAGAGAGAGAGAGAGAGAGGGGGGGGGGCGGGAGGGAGAGCGAGGGAGAGAGAGAGAGAGAAAGAAAAGCATAAAAACAAAATTTGCACGAGTTATCAGGCTTCGGGAGGTGTGAGAACCCAACAGACACGAAAGTAGGTAATATAAGCGCAGCGGACGTTGGTATCGGATGTCCACATCTGCTTCTCTTATACTTCTCGCTCGCTCTTACGGCCGCGCTACATAAGAAAAAAATGCAGGAGTTACCAAAATAAAACTGCATGCGTACCTGCTGCATGAAAAGAGAGAGAGAGAGAGAGAGAGCAGAGAGTGCACAGTTTTACCAGCCAAGAGAACTAAACCAGAGAGGAAGCACGGTAGAGAATTTCGTTGCTGATCAAATTGACGACTCTGGCTAGGCTAAAGGGACTTGGACCGTTCCGGGTACTCTGCCACCGCGCGCCACCATTGATATCCGATAACGTCCCACGAAGGTCCTTATTATGGCGAGGATGCGAGAGAGAGAGAGAGAGAGAGAGAGAGAGAGAGAGAGAGAGAGAGAGAGAGAGAGAGACGCCGGTAGGTAGGGCAGAAAAAGAGATGCGAAAGAGGAAAAGAGGCATTATACGACTTTTACGGATTCTTCGTGCTCGACCTGTTGCACTTTTACAGTGGAAAAAGAAAGAAAAAAAAAATTCGCTCGCAACACTATATACGACTTCGTATATATGTGTGTATATTATATATGTACATACAAATATAGTATAGCCTGCGCGGGTATGGTATCGATTTAAAAGCGGTTAAGGGAAGCCTCGTGAGAATGAATTACGCGTATGTACGCTGCCGATGATTCGCATTTACAAGAAACAAAACATATCGAGACCTTTTTTTTCCCTCGTTCATTCCTTTGCTTTGCACACTTCACGAGAAATAACGAGGTGCATGTATTCGCGATGCACTGCCGAGATGTTCGGATAAGAGAAACGGTGAAAGAAGTAAGAAAATAGAGAGAAAAAAGGCCTATAATGGACAACGAGTTTTTGTCAGGACTCTTTGCCACGTTAGTTCGGTTCTACAGAAGGCAGTTCGAGATAAAAAAAATTGGTCATGCTAATTGTACACTGAAAAAAAAAACAAAGGATTGGTACATTTATCAGCGATAACGCGTGCTGTGGAACAAATATGGCTGGTTATTCAGTTTATTATTATACCGGAATTGAAGCTCCACCAATGAAGCCTACCGAATTGCAAGTCTATCGCGAAAAAAACTCTATCAGGCATGAAGAGCTGCTAATAATATCTGTAATGATAAGAGCTGATAATAACATCAATTATCTCTACCATCAATTATCTCTACCATAATAAGGCTTTCACAAATGTATTTACCCAAATACAAGTCTTAGTGTCTTATGAGGCTCTTTTAAGACGCGTTCTTATGGCGTAAGCAGAAGCTACGATTTTTTTCCCATTTATAACTCCGGAGAAAATGTAGAGAAAATATTTAAATAATATTATTTCGATACAGTATAGGTGAATAAAGCAGCATGCCAAAAATCCGATTGATTGTGTACTTAGTTTATGAATACTATTCAATGAACCCGCATAATTCATAGTTATATTCGCAATAAAGGAATGTAAAGAGGGGATAAGCACGGCAGCATTGCTGTAGAACCGAAGCAGTTGGGTTAGGTTGAGCGCGCAATATTTGCTCGACAGCTCGACTGTTATCTGGTGCCCGTGGCTATGACACTTGACGGTGCCAACCGTAAGAAATACGCGGCTTAATTCTTTGCGAATAGGGATCCACATATAAAAAACTAAGCTCAGATGGCAGCGTCGTCGATTGCGTCTTTTTTCGATGACATAAAGTGTGATTAGAATAGAATGGATCGAAATGAAAAATATTTATCGTGGACAGTGTCACAATTGCAAGAAAAATTGAGAAAGGGGAGCTATAATAAAAGAAAAAAAAATAATGATTTGATAAAAAAGGTACGAAATATTAAAAATATCATTTTTGATACACAAATAAAAGTATAAACTCACAAATAGCATCATAAAAATTTCTAAAAAAATTGTTCTTCTACGATGAGAATGATAATTTTCAATTATCAGATGCACCGCATGCATTCATTGACTACGTTTCCACCGTAGGGTCAGAGTTGAAATTTAAGCCAATGAGAAATGAGCTTAGAGAGGAAGGAAATAATTTCTCGTGAAATATCATTTCTCATTGGCTCAAATATGGACCCAACCCGACTCTGACCATACGGTGGAAACGTAGTCAATAATGATCCTGATCCAGAACTCTGGTGTCCGAGTGATAACGATTATCGCGACGTCAATATGCTAGTGAGAGCATATGCCGATCGTTAAAAAAAAATCCCTCTCCTTTACACAGCGGAACACAACGATTGAGCATAATGGGTTGATTCAATTTAATTATCCACTATGGTGTTTCAATTTAGGTACGTCTTGCGTTTGAACGCCCTGAGTCCTTTCACTTAAACCTCACCACCGAACCTAACATGTTACATGTATATCGTTTAATTTTATTTTACCCAATCACATGTGAACCACGCAAACGAATAAAAATATAAAACATGTGTATTATTTTCAATTGATTTCCCAATATTTTTTTGTCAATTAGTGCTTCTTTTTCCCATAAAAGTGTTTATTTCGATAAAAACGATTCAAAAATTCCGCTAAAAGGTACGATCTATGGTGCTGCCACCACGCGGCTGAGTTTGGCAGTTCGGATCCCAATTATATGTACACTATATAAATTCGAATTTCTCTCATTTGTAGCAATTTAAAATAACATTCATCGATTCTAAACTGTCAAAAAGGGTTAAGTATTCATTTAACGTTACTTTATTCACACCTCAATTCCATGATTTTCTGATTCATGGTAAATTATTTTCACCGTTGGCTGCAGTTGCCGTCGGTACATGCATAAAGCATAGAATTTCCGCAGACCCTTTTCACCTCCTCGCAAGCCCTACAGTGAACCTTCTTAAGTCCAGTGAGGTCCACTGACGATAGGAAAAATGATAAATTATAATGACTCCCGCAGCTATAGTAAAAGTTACCGATGCAACGAATCGTCCTTCCGCAGTTTCGGCGAGGCTCATCGACCGCGCAAAAAATATTTATTTTTCCGGTGTTTCAGTGTAATATCCCCAAAAAAAAAACGATTCCGACTTTCTGGGTGGACGCGAACTAAATTTACTCGAATATACTTTTTTGTTTTTCCAAAATCGATTCGACTTTCGTCGAAATCAACCGAGAAAGCAATTATGCCATGCTTGAAAATGCCGCCTACACGCCCGTACAAAGCTTGGTAAAAAATCGTCCGGACGAGCTCTCGCGGCGCGAGTTCTGAACGAATAATAAACAAGGAAAAGCAAAACTCGAACGAGCAAACATTGCCGAAATTCCGAATTCCATTCGTTCGCCGAGAAGAAATAAAATATTTTGAAAAAAAAAACAAACAAACAAACAAACAAACGAACGGATGAAACAAAAGACTATATTTTCTTACCGGATTTGCCGACTCTGGGGCCACCGAGGACGACCACCCTGATCCTGTTAACGTTTGTCATCATCCAAAGACCAGACGATGATAATATATATGTGATATATATAAATATATATTTCGTCAAGTATCGTTCGAATCACTGCACATTATCGTTGTATTATACATACAAAAAATATCAAACGTAGAAGAGAGAAAGGAAAAAAAAGAAAGAAAAAAAAACCGATAAACTCGAAACAAACGTAGAAATCTCGGGTAAACAACCGCGGCACTATCGCACAATCACGTTTAATCCACGAGATAATTCACTCGATTCACTTGGACGTCACAGGTAAGAGGGCACCACCGCGAATTCTCGTATGTTTCCCGGCTCAATTCCGATTGACGCAGTCCACGACGTTTCTATATGAGAACTACGCATCCAAGTGGCGTTAAAACAAACAAACAGAAAATAATACGATGGAGAAAAAGAATTGAATAAAAGAAAAAAAGCTCCGATCGACGTGTACCGTACGACGTTTGCGCACGCACTGAAACGAGCCCGCGAGTAACTTTCATTCGATGCTATATTGGCTCTCTTGCCAATTCACTGTTCAGTCACCGCGGTGCGACACACCTGGGTGGTTCCGTGTGTATGTATGTGTGTATGCGTTGTGCTCGCTGCGCGGTATGACCCAGCCGTGGCACCGGCAATCAAGTCGTCGCGTGTATGCGCGAGACTGCAAAAGCCTCGCCGCCGCTTTGTAATTATTTCGAGGCGCCCTCTTACGGACGAATCACGAAGTAGACAGTACGTTTGAATTCCTCCGTCACGATGACCACGTGATAACGTCCAGCGGCGCTACATAACTATCCCACAGGCAATCCTGAATTCCAAAAGTAGTCTGGGAGGGGGGGGGGGGGATATTACGCTTTCGGTACTTAAATTACAATTTCCCGAACGCCAACTCTCCCACCTTGAATACTTTGCAAGGTTTACCCGTTTATTACGACGTCAGATTTCGTGTTGTTCTATTCTACCTTCTCGTATCTCGGACTCAATTGACTTTGTGCATTTATCTGGCATTTCTCGTCAGAGTCATCTCGAGCTGGCTTAGACAAACGCAGAGGAGTCAGAAATGAGCGACCATCTGTGGCTTTTATCTCTCTGTCTCTCTCTCTCTCTCTCTCTCTCTCTCTCTCTCTCTCTCTCTCCCTTTCTGTCGATAAAGCTAAAATTGTTGTGTCAAGGCATCCCCAACGAATGGACTAAGCTGCGAAGGGGAAAGAGGACTTTGCGAATGCGAGAAACAAGCTATTGGCTCCGCAATGAGTCTTGCGGTAACGCGGTAAACCGACAACGATGAGGATCTTACGCACAAACACACATACACACACACATATATATATATATAATATAATTCCTTCGAGCTGTGCAAGATTTCTGAGTCTCCAAGTTGCAGTGATGCAAAGAACAAGAGAATTGTAAATGTCGAGAGAGACGTGTGTGTTATCCGAGCTCCCCCGATGTTTACAGGGCAACGATAATCGAGATTCGCATCTCGCTCTCGCCCTTTCTCGCACTCACTGTCGCAAAAAGAAAGTAAAAACGTCACGAGTATACACAAAACGTCGCGTTTTGCTCCCGGTTCGATTTATATTTATCGATGCCAAGATGCGTCACTATATTACACTTTTTCGTGGCGTGTTCTATTTGCGTCGATGAACTTGAATTTCTTTTTTTTTTTTTTCCCCTCGCGCGTTCCACGTCCCGAAGAACGAACTCGGAAGTCTCCGGAAGAATAAGTTGCCAGCCTCTCCTCTCGTATTGGGAAAGACGTTTGCCCCTCAGGCCAAACGAAAACGAGAGGAAATTACGTGTGTGTGTTTGTAAAGAAATAATGATACACGTGTGTGCGATATTCCAGAGGCAAAGTGGTGAAACGGAGGCAAAGAGTCGCCACTCTGTTTACGAACGTCAAACACGATGGCTCGTAAAAAACAAAAGTATTGCCCAATTGCCCATCTCTCGTTGAACCGAAAAAAAAAAAAGATCACGAAACTCAGTTTTATTGTCCCAGACTTGTTAAGGAATTCACGATTCGCGGCTTCGTAATTTTTTCGTTTTGTTTTTTTTTTTTATTCTTCCGCTGAAAATTCGTGAGCGCCCGCCGGAAATACACGCGCTTTCAAAATTCTCGAGTAGGAGTCTTTCAATGATCGAGCCTCGTTGTTGTCGAAGTATTCCGTGTCATGGCGCCACTGCCTTGGGCTTTTTTTTTGCTACTCGGAGGAAATACGTTGTGTAGTAAGTAGTAACGGTAGCGGTGTAAGCGGCGCTAGTAATCTTATATATATATATATATATATATATATATATACATATATGTATATATTTATAAATATATAGAAAGAGATGAGATCCAAGGCTTCACGGAGCTCCTCGACGTTCTTTCGCAGTCTTCGCTCGACTGCGGTCGACAGCCCGTTTGTGTTGCTTCACTTTCTCTGAGTACGACGGACCTTCTCGTACCGTATACGAGCAGGCTTCCCCTGTCGCTGATGGTGTTGGTGGCGCTGATTCTGCCGTCGCTCCTGATGTCTCGACATCACGTCCTCGACCGTTGTATGTACGTGATGCTCCCCCCCCCCCCCCCCTACTCGCCCCGCGACGCGGATTTCACGAACGTTTGTATATTACCTCTCTCGTGCCTCTTGGATCGCTTCGTCGACGGAAGAAACAGAAAAGTCGGTTAAAACCACCGCGATCTAAATCCACCACGGATCGATCACGAGAAGCCTCCCGATGTCGTGGAGCTGCGGGAAATATGAAACAAAAATAAAATCGTCATTAGAAAATTATCGGGATGAAATGTATCGTTTAAGTGTATAACTTCCCCGAGTAAATCGGTAAAAATCAACGGATATAAAAGCTTTCATTGAAATTCTAGGATATCTCGTATTCGGATTCGCCATTTTAACTGAAACTGCAAATCTGTTATACTTTCATCCAAATAGGCATCAGAATTCACGCAATTTCAGTCCACGACAAGGGACCGGAGATTTTTTCAAGCTGTATTTTTACTTACTATTGGATCCATCATTCTTTATTAATTAAAAAAGCAAGCATTTTGATCTCAGATTCGTAATAAGCAATTCGCAAAGAGTTATTGTCATTGAGTGTACGAGCGCACGTGAGAACGTTAAACTCTTGCATTTTTCTCATAAATTACATATCAACAACGTAAAAATGAAAATAATTGAAATTGCTTCTTTATACTTTCCTTTATATGCGAAGATGAGTGCCAATCGCGTGCTTAGAGCTATTACGAAACGTTCAAAAATTCGGAAGAATAATGAAAAAACGTGAACATATTAGAAACTTGCAACTCGCTTCCTCATTGTTCTATCTCGTTCACTAAACTCTCGCTAGGATCAAAGTGTCGATTCGTAAGAGTTCTGCCTTTCTCATGCAGCGATAGAGGAAGCTTGTCCAGTGACTTCTATAAAGCTACCGCGGTCTCCGCGTGGAGAAATAAAATTTATTTTAAACACATACCAGAATTCAGTGCTGAACAAGTACCGAATTAAAGAATTATAGGCTTGCAGAGATTTGTCAGTGAAATGAGGAAGCAAGTTTTTATTGGTTAATTCGATCGGAATAATTCAAAATGGCACAGAGATCATAAAGTTTCATGATTCTTCCAGATAAAAATTTGCACCCTGATTCTCACCAAATTTAATGGCAATCATAAATCAATGATATTCACTTGATATCGAAAATTTTAGTCCGGTATAATTTCGTAATAGAGACGTTGGAGTCAAAAAATTTATTCACGAAGGATCGCCTTATTCAAGTTAGGGCGATCAGACGTTTGCTGGAAACTTAAAAATGCCATAAAATTTTTAATTTTCGCGTAATTTAAGGGGTAACACCACTCTAGAATTTTGAAAAATTTGATTGTATTTTTTTTTTTTGCTTAAAAAATATTTTAGGGTCATAAAAACAATAGCCAGTTGGTCCTATAGTGAAAAAAAAAAAACTTTCAAAAGGTTCAATTCTCGATTTTGCCACGGTGCCTCGATGAGCACTCACGCGGTGCTCGTAAAACTTTAAACGCATTTTTCTCGAAACCACTTTTTTCAAACTGGGAGGACAGATTACTTGAACACCGTTGCATGGATCGAGTTGAAATTTTGACAGTAGTTTCACAATTATATTCTCTATGGGAGTACGTAGTCTTTTTTTTATATTCAATGTAAACTTTTTTTTTTATAAACAATTTACTGCCTATTATTTTGCCAAAAATCGATTCATTTTTTCAAAAGTGCACCATTTCTACAAAATTTGGTTAAAAAAAACCCCCCTGCGTAGTCCGACAGGCAATAGTATATAGATTATAAAAATTTTTGGTTTTTGGTCCCAGGTCTTATACTTTACGAGAAATCCGTCCTCCCGTGAAGGAGTTTAAAAAAAAGACGATTTCAAAGATTGGCTCTGTCGTCGCCATTTTGCATCAAAATGATAATAAATTTTTTTTTTTCATACTTCAATATCTGTTAAATAAACCCTCTGAAAAGAAATCCTATTCCTTTTTCCATACACCCAAAATAAATCGTCAAAGTTTGGCCTTTTTTCGGCCGTTAGAGTTACCCCTCAAAATGAAGATTATTTTTAACGAAGGGTTTATACTGCTTTACTCGTCTGCGAGATGGCAGCAGCGTAGCTCAAACATTTTTTTGTGTTACGGACATTTGAATTTTTGATGAACGCTACATACACACGATCCAGAATCGTACTACGTAATCCAAATTGTTAAAATATTGAACGAATGAAAATTTAAAAAAATTGTTTTTTGAGGAATTTTTTTTCTAAACGAGAAAGTCCGGGCGAAGATATATTCGATAACGTTTGTCGTTCCGTGCTGTGAGATATTCCTTAGACTCGCCATTTGAAGCCAATGAGAAGCGAGAGAATAGGAACAGAAGTTGTTTTTTTTTTTATTTTTTTTATTTTACGAACGAGAAAACATTTAAAAGGTGAAATTGCACAATTTTCCCGCGCCTATGTAGTTAAATAATTAGCTACTTTTTTTTATGTTACCGAATGCATGATACAAATTGTCCGTCTCGTGGTACATTTCCAGTTTATAGTCGATATTTATACTTGCATATTGTGAACGAATTCGTTGTGGCACTTCAGCCATTAACACTTTATGTTTTACCGGCTACATATACTCTTCTCATCGCGCAGCCTTGTTTCAGAATTTCGTTATTAACATACTGATGCATACTTACAATGATTGGCCTATGTTATTGAGCTTCATTTCGCTATTTCTCAAGACTTCCTTTTACTCTGCGCTGATTTAATTTCTGCCCATTTATATTTCTCAGTTTACCACCATATCATGGCCTACTTGAGCGCTTGAAGTACTCTTGTTTTTACTTTCTCAAGATTGCGTTTGTTAGCTTCATGTTTCTACGCGTGTTAGATCGAAATTTTTTTTTTTTTTCCAAACGAGAAAGTCCGGGTGAAGACATTTTTCAATAACGATTGTCGTTCGCGCTGTGAGATATTACTTAGACTCGCCGTTTAAAGCCAATGAGAAGCGAGAGAATAAGAACAGAAGTTGTTTTTTATTTTTTTATTTTACGAACGAGAAAACATTTAAAAGGTGAGATTGCACAATTTTCCAGCGCCTATGTAGTTAAATAATTAGCTACTTTTTTATGTTACCGAATGCATGATACAAATTGTCCGTCTCGTGGTACATTACAAGTTTATAGTCGATTTATATCCGCATATATCGTGAACGAATTCGTTGTGCCCTTCAGCCATGAATACTTTATGGCTACATATACTTCTTTCGCGCGGCCTTATATTTAAGGATTTCCTTATTAACGTACCGACGCATACTCATAATGGATTGGCCTATATGTTATTGAGCTTCATTCCACTAATTCTCATGACTTCTTTTTACTCTGTGGAAATTTAATTTCTGGCAACATATATTTCTCAGTTTACCACCATATATCATGGTCTACTTGAGCGCTTGAAGTACACTCTTGTTTTTACTTTCTCAATATTGCGTTTCTTAGCTTCATGTTTCAACTCTCGTTGGATCGAAATTTTTTTACAAAACCGTTTTGTTAGGACTAAGCATTTTTTCAATCAACAATAAAAACATTGTTACGTTTTTTTTTTCTCCGGAACTTCCTCTGCGTGAAAGTGTGCTAATCTCTTGAATTTCGCATTTATAGGTGAAGTGTTGCAAACGGAAAAAAATTATAGGGTTGAAATATGAAAATTTGTAGTATTTATTTTTCAATGTACGAACATTTATAGTTGGATAAAAAAATTATTGTCAGAATATGGCGACCATTGTACAGCCATTTTTGACTGAAAATGAAATTTTAACGAGTTCGAGAATTCGCATTATTTTTTTTTTTTTTTCATTCAAATTCTACGTGGTGAATTCGATACCTGCATGAATTGGAATAACAAAGAAGTATAATTAAACATATCTATAAGTGACAAATTTCGGACTAATATAGCTTAAGCCGTTTTCGAATTGTCTTGGAAGTTCGGGATTTCACCGACTCTGACAATAAAACAGAGTGCAACTATATAAAATCGAATGATTTGAAATTTTAACGCGTAATTTTGGAGACCTCTATATCTAAATTTTATATGGCCAAAAAATGTTAAAATTCAATATACAGAAAAGTAAACTTTTGCCTAAAATCGGAGAGGTCGGAAACTTGAAAGGACGTAATAATTATTGTATAGCTTAATTACGAAAAATCTGTTGATTAGGCTCCAGACGGATAACAACCCTAATATTTAACGGACATTTTTTGTTCCTGTCCGTGGAAAATTGCACGAATGGCATTGATTCGAAAATTTTAATGGTATCGGGGATACTTTTCTGTGCAGAGATAGCTCGAAAATATTCCACTGGCACCACTTTCAGACCTTACCGCGTGACTTTTCTTGCTCAATTTACAATTTTGAGACGATTTTTATGAGCTTTCGGGGCGCTAATTGTTAAATTAAGAGCCCCATACCAGAAAAGATCTTTGAAAAATCACTTTCGAATCGGGTATATAATTCACAAGTTTGATGCACTTGCCCCAAATGTTTTGCTTTGTTTCAATAATTTCCTACTATATGCCGATGTCATTGGGGTTCCTCATCGCCTTTCACATGATCTTTCAATTTTTGACAATCTCATCGCGCATGCACAACAAATACAGCCTTACATTGATTTTTCACATTGCAACGCACTGCCACGAATAGCCAGAAGAGAAAAAAATGTTCCGCGAGAATATGCTGTAACAAGAGTTGACCGTAAATATATTCTTAAAAATATTTACGATCAACTCTTGTTACAGCATAGCTGGAATCTTGAACAAAATTGGATGTTTGAAAAAGCAAGATCATAAAGAATTTGGAAAGATGTCCGTCCAGATTTCACGATGATATATCCGTAATTTTTCATTTGGCAGAATTATTACATTAAATTTTTCACGATACGATACTTATCCAAGATCAACGTGAATTCTTTACTCGCGCTTCATGATATTTTAATCGTTTTATTTTCAATCGGTATGTCGTTAGCACGCCCGTTTTACCGCGGTCTTTATCATTTATACATCGCGGAACTTTCTCGTTCTCGATATGATAAATGACTCTTTCCCGATAGCGAAGACTAATTGGCCGACCATAAGGAATAAACATTAAACGATCGTTTTGCGAAATTTATGTAGGAAGATAAAGGCAAACATGCGACGATGATGGCGACGTTATACCCGCGTGTGTAATCCCCAGCGATGGCGCGCGCGATGCCGCTGCGTTGTCGTCTCGGTATGCGCGACGCCAGTTTGTTGTATACGATCATGGCGTAATAATTACCGTATACCTCTTTGGAATCTTGGTTGATCAAACATAATGTAAACAATGCTCCTCACTTTCATACGTCGAGACGTCAATACATAAATATATTTATTTCGATATTCCCGGTATTCGCGATGCGTAATTATTACGACGTTTTTTATTTCAATTGTATCATTAGCTTCGTCATGACCGCACGCTATAAAGTCACTTCGAGGTCTATGGCGCTAGGCATTTTTGGAATCGCCAAGTTTGTACGAAGATAAGTGTTTCCCTCGATTAACGATTTTTTTTCAAAACCTTTTTTCAAAACAACTTTGGATAGGAAGTCCTGTTTTTGTTTTGTTAAAATGACACACCGTGGTATCTTAGAACAAATATATTGTATTTAGAAAAGTTATTTAAGAATAATTATTTCTCTACATTGCATAAATACCTCGTCTTCGCTATCGCCACCGTGTGTATTAGAATTTCCCTCGAGAGGGTGCGCTTGAAAAATTCAAACGGAAAGGAAATTCGAAATTTGTGCTGAAAGGCGGTTCACCGGGAAAAATGGGGGAAAAAATTTATCGTATTTGAATTGAATAGAGAACATACATGTACGAATAAGATAAGATTAACTTGGATCAAATAGGATTTGTTTGGATCAAATGGACTAGGCTGACAAAAGGCTGACTACCACATAAATAATTTAAATGATGGCCGGCCAGTAGCGATCTGTTTAATTCAAAAATCGATCATCTATTTTTATTGTAATATATTATCAATTTTTCCATTCGTGTTGGTGTTTGAAATTACGACTCATCCGAATTTTTGTGCCGAGGCTCGATAAATGATTCGTATACGGGAACACCGTATTGCACATATACTCGCGTGTGCCATTAAAGATTTCCAAAACAGGCCAATGATTATGAGTGTATTAAAGGTTGAAAAATAAGTTCCAAGCCATGCATATACTATATCTCGAGCCGAGTATCGCGAATCGAAAGATTTTCAAAAATTCATCACGAGCGTCGACATATTCTCTTGTGTCACGATAAACGGTTTTCTCGCTATATATCGGAGATGTCACAACTGATGTTTTGATGAAAGGGAATACGGATTAAGACGAAAACGACACACAATAACGGCGACGCGACGACGAGACGGGCCAGCACACACACGGAGCGCACAAAACGCGGAGATACGAGTGAAAGCAAAACCCGAGGCTAAAAACAACGCGAGAGAAAGAAACACGCATACACGAGAACACATCAGTGCACAGCATCAGTGACGCTAAGATGTCGCGCTCTCGAGCAATGAAACGAGATAGTAGTATGTATATGAGAGTGAGAACGATATAAGTATGAAAGAAAAAATACGGACTGCGCATAACTCTCGCACGGGGTTGAATTATGTAGCGTATGCGGAAAAAAAGGACGATGCTCAAAGTATCGTGTGACGCACGAGGGAGCATTTATGATAAGGTAAATTGTCCCAGTCAATGTCCCGTATGGGGAGCGACTCGTGATACGGATAATAGCCGGTATACTGTAACCTCGATTTTGGACAATTCGCATCTATATCAAACTTTTCGATCGATATTCGTGATCCGACGAATTTGCGAATGATCCAATTCTGGTGATCGACGATAACGAAGATCGTTCGGTCTCGAGGAATTGACAGAGTACCGGAGGTTATCCTGTAGACTGGACCAATCATATATTGCGATTCTAAGAACAAAAGTTCGTGTCCGTTTTATCGGAAGAACGACCAGTGCATCGATCGAAAGTAAAAAAGTAAAGTCGGGCTGTCGTGTAATCGCTTGAATTATTAAGCGCTTAACGATGAGGTTCTACTGGCTCAACCTCGATTCTGTCGATGTGATATCAACCTCGGTGTTTTGGCAGTACTAATAATAAGATGAGAAAAGTTTCAATTATCGAAATTTACAGAATCGCCGTTCCGACTGTACACCGGTTAAACTTCAATTCGATCGAAACATAATATAATGTTGCCATTATCGGGGTTAACGAAATCGAGGCTCTCCTGTACGGTGGATGAAACTAAACTGCGTCGATATGAACGGGCCAAGTAATTTTTGCAATGTCCATTGAGTTAAACAAATGTTGCCAAAATCGAGGTTATATCGTACACTAGATCAACCTTAATTCTATAAATATGATCAAGCACGGTATTCAGGCAAGGGGGGGGGATATACTTGAATGAGGAAATTTTGACAAAAAACGTTGACAGAAACATGGTTCCGTTGTACACCGGGTGAATAACGATTGAAACATGTTGCCATTATCGGGGTCGATGGAATCGAAGTATATGATCGAGCAAAGTATTTTGTCAGGTTGAGTAAAGTTTGGAACATTTTGCCTAGATCGGGGTTCTACTCTGCGCCGTATCAACCTCAATTCTATATGTGTGATCAAATTCGGTATTCAAGCAGAGCGAATATAGATTGAGAAAAATTGCCATTATCGAAGTTGACAGAATCGTTGTTCCACACTGTGCACCGGGTAAATCTCAACTATGTCAACGTGATGAGGCAATATCCTGAACAGGGGTAGTATCATTTAAAACTATATTTCCAAGTACATTGCCAAGTATTTCGACAAGGAGAGTGCAGTTTCAACAGAGTTGCCAAAACCGAGGTCCTACTGTACACCGGACCTATCACAATTTTGTTGAGGCACGACTGGGTCAGTCATTTATTATAGAAAAGTTGCCAAAATCGAGGTTCACAAAATAGCGTTTCTGATGTACTCCTCGCCTACCTCAATTCTGTAAACGAGTTCGGGCGCTCAAACAACGAACCGAGTATCAACTTTAAAACGTTTCTATTATCGGAGAGACGATATAAGTTCTTCGCCAATTTTTTTCAATTTGCATCTTTTACAATTAAAAAAAAATCATTGAACCGGACAACGCGGCAAGTATTTTTTTTTTCTGTTCTAATATTTTTCTGACTTGTACTATTTAGTAGCTGTATAAAATTTTCATAGCTGTATAAATAAGTCATTGCAACGAATGAGCTTCATCTGAACTAATCCTGCCACCGCGTTGAACTCTTATTTTCACAGATAAAAAAAGAGTAAGCTTTTCATTTATCAATAGAACAAAAAAGGACAAAAATGGACTTGGAGTGATTTTCCTTCTTCCTTTACATCGAAGATGTTTTTCAGTAATTATTTTTTTCCAATTCATTTTGCCGATATTTTCCGCAGATTCAATCAATAAATACAAGTTTAGTTTCACAAAGAGAAGACAGCTCTATATAAGTTTTTTGTATTTTTTTTATACCAGTAATATTTTTGGGGGGTTCATTGTTCTTTGAAATCGTTACAGCCCATGGAAAGAGTCAAAAAAACGCTTAAAAAAGTTTACGACATTAATTTTACTTTCCATTTTTGTTCCAGCAGGATATAGAATATATATATATATAAGCGGTTTTAAGACCCAAAAATAAAAAGATAGATTCTGTTGCGCGGAATTTACACGACGCTGGCACGTTCGAGCATAAAGTTTCGAGGCACATACGTGTGATGTGTCCGCCAAAATGATAAAAATAACTTTAATTTAAAAAAAAATAATGTCACATCTCCACGTCCACGAATGATAAGTAAATCGGAATAATATCACATCGAAGACATGGGGACCTCATTACGTAGACGTGATTGTTCGCTGAATTCCTGCGACAATTTCAAAAAATCAACACACGGAAATTCCATGAAGATTAAAATGACGTTAACATATATACATCTCGTATTATTTCTCCTCGTATATTATATCCACGTGAAAGAAAAATTACTCAAACAAATATGAATGTAGGATAAATAAAAATGTAAATTCAATTTTTTTCCGAAAGTAGAAAAAAAAGAAGATGATTTAACGATAAATTCACATCAATGTCACCTCAATTGACAACGTAAAACAAAGAAATAACAAAAAAAACTCGTCGGCACATCTATTGAAGCTCCGTAAGGTAAAGGCTCCAGTGACCACACTATATGCCAATCGCTTGGAAATGATTGATCTCCGCAATAATCCTAATTATATCATTAGAATTACCTTTTTTAACGTGATTGATGAAAAGGAACACGGTGAAGCAAGTACGCGTATCCTGCTTATAGTTGCTTGCTCTCGTTCTTTGTTATTTCGTTTCTACCACACTTTGAGCATCGACGAGAGCATCAACAGTTTTGTAAAGAGCTCACGCGAGAACACAGCAGTAGTGCGCGTATACCACACCATGGAGACTTCCGTTGTGCAAACTTTTAACAGCGAAAATCGTGTACCCGACGAATTTGTTTATTCGCCCACTACCCACGAGAGATATATATTACCGTCCACTGGTGTTAAATACATCCGCTTGATATATATATATATATATATATATATATATATATATATATATGCGTGCGCCCGTAAAATTTGCGGTATCCGCGCCCACTGTAAGTTTCTAAATTCGTTCGCGACACTCACTCTCCCTTTCCGTCTGTGTAATATTACCGTGTGTCGTTTCTCATTGACCGGAAACTCTTCGATGAAAGACGGGGGAGAAAAAAAAATATATATTTCCTCGTCTCTCGGTGAATTCGAAATTTTGTCCTCGATGTATCGTGCGATACTGCGGCGTCGTAACGAGAGCCTTTCGATGAGTTTTCACAAACACATTTATTTCCCTACAGACACTTTCTGGTCGTCACACAGAGTTTGTCGTTCGTTTTCATGACTTTATTCATCTGAAGAATTCTTCGACGAGTTTACCCAACCGGCATATATCTCTCTATGCACAATTTATCGTGTATATTGCCAAACATTTTTGACAATGTTTCCGTCTCACCCCCGGTCTTTCGATGAGTTTGCGCATGCGTTGTTTTTTTTTAACGATTTATACGTAAATTTTCATTCACGCGGATTTATGATTATCGTGATCGGTCGTAACCGTATACACGACCGCAAATAGGGGATTTTTTTTTTCTCTATCCGTTCGAGAGTATTTCGTATCGCAAGATTGAACGGACCGGCACACAATTCGTTAATGCAAAGTGTGCACCGAGGATCGAGAAATAAAAGTAATAGATCTATATCGATATTTGTTTACGTATGACCGCTCGCACCGAGCGCTCGCCGGCGAATGCTCGCACTCGTCCCGGTGCACCGTCTAATATGCACTACCGGCTATCCGGCGCACACACGTTTTACTTGCATCGACGGCGGCGGCGGCGACGACGACGACGACGACGGCAACGGCGGCGGCAGCAGCAGCATCAACAGCACCGTGCGCGCTACGCTACAAGGTGACTGGTGTGTTAACGCCAGGTAAAAAGTCGCTCGCGACTCCACGCGTGAGTTGCGCCTCCAATCATCCCTACTCAGTCCCGAGTACTCTCGGTATATCCCG
The DNA here is from genome assembly GCA_963564615.1 of Rhorus exstirpatorius. NCBI lineage: Eukaryota > Metazoa > Arthropoda > Insecta > Hymenoptera > Ichneumonidae > Rhorus > Rhorus exstirpatorius. Next base: position 19,882,092 of record OY751319.1, on the reverse strand, counting down.
ACCTGCCGGCAGCGGCGTATCTCTATATATCTAAATGTATATATATTGTTCTCTCGCTCGTTGCTGCCTGTGTGTATAATTTCCACACGCAGGTAAACCCCGCGGACCGAGGAGGAGCTCGATGAAACGAGGTGATAAAAATATCGTAACCGAATGACATTTTGGCTTCTCGAAATCTTAAAAGCGCGTTTTCGTACTGTCTATAACTACTGCTGCTATTGCCATTTTTTTTTCACTTTTTATCTTTTGCAATGAATTTAAAGCCGTTATAAACACTCAAAACCCGAAGTGCTACGGAAGAAAGTGTGGACCGAAGTGCTAGAGCGTGCCTATATACTCCAAAAATTGTGCCTCCCACGAGCCCGATTTGTCGATGTTCGTCAAGAAAAAATGTAATCGAGATCAACTTGTTCGCCACTCTAATTCGACAAATTTCAAAATAATTCGAAAAAAATTCATCACTGGTACGAACAAATACAAACGATTATATTGATAATGGCGTTATATAAGAAAAAGGATTCAACTCAAAGTGGGTTGTGGGCCATTTTCCGATGCCCCCATATTTTATCCCCCCCCCCCCCTTAAGGTCCAAATCAAAACAACGGGTGATACAATAATTAGGTACGAACCCGATACGAATGAATGCAATAAGATAAAATCATTTTCGTAAAGTCAGTCGGCAACTTCATACAGGTGAATTTGCAGGTATAATGAGTTATCTTTTTGTACTTTTGGACCATTATCGATTGCACCCGACGCGCGGAGCAGTATAACGATGAGCTGACCATGGAGCAGTAGGGTGACTGAACCAGTGAATGAACACCTACCAGTGAATGAACAGGCTTAGTATTTTAATTAAACGGCAGATATATGATTCTATTATTATGAAGAATTTTGTATTCATAATGAAGTGAAAATTCTGAGAAAACATCTAGTAGTGATATTATTTGACGCTGTGAAAGATTTGCGATGCTATGGATTTTTTTTCGTACTTGGGGCGCATATTTATAAGAGACAGCCATGTTGTTATAACCATCTGACTGTGCATCGAATACCAGAATATTCCATATCACCTCGATAAATCTTTTTAAAAGATATGCAATAATTTTTTCAACGTTATACATTGCTAAGCTTCAATTATATTAATGAATTTTTGGTCAAAAACCCAATATTGTTTGCGATATATGGCCGTTTATTCACTGGTCCAGCTTTTTAACCTATTTCCAGTGATTGAACGAGCGTTGAAAAGGCTTTTCATAACCTCAAAACGCACGAGTATGCGTACGCATCTCTGGTTCCATTGTACGTTCATTCACTGGAAAGATAAGAGTTCATTCATTGGAATTTTTGTTCATTCACTGGGAAATTCGTAATTTCGTTCATTATAATTTTTTTTTACAAAATCCTTGCGAACAGGGCACTTCGAATATTTTTTTTTATATTCTGTGAACATTGTTCTATAAGATCTAATTAGCTCATAAAGAAATTCGTAATAAGTTAAATTATACGGCTTTATCGAAATAGAAAAAAGGCTTATGCGTTCATTCACTGGTTCAGTCACCCTATACTTATTGCTTGAAAATGCGAAAAAGCGGTTTCCCAACCTCGCGCACCAAGAGTCACGAAGTTTATAAGAATATGCAGAGAAGAGGACCTCGTATCTATTGCTTGGGCACACGAAAAAACGTACCTATAAGCTCCCGTGACCAAGAGTCACGGAGCGGGATAACGGGTTGATCATTGGAACAGTGTGCATCGTTAACTTATAGCTCGGATATACGAAAAAGCGTATCTCCAAGCTCACTGTCCAAAGTCACTGCCGAGGGACAATACAATTTAATAACAATTAACGTACAAATAACGTACAAATGAACAAAAAAATTTGACGCATTGAAGACAACAATTCTATATATGCGAGGAAATACATTTTCAAGATGTTTGGTAAACCGTTACCTTCATTTTATCAATAACTTTAGGATATTATTGATTAGGATAATAGGATATTGATTAGGATTTAGGAATATTGGGATATTATCAATAACTTTTAGGATTATTATTGTTGAACCTCAATTTTTTATTGGTATTGTCAATGAGTGCATGATTATTTTCAAATGTAGCCTTAAAATTTTTTTCCGCGTCCCGCGGTGGCATACGGGCAATATTATGTCTCATATACAAGCCGGAACAGAACGTCCGGAGATCGAGACGTTAAAACAAACATTTTTTTTTTTTAATATCTCCAATGTCATGCTCGCGGAATGCGAGATGGAATTTAAGTTATTTTTTAACGTGCAGTAAGACACGGCGACATAAACAAACAAAAATTAAGTGTGCGGGAGTTTTTGTTCGGCTTGTCTCACGTATGTTTGAAAATGGCGTTTCTCGTATTTATCACACGCTTGGACATACGAAAAAGCATATTTATATATAAGCTCCTCTATACAGTCGGACCTCGAGCGCTGACTGAGCTCGAGCACAGGAGCCGAGGAGCCTCGGGCACTGGCCGAAAGACCTAACCTTTTTACTAACCAATAAGAATGAAGCACCAGGCCCGTATCATACGTATATCGGTACCCTCCACTCGTTGGAATTATAATTTTTTTTTGTTCATGGGAGAGTTCTACATTGTAGCGGTACTGCGGATTCCGCAGTGACCGAGTAACAGCTGACGTCAGTACCCTATATAGTCAGTAACCTAGTAGTCAGTTCCCGAAGTTTGACTGTATAGCCAAGAGTTACGAAGGATACGAGTTGACCATGAAGCGGCGTGTCTCATACTTATTGCTTGGATATACGAAAAAGAAAAAAATGTATCTCCAGGCGGCTGATAAAAGTCACGAGAAAATGTTTTAAATTAATCGTCTCACCAAGCTCGCACCAAGAGTCACGAAAAATACGCAAATGCATCGTGTGTCGTGTCTTTTTTTTTCTCAGAGATACGAAAAAACGTAACTCCAAGTGCCTATATGATAAAGATAAATGATAAATATAGGATCTCACGAGTATACTTTTATTGATAATGGCCCCTATCCCCTATTGTCTATAGGAAATAAATCACGGGCGTTTCTCAAAGCACCTTTCTATAGTTACGAAGGTTGCGAAAAAGTATCGGTCGATTATATTTTGATCCAATTGTATAGAAATACAATTATCAATGATTGTTACATATAAAGTTAGAATAGTTACGGTTACAGTCGGTTAGACGGTGCGTTCTTTAATGGAGTTTCGATTTCGGATACACTGTATGCACTGGATAGAAAAAGATAGAGCTCGTAATTAAAAATTCCGATGCAATAATAATAAAAAATTGGAATCCTCATATGAAACTGGACTTTCGGATAATTGTATACGTGTCGTAGCCGTATTACTGTACATGAAAAGGTACGTATACAAATGATTGTCCACCCGAAATTTGCATCCTCTGAAGCACAACAGCGATCGGACTTTGGCTTTGCCTTTTACTCAGGGCGATTTAAATTCCAAACACGGCGCTTCGAGGATCTATAAACGGATTGTCTGACAATTTTTAAGATGAAATAAAGAAAATTTCTGATAAAGAACGTTAAGATATTATTAAGAAGCGAACTGATAAAATGGAAAGCCGGGGAGAATAATAACTTATCTAGCATCTATTTATTAGCGTGTAATTTATCAATTTTTCGGTCATTCATTTTAATAATATCGCGTAAAATATCGTTTGCAACATCACCATTGTGATATTTCATTATAGGTATATAACCGAATTTATATTACGATACAGGCGCATTTGACAGCTAATATACGAGGACTCTTTTGAATAGTTTTAGATAACGTCACCGAAGCTCTGCGAGTTTCGTGAGCATCGCGAATTGATGCAAGTAAACTTTGAGACACGCTTTGAACGAAATTTGTTCAGCTTTCATATTACGTTTTATTACACCTTACATGCGCACGTTTGTCTGGATTTTCGTGAATTTTTACTATTCAAATCCAATCCAGCATTAGTTTGTTAAGATTGAAAAACGTTAAGTATTGCGGCTACGTGAGCATCTTTTAAGATTTCATCGGATGCCATACGCAACATGACTTGCAGGGATTCAATATTTGTTGGTCATTAGTTGTACATTTTATTCGCTTATCTTAAAGTGATGTGTGCTCCGTGCATCGAAAACATTTGTTCTTCGATAAGAATAAAAGCAGCCTATACAGCTCGGCGATGCTATATGCATTTAATCTTTGACGCTGTAATTCCAGTGTTTTCATCGAAATTATACATTTACTATCTCTCGTGCGACTTCAGATTGCGGTTAGACTTTATTATGCGATACACATCGCGAGGATTGAGCAGATAGATCATATCTCGTCGTGACAGGACGGTGTCGTTACCGAGAGCAGTACATACGATAGATATTCAGATGTCAACTGTGATAATAATCAACATTTTCAAATACACTTTTACGTTTTTGAACGTGTGTCAAGAAATGTTATATGATTATCAGTTCAGTTTCGATACGTGAAAAGAGAAATCTTGCCCTCGTGACCTGATCTCCCAAAGAGGGTAGGTCAATTTTTATTTTTATTTTTATCACAGCCTAGAAAACAAAACACTACGCGAGGCTTCGGGCAGAGTACTTTATAAAAGGCCGACACAAAATTAAAGTATTCGCTATTAGGTTAAGTCTATGGCTCCATTGGATTTCTGGATAAGAAATTATTACTAAATTCGGATTTGAAGTGGATCTATTTCCTATGGAAAATTTTATAAAACGTTCGAAGAACTTTCAAGATTCTAATCAGTTCGCGATTTTTCTTTTCGACGAATGTGGGTTCCACAAGAAGGCTATAGGATATTTTTGCTCAAAGTTAAAATTAATCTCAAACCTGCGCAGTGCGCACTCTCTCTCCGTCGACATCTTAATCTAGATAGGACGTTTTTGTGAATGCGAAAACTGTATAGTTATTCACAAAAGCAGCGCTTAATCTTACACTATAAAAATGTAACGAAATTTAACTATAAAAGCATATGAAATTTACAAATTAGGACTATGAAATAACAATTTATATATGTATACAATCAAAAAACTATCGTATCATATAATAGTCCACGGATATAAATCTATTCTCGAGATTTTCATTTGAATCGACTGGATCGGGATATAGTTACTTCAAATTTTAACGGTACACAGAGGCAATAACAGGCAGCACACCTCGACGATTGTCTCGTAAAAATTTCAATTTCCTTTTACCTTTTTAATACTGCAGTCAGACCTCTTTGAATTTCGAACAAAAAATTTGAATGGATCTCGGAATTTCATTGATATTTAAAATCCACACAACTTTCATCCGTTCCGAGCCTTATTGACCCAGTTTGATAAAATGAATCGCGAGTATCTCGATATGAACGATCTAACATTTTATCGACAGCCCCAATGTACATACGTGTATGCAGTTATCGGAAATCGCAATGATAATAGATCCATACAGAACAATTGAATTAGTTCAACTAGTCTGTAATTGAGGGGGAAAAAAAAAATTTATCGGGAGCACGCGCCTTAAAATAGTTTGGTTCCCGGTCGGTTTATAGCGATGACGTTTAGGAAAAAAATGAATGCCCCTTAATTCCTCTGTTCGGGTTCAAACTGTCCGTGAAATTTAGAAAATGAGGAATTCAATTTGGATCCGATGGTAAAAGTTCGCCTCTGTCAATTTTTTTTCAACCCTTGAGCTTGCTGATCATTTTCGCACGACACTAATTCCACTCTATGAGGCTGTATGGCTTACTGAATTTTATCTTCCTCATAGAGGGAACTTCTTGAATATCCAATAACTACGAGAAAGCAATGTGCAAGTTTTTTTCTCTATCCTTGTAATTTTTTAAATATCTGTTCAACTTATCTTTCGTTAATTCATACCCATTTTTTTCGTATTCTACCATTTTTTTCACTCAGAGCTCGATTTCTCTGATTCGCAATTGCACAAGAATTTACAAAAAAAAAAAAAAACATTCGAAAATTTAACATCGCCTAAAATCCAAACTCCTTTATCAATCATGACTATAAAATGCGGACCAAACATGCTCAACTGTGAATTTATTCGCGACGAAGAATTCGTGTATCAATACCCTAAAGATATAGCTCTGGAGTAAAGGCCTAAAATCTTTTTCGCGGAGAGTGTCCGATGGTGGAAGTTTGTTTGGATAAAAAAAAAAAATAGTCTTGTAGCTCAAAACTTGCGAATGCTGGAATATTGACAGACATATTTGAGCAAATTAAGATTTCTGTGAGATGCAAACGATTCGTTGAATCTTCACCAAAAATTATATCGGATAAAAGGGCTCTGCTCTACTGACGTACACAAAAATTCTCAGCTCGGTCGGTAATGGTAAATGCTGCAATCCAGTTGATTCAAATCAGTGCTAGATTTTGAGAATTATTTGTACGAATTGCCGTGCCTCAATTGATTGAAATCAAAAATTGATGGTACTGCCACATATGCATCGTATCGGATTTGTTAAAAAAAATCGACCGATCAACTCTTAATTAGAGGTTTTTTTTAATTTTTTGTTTCTCTATCGTATAGCTTTTTCCGCTTTTTACGTCCCTTCCCCTATGTTTCCATTTTCATTCCATTCCTTGAGACCTCCCCGAGTCTTGTCCACAATTTCACTCTTTCCCAATGCACTATACTGTATTGCATTTGCACGAGGAAACAGGGGAACTGTGGAAAAACTGGCCAATAAGGGTGCGGTTACATTTTCCTAACTTTCAGTTGTACAAGCGGTCGCCCATCTCAATACTGATCAAGGCCAATTCCAATCAAGTTGCGGAAAATCGTCAAAGCCGCACTCCAACCGCTATTTTCGCTTTATAGCGAGGTCAGTTGGGTAATTTTTTCCCAACCTAGCCAGTCTCGGGTTCACTTCCCAATCCCGAAGCTATGTGTCATGTTTCGTCGAGAATTTTTTTTCGTTTTCGACGAAACTAAGAGACTGGTAATCGAACCCTCGACCTCCCGATAATCTGGTTTAGAGGCAGGAAGCACCCCCGGTACATGATGCCTTATTATCGACAACCACGGAATAATGCTGCCATCTCGCGGCTCCCCGTTAAAAACATGAGGATTGTCAGTGCAACCTGATATGACGATGATTACTCGATTCTCTCTTCGCTTATCATGAGAGTCTCGATGCTCATTACCGACTGGCAAGAGAGACGATACCATTTGCCACTCAGGCACACACAATTCCCAACTAAAGTCATCAGTTGTTTTTTTTTTTTTTTTACAATGTACAATAAAAACTTTTCCCAACTTTTCCAACCATTCGAAAATTGCATAAAGAGGATACAAAATTTTATCCACCCGACTCAATCGATCATTCTTCTTATTCGATTGAATGCGCACTACCATACCGCTTTGAAATCCACTGCTTGTTTTCTTCCCAACTACGAATCGCGTAATAAATACGTGACCATGGTAACCTGAGTAATCAAAAGCTTAGCCTAGCAGAATTTCATCAATTTATCAGTATTAATTGAATATAATACAGTCAATCGCTTCAAGAATAAAAAAAGACGAAATAAGAAAAACGTTCTCAGCATGGTAAACGAGGAAGCAGATCTCGTCGAGAGGAAACCTGCGGAGAAGAAATCATTGCTCGAGAGATACGATATACCGGTTGATCACTTGTCTTACGAATACATAACTCAGTGCATAAGCGGCAAAGAGTTGGAGCGAATAGTTATCATACTTCGGTGACTATAAATTTACCCATGAGCTCATATAAACTTTAACTCTTGTATGAGAAAAAAATATAAAAATCTGCTTTTTTCCGTGCATCTTCAATCGAGTGAAACTCCATCCAGATTATGCAGTTGAACGTTTTTCTCGATAACGATAAATCGCGCTCAATGTGCAGATAATCAAGAGTCGCGGCAGCGACTCGAGATCAAAATCATATTTAGCGGATTGTGAAGTTATCCGTTTTTTTTTTGTTCCTGCACTTTTGATAGTTCCGGTGAGGAGGGAAGTTATCCGGATTTGACTAAGCATGCCGAGAAACGTTTGGCCGTGGTCAAGCCTGAAAGTGCCGTATTGAGGATAGCCGAACCGGTACTTAAGCGAAATATGCTAGAACCCGATAAACGAAGGAGACTGGAGAATGATATAAACGAATGGATGGACGAGATGAAATTGCGGGAGAAAGATTTGGAAGAGGGACGAACAATGCAGACAAACGAGACGATTATACAGCCCGCCATCAGACGAATAAAATTTGACGAACCCGAAGTAGGATATCCATTGTTTTATCTCTCTTATATCGAATATTCGAATCTTTTACGGCTTTGTTTTTATTTTATCTCGATTTCGTGCATTCATTCATCGGCATCGCATTTTTTTTTTCTCAGTACAGTCACAAAACAAAAATTTAGATTCAATGCGAATTTGAATATGTCCTGATGAAAATAAAATAATATAATGTTGAACAACCACTGAAAATACTTTTCTTCAGACAATCATTTCGAAACATTCTTGAACACTTGCTTGACCTCATTTTCGAAAAATTCTTTTTTTTAATAATGAAATATCCTCGAACTTTTTTAATATAGGAAAAACGTTGATTTCTCATTTATTTATCTCGCACACAGAGTTCCCCGTATAAGGAATTAGGATTTTAATTTTGGCTTCCCATGAAGCTTCGGACGAAAGCTTCATTGGCGAGATCAATGAACATGTTTTTAAATTTTACAGGGTTATTATTTAGTTCTTAGAATTCACAAAAAAAAAAATTTCGAAATTTACAAAAACCCTTTATTGATTCTTTTTTTTTAACTCAATACCGGATATTACTGAGTCCTCTGATTTATTTGTTTGCCAAGGGTCAGCTCAATAGTCATGAATTTACTAAACTTACCGCGTACATAACCAACTCATGTGAAAATTTAAACTTTCAAAATATTAAAAATTTCATAAAATTTGAACGTTTTCATCGACGTTATCCAAATTTATAGAGAATTATTTTAACTTATGGTACAACCGCTGCGATCCAGTTGACTCGAATGATAGTCTCGAAAAAAGATTTTTACCCCTGAATTAATAAATACATGTTCAGGATCATCGCATTCAGTGCCATCCCTAGTTTACAAAAATACATAATCTTGCTCAACCATTGATCTGAATTACATGTATTTAATTTGAGGGTATCGACTTCCGGAAGTCACAATCTTCCGAAAAATTAGTACGGAAGTTCCCTATGGTCTAATTTCAATGGCCTGGCCCGCCTATGCAACTGTTTTGCTCCAATTTACTTGTTTTTGCATGACCTTTATTTATATCGCGATGGTGAACTAACACTTTTTTTTAACCAACTTGCTCACCATAAAATCTCAATCTTTATCTTTCCTAAAAAAAAAAAAAAACTAAAGACCAGCTGCAAATGCTCATATTTCCATAATTATAAGTTGTGAAAACCCATAAAATGACTCCTGACCACGTATAATGTTCCACGGAAGAATGTAGCTCTCGATGCTAAACGGAAATCATTGTTTTCACCAATGCAGTAGTCAAGAAAATTAAGACATTAATGGCTTCTTTCCAATTTTCAACATTTGAATCTAACTTGGATGTGACCCGCGTAAGGCCACATCCTTAATTATTCAAATTTTTTTTTTTTCTCCTTTTTCTTCACCCCACGAACAATGCCATTCACATATTTTTCTGTGCGTGTCAGAAAAATAAGCAGCAATCATCGCGGTGTCAGAAAACGCACAAGCGCATAGGTGCATGCGATTATGCTGGGTGGGATAAGTACGACGCTGACACAGAGTTCAATCGAATTGATCTTCAGCACGAACAGAAGCAAGCGGAAGCTAAGAGGGCTCAGAAAAAACTTCGCGACAAAGAGGCACAAATGAAAAAGGCATCCAGGGAAGATTTGGTTAACAAACGTGGGTTTACAATAATAATTTACATCAATAATTCGTTTCATCCTGTCATTTGTATCATGATCGATCGGAAAACGGCTTGTTTGGATTACTTTTTATTTTGTTATTGCTTTACTTTTTACAATTCTTTTTAATCTGCTTATGAAGATGTCCACCATTGAAAATGCTCCAAATTGCACGTAAATTACATTTACGAAAATTCACCAGCACGATCAACATATGTTATGTGGTCGTCGGCATGAGAAGGTTCTAATTTTCGAGATATACTCCGGTTTTTCTACTGTCGATCAAAATTGATGGATTTTTATGTGGCAAATTATTCTATAACTCCTGCTGCGTCGGATGTAATTGTAATTTCGTCGAAAACTTCACTTCAAGCTCATTGCTTTAAAAACGGGTTTATAGTTTGTGGCCGGGCAATGCAATCATGAATTTCTATAGTCTTATAAGACTCTGTGCCCTCCCCGCTTAGAAAATCCCATTGAATGTTATTGAACCCGACCAAATCCGATTGAATTTGAATCGGAATAAACAGTCTCAATGAGAGCAGTTAGGCTTCCGGTTGGTATATTTTTTATTTGTTTCTTATTTTTTTTTTACCAAGGGAAAAGAACTGTTGCCGCTACCAATCCCGTAGTAGCATCGCTGCCTCTTATAGGGAACAATAGTAGTACACACTTCGAATCCTTCAAGTTGTAGCTATCACTGAGCTTCAAAGTTTTTTCCACGACCGAAGTCGTAAAGTATATTAGGAACACTGTATGGGACACCCAAGTGAATTTCAACGCAGCTATATTATACTTGTAAGATCAAACGAATGTTTTGTCCATACCGACTCAAATTGGTTCAAGCAACTTTAAAATTGATGATTGTGAAGATTTTTCGAACTACCCAATAGACAAAATATTTAGTTCCTTTTTCGATAAAAATCATTCGAACTGTAAGGGAAATTTTGTTCGGTCGAAACATACCCGGGCTACGGACCCGGGGCCCACTTGGAAGTTGGTGAAACCATCTCACCTGACAGGGAAAAGAATAGGAGACTCGCTATTTGTCAACGAGGGGATTCGTTTTTAAAATCCTCGAAGGAATCGGACTTATATACGGACCTCGCTGGTTTTCGCATCGAGGCTCACTCGTTCATCTTTTCATATTCCTCATCGCTATACAAATTCGACAGAACTAAACACTGTCAGAATCTGCCTCTTTTAAATTACTCTTTCATAAATCTAGACAGAACATAGTAACTTTATGCGGGAATTCTGCAGAAGCTCGGGGAACTCCGCGTTTACTTGGCTCGAAAAATATATTTTTTCTTTATCTTAACAAATTTTTTTTTTACTCCATACGCGCGCAATCAGCTACATTAGTAATCAGTTACCGTGTCAGCACTCTGCAACAGTCAGTACTCGCTCCGCCCGTACTACGCCCGGACTGACGCCTCGGGTAAAGTGTAATACATCGTAAGTTTTAGGGCAAAGGGCCCTTTTGTGAAAGTGCTAAAGACCCAAACTGTTTCTGAATTCGTTAACGATCATCAATCCAAATAAATAGTAAAACGTGCACTCTTCCAACAGTCATTCGTAAATAATTAAAGAGGTTCATCTGGATAGGCCACGGGGTGTACGGGAAGGGGAAGATATTCGGAAACGCCTTGGCATTTATTTCAACCGTGAAGAGCTTAGTCATATTAATTCTTAGTCATAATAATAGTATCACTAATCCAGTCATTACTCGTAAAAAAAACTCCCTAATGAAGGTAACCTTTTGCACGCGGTTTCCTTATACTTACAGAACTAGATCATACTATTTTTTTTTTTTTAAGTGCTGGCATTTCATGTTCGAAAACTGCAAATCGATTACGATGATTTAATTTTCATGTGCGACCATATAAGAACGTACGTAAAATAATGTTTCTTTTTTTTTTCCAAAATTTAACATCGCGTCTACGATCCTCCCTAATCTCATTGAAACTTTACACTCGCGTTTGAAGGATAAACATTAATACGGTGTAAAAAAAAAAACAATTGTATCGATAGCACTGTATCGAGATAACAGAAACCGAGATGGAGAGAAATACTTTACTCTGTACAAATCCATTTTGATACTCAATTATATTTAACCCGCTCGCTCGCGACCATTACCTGCATATGCTACGCTCAAATTTTATCCTCAAATATATCTTTGTGAATTATAACGACACCAAAATGAATTATTATTTTCGCTAGTCACGTTGACCGGAACAGAATTGAGCGTTATGTCAGAGAAGGAACGAGAAAAAGGAAACGAGGCATTCAAAGCCGGTGACTACGAGGAGGCCCTTCATTTTTATAATTCGAGCATTGCCATTGACGCAACGTTAAATGCGTATAATAATCGTGCAATCACTTACATAAAATTGCAGCGTTACAATGACGCAATTAACGATTGCAACAAAGTATTGAATATGGATTACACGAATATAAAGGCACTTTTGCGTCGTGGATTCGCCCTCGATCGTCTGGAAAAGAGAACCCAAGTACGTCTCGTAGTTCAATGTTTATAAATCTGCTGTTGTTGTTGTTGTTGTTGTTGTTGTTGTTTAATTTTTTTTCTAACTCAGGCATTAGCTGATTACGAGGCCGTGTTGAAGCTAGATCCGTCGAATAAAACAGCCATAACAGCGCTCAACAAGCTCAGAGGACCGTGTGACTCGAAAAAAATTAGGTACGGAAAAATTACCCACAAATAATGAATATTATTCTATTAAGGGGGGGGGGGGGGTAGGGTTTTGAAGGCAGAAAAAAACAGGTTTTTACAGATTTTTTTTTGGGCGTACGGTGAAAGTAAATTTATTTCTGATTATTGTACATTAAAGAGTAGTAATTGAACTATATTCTGTGAAATATTGGTTGAAAAATATTGAAAATTGACCGAATGGCAGCAATTCTTCGCAGGCGCCTCAGAAAAAATACATTTTGCGGTGCACGTCATACCTCAGCACTGGATCATTTGAAATGAAATAACCAAAGTTTTTCCTTTAATTTTTATGTCCCTCTAGGTATCTCTGTCGAGTTTTTCCATTTTTTTTTTAATTTTTGAACTTTTTACAAGACTTGAAAGTGAAAATACCGATTTTTGGCCTAAATTCATGACTATTGTTGTTAATAATAAAAAAAATAAAATCAAAAACGAAAAAATCTCAACAGGGTTACCTCATAAATTATGTAAGGAAATACTGTAAAAAATTTGAGAACGATCGGTTGAATAGATTTTGAGATACAGAGTGCACCGACTCAAAAAACATCGATTTGAGAAAAACGCGTTTAAAGTTTTTCGTAGCGAAAAGACCCTGATAAAACTTAGTAAGCTATTTATTTTTTATTTTACTCACATAGAATCATTGACTTCCTATTAACAGACAACATTCTTGAGTTACTATACTTTCATAATATGCAATAAAAAAAAATCACTTTTTTTGAACGCTCAAAACCCTACCCCCCCCCCCCCCCCTTAAAAGAATAATTTTTAATAATTTTTGATGATTTAAAAAAAAATATTTTCTTTCATTGCTCATATGAATTATAAGCCAACCAAAAGACATTAATGAAATTATTCGGAATTTGAAAAAGTCATCATTGATCTATCGCCAACGAGATTCGTCGTACAATTATTTCAAATATAAATTCGAATAACGTTCATCCCAAATTGCAGCTCGTTTTGATACATTTACTTTGACTAGAGTTAACGAAAGAATGAATTTATTATTTATTATTTAAGAATGAAAATAGAGAACGGCCCTGAAAAGAACGAAGTTTTGACGGAGATTTCATCGAAAAAAAAGGCCGTAGAGGATAATTCTCCTGCTGTGCAATCGAAAAATGAACGCATAAAATCAAAGATTATATCTCATGAGAGCAACGCTCCAAGATCATTGCAAAATTCTTCAAAAAATACGTTCGATAGCAAGCCAAATTCCCAGAAAACCGAATCATTTGTCGATTTCATGCCCGATCAAATTGATTCGACATCAATTTTGCAAATGCGTTCGCAAATTTGTTTCTGCGACAATGCACCGACCTCCTCGAAGTATTCGTCACCCCAGCCTCACTACAGGGACATCTATTGCCCGAAGGCTACCCATAATTATCCAAAATTTCCAAAACCACAGAGCATATTTACCGATACCAAAATACCTTTCGGTAAATCATCGGGAGTAATTATCGAAGAAATACCCAATGAAACTTGCGAAAAATCCATGAAAATGCACAAATCTCGGCAAATTTCGGACAAATCAGGTAAATGCCAAGACGCGATCTTGACGAATTTCGGAATTGGCGATAACGTTATGATCACCGAGAAATCGCCACGTCGTTTCATCGAAGAACTTTCATCGAAAAAATACGACAGCAAAGTTCAAGCTAAGAATGAAACAAAAGCCGATATAATCTGTTCGAAAATGCCCGATAAATCTGACGATTTTTCGAAACCTCGAAATGCTGATATGAAAGATTTGTCGGCAAAAGCTTGCGGTGTGATTGTCAAAGACACATGGAACGAAGCGTGCGCAAAGCCCGTGGTGATGGTTGCCTCTGAAAAAGCCGAAGAAAGGCCGACGATACTTCGAGAAACTGAGACGATAATGAAAAATTTTGAAACTCTCGACAACGAAGTGATCGCTGTAAGATCTGGGATTTTCGTGGAGAAATTTTCGGGCGAAAAATATCAGGAAAAAATAGATCAAAGGACGGATACAAAAATCGATGGCAGTTGCTCGAAAAATCGGAAGAAATCCATGATAATCAAAAAACCCATCTGCGAAGATGTTAAAGAATTTTCGGAGAAATTTTCGGGACTCGTTGTCAAAGAGGAACGAGACGAGCCGAGCGATGAGCTTGAGAAAAAAACGATCTCTCGCGTGTCCGACGATAAGCCGGAAAAACTTTTGGCAAATTTATCGGACGAAAGTTCGAAAGTTGATGGGACGGGAGAAAAGAAAATCGAACCTATCGACTCCCCGTACGAATTTTTATGCCTCTGGTACTCCATCAGAAACGATCATGATTTGACTTTTCACACATATCTTCTGAGAGCTTTACCCCCGGAGAAAATAGACGCGGGTAATTGTTTGAACGAGTATTAAAATTTTTTTTTTTTCTTCGAAAATATCGATATTCTATCGAATATTCATTTGCAAAAATTGCTTTATCGTTTTTTTTTTTTTTACCATAAAATTTTTAATCAGTCATAGGAAACCAGTTGGACGGTGAAATGTTCAGTATGATTCTTCGCTGTTTCGAGCAACATTTCTGCACACCCGAGGATTCGAAACTACTGCTTCGCTTTCTTCAGTATCTGGGAAGAGTCAGACGTTTTTCTATCATGAGAATGTTCATGGATGGGATGGACATAAAAGGTAGAGTATTGAAAAAATTGAAGCATCAAAAGTTTCTAAGCTTTTAGTAGTAGTAAGTTTTACTTGCATAGCCTTTTCGGCTTTTTACAACACTTTCATACACTCTATCACTCTTAAGGAGGTACGACTAGTTCTTTGGAGTCAAAAAAAAGTCTAAATTCATTTTACCCACAGCTGTTCTGATTCATGTTTATTTGCATTGATTATTCATATTATCGATTATAATGTGAAAATTTTTGTGGTAAATGATTAATTTATTGCGCATGAACTAATAAAAACTGAAAAATTAGATTGTCAACGACTCGATAGTAGTCTCCATCATAATAATAATGACATGTCTACCACAAAAACGGACTAAAAAACATTTTAAAAAATCAGCCGAAAACCTATTAAAATAGACTTGAATTACCTCAGTGGAATTAATATGATCGGTAGAATGATAATTATACATATAATTGATACGTGATAAATAATAAAACTCCATAAATAACATGATGGAATTTGAAGTAAACACTTGGCAACGTCGCATTGGCGATGCTATAAGTTGGTATACGTGACCAACGAAGATGACTCTATCTTCGTTGCTAATATCAAAACAAAGCTAGGTTATGTTTGCCGAAACCCATCAGCTGTTACTCGCGACGTTGCTAAGTCTGTGGGTGCTATTTGATCGTTCTGACCATTTACAACCGGAAATTGAAACTTTTTTATGATGTAGTGCCAGAACTACACGGTGAAGAGTAATTTTTCAATTTTTTACAATATCTATTATATCTAATCTATCAAGTTTCAGTTTTTCAACGGGTGTAGTTGGATACGTGAGCAGCAAAACCGTGATCACAGCACTTCCGGTTAACCGTCTCCATAAGACGACGTGCTTTAGTAACTCAAACTGCTCGACTTTGCAATTTTATTACGAATAAACTAAACGGTCAATATAGCTCAAATTTTGGCAATAGGCGCATAAAGTATTCGGCAAAAACATATAAAAATTTCAAGTCCGTCAGTTGGATTCTTCATACTAGTCGTACCTCCTTAAAACACTGGGCCCACATTTTAATTTTTCTGTTCATTTACGGAACTATTTTTCTCCCTCGATTTTTGCAACCTCATTGCTATTGGCCCAGTGTACTTGTGAGAACATACAATTTTTAAGGTGTGGGTTTCGAACCACCGAGCTCGCAGAAAAACCATCTGGAAAAATCCATTGGTGCCGGCCGCGGGATCGAACCCTGGCCGCCTGCGTGGCAGCCCAGAGTCGGACCAACTGGGCCACTGCTCGCTCTTTTCTAAGCTTTTATTAAAACTCTTCTACAATTGGGAGTATAAATAAGAAATTTTTTTATTTAAAAATCCGGTAGTTTAGGAAAAAATATTTAGTACGTATTTTTTATTTTTTTATTCGAATCAAAATTGCCGTTAATATAACAAATTGAAAAATATAACATTATGACGTCACGCATGTTACGCTATATCTATATATATATATCAAAATCCGTGAAATTAAATTGCTTATAACAGGTGCATGTGTCATTTTTGACGAAAAATAAAATATTACGTCCTTATTATTTTTACTTACTCGACATTGTGCGCCCCAATGATTAAAAAAAAAATTTCATTCATACTCCTAATTATTGGCTTGCCTCTCATACGGCTAACAGATTTGTGTGAGACGCGGATTTTTTTTAATCGATTTCCCATAGAATTGCGCACAGAGAATATGTAGAGTCGAATTTAGAATTTGATGCGAAAAATGATTTCTCCTCGAAGAATCGTCTTGGAGAAAAAAGATTTTATAAAATCAACTGAAATAGTTAGAACTTGCTGATAAATCAGAGGTATATCGGATCGATCGAACATAAAGATTAGTTTAATCTATACGAGAGATCCGTTTTACCGAGATTTTTAAAATGAATTTTTCGTGCCGAAATAGTAAGACCTATTGAAAAGTCCTTTTTCATAAATGTTTATTCATATTTTTTTATGCTTATACAAATTTTTCTAAGACATTTCGTTGAGTCGTATACTCGCTTGGCGCGCTAGTCCGCAAGCGGCAGCATTTCATCGCTAAGCCACAATTGCGCCCTTTTGACTGATGTGAAACGAAAATTCAGGTATATGTTTTGGTTTTTCATCGGATGACTCTTAATAGACCGTAGCTCGATTGCATTGAAAAAAAATCACAAAATCATAAAATAGCTCGACGATGATCAAATTAAATAAAAATCTGCCAAATTTTATAAAATCGTTATCGTGGCGCCATTTTGTGATTTTTTATTATTTTTTTTTCGATGCGATCCAGCTACGGGTTATAAAGGGTCATCCGACAAACCAAAATATATATCTGGATTTTTTGTTTCAGATCCAGTAAAACTAGCCCAATCGTGGGTACCAATGCTGCCCCTTGCGGTCCAGCGCGCCCAAGCAACTACGTTGAGTGCGACTCAATGAAATGTTTTAGAAAAATTCGTATAAGCATAAAAAATATTAATAAATACCTACGCAAAAGAAATTTTCAATAGGTCTTATTGTTTCGGGGCGAAAAATTACTTTTTTAAATCCCAGTAAAAAGGATCTGCCCCCGCCTTAAAAGTGTTCTTGAAACATTTCAGTATGACGGTCTGAAAGAATTCGAATGCGTTGAATTTCGAGCTGTTTAAGAATTTCGTAAATTCTATTTTTGTCTTTTTTGTGACTCGTTCAAGCTTCCACGGTTATACGGAAAAACGATTCTATCTTATTTCGTACATGCTATTGAACCGCTTGCGGGAAGCGGCATCATTGAAGTCATCTAGCGTCAGCACCGGAACTAATCCATGCATGGCTTAGCACGTGTACACTCCAAATCGCTGACATATTATTCCGAAAGAAACGTACTTTTTACTTAACTATACAATACAACTAAAACCACGGTAAAATGTAACCGCCTGTATCGGCTAGCTTTTCTTCAGTTTCCGTGTCCCCTCGGGCAAATGTGATACAATAGCGCATCAGGAAACAGTGGCTGCGGATCACTCTGGGGGGGAGTCTCAAGGAAAATAATAAGAATGGAAACAATACAAACTTAAAAAATGTATCCGATGGAAGCATTGTTAGAAAAAAAAAAAAAGGAAAATCATTCTAGATTGAAAGAACACCGAGTTTTCCGCTCCTAATGCCAAGGAGAGTTTAAGATTTTATTATTTTTCCAGGAAAATCCGACTTTTTTTTTCATAGAGTCCAATCTTTCAGGGAAATCCGTTTACCTTGCGGTTTGTAAAACCTGCCGTAGGATAGTGAGTCCAGTCATGAACACCATTAATCATGGGGCTATTTATCGGAAACCATTAAGTCTTCTATATCAGACAATGTTCGAAATCTGCGCACACCTCTAACCCCCAAACCTAATTCTGTTCATTGTCCTCAATCTGTTTCTCAGTGCAGAGAATGATGAATCCTTTGCGAGGGATTCTTGAGATTACAACTTTAAATAATTACTTAGCTACTCGTTTCTCAATCATTATACAATATTCGAGTCTGTAGCCATTATTAAAAATTCCTCAAATTCAACCTTTCCTGAATTCTGCGGACTCAAATTTTATGTATATCTCTGTGCTGGACCTTGTATGGAATTTCGTATACAGGGAAATAAGACATGCAAGGATATTGAGTCACCGAGTCTATGAATTCTCTGTGAATTATAACAGCCGCTTGAGATATTATAAATCTAATCATTACTTGATCCAGACAAGGTAGTTTTTTTTTTTGTTATGCAAACACTCTTTTATTAAGAAACGCCATGAAACTCATTATGCATTGCTTAAAATCGTCAAAGCTTATAAGATATCTCTGTGTATTCACTGTTGCAGTGCTCCAAAATCTTTTCTCGTTTCTGGAGGGCCAAGGGTATCCAGATATCATCCGTGATTTGCGAAAGCTATACGATATGCCAGTGTAAAAAATGCTTAATGCATCCTCGTTTAAGAACATATATTTATCAATAAATATGATTGTTGCACCGCGCAATCCAATGGAAACAAAAAAAAACAACGTAGTTTTGGATAAAAACGAACCATGGGTACGGACACTTGATTATATGAGGCATTCCGCATCAACATGACCACTTCAAAACCTTAATATCTTGAATTTTTCTGCAATCGACACATGCTATAGTACTCTTTAAAACAAAAATATTGATATGTATTAAATTTATAGTGGCATTGATAGGGATGAAATTACAGGAAAATGCGATTTTTGCTTATTTTTTCTCCCTGATTATATTACATGGAAACAGTGTGTCGGAGCGAAAAATTGCTAAGGATAAATTTTGTTGTGTTTGTTGCAGGGATAACGAAAAAAAATTTTAGAAGGCAAGATTTTACATTTTTCATGGAAAAAAACCTATTTAAAAAATAAAAATCGATTTTTGGACGATTATGACAGTTTTGAAAAATTTGAAATATTTTTTTTTGAACTCCTCGAACTTTTTTCAAAAGGAATACGTCTCTTTCCAGATGGAGAAATTCAATCTAAAGGCTCAGCAAAAAAAAAGAAAAGAAAATTGGAAAAAAAAATTTTATGCAAAATTTCAAATAAAAATGTTATATAATGCGAGTATATTTCTCAATATTTATTTACAAAATATTCGCAAATATATTGAGAAATATACTCGCATTATATAACATTTTTATTTCAAATTTTGCATAAAATTTTTTTCTACAATTTTCTTTTTTTTTCCTGAGCCTTTAGATTGAACTTCTCCATCTGGAAAGAGACCCTTTTGAAAAAAGTTCGAGGAATTCAAAAAAAAAAATTTCAAATTTTTCAAAACTGTCATAATCGTCCAAAAATCGAATTTTATTTTTTAAATAGGTTTTTTTCCATGAAAAATGTAAAATCTTGCCTTCTAAAATTTTTTTTCGTTATCCTTGCAACAAACACAACAAAATTTATTCTTAGCAATTTTTCGCTCCGACACACTCTATTTCCATGTAATAAAATCAGGGAGAAAAAATAAGCAAAAATCGCATTTTCCTGTAATTTCACCCCTATCAATGCCACCATAAATTTAATACATATCAATATTTTTGTCGATTGCAGCAAAATTCAAGATATTAAGGTTTTGAAGTGGTCATGTTGATGCGGAATGCCTCATATATATATTGAGTCCAATGTACAGTGGCTGGTACATTTACCGGTCATGAAAATAATTTTATTTGTTATTGAAAATCTATAAAACTTGGAACACTCGTACAATTTATATTTATGTCAACTTCATAACTCAAATCCAGCCGAGCGAGGGTCAACAGTATTTGTAATTTTTGGTCAGCGCTCATGTCTTTGCCATATTATTTGTTTAGGAATTTTCCTTTAATTTTGAACTCCGTGAACTCAATACCGTAACATATCGAATTTATTCAAATCCGATCTTTTTTTTCTTGATCTTGCATCGGCCTTTTGTTGATTCAGCCATTCGCTATTGCTAAAGTCTTCTGTGATGTGACTAGATTTGAGATTATTGATATCTAAAACCATCGAGTACTAATTTTCAGTTCATTCTGATCGTTTTTATTCGTTCAACAGCTGTGTGGGTTCACGTTTATTCGTCACGTTTAGTACACGTTTATTCGTCCTGATATACTTTGATATATTTTTTACACAATAATACTCCGCTTATTTTGCCGGACGAATATAGACACAGAGTTATTTTTTCCAACGAAAAATCAAAACCTGCTGTCCTAAAATTAGCGTTTTGAGTTAAGAAAAATAAAACAATATATTTATAAGTTGATCAATTCACGATGTAACTTTTACAGTTATGCGTGTATGACCCGAGTAAATTTACGATAACTGAATACAAAAAAATGTATCACTCAAACAAGACATAAAGACACACTTTTGTGCGAGGGACACACTCGTTCGAAATAAACGTGTTTTGTGTTTTTATTTTCACGAAAATTTGAATAAAAATTGCTCCAAACAACAATTTTTGGTTTTTTTTTCCCCCCCAAGGATCTCGTGTAATTTGAATTCGCGATTTCTCGTGGTGAGCTGTCACTTGACAGCGATCAAAAAATCCTCTCACGATATCAATCTCTCGCGCGACAGCAATCTTCGAGTAATGTTAAAATTGTGAATTTCGAACCCTTTGAGCGACTCACATAGTTACTCGTATATCTCTGAGAGTGCCTCCAATAGCCAGAGAATCTCCAGCTGTGTCAGAACTGAAGACCAATTTTCACATGTTAAAAAAAAAATAAGTAAATATTCATATGACATAACCGGACAAAATGACGTCAAATGGTTATGGGATATAAGTGGGGGTACTCGTCACCTACTCCGCTCCCGCTCCGCCGACGCTGCAGTCGCAAGCGAGCTATATGAAGTTAGCCATGCAACTGTAACATAGTCTTCTTGATTTTTTTTTATACCAATCATTTTCTGATAAATAGTTTAATTATATTAATAAAAAAGGAATGGACCGTGAAGTTAGCCAAAAATGTATTTTTACGTTTTAATGTTACGTTTTGTTAGCAATCGCAAGCGAGAACCAACGGTAATCTTCGATATCGACGTTTGTTGTAATAGGGATCCGCACTGCCAAACTCGGCCGCGTGATGGCAGCATCATACAATGTGCTTTTTAGCGGAACATTTGAATCGTTTTTATCGAAATAAACATTTTTATTGAAAAAGAAGCTCTGATTAACAAAAAATATTACGAAAGCAATTGAAAATAATATACATGTTTAATGTTTTCATTCATTTTCGGGGTTCACATGTGATTTGGGTAAAATAAAATTAAACGATATACATGTAACACACGTTAGGTGATAAGGCTTAAGTGAAAGGACTCAGCGCATTCAAACGCAAGGTGTACCTAAATTAAAAATACTAGTGGATAATTAAATAATTATGCGTAATTGTTGTGTTCCGATGTGTTAAGGAAATGGAATTTTTTAATTTCCAAAAGACGAAAAACGTCGCACACTATGGGAATATGCCGTAGGAGATAACTTTCTGGGTTCAAAGTCATCGAGGTTATATCTGAGTGATTTCGAAGAGGATGAAGTTCTTATACACGGAGAATGTTGTTAACATAATTATTTTACGATTAGTATGATTAGATTAGTATGAGAGTAATCTGCGTATCACTCGGACATCAGAATTCTGGATCAGGATTATTACTGATGCATATGGGGCATCTGATAATTGAAAATGATTGTTCTCATCGTAGAAGAACAATCTAAAGGAAAAAAAATGCATTACTTCTCTAGTAATTTTTTTGATGCCATTCGTGAGATTATACTTTTATTTGTGTACCAAGAATGATTATCTTAATATTTAGTACCTATTTATCAAATCATTATTTTTTCCTTTTATTACAGCTCTCCGTTTTTTTCAATTCTGCTTGCAATTGTGGCACTGTCCACGACAAATATTTGTAATTTCGATCCATTCTATTCTAATCACACTTTGTCATTTAAAAAATCCGCGAAAAGGCGCAATCGATTATGCCTGCCATTTGAGCTAAACTTCTCATATGCGGCGGATCTCTATTGTTAGGCTAAGGATATAGCCAATTGCAACGACATCTCATGTGCTCTCGTTTTAACAATTCTATAATCATCGTAATAAAGCGGCAAGTCATGAAGTCGAAAACTCTCGCACGAAAAGGCAAAAAAATCGGCAATAAATACCTGGAAAAATATGAATTCCGCGGTACTAAAAATCACACATTGTATGCGGCTAGATTCACAGAGTTCCACGCGGATCGGATAGGCTCGCTAGAGAGGGGCGCCACATATCGTGGGGACACAAAGCTCCGTATCGCGTATCGCGTCGTTTTTCCGCTGTACGTGCTGCCAATCGTGCCATATTCTCTTCGCGGCGGCAGGACGAAGTAGCCGACGAATTAAGTGTAGAAGTAGAAGAGGGGGCGCAGGGGATACATCATCCGAGACTCGGCAGCTCCGTGACCCTAGTGTTTCGTCCGTCGCGTACTCTTCCGTTCCCGTAGCTTGTGACATTTTTTCTGTTGCTACAAGATGTTTACTCGTATCGACTGTGAAAAATTCGCCTTTGCGCACGATAAATCAGGATACAAAAGCCCGATGGGATCGTTAACGGGACCCAATTAAATCATATCGTGAGGTACGTGAGCGAGTCTAACGAATAAAAAAGTGAAACGAAAAAAAAAAACGCGTCGTTACGGGTATGTGTGTTTATAGCCTACAAAATCCCCTGACACCCAGAGAGTGAGTGAGTAAGAGAGAGAAAGAGAGAGAGAGAGAGCAATGGCGTTTCTGTCGTCCCAGAGTTCCCCCGTGTGCCAACAAAACCCCCCGCACTACGTGAGTTCATTATTTACCGCCAGTTTAGCGTTTATCGTGAAGCTATGAAAATATTTGGTCAGTTACGTTGAAATTTCATTCGCGTATAGGAATGAAAAAAAATTTATTTTCGAATTACGTTTTTTTTTTTTTTTTTTCTTCTTTTCTTCCACTTCCAAGGAGTGGTGGAGTGATTTACGTGCGAATAGTGTAGTATCGTGCATCTCTTCTGTGTCCCAGTGGGTCGCGAGCGGGGGATCGACGAGCGGCACGCCATCCTGCCGCGACCGAGGCACCCGCAGAGTGTGTCGGAGGAGTCTCTCTCCCCCCCCCTCTTTTTGCCTCGCGCCGCTCCCGACCCCCCTGTCGCCCCTTCCGTCACCCTGCCGTTCCGCCGGTTTCTTCGTCCTCGGTAACTTTTCGAGCGTTATTATTTCTCACAGATTTCCGTCTATTTCCCTTGTCCGTACGTGAAATCTCATCGGAAACCAAAAATGCGTGATCGAAAACAAAAAAAAATTCGAAAAATTAAAATTCCGGTTACCCGCCACGGGGCAGGGTCTCTCCACTCGTCCAAGGGCGGGCGGGGGAGCAACTAGCGTGTAAAAAAAAAAAAAAAAAAAAAAAAAAAATTACAATTAGTGACAGACTCGAGTTCTCATTTCGTCCAACCGAATCGTCGATTATTCGTTAGTTCATTTCGCTGTTTTGATTTCCGTCGAATTTTTGAAATTTCGAGGTATTTAATTCTGAGCCGGATAGCATCGACAAACTTGTCGCTGGTCGATGGCCAATGCGACAATTGAAAAATCGTTTTAAACGATCTACGCAGAAATTTTGGACTTGAGGGTTCCTCCGATCAATTGCAAAATTTTTTTTTTTTTTTTTCCCCTTTGTTCATAGAAAATATTATCCACGAAATGATTTATTCTGTATCTCAGCGGAGTGTATTCGACAAAGAGAAAATGTATTTTCGAGTCAGGGGTATTTATTTTCGTGTCCGTCCTAATGGTTCTCGTGCACGACTTTCCATTCAAAAAGCATTGCATCTCGTATGTAAGATTCGAGAATACAGCCCCGGCGCCTGATTCATGGTTGTTACGCATATGGAAAACTCAGGAAATTTCTTTCTTCCTGGAGTAATTAGGGAAAAGTCAGGGAATTTAGAAAATTCTCTGGAATTTTTCTCATAATTTACTTTTAGCCAGAATTACGAAAAATGAAACTAACTTTAAAAAAAAAAAAAACTGAAAAGTATAAAAATAAATATTTTTGTATATTTCTAATATTTATACGATTCTTTATTATATACGACAAAAGTTACGTCAGTGCCAAACAATGAAAATTTCAAAAACTGAAAACTAATTTACTCCAAAGCTCTAAAGCTTCTGCATTCGATTTGTCGATACGCAACTACACAATTATTATTGTAGATAAGTATTTATATTTATTTTTCATTTATTGGCACTAACATAAAAATTTCCGTTTACAATAAAGAACAGGTTCGGTATTTGCTTTTAATGTATTTACTTTTTACTTTACAGTGTTTAAATTATTTTGTGTATTTCAGTTTTTTTTTTTTTTAATTTTTAATTTTAATATTTACCATTTTTTTTATTTAACCCTAATCTCCCTGGAATATTTGCAAAACCTGGAAAACTCAGAGAATTTCTTTCCTCCTGGAATAATCAGGAAAAAGTCATGATGTTGAAATTTGCATCGCTGGAATGCAACGAAAATAGGTTTTTTTAAAAAATGATTACTTACACTATCGTCTCCAAGTCGAAAACTGTTTAAACCTTTTTTTTTTTTGTTTTTTTTTACGACCTAGGGCCTAAATATGCCAGAAAAGCATCAGCAATACTATAATAGTATATTGTGCACCTAGGGCGTAAAGTGGGTTTTTTTAGACCGAGTGTGGAATTTGCAGTACAAGTCGAAGGCGAGCTAGCACGAGTCAAAGGTGAGCTAGCACGAGTCGAGGGTGAGCTCGCACGAGCCGAAGGCGAGTGCAGGAGCGAGCCGAAGACGAGTGCGTCTGCGAGCCGAAGACGAGTGCGTGTGCGAGCCGAAGACGAGTACTGCAAACACACGAGGTAAAAAAGTCCACTGAGCCTTTGGTGCACACCATATTTTTTGTAATGCATGTATAGATTTCTGTGTTTTTGTGCCTATAAGTGGGCGAAATACAATATCATATATTGTATATGTACGCACACGGTCGTTTTTACGAATTTCAGAAAGCGGGCTATAATGAAAAAAGCGGGCTATAATGAAAATAAGCGGGCTATAATGAAAATAAGCGGGCTATAATGAATCCATTATAGCCCGCTTATTTATATAAAAGCGGGCTATAATGAAAATAAGCGGGCTATAATAAATCCATTATAGCCCTCTTATTTTTATAAAAGCGGGCTATAATGAAAATAAGCGGGCTATAATAAAAATAAGCGGGCAATAATGGATTCATTATAGCCCGCTTATTTTCATTATAGCCCGCTTATTTTCATTATAGCCCGCTTTTTTCATTATAGCCCGCTTATTTTCATTATAGCCCGCTTTTTCGAGCCGGTCAAAAAAGGGTCACTTTACGCCCGCTTAATAGGTACAAAAAACGCAGAAATCGTGCATGCGTTACAAAAATGATTTTTTTTTATTTTAAAAATCCTTTTTTCGTTGCTTTCCAACTATGGAAATTTCAACATAATTATTTTCCCCATAAAAAACGAATCTGAGGTTTTTTTCAATGCCCATTTAGATTTCAGTGAAAAGGAAAATCTGCCGAATTCCCGTATTCGCTAGCAAAGTTTGTTAGGGTTTGCTTTTTTTTTTTCTCCAAAATCTCAAAAAATGTATACAAAGCCGCATAAGTCTTTTAAGGCCGCTTGTTCCACCTGGTAAAATTTATCTTACGGTTAGCCGTATACCTTTGCATTGGTTATTCGTCAGATAAATTTTACCCGAAGGTAGAACAACCGGTCCTTAGACATGTAGCCTAATTTTACGTTCGTTAAAAAATTTTAATCATTGAGAATTCTTATTTACAAAGTTGGACACATCTCTCTTGCATTCGTACCGGCTTCATGGTATCTCAAATATAATCTATAAAAATATTTTTATAGATTTAGTCTTATTTTTTTATTCGTACTTTTTGTCCACCGTCTATCTTCGTATTCATTGTCCAATTAGTCTATTTTATCTCTCGTAGCAGTAGAAAAGTTCAAGATAGCCATAATCATTGTACGGTAAAGTCAAGTACGCACTACATTTGAAAAATTATTTTTTTGAGCATTGAAAAACGATTATAGTAATTTGTGAGTAAAATAGGGTGCACTGATATATGCCGATTTATAAAGAAATTTATAATTTTTTTTTTTTTTTTTTTCAAGAAATAATTCATTTTCGCTATTTATGATCGTTAAAACCTTTTTTTTTATTATCGAATTCGGTTTAATAAAACTGATTTCAATATACAGCATTCTATTTCTTGTTAAAAAAAAAATATGCATATTAGAAACTTGCTAATTTTCTCCTCATGTTTTTATCTCGCTTACAAGGCTCCCTCTGAATGAGCAAGGATTGTCGTTTATTCAGTTTGCTTTACGGTATAGGGATCCGTGAAATGCAAAAATGTTTGACAATTTCTTCGTCCAACGTCAGTGTTCGAATTTTACGATTAGAATAAAAATTTACTAAAGATACTTTACTAACGAAACGATCATGAAAAATTATTGAAAAAAAAAAGAAATTGTATTCACTATACAATTTTTTATTTTTTTTAAATATTTTTTTTATATTTTTTTATATTTTTTTTTCTGTTTGGAATATATTTTGGTATATAATTTTTTTGGGATATATTTTTTTGGATATATGGATATATGGAATATAATATGGATATATGGAATATAATCTTTTTGGAATATATTTTGGAATATAATTGATATTCCAAATGATTCCAAATTCTAAATGATATATTAATTAAAAAAAAAAAAACTTTATTTATATTTGAAAAAAAAAAAAAAAAAAAAAAAAAACTAGGTGCAAAGGCACGATTCTAGTGCAAAAGTATCATGGACGATGAGGAGCGTCTTGAGGGCGATGAGGAAATGGAGCTCGACGAAGCTTCGGATGGGGACGATGACGACGATGAAAATTCGGGGATACCAGTCTCGCCGGCAAATTCGGATCAACTTATAGGAGTCGCCCCGACTCCGGGAAATGGTGATTATCGAAATTTCTTTGTTTAATTTAAATTTCAAAAAATAATAACCCAAATCCCCCCCCCCCCCCATTTATAATTAATATTCCGTGTTCAGTCACCCCGGACGAGGCTTTTCACGATCCCTTGCCGTATCAAAAATTTCCACTTCCCGGTGGAAAGCCTTTAAACATAAGGCGGGGTCCTGGAAGGCCGAGAAAGGAGCGACCTCTGGGATACACTCGAGGGGGCGGTACACGTCGACCTTTTGGCAGAGGATCGACCAGAGGCAAAGGGTAAGAATTTTATTCGATTACTCCACCATTTATGACGCGAATTAATTTCAACGAATGTATATATTTTTTTTTTCTCGGCGAAATCTTCGTTTCCAGTCTCATTTCTCTGGTTATAAAGTTAAAAAAAAAAATTCATTGTGCACTGATTCATACAAATACGAGCCTTATCAGCTCGTCAAAGATGCGTCGCGTATCCCATTCAAATGTTAGATTGAATGAAATGAAAAAAAAAAAAAAAAAAAGAGAACATTTCGCGTATTATGGACATGTTACCGCGAAGAGACAAGCGCCAAATTTCAACGTCATTGACTGCTCAATTGGGAGTATGAACGAATTTTTTTTAATTTCAAAATCTGGTAGTTTAGGAAAAAAATATTTAGTACGTATTTTTTATTTTTTTATTTGAATCAAAATTGCCGTTAATATAACAAATTGAAAAATATAACATTATGACGTCACGCATGTTACGCTATATATATATATATATATATGTCAAAATCCGTGAAATTAAATTGCCTATAACAGGTACATCTGTCATTTTTAACGAAAAATAAAAAAATACGTCCTCATTATATTTACTTTACATTATGCGCTCCAATGATTTAAAAAAAAATTTCATTCATACTCCTAATTTCATGAATTTTTCAATTTTGTAACAATTCGGATTTGAAAAATTGAGACCAATTTATAGAAAAGAAAGAAAAAAAACGCAAGCATCGAAGAACGGAGTGATTAGCTTTCATGTAAATAGTATGAATAAAGAATTTCGAAAAATCCCCTCGGGATTTTTCGATACGATTTTATTTTTTTGCAAATTAAAACAAAAACGAATCACGCTTTGTCTGATCATTGAGCTTGGAGGAGCCCATCCCTTGATTGAACTTCGTAAAAACCCATTTTTTCTTCAAATCTAGCGCACTTTTCACTGGTACGGATGCTGTAGCAATTTAAATTTTTCCGAGATATAAGAGTTTTACCATGATCGCTCTAGCGTATATCTAAAATAATATAATGATCATGAAATTTTTCAATAAAAAGATGTCTAATTCGAACAAAGGAACTTTTTTTTTCATAAAATCTTGTTTATTTGGCCCTACGAAGTTGAAAATTCGAATTTTTATTCAATCTTAAATAAAAAAAAATCAGCCCAAACTAAAAGAATTCAGAATTTCATTGCGCCTGAAGGAGTTGCGGTGCAATTTTTTGCAGATCATTTTTCAGCGTTTTTTTTTTTTTTTTTCCTTCATGGACCATGAATGTAAATGTAAAAAATGTTTTAGGCTGGGATATTCGAGGGGTATACCGCGTCGCACGAAGAGCAAAGATGACGATACTCATTCGGAGTCTCAGAGTCCGTTGCGACTCGGCGATGATCAGAGCGGCGACGGTGAATCGTCCAGCGTGGATAGATCTATGCCGGCACCGGAAGAACCACCATACTTCCCGGAGCAATGGTGAGAATCTTTTTTTTTTTCTTTCTTAAAAATTGATCGTTACTGTGTAAAAAAAAAAATTGTTCTTTTTTCGTTCATTCGATTACATAAATTTTTCTGGATTCGGATATCCGAATTCTTCGGTAAATGTAAAAAAACAAGAACGCGATTCCTCTTGTGCTCGAAGAAAAAAAAAATTTTCGATGCCTCGAGCCAGTGCCAATATGTTGCGATGAATTGTAGCAAGTTAAAACCATTTCCCCTCCCAAAGAGTTGGAGAATTTTATTTATTTCTAACGGGTATGCACAAATTTGGCGCCAAAAAAAAAAACAGATCAATTTTCAATACACTTTTATTTATTTTTTTTTGCGTGGGTATTAGGATGACAAGGTCGCGCTTTTTTTTACGCGTAATTAGTAAATCGTATTGACAAGTCTCAGTTTTTTTTTTTTTTTTTTTTTTTTTTATGGAAAAAATATTTATAAACAACAGAGTTATTATTGAAGTAAAACACTCCAGTCGGTAAACAATGCTTTCTGAAATAGAAATAGAAAAAAAAAAATTATTTTTCGCATGATAGTCAAACTAGCGAATGACAGGATATTTTTTTTTTTATTTTTCCAAAATTCCGCCATGGCACACCTCGTAGAAAAATAAAAGTTCAGTTGTCCAAAAATCGAAATTTTTTTTCCTACTGATTCGGCAAGTTTTCCCAATTTTTTAAATTTCAAAAGAGCAACCGGTCGAATTTTGATAAACAACGGAGTTATTTGAACAAAGCGCTGCACGGCCAACCGGTAAACATTGTTCCGTCGACCGGGCTAATCCGGAATAAAGAATAGAAAAATATACTTTCGGTACAATAATAAAATTATCGAACGACGGGAAATTGTTTGGAAATTTTGAAAGTTGCAAAAATCGCAATCGGTAGACAAAAATAAGTTCGATGTTTGATAATTGAACCTTTACTTTTTCTACAGGGTGCCATTTCCGGAATTTTCAAAATAAAAAAAAAAAAAGTATCCGGCGATTCGATAGTTTCGTTATCGTATTAAAAGTGTATTTTGAAAATTTTCATTTCAGAAAGCATTGTTCATCGCATGAACATGCAGTGTTTTTTTTTTTTTCAATAATAATAACTCCGTTGTTTATAAATACTTTTTAATCAAAAAGAAACCCGAAATTTGTCAAGACGCACTAATTGCGTGTAAAAGCCCAACCTTGTCGTCCCAATGCCCGTTAGAAAAAAAAAAAGTATTTACAATCAACTGTTTTTTTTTTTTTTTTGAATGCCAAACTCATACATAGTCCTGAATACCAAAAAAAGTGTGCTCGAGATAAATTTTTCCTTCCCCCATTACACGTCGTTTTGATATTTCGTGAAAAAACGATTACAGGACACGTACGAAATTTATCGTTGAACGTGACCTGAATTTTTTCGCTCCAAAAATCTCGCCACCATTCAAATGAAAAAAAAAAAGTTTTTTTTCCAAAAAATTTGATCTCTTTCGCAACAATTTGTGTTTCACATGTTACCGTCGTTGTCGTTGCGTCTTCTAACGATTTCTACGAAATGAATTAACCTCCCCCGTTCTCTGTTTGTTGTCGTCATCGCCAGGCCTGGAAAAGTGTGCGCATTTTGTAATTTGGGCGAGAGAAGCCAGTTGGGTCAGGGTGAATTGGTGAGATTGTCGTGTCCGGACGGTTTCGTTCCGGAAAAAAGTATAAATCGCGACGAGGCCGTCGAATTGCCTCTCGTCGATGTGTCTTCCACCGGTGATAAGAGCCCACGCACCGCCGGACCCGGGGCCGTAACCTGCCGCAGGCAGAAGAGTCTCGCCAAATGCAGGTACGGTTCGACGATTGAAAAAAAAATATATATATATATGGGTGAAAATGCCAATTATATGTAAGCCTTCAGGCTTCAAAATTTCGATTTTGCTGAAATTTTGATACGTTATTGCGCGTGCCAATATATGTAAATCTCCAAAATTTTAGATCTCTAGACCTTCCCGTTAACGAGCTGCACATTAATGAATTTCTCAATTTAACGTACGCAATTGTTTTTTCTTTATTTTTTAACACTTTCGGGCGTTGAAAAAAAAAATAGAATCTAACATGTTTTTTTTTTGTAAAAAAGTCCGATCTTTTCGAATATAAAATTGATTTTCAGGTACAACTTCAGCAACAGTTGGAAAATCACGTGTTTTTGCAAAAAACCTGTTTTTTTTTTTCAATGATAGTGCGCGATGTTAATTTTTTTTTTTTTTTAATTCCATCGAAAAGCTGGGAATTTTTTAGTAAAGTAACCAAATTTATAGAGTGGGATGACCATGGGTTCGCATCTGAGCTGCATTTATGGAAAACTTGTACACGTCGTCGTTTGATCGCTCCACCCGCTGAACTAAAAGACGTGTACAAGTTTTCCATAAATGCAGCTCAGATGCGAACCCACGGTCATCCCACTCTGAAAATTTGGTAACTTTACTAAAAAAATTCTCAGCTTTTCGATGGAATTAAAAAAAAAAAATTAAAATCGCGCACTATCATTGAGAAAAAAACAGGTTTTTTTTTGCAAAAACACGTTATTTTTTAACCGTCGCTGAAGTTCTACCTGAAAATGAATTTTATATTCGAAAAGATCGGACTTTTTTACAAAAAAAAAAAAACATGTCGGGTTCTATTTTTTTTTTTTCAACGCCCGGAAGTGTTGAAAAATAAAGAAAAAACAATCGCGTACGTTAAATGGAGAAATTCATTAATGTGTGGCTCGTTAACGGGAAGGTCTAGAGGTCTAAAATTTGGGGGATTTACATATCTTGGCACACGCACAATAATATATCAAAATTTCAGCAAAATCGAAATTTTGAAGCCTAAAAGCTTAAATATAATTGGCCTTTTCAAGCCCATATGTATTATCCATGTAGAAATGTGCGCCCTCCACTTACCTCAGCCTGATCCATTCACCAACAGACTCATTTATAAATTATAAATTATTAATTTACAGCAGAATTCAGTGCGATTAATAATCGCGTTCTTTATTCCAATGATTATTTTGAAAACTTGAATGGAGATTGTAGAAAATGAAAAATTTTACCGAGCCACATGAGTGAACGGTTTGAAAAAGCCTGGACAAATGTTTCCTGCGGGTATGGAAAGGAAATTGGAAATAATTGAACGCTGCGCACTGATCAGTTGGCAATTTTAACGTAAAAATTTATCTCGCAAGTTTCTGCAGGAAAATATTGGAAGCCTTTTTTTTTTTTTTTAAGATCTCCCGAATCCTCGACATTTAACGAATTATACTCAGTCGAGGGGGCCGAAAAAATAAAACGATTTAAAATTTTTTATTTTTTTATTGTTTTTAAACCACGAGTATGTATTTTTACAAAAGTTTTTTATTTGAAAAATTAACATTTGAAGAACAGAAATGTGCGCCCTCCACTTACCTCAGCCTGATCCATTCACCAACAGACTCATTTATAAATTATAAATTATTAATTTACAGCAGAATTCAGTGCGATTAATAATCGCGTTCTTTATTCCAATGATTATTTTGAAAACTTGAATGGAGATTGTAGAAAATGAAAAATTTTACCGAGCCACATGAGTGAACGGTTTGAAAAAGCCTGGACAAATGTTTCCTGCGGGTATGGAAAGGAAATTGGAAATAATTGAACGCTGCGCACTGATCAGTTGGCAATTTTAACGTAAAAATTTATCTCGCAAGTTTCTGCAGGAAAATATTGGAAGCCTTTTTTTTTTTTTTTTAAGATCTCCCGAATCCTCGACATTTAACGAATTATACTCAGTCGAGGGGGCCGAAAAAATAAAACGATTTAAAATTTTTTATTTTTTTATTGTTTTTAAACCACGAGTATGTATTTTTACAAAAGTTTTTTATTTGAAAAATTAACATTTGAAGAACAGAAATGTGCGCCCTCCACTTACCTCAGCCTGATCCATTCACCAACAGACTCATTTATAAATTATAAATTATTAATTTACAGCAGAATTCAGTGCGATTAATAATCGCGTTCTTTATTCCAATGATTATTTTGAAAACTTGAATGGAGATTGTAGAAAATGAAAAATTTTACCGAGCCACATGAGTGAACGGTTTGAAAAAGCCTGGACAAATGTTTCCTGCGGGTATGGAAAGGAAATTGGAAATAATTGAACGCTGCGCACTGATCAGTTGGCAATTTTAACGTAAAAATTTATCTCGCAAGTTTCTGCAGGAAAATATTGGAAGCCTTTTTTTTTTTTTTTTAAGATCTCCCGAATCCTCGACATTTAACGAATTATACTCAGTCGAGGGGGCCGAAAAAATAAAACGATTTAAAATTTTTTATTTTTTTATTGTTTTTAAACCACGAGTATGTATTTTTACAAAAGTTTTTTATTTGAAAAATTAACATTTGAAGAACATTTAATAATGTTTTTTCGTATAAAAATATTCATTTATAAGGAAGTTACAGTCGGTATGTCCGAAAAGTACTTTTGCGGTGAGCACTGCCGTTCGAAACCAAATTATCAAAAATAAAAATATAAAATAAATTAAAACGATTTGGTTAGTATATTGTCCTGTGATTAATCGATGGAATTTCCGAAATATTGAGTTAGAGTGTTGATATTTGTGAAAAATAAAGGCATTTTTCGTTCATCAAATCGAAAGTATACAAAGCGGAAAAAAAATCTTTCTATCAAACGCTAGATTTTCATATCTAAAAAAAAAAAAGCACAAGAAGTTTCAGAAAGAATGTTGCACCTTTTGAGGTATCTTGCTCACCTATTTTGAAAACATGCTACCCTGGACTCCGGCTGTAACTTCATAATGAATATTTTTACACGACATAAATTGCTGAATACTCTTCGAATGTTACTTTTTCTCAAAAATTCGCTTCTTTTGGCCTCCAGACTAAGGTATAACCCCTCAAAAATAAAATCTTGGAAATTTATATGCACGATATTCAATCTTATTCACACGATTTTGTGTAAAGTTCAATTTTGCATATTTTTACTACACACCACACGTCTCTTGTAAACTTTATCCGATTTTGATGAATCGCTTGTTCACTTTTACTGAATGATTTTTGATGAATCGCTTGTTTACTTTTACGAACCTTTACTGAACAAACTTTATATTTTTTCTAACCCAATTTGTGGACAATGGAACTTTATGTACTCAGAATTCGTGGAGCAAAGCAGTATCAGTATCTGACGTCGAGAAAAGCTCCACGAAAATTACGGTTTTTTTTTTAAATATTTTGGTGAAATTTCATGAAAGATTCAACGATACAGACGAGTCGAGGAATTGGCGGAAAAATGGAAAAAAAAAATCATTTCAGTGATTCTCCGGGAAAACCGACATTGATACGGCTATGCGCGAAACGATTAATTCGTCCTCAGTACGGAAATAATTCATAAAGAAAGGAAATAATTCTATCTTTATGAATTATTTCCGTACTGAGGACGAATTAATCGTTTCGCGCATAGCCGTATCAATGTCGGTTTTCCCGGAGAATCACTGAAATGATTTTTTTTTTTTCCATTTTTCCGCCAATTCCTCGACTCGTCTATATCGTTGAATCTTTCATGAAATTTCACCAAAATATTTTCAAAAATAACCGTAATTTTCGTGCAGCTTTTCTCGCGATACCGAATGTCGTTCTATACTCACGAGAAAAAAAAAAAATATATATATATATATATATATATAGGGTTACATTTTTTTTCTATCTAATCAAAATTTACGTTTTTCGCATAAAAAATACAGCTGTCTAAAAAATAATTAACACATTTGACATCCATTACACTGTAATTTCCATTTGGTTAATATCCGTTGTCGATTTTTTCCTTTCTAAACAGTTTATGCAAGACGGTGAATAAAGGGAGTCCCGAACGAAGATATGTTCCCTACACAAGAATTAAGTTATACTAACTGACGTATATTCTTCAATAAATTCATGACAATCGCGAAAATTTCATGCCTTCTATATTTCCGGCTTGAACATCGAAATATATGCCCGTAATTTATTTTCCACTACCAGAAACTATAACTTTCAACAATTCCAGATAATGGTAATGTTAAAAAAAAAAAAGTATGCCTCTATAAAATTTCGTGATCCGAAAGATAATCTCCCGTTTTTAATGATTTACTTTTCGTTCGATTTTCAAACGTTAAAAAAACAAAGACGAAATGTTCCGTGACTTTCCTACCGCGTTGGTAATCGTAGATTAACAAATTAGCCTTTTTCGTCGAAATACCATCCCTCGATTGCCGCCAGGTGGCAGAAATAAACAAATTTGCCGAATGGATTTTACTTATTTATACGATAAATAACAATTTTAAACGTTATAACGAAACGTTTGATTGCCCAAACGATGAGGTAAAATATTTAAATCGGGTCGTAAGAAGAAAAAAAAAAAAGTATTTTATTTTTCGCCGATACCAGCCAATCCTTGGCGGTGAACTTGGGGGGTAATAAATTTGATCGAAAAAGGCTAATTCGTCATAGTTACATGAAAATTCGACTTACAGAAATCCTAGTCTATCGAATTTCACGGAACCGGTGGAAGAGTTAACCATAGTGGGATATTCGGAGGAACCGGAAGTTGGCTCGCTGTTCGAGACGAGCGGTCACTATTATGTTCATCATTCGTGCGCCGTATGGACATGCAGTAATCAAGAATTGTTGACCGATGCGCTGTCCATAGCGACGGTTCAAGCGTCATCGCGTCGCTGCGCTTATTGCTCGCATTACGGAGCGGGAATCCCTTGCAAAGTAAGAAATCGCCGTAAATTTACCTTTCCGATTGCCGTCTCGTCCAATTACATTAATTTATTATTGATTTTTTTTTTTTTTTTTTTTTATTCGTGTTATACCATCGAATTCGCTTTTTGGATTTTTACGTTTTCTCTTTTTATTCCACTTTCCATTCCTTTTTTCCTTGAGTCCCCCCCACTCCCCAAGAGTCACTCTTTTTTCCTGATGCACTACTGTATCGCATTTGCACGAGAGCACAGGGAAACTGACGAAAACCTGGCCGATAGAGGCGAGAAAATATTTTACCGCGTTTTGCTTGTACAACTGTCGGAAACCTCGGGGGAAAAACTGCTTTCCTCCGAGCAATCGATTGGCTAAGCGGTCACCGATTAATCAGTATTGACCGTGACCCAATACTGCTTAACATCGAAGACCGTCGGAGCCGTACCGGATGCTCTGAGAATATTCTAAATTTTTATTTATTCTCGAAATATCTTGGAAAATTATTAAGAGACGCGAACGGATCTAGAACCAAATCTCATTTGTACTCTCATAATACATAAATCCTCCGCTTTGTGATAATATTCTGTGTTCTTATGGTGGTTTTCAATTTTTTTTTTTTTTTTTTTTTACGCGGATATTCGAATGACAAGATCGGGTTTTCATGCACACAGTCTTGAGTTTCAATTTTTTATAATTGAAAAACATACGCAATAGCGTTATTATTATTTGAACGAAGCGCTGCAGCGGCGATCCGATATAAATAATGGGAAAAGAAAAATCTACTTTTGGTATGATTTTAAAACTATGGAATGAACGGTTACTCGTTTGGAGTTTTGAAAATTGCGAAAATAGAAAGCTGCAGGAAAAAAAATTTCGACCGCCCAAAAATCGAACTCTCTCTTCGCAGGTTGTCATTTTCACACGATTTCCAAAATTTCAATAAAGTATCCGACCGTTCGATAGTTTTTCATTATTCTACTGAAAGTTCGGTCTTTTTTTTTTGGCTTTGGATCACCCTAGTTTTCGGACACGCGTGTTCACCGAGTTGCCGTGCTTTGTATAAATAATAATGACTCCATTGTTTGTATAAATAATTTTTGAATTAAAAAAAAAAAAAAAACGAACCCGTTACGACTATTCACTGAACAAATTTGAAATCTACCCGTTTTTTTGGCGCACGCATTCAATGACTTTAATTGGATTTATTAAAATTCGTTAGGTGGGAGCGTGCAATCGTTACTTCCATTTACCGTGCGCCGCGGCATCGAGCTCTTTTCAAGATACCAAAACTTTGTCGCTGTTCTGCAGTCAACATCTTGGACAGGTTCCACTGTTGCGTGAGTATCGTCAATTTTATTCTTGTTTTATTCACCCAAAAATTCAAAAGAGAATAAAAACCCAAAGTGTACATAAAATAATTACACGAATTAATTTGCAATAATTTCATTGTATCTTCGATCCGATCTATCGATCCGAAGAAACCTCTGATCTAAAGAATACTCTTATCGTAATTTTACACATACTTTTCTATTTTTCTATTTTTACACATATTTATCGAAACAAAATAAAGTCAAAAAAAAAAAAATATCCCGTGTCTAATGTAATAAAGTCGCAAGTGCCCAGTATACGACTTTTTCTCATTGCTAAAATCAGAAGAAAAACGGGAATTTAAAAAAAACTCAGAACTGGAAGGTCGTAAACGCCTAAACATAAAAAAAAAAACTTAAAACGGGTCGTAAGCGCCCGAAAATCTTTGAAAAAAAAAAAAAAGAAAACTTTAAACCAGAAGTTCGTATACGCCGTAAATTCGAAAAAAAGGAAAACCTAAAACCTGAAAGTCGTATCCTGGGTGGATACGTCCTTCGAGCATTGATCCTTCTTCAGTAAGAACCTAAAACCAGAAGGTCATATTCGCCAACATACGACCTTCTGCCCTTAGCTTTTCAAATTCTTAATTTTCAATTATTCGTGCGTTTTAATCATTTTTACACAACAAATGACGGGGAAAAAAAAAGTATACAACCTTATAAGCACTAAAATCGCTTTTTTTTTTGCGCTTACGACCTTGTTCCATTAGACAACGCGATATCTTAAACCTATAGATTTGGCATCGGATGCCTTCCATATGCAATGAAAATTATTTTCACTGCGATTGCTCACCTCCCAATAAGAAAAAAAAAAAAAATTATTCAAATCCGTAAGTAAAACTTGACCTTAATGAACAAAAAATTGTCCTTAATGGACAAAAACTTGAAGATTACGCGCAAAAACGTCCATCGACACGATTATCAGTGCTAAATCGTGAAATTCGGGTGCCTGAAAAATCAACGAAAATGTGAAATCATCGAAGAAATTCGGCGATCACATCGTAATTTTCAATCCCGACGAATCCAGTCCAAATTTTCAACGTTTCACGATCGTTTTTTTCCCTCCATTTTTTTGTTTCTCTCGTTGCTTCATCAGTGAACGGTGACGTGACGTGTATGCACTGTTACGGGATGGGCGACGTGTCGAATCTGGTGATGTGCTCGCTGTGCGGTCAGCATTATCACGGTAGTTGCGTGGGTCTTGCACTTTTGCCAGGCGTAAGAGCCGGCTGGCAGTG
This sequence comes from Rhorus exstirpatorius, assembly GCA_963564615.1. NCBI lineage: Eukaryota > Metazoa > Arthropoda > Insecta > Hymenoptera > Ichneumonidae > Rhorus > Rhorus exstirpatorius. The sequence goes on along the minus strand of OY751319.1, from coordinate 19,843,160 downwards.
CAACACCTGTCGGATCTGTCAGGTTTGCCGTCAGCCCGAGGAAGTTTCAAAGGTTATGCTGTGCGAGCAGTGCGACAAGGCTTATCATCCGAGCTGTTTGCGTCCTATCGTAACGTCGATACCGAAATTCGGCTGGAAATGCAAGTGCTGCCGCGTCTGCACAGACTGCGGCTCCCGTACACCCGGGGCCGGTCTTTCGTCGCGATGGCACTCGCATTATACCGTATGCGATTCGTGTTATCAGCAGAGAAACAAGGGTTTCTCGTGTCCTCTCTGTCGCAAGGCGTATCGCGCTGCGGCTTATCGTGAAATGGTACAGTGCAGTTGTTGCAAAAAATTCGTTCACGGCACGTGTGATCCGGAGGCCGATCCGACGACGCATCAGCATCGCAAAGACGCTAAACCGGATTACGAGTACGTTTGTATAAATTGCAAGAGCATGGCCCTCGTAAAGCGCAAGGACAACGTGGACGATTACGGGGGTGATTCGAGCTTGACCGCGTCCCAGGAGAGCCTTTACGGTGACGGTGATTCATCGGAATTCGATTATCCCGGTGGACCCGAGGATTCTCTGTTCTCCATTGGTCTTGGCAAGGGAAAGCCATTTTGCGCTTCGAAAATTGCGAAAAAGAGACTCGGATTGGGCGGCAGCGGTATCGTCGGACGACCCAAGGGCGTTGGCAAATTGGGCTATCAGAAACGACAGAAGATGAACGAGTTCGGGCGGAAGAGAGGCCCCAAGGCGAAAATGAGAGGAATATTCGGTGTACCCGGAGTCGGTTTGCAGGTGAGCGTTTGAATTTTTTTTTTTTTTCAAATTTCCTTTTTTTTTTTTTAATTATCCACATTATTAGCATTAGCGGTGCCAACCACTGCATGAAAAATACCAAAATTAATCGGATATATCGGGTGAGACATTCAAGGCAGTACTGTTGATTATAGAATTACCGTTCGGAATTTAATAAAATTTGGTGTAGCGGTAGATTATGATAAGAAAAAGATTCGGTTAAATTTTCAAAAGTCTGCAGAGAACCAGAAAAAAACGATATTGGCATTTGTAATTTCATACATTTAGAATTGAGTCTTATGAGAAATCAGAGTTTTCATCGTATTTTTCAAAATGTAACGTTCACATTTTGATAAAAATTGGCACAATGAGAGATAATGTTATAAGGAACATTTTAAATCCTTACCAAGTACAGGTTCAGTGCATGTGAGAGTAATAATTAGGAAATAAATATCCAAAATGTACTTTTCCATCGGTTCATTATAGACGTGACGTTGCATATTCTAAATACTGCGCGAGTCAAACATGACGGTGTATACATTTGACTCTTGCAGTATCGACACTACTACCTTAAGGATGTATCGGACGTACCTTCCCAACCAAAAGTGACTTTCGTCGACAATATTGCATACTTCGTAATAAGATAAAAATCGGAAAAAATTCAGCCACAATAAAAACGATAAGAAGATTACTTTTTAATAATAATAATGCCCAAAATTTATCAATAAATTGTTTAAACAAAACATTGTTTAACAAATTTTTAGTGAATGTTTTTTTTTGTCATGTGAAATTAATTCGTTGATTTTTCTGACTGCGCATGAATTTTTTGAAAATTTTCTTATCATTTTGAAATTTCGGTTTTCGGTAATTTGTAAAGGTTTTATTTACGAAACTATTCGTTCAATGCTCTGGAAACTTCTTAATTGTAATATACAACGTTTTTACGAAAGTATATCCAAAATTCACGGTTTTTCCTTCATTTTTAAAAATTAAAAAATTTTCGAAAACCGAAATTTCAAAATGATAAGAAAATTTTTACAAAATTCACGTGTAGTCAGAAAAATCAACGAATTCATTTCACGTGTCAAAGAAAAACTTCCTCTAAAAATTTGTTAAACAATGTTTTGTTTAAACAATTTTATTGTTAACTTTTTGGCATTATTATGATTCAAAATTAATCTTCTTATCGTCTTTGTTGTGGTTGAATTTTTTCCGATTTTTATCTTTTCATAAAGTATGCAATATTGTCGACGAAAGTCACTTTTGGTTGGGAAGGTACCTCCGATACATCCTTAACGTGCTACAGAGCAACGATGTCAAAACTATTGGTGCTGTTGAGAAAAGTATGAAACGAAAGTTGTACAATTTAAGGTAGTTCGGTCGAATTGAGGTTCACGTTTAACACCCTGTTTTTGTTTGCATTTAATCAAAAGAGTTGACCTTGCTCTACATGTCTGCAAAATTTCAAATTAATTTACCGTGTAGTTTTTGCGTAATTAATAAATAAGCAAACATTGCTCTTATAGGGCATATAAGGCTCAGATGGCACGCCAACTATCGAAATTTCAGTATACACGAAAAATTAATCGTTTAAGGGCAAAAAAAAAAAACATACCACAATAATGGTTGATATCTATAAGAGATATTTACCAAAGATTTAAGTCGATTTACCGTACGGTTTTTTTTTTTATTTCAATAATTAATGCGAGTCCGCGGTCTCTGTCCTTGTCATACACCGGATCTGCTTGCTAGCAGAAGACTAGGGGAAAAAACATGTGAAAATCGAAGCTAATCCGCGTCTCACTTCAGATTCGATGAACGCCAGCAAAAGTGATTCCGAACAGCTGTCACATTTGAGTTGTTCGGCAAGATATACAATGTCAACTAGACGAGTTCCGAGCTCATTGCATACTGGCCGTTGATTCAACTGTACTTGCCTCGAGACGAGCCTTTTTTCTCCGCTGTTCTTCATTATACTGTTTTAAAGCATACAACAAAACTCGCGAATGCAATCCAGTAACTTTATGCGTAAGGTTAGATTAGCTCGCTCCCTAACGTAGAGAATGAGTCAAGTTGAGTCTGTCATTATTCCGGGTATTAATTATTATTAACTTATTATTTACACCCTAAAAAAAGCTTGTAATATTTTTTTATGCAACAATTCAATTTATCATAGCTTTCATATGGTTAAATTGTACGTAAATAAATCTGAATTACGGATGAAATTTGACTTCGGCCAAACTCGACCGAACTACCTTTTAAGGTTGTTTAGAAGTTGATCAGAGTGGGGGAGATTTTCCTATGCTTATACATTGGGCGCTGTCGGTCGTTCACCCGCTCGGAGTGAATTTTGATGCGATTTTTGATACATATGTTGCAATATCTTCAAGGAAATTCTCCAAAGGTTAACGATTTTGGTACTGATCGACGCGAAATATTTCAGAGAGTACTTGATTAGTTTTTCAACAAAAGTTCAATGGCACGATTAGATATATCGCGAGTTTATTGAGATCGCGGATGGCTCTGTCCATTAGAGGCTATGCAGTCGGGCCTCGAAAGTACCCAACTTTGCAATTTTTTTTACTCCATAAATAAGCTCCAAACTGACTTGAAATTTTACACATAGTTCAAATGTTCGATTACACACTGCGTAAATTTCAAATTTTTTTTCATAAGACGCGATTTTCTTCTAAACAACCTTAAACAGGCTCGTCATTTTAATTTTTTTTTTTTTTGTAAAGGCCCTAAGCTGGTTCAAGGTTACGTCTACTTTGTCAAACGGATTGTCAGGATTTTTTTTTTTTTCATAACTACAATTCCAAGTTCAGCGATCTATGGCACAAATTCATTCAAGCTCCGGCAACTTTTACAATGAATTTCAAATAATTTACAATAATTTCTTTATGTTCATGCTTCACTGATTTTTTTTTTTTATCACACGGGCAGTTCCCACCTCAAATTCCCGAATTTTCAGAGCCTTTTTCATTTTTCCCATAGATCAAAGACACGAGGGTTCTCCTCTGGCACTGTAATCATACATTTCGGCTATCCCAATCTCTCGCCCATTAATCGCTCGATTTTTTCAAATTGTACAAATTTTTTTCTACTCCTCATTTGCTCATAGAGAAATTGTTTGTTTTCGTGGGGAAAAATAAATTGAACTAATTCATAACCCCCCGAGTGCCCAAAGTGTGCCAAATACAAAACAACGTTATAAAAATAAAAAATAAAAATTCCACCTCGCTCATTCAAATCACAACGAAGCTACGAAATTATATTTCAGCGTCCGATATCCGATTCGTTCTCGAAGGAGGACGAGCCCGGTGTTGAGAATCGTTTGGTTCTCTGCTCGGCAAAGGACAAATTCGTACTGACGCAGGACATCTGCGTAATGTGCGGCGCCATAGGCACCGATCAGGAGGGTTGCCTGATAGCCTGCGCCCAGTGCGGTCAGTCCTATCATCCGTACTGCGCGAATGTCAAGGTAACAAAGGTAATATTGCAAAAAGGCTGGCGCTGCCTCGATTGCACGGTATGCGAGGGTTGCGGCGAGCGAAACGACGAGGGACGTCTGATACTTTGCGACGATTGCGACATAAGTTATCACATCTATTGCATGGATCCGCCGTTGGATTATGTGCCGCACGGTACGTGGAAGTGCAAATGGTGCGCCCAGTGTCAGACATGCGGCTCGAATGATCCGGGCTTCAACAGCAGCTGGCAGAGAAATTACACTCAGTGCGGTCCGTGCGCATCGCACACGGCATGCACATCGTGCCAGGAATCCTACAACGAGGGCGATCTCATAATACAGTGCATACAGTGCGAGAGATGGCTTCACTGCGGCTGCGATCACATAAAGACCGAGGCGGATGCGGAGAAATGCGCCGAGGAGGGTTACAATTGTATACTCTGCCGTCCGCGCGACGTACCGCCGCCTCACATAGCGTGCAATTTGCCAAAACCACAGCCGAAATATACGATACGCTCACCGTCGCTGCCGCCACCGGTGCCGCTTGCTCTGCCACCGACAACCGCGCCGAGTCCCGAATTGTACAAACCGATGCCCCAGCAGTATTTGATCGACGGTGTTTATCTCTCCGAGGCGGGTATGTGTCATATAAAATCCATGACATTCGAGCAACAGCAGACACGTAAAAAGAGACGAAAGCTATTGCCACCGGTCGACAAAGAGGCCGATATAATGGCGACGATCGAGTCGGTCGTTGCGGGCGGAAGTTTGGACAATTCGCTCGAGGAAAATTGCGTCAAGCTGGAGCTTCTCGATGCCAAAGACGAGGCTGGCTGTGAAATATTGAAGGAGGGCATGGTATGGACACCGAGGGGCGATCAACCGCCCCCCGATGGTTTCAGTATATACACGACGGAGAACGGTGTGCCGGTATTGCGTCGCAAGAGACAGAGAAATTTGCAGAAACTCGGTATCGGTGGTTTTCTCGTCAGGCTGCGCGGCACGAGAAAGGAAAAGGACGACGAGATCGTCGAGACGGAGACGAAAACGGCGTGTCACGAGGGTGGCGCGTCGATCGCGATAAACGACGAGAAACCGCGGAGAAAAGTTCAGAGAAGAAAACCAAAGACCAAGCTATCCGAGTGCTTTCCCCAATACATGCAGGAAGCATTCTTCGGCAAGGATCTTATGGATACGACCAAAGAAAGGGATATGAAGAGCAGCAGCAGCGATTCCGAGGATGAGAAAAATTTATCGTCAACGATAGATACGATACAGCTGTCGCAGGACGAGCTTAAGGCGATCGAGCAGGTCAAGAGCAAGAACGAGATCGATAATGAGGGGGACGGGGAGGAGGAGAAATTGCCGAACGAGACGAGGATCAAGAGGGAGGAGATTATGGATGATGAGGGAAGCGACACGGAGGCGCTAGGCGATATATTGCCAATGGCGTCGGATTTACTCGACAGCGATCTCGTCAATACGATTATGAACGAGCAAGACGAGGATTTGGCGAAAGCGAGCGAGGCTCTCGAGGAGCTGGACGATACGCAAGGCGCCAGTAAGGACGAGCTCACCGATATACTGAGTCCTCATTTCAATCTCGAATCCATGGTAAGGGATACCGGTCTGCCGAACATGGACAGCAAGGATGTCGAGGAAATTTTCAAGGGTGTTCTCACCGACGAGTCACAGGAGTCACAGGAATCCTCGGTTTTTCCCATTCAGTCGGCTGTGCCGCGCGCATCCGCTGCTACGACACCGCTTGTCTCACCGTCGCCCCATCCAGGTGAGAACGAAAAGATTTATCGTATATGTCGGGGGAGTTCGATTTATACTTTTGCTGACTCGTGTGAAAAATGTAATATAGTAGAGCATGTTTTTTCATACCAGGATGGTGGTGCGAAAGTATAAAATTAACGAAATTATATATATATATATATATATGAGACATTCCACGTCAACTCAGCCACCCCGTTTTTTTTATTGTCTCGAAAAAATTATTCAGTATGGGCATTTCAAAGGACAATATATCCATGACATTTTACCAAAATTTCATCCCCCCACTATTGTTGGTTCTCGAGATAATGATTAATGAAGTCTCAATTTTGTAAAAATCATAACTTCGTAACTACTGATCGGATTTAAACGATTAAAAAAAGAATCTTTTTTATTTTTTTTGCTCTTTTCGAAAAAAAATATGTCATCATCGGATAAAAGCTCATTAGACATTTTTCGGAGTAAATTAACAAAAAAAAATTTTTCCCTCTTCACTGATGGCTTGTTCCATTTTGAAAAAATCCTGCGGAGTTGTGTATTGCCTCCCTCTATCAGAAAAAAAAATACTGAGTAGAATTCCGATTGGCCCTTTCGTGGAAAAAAAAAAAAAATCGAAAAATTTCCCCGAAAACTGTCTAATGAACTTTTCTTTAATGACGGCATATTTTTTTTTCAAAAAGGGTGAAAAAAATAAAAAAGATTCTTTTTTTAGTCGTTAAAATCCGATCAGCCGTTACGAAGTTATGATTTTCACAAAATTGAGAATTTATTAATCATTATCTCGAGAACCAACAATAGTGGGAGGATGAAATTTTGGTAAAATTTCATGGATATATTGTACTTTGAAATGCTTATACTGAATAATTTTTTCGAGACCAAAAAAAAAACGGGGTTGCTAAGTTGACGTGGCTGCGTTGACGTGTCGTATTCCACGTTAACTCATTAGCCGCCCCGTTTTTTTTTGTCTCGAAAAAATTATTCAGTATAAGCATTTCAAAGTACAATATATCCATGAAATTTTACCAAAATTTCATCCCCCCACTATTGTTGGTTCTCGAGATAATGATTAATAAATTCTCAATTTTGTGAAAATCATAACTTCGTAACGGCTGATCGGATTTTAACGACTAAAAAAAGAATCTTTTTTATTTTTTTCGCCTTTTTTGAAAAAAAATATGTCGTCATTAACGAAAAGTTCATTAGACAGTTTTCGGGGAAATTTTTCGATTTTTTTTTTTTTTCCACGAAAGGGCCAATCGGAATTCTACTCAGTATTTTTTTTTCTGATAGAGGGAGGCAATACACAACTCAGCAGGATTTTTTCAAAATGGAACAAGCCATCAGTGAAGAGGGAAAAATTTTTTTTTGTTAATTTACTCCGAAAAATGTCTAATGAGCTTTTATCCGATGATGACATATTTTTTTTCGAAAAGAGCAAAAAAAATAAAAAAGATTCTTTTTTTAATCGTTTAAATCCGATCAGTAGTTACGAAGTGATGATTTTTACAAAATTGAGACTTCATTAATCATTATCTCGAGAACCAACAATAGTGGGGGGATGAAATTTTGGTAAAATGTCATGGATATATTGTCCTTTGAAATGCCCATACTGAATAATTTTTTCGAGACAATAAAAAAAACGGGGTGGCTGAGTTGACGTGGAATGCGACATATATATATATATATATATATATATATATATATATATATATATATATATATATATATATATATATATATATATATATATATATATATATATTGTTACGTCCCGGGTTTTTGTGATTTTATTTTATTTTCACTTACCTCGTTGACGTAACGAAGTTTGAGGTTTTGTTGCTCCTTTTTAGACGGGAATGTGCCCGCCAAGGACTGGAGCTAGAGTGGTGATCGTGGGAGGTTACATTTTTATAATAATTGTCCGAATTACAGTTGTTTTAAATCTTTAACAACAAACAATAATTTATTTAAAACACCCCTTTTTAACTATACATTTACAATTTTTATATTTGATGATTTTAATTTTTATGCGAATGTTGAATTTATTGACGACCCCGACCATTCTGGTCGGGGGCCGGAGTAGAACTTATAAAATTTCCTTGACCTCGACCATGTTGGTCGAGAGTCGTAGTCTAACTGAACTCGCTTTATAATTTTTTATAGTGCGGAGCATCTTTTTGATTGCTCCGCGAGAAAAAAGTACCCGAGTCGGGCGCTGCACATCTCAAAGGTGCCCAGCGTCCGGCCCGTTACCGTGAGATCCCCAGTGTCAGCAAAATTGACACGCTGTGACTGTGAGATCTTCATTGGTAATTCGCTCGCACGCTGATTATTCGGATAATATTACATCTTGAGACGTCGCTTCGTCTTCGAATCGTTGAAATATTATTTTAATCAAAATGTTTTTATTTCGATGACTGCGAAATAATAATTCTAAAAACCCAGGACGTAACAATATATATATATAAAATTAGCAAAAGTATAAAAAACGAGACATTACATATTATTACATTTCTCAAGGTGAAACGACACAGAGAACGGCTCGTCTCAGTCTGTAAATATTCGTTCTCCTATTTTCTCGTAAACGGTCTACAACTGGGACAAATGATGAGCGATATTATTTTTGTCTTTCAACAAAGCGGAAGATATGACTTTTCTTTTTTTTTCTGAAATATCAGCTGTTTCGGAGAAAATAGGGTAATTGCTGATTCGGCTATTTCTCTTGCATTCACGGTGGCGCGTCGAAATTTCTCATGATGTATCATTTCATCTTTTAATATTAACTCAATACAACATTATAGCCGAAAATATACATTTCTACATTGAAATTTTACATTTTCTGGCTATTAGGCTCGAGATAAAGATCTCCAGAATTATTTGTTCAAATTTTCCGATCATTCGGTTTCATAGTTTAGGAATAGCATTGTCCCAAAAATTAATATCGCGTGTCTAATGGAATAAGGTCGTAAGTGACATTGTACGACTCTTTTCCATTGCTAAAATCGGAAGGTCGTATATATTTTTTTATGTATTTACGCGAATCACGTAAAAATATGTTGAAAAACGTTCGAATTGAAATTTGGCCACTCAAAACCAGAACGTCGCAAGTCCTGGCGTATACGACTTTTTGAACCTAACTGAAAGAGGAATAATCACGCAAACTAATTCCAGAATTTCGTAAGCGACATTATACGACTTTTTGGCAATGGCAAAAGTAAAAACGTAGAAACGTTTGGAAAAACCTCCAAAATGAGTCATTGGCAGATACGACCTTGTGGTTCTAATTTGAGATAAAAAAAAATTCACAATAACTATAACAATTTTTTATTCTTGTTATTGTTTTCGTTTGAAAATTTTCAGCGACACACGCGATGTTTCCCAAAATAATGGATTCAAAAGATCTTTTATCTGCGAATCATAAAATGGTTCTTTTTTTCTCAGGAACCACCAAACAAGTGCATAATTTAAACTATAATGATATCGAACATTGAATCTTCTTATCAGCAACTTAGTTTTATTTACTTCAAGTACTGAACGTAGAGAGATGATAAGGCTTATACTTTGCCTATCTGTTATAATCAACTAACTAATCTTATTGAAACTAAAAATTAATTCAAATAAATGGATACACAAACTACCCGAATATTATTTACAATGATAATATATAAAAAGTCTAGTGTTTTATTATAATTATATGTGATGATGAATGAACGATTTTTACTAGGGAAAACGAGGATAAAAAAAGAAAACTTAAAACCAGAAGGTCGTAAACGCCTGAAAATCTTTAAAAAAAAAAGGAAAACCTAAACCGCATATCCGCCAATATACGACATTCTGGTTTTAGGTTTTCAAATTCCCAATTTTCAATTATTTGTGCGTTTTAATCATTTTTAAAACAAATGACGGGGAAAAAAATAATTATACGACCTTATGGCACTAAAATCGCGAAAGACGCGATTCGATGCGTCTGCCATAAGTGCCCGTACAAGAGTGTCGATTTTTTCCTCGAAATTTCGCCAGCATGCCTTTGAATGCAAGAACTTGAATATATTGAAAATAACAATAACTGAACCCATAACTAAAAATTTTACGGCAGGAATATCGTCATTGATAAGAGTCCGTGGGAACGATATTTAAAACCGCTCACTAGTGACAAGTCGCTGTCTCGTAAATTATTCATTTTAAACGCAGAAGCGTCATCTAAATATTTACGCATCATTAATTCCGATTAAACAAAAATAATAATTAAAATTTCTCATTACATTTGGTAATTTGATATATCGCCTGTTTCCAGGTATGCAAGGCGGTTTACCCTTGGGAAGGCCTCAGGTACCCAACTCGTTGCCGTCGGTCGGCCAATCGAATCTCAACTCACCGATGAGCTTTCCACCACCGTCACCATATCATTCCGAATACAGCAAGTGAGTCGACCTACTCGAAAGGGGTTTATTTTTTATTTATTTTTTTTTTTTAATTTTTATTATTATTATTATTTTTTTTTTCATTCGCTCTGTCCGAAATTCATGTGTCAAACACGAATTCACAGCAGCCCACATTCATTCAGTTCCGCATTTTCGGAACCACCGAGTCCATGGGTAAATCCCGATGACGAGGTTTCCGGGGCTTCCGGCGGTACTGCTATATCTTACAATCAGAGAAGCAATCTTAAAATGGAAGCCGACGAAGCGTTGGGCACCAGCGCTACGATCTCGTCGGTTCTCTACGCGAATATCAATCATCCGGAATGGAAATCGGAGTATCCAGGTAAATTTTCTCTCGCGAACTGGCAAGTTCGACGATGCACATAAATATTCGCATTTTAAAAAAAATTCTGAACACAAATCTCTTATCCATTTTTATTTTATGGTGAAAGTATCGTTTTATATTTCGCTAATTGAACACAAAGGTAATTTACTCACATAATATTTTTGTATCTGGCATTTTGAAAATCACAATAGTGCATAAAAAAAAATGTTCTTTCGAAATTTTTGTTTTTGTTCAAAGAATTTTCGGTCAAAGTTTCGTCGAAATCGATTCCATCTGAGAGCGTAGATTTCCACTTTTTTTTTTTTTTAGCGATTTCGAGCCATCGCTATCACATTTGTTATGAGAACAATTTTTTTTTCCCATTGCCGTGGAATTTGCATCTTCGTATTGTTTGACAACATACGAAAATCCAGCAAAAATACAAAACGATTCATGTTCTATTTTTGTGCCAAATTTGAGCTCGATCGGCGAATCTGATACGCACGCACGTAATACGGATTTTTCTTTAATTTTATTTTTGCGATATTTCAAAACATTTCGAACACACTGACATTAAAAAAATCGATTTTTTTAAATCATGGAAACAAAGCTTCCTCTAAGAGTGAGCAAAAAAACCAGCAATCGTTAAGTGATTTGCACTTTTTTTTTGCGCAACGTTAAGGAGTTGCGTTGGGTTTTAAAAAATCTCTGCACGTTTCTCCGAGCTAAAGAGCCAAAAATTTTTTTTTAAATCCCATTAGAGAGTATATTGATGCAGATTGATAATAAAGACCGTAGACGAAGATTTGAAAATGCTCCCAAGACCATTTTTTCGTGATTCTCATGATGTATGGAACAAGGAAAATAAAATCCAGGAGAATCTTCATAAAAAATTTCTATCGTCGGTTGGATTTTCTCGAATTATGAAAAAAAAAAAAAAAAAAAAATTCTGTATCGTCGACGGCACATTATTAACGTAAATATTCCTCTTCAGCGTGGTCCGAGAGATGCAAGCAAATATTGAAAAAATGGCGTGCCTTACCGAACGATAAGAAAGCTCCATATCTGACGCAGGCCCGTGACAATCGAGCTGCGGTCCGTATAAAGAAGACACAGCCGGTAAGCAATTTTTTTGTTTTTTTTTTTTTTTTTTCGATCTCGAAGAACATCGTCAATGACGATAATAATCGACATTTTTTGCGCTCAAATATATTTTTATATAAATATTTATTAATCATCTATACCGAAATATGTAGTTCATCTCTATGAAAAGGTTTCTTGTGCTAACACATAAGTCGAACTAACAGCTCGCCCCCCCCTTTCGTGTCTCATTGTGCTACGTCTAGCAATTAGTCAATGTATACAAAAAAAAATGGTTGGTGTTTTTTTTTTCGCGATTTTTCCATCGATCATCGAGAAACCGGCCCGGATCGGTAAAAAATTTTCATCAACGTCGAATCCTCTATTCAGGTGACGTGACGCTCTAATAATTTCGCGATCGGCGCGCCACTTTTCCAAGATACATCCAAATTTGGTACTGTCACGGGAAATTCTTTTAAGTACACAATTATTCACCATAATTTCAAAAAGAAGGAAAAATTTACAATTTTTCTTTTTAATTACGGTTTTTCGCTAACCGTTGAAGCGATGTGAAAGTCACGTGACCCCCGGCGAGGAGCGCGAAAGCGATAGCGCCACTGATCTTGCGGTTTAGCGAAGAAACATTAAAAAATGAAAGGTTTAGGTCAATCGATAGCTACAACCTCAAAACATTAGTTTTCAAAGGAAATCTCGGAGTGTGCGTTAAAACGTACATAATTATCGTTGAACAATTTTTTTTTTTTTTTCATTTATAAAGCCATAACAAGGCGCATAGAGCTTTTATTGGCGATTCGGATCTCGTTGATAACTGACAAGACGCAGCTTTGCTGATAAGCCAAGTCAGTAAATTTTTATTATCCCGGTAAGTCCGACCCTGCTGCCACTCGTCGGAATTCGCGTGTACCGCAGTTGATAATTTTCACCTATTTTTTTTTTTTTTTTTTTTTTTTTTTTTTGTATTTACACAATGAAGGGCCCAACTGTGTCGGATGAAAGTGTCCATTTTTGCAGTGGCAATGAAAACCTAATTTGGTTTTTTTTTTTTCATATCAATGCGATAAAAATTAACTATCAATCTTCCAATAGCCGATTCCTCGTGATAATTGGCTTGCATTTTTTTTTTCCTCTGCATTCGCGTAGAAGCAAATTCGGTATTAATAGATCTCCTAACTTCGCATATAGATCCCCCAAAGTTTCGCTACGTCTTGTTCACTCGTTTTCAAAGAAAAAAAAAATAGGGAACGCGAATAGGGTTACCATCCGAGACACCTTCGCAGCTGTTTCACGCACGGGTCCCGTGACTTTCGTATCCCCTTAAATCCAGTTATTTCAAGCAAATTTTCAACAAACCTCCGTCACGTATGAAAATTTTCGTGCCCATAGCTCAGAGCAGCCGGCAGATCGCTCATATTTTCTCGAGTATTTTTTATTTTTAACAAAAAAAAAAAAGAAAAATTAAAACCGTGAAAAAGTAGAAACCCATGCTGATTCATTATGGGCAGTGGCTCAAAAATTTTCGGATTTTTCAGAATTTTTTTTTCCAATTTTTAAAGCAGAGCTAACTTTTTGATTTCCTTAGAAATATCGTTTTAAAAAAAAATTATCATCAGACATGCGGTTGGAGTAAAAGAAAAAAAAAAGTCACAAAATAAATCACTGCCTTTTAGTGGTGTATAATTGTATAAAAAAAAAAAAAAAATCATGAACCAAAAATGAGAAGAGAGTGAGAGGGTCGAATTGGCATTGTTAAATGCCTCATATACATTGATTTCCGATATGCACGAAATATTAATTCGTCTCTCGTATACAAATTAACATTTAACACAATTTTCACAGCGTTAATCGATGACGATGGAGCACCAACCATTTTTCCGATATATGTTTCCCCCCCCCCCCCCCCCCCGCAGTCCACCCCACCCCCTACAGCCTCGTACATCGGAAAGTTTTTTTTTTTTTTTTCGCACAACGCAGCCTGACATCGAACATTCGAAATTCGTTCTTAATTCTTGAAATAGCGCTTCGTTCTTTAAATTCCGACAAAAAAAAATACATTTTTTTTCGAAATATTTTATTTTTCAGAATTTTTTTCATCACGAGTCTCTCACGTATGATAAATAAATAAATAAATAAATAAAAATTCGTTTTTAAGACTGTGTTGTCCGGAAAAAAAAACCCCCCGATCCATTTCGACCATTACCATTACTCATTGGGGGAAGAAAAAAAAACGGACGTCTACTTTTGGTAACGCAAGTATGACCTCGTTATGATTTTTTTTTTTTCTTTCTATTCGTACTTTTGCCCCGTTGATAGCCCGTAATCCCGCGTAACGAAACCCTCAGGGCAAAAAAAAAAAGAAAAACGCAATATTCAAGATCGCCTCCCGGTAATCAAGTTATTCGGTTCTCTGTTCACCCGAATACTTCCCTCGGTAAATGCAATAACCCGTAGCGTATCCATGAAAAAAAAACGCAAACAAAAAATATCCCCAAAAAAACCATGTATGAAAAAAAAAAGAACCGTGAGAAAAAAAAAACTGTAAGTGTGAACGTGAGACCCGTTGAAACCGACAGATACCCAAGGATATACCAAGCACGACCCAAGTCACTGCAACAGGTTCACCCACCGTCACGACCAAACCCGTCGCAGCAATGACAGCGGCTCAGGCAGCGCCGGTACTGTCAATGTCAGCGGGTCAAAAGCAAATTGGACTTTTGGCCTCTGTACAGGGTAACGATAAATCGTTACAGGAGAAGACGGGAATGATGACGGGCGCCGCATGCCCGGGCGGATTGTCATCGTCATTAACGTCGGGTGTCGTCGCTACTATCGGTGGCCATCTTGCGGAGGTGTGTTCGGTACAGGGACCGACGCCGCCGAGGCAGCTAACATCTAATTCCCCAAGTCCAACGTCATCCTCGACAACCTCATCCTCCTCTTCGCCACGGCCAAATTCCGTAAATTCTACGAACAATAATTACATCATAAACAGCCTATCGCACCAAGATTACGTAAACGTAACGGCTGTCAATGCTAGACTAACACATTCGCCGGCCACGAATTGCACAACGACGAACGCTTCTTCTTCTTCTTCTTCTTCTTCTTCATCCACTTTATCCTCTTCCTCGTCATCTTCGTCATCATCATCATCATCATCATCATCATCGTCATCATCATCATCCTCATCATCGTCATCATCCTCTTCTTCGTCTTCCTCCTCGTCGTCATCTTCCTCAAATAACTTGAACGCGACGGTCGTTGCCGATGGTCAGCGTCAATCATCGCCGTGCGTTGCTCAACGCAATTCACAAATATCCTCACAAATGACGAACATAATAAATACGTGCGGTACCGTATCAAACGGCGGTACGAGCATATCCCAGTCATCTCCAAACTCTACATGCCCGTTAATAATATCATCGAGCAATGTACGAAAATTGTCCTCGATAGATCATCAGATTAGAGTGCTCACCCCGTCCGAAATAATGCGCACCCTCCCATCCCTCAGCCAGGAGCACTACGATCCGCCACCCACTGCAATTATTCACACTGTACCTGTACAGTCCCCGGCTATGGTGAGCCATCTATCTCTGTGCCTCTAGTGTCTTGCCTTGTAACTACGTATCCGAACGACAGTTTTTATTTTTTTAATTTTTATTTCATATATATATATATATATATATATATATATATATTTTTTTTTTTTTTTCAAATCGATTCTGATTTTTCTTCTCTCAGTCGCGGCTCTGTACGAGCCCCTCGCTCGAAACGTTTGCTATTTCGTACAAAAGTCGCGAATTTTTTTTTTTCGTTAAAGTCCGCCGGTTGGTTTGGAGTTGATACTTTTTTTTTTTAATTTTGTTAGAATTTCACTGGTCGTTGATGAATACGGATAATTTTGTTTAATAAAAGCTGTAGAAATTTATAAACTTTTTTGAGGAACAAGGTTTTTTGTTTTTGGCTTGAAAAAAATACGATTTTTTGAGGAAAGATCGCAATGTTTCAGCATTGACGACAAAGACGAATTAAAATAAAAATTATTCATGCATAGATGTAAAAGAGAGGACATAAATTTCCAGTATATTGGGTCAAGAAAAATTTTACTTTAATTTGCAGTATTAATGTTCTTTGATACGGTCGATTTTTAGAAAATATTTTTGTTTCATTGGGATGCGCTGCAGTTTAAAAAAAAAAGCCTTCAAACATTCGTTTAATTTTATCGTAAATAAATGAAATTTGTAATTCGAAAAAACACAACAGAAGGGTAGAAAGCAAAGAGCGTCGTTGATTATTTTTCTTGAAATTTGTTGCAATCATTCAACGGTTATTTAGCTTGAAATATTTTATTGCGAAATACATGGATAAAAGTATCCTGTACAGAGCGAAGGGCTTGATACTTTTTTTTTTCAATTCATTTATTCTTAACTTGTAATAAATCTTTATTATTTGCCCGAAAGTATACACGATCGATGGTCTCGCGTGTCGTATCTTGCTTTTTTTTTTATCAATGTTACATCATTGTTTACTATTTGGAATGATCGGTATTCTTTTTTTTTTATCGTAAAAATTCCACTATAATAATTGAGATGCATATTTTGGGATTTTTTAAATTTATTTTATGGGTGACTGTTTATATGCGATATTCGATATTATGGCGACGTCGTTCGGTATATTTTCTTTTTGGTCTTATAAAAAAAATGATCGTCTTGACATTCTATCGATAGCCCATGATGTTTCGTTGTTGGCATGTTACAGACGTCTCGTAGAAAAAAAAAAAAATCTGATTTTCTTTTTTCATCGTCCCAAAAATATTTTTCCCAAAATTTTTTCGGATTTCTTCGAATCAGCCTTGATCCTCGTACATTCCGCAATCCTACGACCTTTCCATTACTAACAACAGTGTTTTTATGATTTTTTTTTTTTTTTAATTTCTTCAAATTATTCGTATGGGTGGTTGTAGATTCGTATCGTAACGTTGCTAGTATATCTGCCATTGTTTTCATAATTAGTGAAATTGTCATCTGTGTCTTATTTCTTTAATTTTTTTTTTTTTTTTTGTTTATTCTGTCCTCCTAGATGCTTTTTTTTTATATAACACAATCGAATGTTCGCAATTCAAATGCTCAACGTATAATGCGTTGCCTCCGAAGTTTTCAGGGGGATAAAAATTTATACGAGCAGCAAACGGAAAAATATTTTAAAAAATAAAAAATAAAGAAAAAAAATCAAACTTTTAGTGAATTTCAGATATGACGAGGACTCAGATTTTTTTTTTTTTTCGATTTCGTAGATTCGTCATCGTCTTCGATAATGTGCACGAGATTTGATTTGATTTGATTTGATTTGATTTTTTTTTTTCCATCATTTTGATCTAGAGGCTGCAAATATCAGTAAAGACAATCGCTGCTCGAAGGCGTAAATGTTTTTGATTTTTATTTCTATCTTTCTCTCTCTCTCTCTCGTTCTCTTTTCTTATAATTTAAACGGTGGCTGGCTGATTGGCTCTGTTATAATTAATGCACAAACATCGAGTTTTTCCGAATCTCAAAGGACTCTGAATATTCGTTATAATTCTAATTTAGTAACGGACACAGAAAATATACTGCTCTTTATTTATTAATTTTTTTTTTTTTTTTTCGTGTGAATGTTTAACATTGGTGTATAATTTTTGGCTGATTGTCTACGAAGCCTTGTCCGAATTTGTTTGAAATTACAATGCCGAATGCGGTCATTACGCCCCAGATTAACGCTGTACAAGTGACGAAAAGAAAAGAAAGAAAAAAAAAAAGAACGAAAAATCGCTCGAAATGAAGATCGATCATTTTCGTATTTTTTTTTTCTTTCTTTTTTTTTTTTTTTTGTTCACAAGGGATGTAATGAACCCAAGGTATGAGAATCGAATATCCGAATGTAATGAAATGTTATTCCGATAGGAGCAAGATCGTCTGTCAAATCGAGATCGCTCGACGAGAGAGGCCGAGCAGGAAAGACAGTGGAAACAGCTACAGGCACAGAGACAACAGCAAGCGCAACATCAGCAACAATCGATTCACGAGCAACGAGTACATGGTACGTCGAGTCCCAATGATTATTAAAAAAAAAAATTATATTTCATTCTTCTATTCTTGTCTGAGAAAAATTTATTTAAACTCGCTAAGACTCGTAATAATATTCAAGCAATTAGTTTTGCAATTAAATTCTCTCATGGCCTGAATAATACTCTCGTAAAGTATTTGCCCGCTTTTTGCTAATAGCTACACTGAGCTTTTTTTTTTTATATTTTCATTCTTACTAAAAAATATATTTTATAATTCATTGCGAGAAAGTTTCCATTTGTGTATCTATTTTTGGTCTTTTGTCGTGGTAAAAGCTGTTGAGACGAAAAAACTTTTTTTTTTTTCGATTCATATGATACGAAAATCAAAGATATTTTTTTGTTCGTATAACATAAATTTCTCAAATTCGTTTTTGTCGACAAAATGTAAATTTTTTTTCTTGATTTATATCGATCAAAACGTTCGTAACGAACATGGAGCAGTCGCGGACGAAAGTTTCGTATTAAAATTAAATTTAAAAAAAAATTATTTTTAAATATTTGCATTATAAAATATATTACATCCCACGAGCCCCGTCTAGAAATGTTTCCAATATTTTGCTTTTTGTGCCTTTTTTTCTTCTAATCTTCATTTGTTGCAAATCTGTACATCCCACGAGCTCCGATTAGAAATGTATCCAATATTTTGCTTTTTGTTTCTCTTTTTTTATTCTTTGCAAATCTGTACTGAAGGACGTGGTCTCACAGACTGCACTGTAGTAGGAGCGCCCAAAAATATCTCTACAGTAGTTAAAGGTTATTATGGTGACAATAAGTCTTTGCGGCAGTAAAAAAAAAAAAAAAAAAAAAAAAACGCGTATCGACTTTCGAATTTCATTGATTTTCTAGCGATCGCAAGGGTTCACAGACAAATCAGCGACGACGGAACATCACAATTGAATTCCGAAAATCAAACGGGTCTGACCACCCAGTTACAAGTATCAACGTCACAGGTATGCACAATAAAATTCATAATAATAATAATAATTAACGAACGAAAAAAATACTTTAAAACCCTAAATATTTTTTTGCAATGTTAAATTAAATTTTTGGTCGCCCGCTTTTATTTCTGCGTTTGATAAAGAAATACAAACTGCCGAATCCACTCGGTTTTCTTCCACTTGACCCCTTCGTTCACAACGAAATATTGACTGAATAAAGCCGAGAAAAAAAAAATAATTCCAATACCCAGTGGCACTCTTTTGGAAAAGTTTTTAAAAAAAATAAATCGACAATTGCCCCCCTAGGGCATGAGAAAATTGTAAACATTTTTTTCAGCAGCAAAACCATAAAAAAAAAAATCCAGAATTATTATCTTCGGCAATTCAAATCCGATATTCCTCGAAAACGAAAGCACGGCAAGTTGTGAAACTTATTATGGTTCATGTAACCAGATATTACTCCAATCTCACTGATTTATAGATTTTTTTTTTCGAATAAATAATCGATTTTTAAAGATTTCTCTTTAGACTTTTCTGAAACGAAGACTCTTTCCCAAACTCTTTTTTTTTTTTTCCTGGCCTCGAGTACAGAGGTAACGATAAATTTGTACTTTTATGTACAAAAGACTCCTTGTTATGCTTGATGAAGAATTTTCTGATGCCGACAATTACGAGAGAAAAAAAGATCTCGAATTATTATCCCGTAAACGCCACACTAGTGCAAATTTGCACCATCTAAAATTTCTTTCTTGTGAATTTTTGAACATTTTTGTTCTGATTTTGTCGTATTTTCACTGAATGAATAATATTTATCGCATTAAAATTATGACCTTCGGATTCCTGAGAAACTATTACCCCAAAAAACACTGGTTATCGAATAGTTTTAGATTATTTATACGAGAGTTATAGTACATTGAAAATGCAAAATCCCAAATCGCACTAGTGTGGCATGTATGTATGCTCAATAGAGGTGTGGTTTTTACGGGTTATATCTCAAAATTGCCGCAGGATGGGATAAAATGAAACCGATTACATTCGAATGATAAAAATATCATTACGTTACAAAAGTGAAGTAAGATTTTTTTCTTTTATCAGATGGCGCGTTTGAGACATAGACAAATTAAAAATATTCAACGATATTTCGGCCAATTTGCTGTATAATCGACTGCGGCGAGCGTACTGAAACAAAATTTTTTTTAATTTTTTGGCAGCCAAGCCACTGTCGCGTCTCTCGAGCAAATATGAATGAAACGAAAGGAAAAAAAAAAAAATGTTAATTTATCTTCGTAGGATGGCAATATCATGGTACCGTTGGCTTCGCCATCGCCTGGTTCGCGTGGCACATTCGCCGCTCCGCCCATGAAAGTTACACGAGGTGTCGCGCCGCAGAGTCCCCTTCAGGGTATGCCACGTTTGCCGAATCAGCAGCAGCAGCAGCAGCAGCAATGCGGAATGATTCAGCGAACGGTTGGCCCTGCCGTAAGACCAGGTGTCCCGAACACATTTGCCCAGCCACCGTCGCCTTTTT
Source organism: Rhorus exstirpatorius (assembly GCA_963564615.1). Lineage (NCBI taxonomy): Eukaryota > Metazoa > Arthropoda > Insecta > Hymenoptera > Ichneumonidae > Rhorus > Rhorus exstirpatorius. Next base: position 19,822,715 of record OY751319.1, on the reverse strand, counting down.
CACCTCAAGCTCCCCAATCGCCTCATGATTTTCCGCAATCGCCCGCCTCGACGCAGTCGCAGCAGGAACACTTTCAGCGCTTCGAGACCGGCGGAAACGGCAACGGCAGCGAGGCTTATCAACCGAGCGGCTCTCAAACACCAAGATCAATGCTATCCGGTACGACGACATACTCGACGTCACCGCGTAACGACGTTTTTTCTCAGCCACCTGGCACACCAAGACCCGTATTCAATCCCCCGACTCCCCGTTCTTCCACTCACGTCTATGCACCGTCCCGCACTCCTGATCCTTATAGCAATCAATCTTCCGCACCATCGCCGGCGCCGAGCTACGCATCGCCGAGGCCCGAGTCGCGACAGGATCCTCCCCAGCCGGCCGAGATTTTCAATCAGCAGCCCGAGGTCAATCTCCAATTGCGCGATCTGCTTCAGCGTCAGCAGCTAACGAAGAAGATGGAACCTCTCGCACCGGTCTGGAGTCAAGGTAAATTGTTTGATCGCAATTTCCTTTTTTTTTTTTTTCAGCCCTGTGACGGGACTTGACCCTTTGAAGCATACATTTTTCCTGACGATCTACTTCAAATTTGGGGTCCGGGGGTTTTTTTTTTTGGCTCGCTGTTTACGAATCCGAGCTCAAAATCCAGAAATTCAAAATGGCGGACCAAAATGCTCAAAGTAGCTTGATGAAGATGAAACTCCGTATGCAGGGGTTTTTTTGAGTCGTTGAATACGAATCTCAGTTCAATATTGAACAATAAAAATGGCAGTTCCAATATACGATAATGAAACACAAAAAATGGCTTGGCCAGTGATGCCGATCTGAGCTTTATAATTTGAAAACTAACGAATGCCAGATTTCTGGATTTTGAGCTCAGATTCGTATTCAGCGACGCCATAAACATTTTGGTCCGCCACATTGGATCCGCCATTTTGAATTTCTGTAGTTTGAGCTCGAATTCGTAATCAGCGACCCGAGAAAGCATCTCTGAATTGATTTTTTGTTTATTGCTTACCTGCCGGATTAGCTACAATTACATTTATTATCTAAAAAAACGTGTTTTTTTTGTACTGTAGTTATTATTAACATCCACTGAGTGAAACATAAACCCTTAATATTGTCGTAACAATTGATCTCCTAATATCCTAAATATAGATTTACATTCGTCGTTATGCGCTAAAAAAATTTTTTATTGAAGAAAAACAGAGTGGAAGTAGGTGGCATACCGGTATGTCACTATGCTTCAAAGGATTAAACAACTCGTTGTTTCACTGTTACAAAAATGTGCCAATGGCCACTGCTTACGCCAGCCATTATCTTGTTATTCATCACGTTTATTTTTTATTGTTATTTTTATTTTTTAGCTTTCATACAACTAATGGTTTGGGCCGTAAAATATTTATGTGCCTCAAGCTTTTCCCTCACATTTTGTGCACCACGATTAATAAATTCATCAAGTTTCAGCCCAATAAGACGTTTCACGAGGAATTAAATATCCAATTTTAAGGAGAAAATTCAAATGCGAATTTTTATCGTATCTTTAGCGTCACAATAAGAGTATAAAAAAAAAAACATATTTTTTATGTGAAAAATTCTCAGCTTTTTACATTATCCAATTGTGAAACTATAGTAAGGTTAATGAAAGTCGTGAACTCGGTAAATTCAAAAATTTCACATGGTTTTTTCCCTAATTTTTCCATTTTCACAAAGCTTCCTCCTTGAGAAAAAAAAAAGAAAATCATCGAAATCATTTTTCCCACCAATTTGAAAAAAATGGTAAAAGGTAATAAATTTTTGTTCGTAAAATTTTTTCTGAAAGTCACTTTTTTCAGCATCTTCAATCAGGTTCCCCCCGTTGAGGAGGTCAGAACTTTATTCTTCCTATACTTTGCTTATTAGATATTTTCGTTAAAAAATGAAAACTTGTTTTACGCATTTCGACCGATATAAATTCAAATACTTATCGAACGGTATTACCGTTTGCATTCAAATCGATTCTCTGATATTGAAATTGACATACCTGCTATAAATGTGTATTCGCATTAATCATTCTACGGGGAAAAAAATCGATTTTTTTTCTTTTTTCGTAATTTCGAATGAGGCACCACCGAGGATTTTTCTTAAGAAAGCTATTTTTGTACCAACATTAAGCACGATAGCTCCAAACATTTTTTTCGACCTAAAGTTCAAACATTGATATATACTTTTAATTCCATGGAATCTCGAAATTTCCCGTTAATTCCAATAAGAATCATTGCCAATGACGAGGAGTGCACCAAATTTCAATATCATCGTCACAGTCATTCGCGTTTTATGTAAATTCATATTATACTCCGTTATAGAAAATTTTTCCCTTCATTATGATAATACTCTATCGATTCCACCGAATCACCTTCAATTAATTGAAACAATGCAATTTTAAGACGGTCAAAATCCTGGTGAACCGGGACAGCAGCAATTTGAGACCGGTCACGTACAGCTTGCTCAACACGTTCAACCAGCGGGTAATCCTGTCGAGGGTACATTCCGTCATCCTCTTCCACCGGGAATCGGCAGACCTCGGATGCCGATACCGGGAATTCAACCGAATTCACTCATACGAAACACGCTAGGTACTTTATCACTTCATTATCTCCATCGCGAACATCATTGATGGAAATTTCAATTTTTCTTTTCTTTTTAACAATCATGTCGAATCTACCCATACACCCATCGCGAACATCATTGATGGAAATTTCAATTTTTCTTTTATTTTTAATAATCATGTCGAATATACCCATACACCCATCGCGAACATCATTGATGGGAATTTCAATTTTTCATTTATTTTTAATAATCATGTCGAATCTACCCATACACCCATCGCGAACATCATTGATGGGAATTTCAATTTTTCTTTTATTTTTAATAATCATGTCGAATATACCCATACACCCATCGCGAACATCATTGATGGAAATTTCAATTTTTCTTTTATTTTTAACAATCATGTCGAATATACCCATACACCCATCGCGAACATCATTGATGGGAATTTCAATTTTTCTTTTATTTTTAATAATCATGTCGAATATACCCATACACCCATCGCGAACATCATTGATGGGAATTTCAATTTTTCTTTTATTTTTAATAATCATGTCGAATATACCCATACACCCATCGCGAACATCATTGATGGGAATTTTAATTTTTCATTTATTTTTAATAATCATGTCGAATATACCCATACACCCATCGCAAACATCATTGATGGAAATTTCAATTTTTCTTTTATTTTTAATAATCATGTCGAATCTACCCGTACACCCATCGCGAACATCATTGATGGGAATTTCAATTTTTCTTTTATTTTTAATAATCATGTCGAATCTACCCAGGATTAAATTCGAGACATCCAGCAGCAGGGAGCATCGATCCGAGGCTTCAAGGGATTGATCCACGAATGCGAATGCTTTATCAAAGACCACCCGTATCCGTTAGCATGCCGCAGCAGCAACAACAGCAACAACAACAACAACAACAACAACAACAACAACAACAACAACAACAACAACAGCAGCAGCAGCAGCACTTCCAGAATCATCAAGTTCTGCAGCAACGTATGGCAAATCCTAGAAATTCATTGACGGAACAATACGATATTCTGCATCAGCAAAGATTTCCAGGTAAATAAAAATCGATTTATTTATTATTCCCCCCCCCCCCAATAATTATGCAACCAAAATTAGGAAGTATATACTTTTACTTTTTTTTTCTTTCAGATCCCAATCAAGGACCGAATATCGGCCAGAGAATCGCGCGAGGTGGACCGGAAATGACAAATCAAAATGTAAGAATGATGAGCTCGCAGGGAATGGTGCGTCCGCCAATTATTCCGCAGCCCGTCAGCGACAACAATTCTGCCTCGTCCGAGGCATCGGAAATACCGGACAACGTGACCGCCGAGCTTGAGAAGCTCGAACAGGAGGGAGCACCGATGGTCGAGGTCGAGCAGGAAGGCGCGCCGATGGTCGAGGTCGAGGGCGTTAGTGCAATATTAGGAGATTTGGGAGACGACGACGACGAATTACTGGGTAATTATCTTTTCTTTTTTTGGTTTTCATTTCTTCGCCTTTCATTTCAACAATTTTCGGTCCAAGAATTCCACTGACGGTGCAACTTTTTTTTTTTATCACCGCCCTTTACATCACAACAGAATTAAATTCCATCGAGCTGATTTATTCATACATTACGATATCCCGTTATCGTTTTCAGTCATCCTCGGTTAGCGAAAATCGATTTAAGAAAGCGAAAAAAAAAAGTAGAGTTTGATTATCGCTAAATTTTTTTTTTTTAAGCACATTCGCTAATTAATTTAGCAACGATTTCTGAAATTTCAATCAATTATATTCGTTAAACATGCACGCAGGGTCCGGAGTATTCACTGTGCGTAACGCCGTTTTTCAAATATTTTAGTTTTTTCTTTTTGTACATTATCGTCTGTATTGTACGCTCATTAAAAATCAAACGCCTAACTCGAGGTGATACGGAGCCTGAGCCGTTCGTTAACAAATCGCCTTCCTCATTTTCTCCGGGACTCTCGATGTTTCGGACAAAAGAAAATTAGATTTTCACCCACGATGAATAATAGACGCATGAAAATGTAATTTCGAAGAAAAAAAAAAAAACGAAGAAAAGAAACTAAAAGGGGGGGAAACGCAGCTTTGTTGCCGGAAGAGCCTTTCCGGCTGTTTGTCACTTTTTACATCGCCGTAACGCGATTGTCTCGATGGATTTTGAAAAAAAAAAAAAAAAAAATTATTTTTAAATTAATACTCGTACCCTGTTTCGTGCTCGTGCGCAGCTGAAATGGGCGCGGATTTCAATATACTCGAGTACGCTGATCCGGAATTGGATAACATAACCGGTGGCGAAAAAACGAATATTCTCGATCTTGATTTGGAGCAAGTCGAGGTAGAGACGAAAGACGATAGCAAGCAGAAGAAGGAAGCGAAGGACGAGGAAGTCGTTAAAAACGAGGATCTCGGTGCTGCGACGACGAATCATAGCGACATAAACGATACGAATCCGCAAACGGGCTCGGTTCAACCGCCCGAAGCACCGAATATACCGCAACAGCCTCAGGCCCAAACAATGTCGCCCGTTCAACCACCGACTTCGCAATCCCAGCAGCAGCAACAACAACAACAACAGCAGCAACAACAACAACAACAGCAAGCTCCTATTTTGGCGCAAAATCATCCTCAAGCTGTCGCTGTACAGCAGCAGATGCATCAGCATGTTCAGCAGGCAGCTGCAATGGGAAGACCGATGCCGCCTGGTACTCGGCTGTTATCACCGGACGGAGCTGTCGGTGTCGTTACATCAACGAATACAGTTACCGTCAGTTATCCCGCAACGTTTCCGGGACATCCACAGCGCATACCGCCACCTCACATGCAGGGTAAGCGATTCGATGGATACGCCGTGTCCTAATAAATTTTTTTTTTTTTTTTTAATGACGAAAAAAACGTAGATTATGTCATAAAGTTGAAAAATCTGAGGCTGAAGCCGAATGACAGATACTATTTTTCGTCACGAATGTCCAAGAATATCATCCCCCGTGAAAGAAAAACCAGCAAAATAAATTTTATAAATTTCAAAGCAAAAAGAATTCCCTCCGCCGAAGAAAACCAAATAAAGTAAAAATTTCATGTTACATAATCGTCATTTTTTAATGTTGCGAATTAATATTTTATTCCGAAGTGTCTGCTCGTACGGTTCCGTATTCAGCTGAATTATTCAAACGAAAATTGAATTGAAAATTCATAAAAAATTCATACGTCAACTTGACACAACGAGAAAGCCATTACCGCTTAAAAAAAACTTTATTTATAACTTGATTCAAATTAAGCCACCCACTTGAAATGGTTTTTTCAAAATTATTTTTACAACTTTGGATGTATCCCACACCTAAATTATTAACATTAGATCTATGGGTTCGCGGATTTTTTTTTTTTTTAGAGAATTTGGTTACCTAGAAAATGATTTATGAGTAATTTTACTCTATTACGTATAATTTGAGTAGCGTTTCGAGTTGAAGGACAAAAAGTGCCAAATTTTCGTTGTTTCTATTTTTACGTTGCCTAAATGTACAGAGAGAGAGAGATAATAATGCACATTTTATGAGTTATTATAAAAGAAACCTAATTCGACAAGTTGAGTTCGGCAATATTGTCCGTCGCATCTGAAATCGAGACGTTACGCTTCGTTTTTTTTTTCAGCATTTTTAAATATGTTACATTTAATTACTCAACGAAAATGCTCCTAATTGAGGTGAGCTTGCGCATATGGTTTTATTATATACAGAACTAGGTCATCCAATTTTTCAAAGGTGCTGGCATTTCAAGTTCGTGAATTACAGAACGATCGAAACCAATTTTTCATATATGGCCATAAGAACGCATGTTGAACAATTTTTTTTTTTAACATTTAATATCTCGACAACGAAGCTCCTAATCTCATTGAATCTTTGCAAACAAGTTTTGGGGATAAACACTGATAGGCTGTAAAAAATTTCAAATCAATGACACTCTGTCGATACAACAAAGGAACATCCTTGACGAAATTGCTGCAACTAATCTCGCACGTAGAAGAATTATAAATCTGGACAAAGTTCCGTACATGAGAATTTGCGACGTTCAGCGCATCCCAAAAGTATTTACTGCCCCGTGGGACTCGATCAAGCAAGACGAAAGTACGCTAGCCTGATTTTTCCAAATTTCTCCGCTGAAAAGTCATTCCTCATGTTTTTAGTTCTCGACTACTCGCGAACCAGTTGAATTTTTTCCTTATACCTTCAGGGATCGATAGGACGAATATTCATACGTTTTTTTTTTTTTTTTTTTTTTTTTTCTCGTTCCTCAGTTCCGCAGCAGCAAAGAATGGGAATGCGAGTTGCCGGTATCCAAGGAGTCGCCGGTAGAGTCGTCTCGGTCAATCACATGGTTGGACCGAGAATGCCGCTTGCTCCTCCACCGCCGCCTCCTCCTTATCCAGGACCGCCGCCGCCTTATCCAGGACCCATACAGGTTTGTAATTTTTCTTCAATATTCAACGTTAACCAACGTCTCATCGACATTTATGCATCGCTTTCGACTTCGTATTCTTTAACAAATCGTTCGGTATGCTAACTATATGCCGATCGTTAAAACTTGACGATTGCGTCGTGAAATAAACGTTTTTGATTTTTTTTTTTTTTTCTTTCTTTTTTTTTCGAAAAGTTTTGGCTCGGTGTTGGTTTTTTTTTTTTTTTTTTTTTCTGAGAACTAACGAAATTTATTTTTCATCGTGACATAAGAGGCATGTGTGCGGCTATTCAACAATAATCTGGTCGATTAACACGTTCCCTGTAACACGCCAATTTACCTTAGCCATTCGAGATTCGAAATCCGAACGTATATTCAGAGAAAAACGAGAGCAGCTATATTTTTTCAGGCTAGTAATTTCACGAGCACGATTATTGGGGGAATCATTGATTTTGCTTCCTCGTGGAGAAAGATTCGCGATGGTGCTAATTTGTTTTTTCGAGTTGTCCATGCCGTTAGAAATGTGCCGAAGCGTCAGAAACGTAAATTTAGAAAAAAAAAACCTCTATATCTATGAATCCTTAATTTATGAAAATTTACATAGAAATGACTCGAATAATAAGTAAAATTGGGGGATTCAAAAATTTTCATAAAACGTCTGGTCCTATAATTTGCTCGAATTTTGAGATATCGGCATGAATTTGGGAAAAAAAAGTTCATATTTTATGGACTTTTCAATATTTCGAATAATCTCTGACTGCTAGCTTTTACAAATTTCAAGATATCAGGCTTAAATTTACGATATACGAAGAATATCATTAAAGCATGATTGCTATTAAAATTGGTGAAATGGCTCGGATTTTCATTAAAATTTGAATTTTTTTTTTTCAACTTTAAATTTTCCCTCTCCGATGCCCCGATAACTTTATATTATATAAATCAAATTAAGTGAAAAAAAAGGCATCAAATTAGAACCTTGCACATTTTTTCTCAAGTTTTTTTCAACGAGGAAGCAAAATCTCTCCTAATTTTCTCTTGGCCAGAGGAAAAAGAAAAATCGCGTGATAGTGAACGTGTTGAATCAACGAATCTTATTTCCGTTCGATTTCGTGAATCGTGAAACAACGCCATTATATACATTATACAAGAAATCTATTGAAAAGTTATTGAGCAAAAGAAGAGGAAGAAAATATGGAAAATCAAAAGTAGGCGTAGATGAGTGACTGAAAAGTTTATTAAGACGTGTTGGCTGAGTAAAATGGTGTTTTTTTTTTTTTTTTGGCCTGGGTGTTTGCAATGCATTTGGTGTTGGTGCATGTCTAGATGGGGATGTGCCCAGGTGGGCGAGGTATGGCGCGAGCCCCGGTCCATATAGGTCACCCTGTGCCGGTGGCCGTTCCACCGATGGCCCCTGTCGTTCATAATGGCGGCGGTGCCCCTTCGATCTCCCAGCATCCTCACCGGAGACCTTTGCTTCTGCAGGTGAGCAAGTCTTTGGGGCAATTTACAGCACGTAGAACAAAAGGTTTGAACGGTATACGTGGCAATATTGAAGAAAAAAAAAAAAAATATTACGATTTTATTTTACACGCTCGATTTTTTTTTCCATTTTTTTTTTTTACAAAAAAAATATATTCAAAAATCTCAACATATCAGACTCTCGATGTTTCTGGTTGCAGCGGCATTAATTATTTATTTGAGCGACTTAGTTTCGAGAGTCCTCGAAGCGGAAGTAAATGAGCAATAGCGACATCTCTGATAAGTCCATTGGTATACAAAGGGTTGATAAAAGTTTGCCAATTTTTTACATAATTTTGTTACTTTGCACAATTTTTTTTTGTCGATTAACCATTCGTCTGTCAAGACTGAGTTCGATGAGAAATGTAAATGAAAAAATCTAATTTAAAAAACAGGAGCATCAGATATTTTGCTAAAAATGACTTTTTTTTCACGAAAAAATGAAAAACAAACCTTCGTCGCGGTAGCACAAAGACTTTGACTTGTTGGCCCAAGTATTTCCGTTGAAGAAGAAAAAAAAATATATATAACAAAAAGCATGTTTTGGCAGGAAAAAAACTTAATTTCTGTCAGGCCAAGAGGAAAAATAATAATCAACGCTTTCGACGACTCGACAATCAAAGTTTCTCGTTTGCATGATTTTCGTTTGATTTTGTAAGCGTGTATCAAAAGCGTATGAATTTTGTCGAATATTTCGTTGTTTTATAATATTATCAAATAACTACGTTGTCACGATAAAATTCTTGGCAGCAATATATATATTTGGAGTACGTAAATAATTCGAAACCTTGAATTATTTTATGAAATTCGAATCGAATTATTTATTCGTGTTTTTCGAATTTTTCAAATAAATATTGCATCGAATATTATTTGTCAATAATGTTTTCGTAAGATACTAAAAGCAAGTAAGATAATGAACATTTTATGATGATGTTTTTAATTTTAATATTCCATTTATTAACACACTGCACCGAATTTTCGCTCCATATCGAGTACATGTATGAAATGGCGAAGAATTTTTTAATCAACTGAGATCCTTGTATAAAAAAAAAAAAGACAACTGTTTGTGCCAGGGCGTAACGATGTGCCCTTTTTTGTAGCTCTATCACCAGCATGCGTAAATCTTGGAGAATTATTTTAATAAAGACATTGAATTATTTAAAAAAAATCGAATTATTCGCAAACTGCTATTCGATTCGATTCATTCATTATTTGGACATCCCTAATACATATATATATATATATATATATATATATATATATATATTAGACTGTTTCAAAATAAATCGATAATTTTTTTTTTGCTTTACACAATCTTAAACTATACTTGGACATAAAAAAATAATCCTCGCGAAAGGAGGGGCCGGTCCTTCAAGATTTAGAGGTATCTCATCGGACTTTTGTCTTTTTTTATTTCATTAATGACTAATTCTTTTACAAACCGAACACCATTCTGACTGACACATTTTTTATTTGGCTGAAACTTTTTTTACGGGTTCTATGTCGAAAAAAAAAGATACGCGTTCGAGGAATTTTTTTTTTTTTTTTTTTTTTTTAATAGAGGGGGTTGAAAGTTTGAGATTTTCGTGATTTGTGCTTTGGAGACTCATTTTCAAAAATTCATAACTCCGGTTATTTTTAAGCTAGAGAAAACTTTTTTTTTTCATTTTGAAGATAAAAGAGTGAATTTTGAGAAAAAAATATTTTCAACAAAATTTATAAAAAATTTCATATTGTTATAAACAATTGAAATGTTTAAATCAATTTTTTAACTATGGCCCCCAAATTTTAACGATTTCTTAATACAACCATCGTATTCTACGTCAAATTTTCCATAAATAACGTATTTTTATTAATGGAGAAATAATGTTTACTGGTAGAGATAAATTAATTTATCTAGCGCGGCACGTCGTATCGGCGCGCGGGTACCTTTGCTCGCCTGTTTTTCTAACCCCACATCGTTTTTCTCAATAACATTAATGATTATTCAACTCTTAGTCTACTTTGTCAATCGAGTACAAATTATTATTATCAGCAAACAGGACTTTATGATTAATTGAACAAAATAAAAACATGTTAGCAAATGAAAAAACAATTAATTACGATTTTTATAAACATTTTCTTAAAAATGTTATTTATCAGTAGTTAATAATCTCCTACTTAATTGTAGGAGAAAGTACAAAGTAGGAAGTACCTTAAAAGGAAAGTAGGAGATTATTAATATTGATTTTTGTATTTTTTTTTGTTTTTTTTTGCATTTATCGACGTATATATCGACCGATAATTGTTGCTGCGATCATCAAGATCGTTTTTTTCTGGTATATTCAGTATTTATACATAAGTTTGGAATATATTCATCATTTTAGGACTAGAAAAACGTTTGTTCCATCCATGCAAATTAATTATTCACGTATTAACTAAATAAAAATGAAAAAAGTCCGATGGGACACCTCTAAATTTTGAAGAACCGGCCCTTCCTTTCGCGAGGATTATTTTTTGATGTCCAAGTATAGTTTAAGATTGTGTAAAGCAAAAAAAAAAATTATCGATTTATTTTGAAACAGTCTAATATATATATATATATATATATATATATATATATATATATATAACTGAATACACAGTCATCACGAATATTGCTTGATTCAGTTTAAAATGACCTTAACTGTCAGCAGTCGTGTTCACAGGAGCAACCTCTGCTGCTCGAGGATCTGTTGGAGCAAGAGAAGCGGGAACAGGAGAAGCAGCAGCAGCAGCAGCAACATCACGTTGACACGAGTACGCCGAGCGGTGCTCTACTGAGCGACAGCGAATTCGAGAGACTCCGTGCCGACGTGCTGGGCTCGACGCCGCTCGGCTCGCCACCCCAAGGTATACCCGGCGGTGTGCCAGTCATACGACCGCCCTGCGCGCCCGGACCACCCTCGGCGCCGGGCTCAAATTGGCCCCAGGGAGTCCCGGACGCGGCAAAACTCGTTGGACAATCGCCACGACAGCCAATCGCTACTCAAACACCACCCGAGGGTAAGAAATTCCGTCATCTGTAAATAAATGTTGATTTATTTTCCGAAAAATCCTATTTTATTCGTATGTATTAGGGTGTGCGGGAAAAAAAACAATTTTTTTTTTCGGTTGCATCCACCAAAAAAAGTTGAAGTAAGGTAAAAAAAGAAGAATCCTCAAACGGGAGGTCAAAAAAAAATTATTTCGAACGGCGCATTGCATTTGAATATTTTCCATAAGAATAACACAGGAAAATATTAGGATTTCTGAATGTGGTAGTGCAACTCGTCAGAAAAAAATCACACAAAGATGTCATTAACATATTCTCATGGAGAATCGAATTCCCTACAAAAAAAGTTCTTACGAAAAATTAGCTCGGAACAACCGTTCAAGTGGAATATAACGCGAATGAATATAGTGGAAATAACGCTGTCTGAAATTGAATTGATAGGAAAAAAAATAATTCAAAAGGCTGTAAAAATCGAATTTTTCGCTTTACGAAAAAACTTTTCGGGGGTTTTTTGTAGAGAATGTTCTGCTCTAACAACGTCGCTTTGATAGAAGCATATAACGGTTCATTAACAAAAAACGAAGAGCAGCTACAATATTTATTGGGCATAGTGCAAAATTATCGATAGAAATACCCTAATTGCAACAAACAGACTCTTAAAAAAAGGAACGATGATTATTAAGCATTATAATGTAAAAAAAACCTATTCTATCTTATTAAACCAAATTCATTGAATAAAGCTTTTCTAAACACGATCAATGATGAACGTCGTTTCTTTTATATTTCTTGTTGTACTTGATTTTTTTTTTTGTATAAGAGAAATATTTTGAGAACAATTTCATGCAAGTATGTTAGAGCAGAACATTCTCTACAAAAAACCCCCAAAAAGTTTTTTCGTAAAGCGAAAAATTCGATTTTTACAGCCTTTTGAATTATTTTTTTTTTCCTATCAATTCAATTTCAGACAGCGTTATTTCCACTATATTCATTCGCGTTATATTCCACTTGAACGGTTGTTCCGAGCTAATTTTTCGTAAGAACTTTTTTTTGTAGGGAATTCGATTCTCCATGAGAATATGTTAATGACATCTTTGTGTGATTTTTTTCTGACGAGTTGCACTACCACATTCAGAAATGCCAATATTTTCCTGTGTTATTCTTATGGAAAATATTCAAATGCAATGCGCCGTTCGAAATAATTTTTTTTTGGCCTCACGTTTTAGGATTCTTCTTTTTTTACCTTACTACAACTTTTTTTGGTGGATGCAACCGAAAAAAAAAATTGTTTTTTTTCCGCACACCCTAGTATGTATGCTTTCTTTTTTTTCCGCCACGAAATTCCAGCGAAATAATTCCAGTAGTTTCCCCCCCCCCCCCCCCCCCCCCCCCCTCATTTCCGTAGAAGATGAACAAACGTTATTTTTTCCCCCCCAATTTAATCGAAAATTAAATGAAAAGTCGAAAAGCTTTTCCCGATCGAGAAAGCTTCATCTTTCTCTCCGAGAATGTAATAAACTTTTGTATTCCAGCGAGAATCGCGACATTCAACATTCCCCAATTACCGGCACCGCCTGCCCCTCCCGAGACTATCGTTACCGAGCAAGATCGTCAGATTCAGCTGCAGTACGAGCAATGGTTGAATCATCAGCATCAGATACTCTCGCAACAATTGAAGTACTACGAGACCGAGGTTCAGAAATTGCGCAAGGTCCGAAAGGTAATGTCGAGTACTCGATCAATATTTTTTTGAATCTCATGATCTCAGGAGTCGTACGATAAAACAATATTTCTCTCTCTCTCTCTCTCTCTCTCCCCCTGTCGCTCAAAAATAGTCCCTGAACAGCAAGCAGCGCCAGTTGCGTAAATCGGGCAACGAGCTGACGGACAACGATGCCGCCGAGCTTCAGCGTATATCGACGGAACAGGCGATACTGCAGAAGCAATTGGACGCTAGTAGAAAGCAGACGCGTCAGCACGGTATGCTCATACAGGAATATCGTAGCAAACAGCAGCAGAGACAGCCGCAGTCGCAAACGAGCGAGCCATGCTCACCGCTCGTTTCGCCGTCGCAGCATTCATCGCCGATGCACAGTCCTGCGGGTCTCGTTTCGCACAGTCCTGGCCCGGGTAGCGTACCACCGAGCATGATACAGCATTCCCCGGTTACAGCGTCCATGATACAGCACAGCCCGAATCCACCGTTGTTGCAGCACAGTCCGGGCAATCCGCAATCGGTGAATCCGGGCACTATGTCGCCTCACAGTATGCAGGCATCACCGAGGATCGGTACGCCGCATTCGCAGGCCGATGAGAGTCCGTTCAGTCCGGGGGCAATGCCATCGCCGGGAATATGCGGTACAACGGTGACGCGTATGTCATCGCCCCAGCATCGAAGCGTGATCGGTGGCAATCGTTTGGCAACGAGCCCGGGCGCGTTTGCACCGGAGATACGCGCATCCCAGCAGATCATCGGCGAACAGAACGCGAGAATTCAGCATCTTCAGCAGCGTTTCGTGCGTCCAACGGCGCATCCCGATAACGTTGGACAGCGTCCGCGTATGCAGCTAACCGGCGGAATGATTTACGGTCAGCGCTCGCCTCTCGGCAGCCCGCAGGCGGTTCAGCAGGCCCCGATACTCACGCAACAGCAGCATCAGGCGATGCTTCAGCGTCAGCAGATGATACAGCAGCAGCACGAGGTCGTTACGGTCGATAATCAGGCAGCTATGAATCAGCGCGCGCTGCAAATGGTGCAGGCGAGACAGCAATTGCTTGCTCAGCAACAGCAGCAGCAGCAGGCTCAGCAACAACAGCTCATACAGCAGCAGCAGCAGCAACAACAGCAACAACAACAGGCAATGGCTCAACAGCAGAGACAACAATTCTTGCAGATGCAGCAGCAGCAGCAACAACAACAACAACAGCAGCAACAACAGTTGATGATGCAAAAACCACCGAATTCACCGATGGTAACCCAACCGGCGAATTCACCGAGTCCCCAGTTACATCAGCAACAGTTACAGCAAACGAATTATGGCCAGCAACAACCGCCGAGTTCACCGATGCCGCGTAGCCCGATGCTACAGCAGCAGCAGCAGCAGCAGCAGCAGCAGCAGCAGCAGCAGACAATGGGCTCGCCGATGTTGCAGCAACAATTGAGCCAAAATTCACAGCCACCGAGCCCGATGAACGGTCGAATGCATCATCCGCCAAATTCACCGATGCTCGCGTCCCAGTATCAGCCGCCGCTGAGTCCAATGTCGCGCGGTCATCCGTCAACGTCGCCGATGCTTCAGCATCAATTGAACAGCATAAATCATCCGCCACAGTCGCAAACGCCGAGCTCACCGATGCCTCGTAGCCCGATGATCGTTGGTTCGCCGATGCAGATGCAGAGACGCGCCTCGTGCGGCAATAGTCCGGCAATGCCGGATCGTCCGCAGAGCGTCGAGAATCCCGGCACACCGAGGACGACACCGCATACGAATAATCATGTATACGGTGGCCAAAATTCGTCAAATCAGATCGGCAACGAGCAGCAGGATCAGAGCTCAGCGTCGTTGGTTACATCCGTCGCGGCAGCGACGACGACGACGACGACGACGACGACAGCGACGACGACAACGACGACGACGACGGCGACGACGACGACGACGACGATCGATCATGGAAACCGAGGAGGCGGAAATCCGCACAATCCTCTCGGTACGATGCCGATGATACCGAATTTCGGCAGATTCGGTTTTATAAAACTCGGTTTGCGCGGCGGCTCGCCAATGTGGTCGACCAAGCCCGAGTCCAGCAAAGGTAAAACCGCCGAAACTCACGTTGGTAGCGTCGATCCTGAGAAACCGAACACGTCGACGGTTGTACATCGTAAAACCGGTATATCGCAGTCAAAGATAAATTCATTGGTTTGCGCGGATTACAATGATTTCGACGATGATTCTCATACACCGCCGCAAACGCCGCCTACGACCATCGAGCCGAGATCCGTTACCGGCGCATCGTCGCTCGCCGATGCAACGGCCAATTTGCCGAATGACAGTGCGATCGAAAAAATCGAAACTATGCCGGACACGACGGATTACGACGATGACAAGACAATCGTGAACGAGGAAGTTACGCTGAGCTCGACCGCGCAGAGGGACAGCGATGATATAACGGTTATCGAGGAATTCGGTGATTCCGAATTGGTCGATGTCATATCGGGCACCCTCGAGGCCGATATGCAGGAGGAATATGTGCTGTTCGAGTCCGACATGGTCGTTGATTTGTCGGTCGACAGTAATGATTCGCTGAGCAACGCGCTTGTCGATAATACGAACGAGGCGCACGATTTGGTGCAGATATTGGAGATTCAACATGCCGAGAGTCAAATCGACGATCATGGGCTGAGCGACGACGAAATCGACGACGAAATCGATGACGACGATGACGACGATGACGACGACGATGAGGATGATGAGGAGGAGGAGGATAATGACGGCGAGATTACACAAGGGAGAAACAAAAAATCACTTGGACTGGATATCGTGAGAAGCTTGCCAAGCGGCAAGAGACTCGTCGCCGTTACGGACACGCCCGAATCACCTGAACGGGATGAATTAATCGCTGACTCGTCGCCCGGACGTTTTATGGCCAATAGCCCCGAACGCGAGCTCGTCGTGTCGCTCGTAAATGCCTCCGAAGTCGTTACAATAGATCCGAGAACAAAAACAACGGATGAAAATCGTTCCAAGGACACTCGCGTCGCGGACGATATTGTGAAATTGAAAATTTCGGAAAATTCGGATATCGCGAGAGCGACTGAGCCCGAGTCGATGGGAAATAATTGCGACGAGGAGCAGAAAGAAACGAAGGATACTAATCACGATGATAAGGACGAGGATAAATCGGATAGTATTGTTTGTATGGAAAAATTGCCGGACAAAGAAATTTCATCGACGACGACAACGACGACAATAACGACGACGACGACGACGAGTTTACAGGCAGTCGAAACGGAAAGTTCAATATCGACGAAAAGTCCGACGACGACGACGACGTCGAACGATACGACAACGAGCTGCGCCGAGACGATCGATAAAATCGCGAAATCGACCTCGTGCTCCAACATTGTCAACCCTCCGAGTGAAAACGTATCTACGACTATCATCGAGTCTACAAAACAAAACGTAACAACGTCAGCGAGCATAGAGAGTATCGTAGCTGACGCAAAAATCGCTGTCAAACTCGCGTCGTTGGACACGAAAATCGTCAATTCGATCGACATCGCAACGAGAGTAGAAGCGAACATTTCGAGGATCAGCGAAGATTCGGTCGATCACGATTCGTCGTCCGATAAAAAATTTCCACCAGCGTGCACGGACGCCAACGAGTGTCCAAAATTATTCACCGCCAAGACGGAATTTCCCGAATCAGGAAATTGTCAGGCTAAATTGTCGATTGTCGTACAACCGACCTCGGTCACGTCGATAAAGCCAAAAATGTCGATCGTCGAATTGCCAAAGCGCAACGAAGCATCGAGCAAAGAAAATAACAGTCCGATCGATGATACGAAAGAATCGACGAGCGTGAGAGACGAGAGCGCAACGAGCATCGAGAATACGAAAATCGTTGCGCCTCTGATAAATAATTCGTCCTCGCCGGACAGCGAGTTTTCTCGCAACGAACGAAAATCCGAATCGCTCAATACAACGGACGAGCTCGAGAGTATGCTCGAGGCTATGCACAATCCAGCGGAAACCGCGATGAACGGTGAGAAAACGAGCGAGGAGAGGACAAAATCTGATATTCCCAGTATCAAGAGAATGTCACCGGTTTCGGACGATCTTTCGCTGGTAAATATACTTGAGAATGACGCTGAACCCGTGACGATTAACCCGACGAGAGCGAGTAACGAGAAGAGCCCGGAAATAACTATGGATATGACGAAAACACGCGATAATCATGGATCGAGGATGATGGAAATCAACGAAACTGACGTAACGTCGACGAAGGAAAACTGCGCGGATGAAAAAATGAACGTTGATAAAACGTATGAAAATGACGACGAGAAGAATCTTATGGACGAATCGTCGGAGGATATTCTCGATATGCTGCACAATATAATATCGTCGAAACCGGAAATGGCAAATAGCGACATACTCCAGGAGGACAGAGCACGAAAAACCAGTATGATTTATGATTTAGCGACGCCGCTGGACACCCTACCGTTGAACATACTCCAGGATTCGTTGATGGATCTCGAGCAAGGAACGACGGAAATTGAACAGCATCAAATCATGCCTCAGAACGAGAGAAAGTGTCAGAAAATTCATAAATCATTTGAAAATATGCGCAAGAGTCCATCGTCGTTGTCGCAACAATCGTCCTCGTCGTTGTCGTCATTGTCGTCGTCGTCGTCGTCGTCGTCGGGGCAGAACGTAAGCGCCGCGTCCCAGCTGCAAAAGAATATCACGACAACGACGGTGCCGCATCTCTCGCCTCTCTCCAAACCCACGGAATTAACGTCAAACGTGGCAAATGTCTCGCATCAATTGCGAACCCTGCTTTCCTCGCTGCAGACGAATAATTCTCAGAATTTCACGACATCGTCGCAAAATTCATTGATAACGATGGTGTCGACGGCATTCGCGAGCTCGAAAAATTCAACTGCCTCGATCGTCTCGAGTACAACGTCCAACTCGTTTGGCAACAATAATTCACAATCTTCAGCGAATTTTCGTGCTCAAACGACAGCGCCGGCATTGTCGAGTCCATCGACGACATGCGCGACAAAGCAAATCCACGAATCTACGAGCTCGTCTTATCCGCTTGTACAAGCGTCAATGGAAACTTCGAGCGTCGTTGCGTCGAACGCGGGAAAATCAACGAGCACGGAGGCTTATCCGATTGGAAATATTTCGTCGAGCGTCATTGCCGTATCTGCGTCCTCGGTGTCGCGCACGAATTCCGGCAATTGTGGAATTTCCATAACGTCGA
Organism: Rhorus exstirpatorius; assembly: GCA_963564615.1. Classification (NCBI taxonomy): domain Eukaryota; kingdom Metazoa; phylum Arthropoda; class Insecta; order Hymenoptera; family Ichneumonidae; genus Rhorus; species Rhorus exstirpatorius. The sequence continues at coordinate 19,804,127 of OY751319.1, read as the reverse complement.
ATTCCATGCTGAATGCTATGCTGGCCGGTACGAATTCGGCAAAACCATCGATCGCCGGGCATCGCGGCAGTACCGTGCTCACGCAAACGAGCAATCTTCTGAGCTCGGTTATGCCGACCGCTGCGATACAGCGAGGAGCGAGCTCGCAGCAGCCGATGATGCAAGTTGGTACGAGCGGTGGATCGTTACAGTCGCGAATTATGGGAAATTCAACGACTTTGTCATCATCGACGACCGCATCGGCGACAGTTGCAGCAACAACGGCAACAATCCCAAAAACAACCCCAAAAACAACATCAACAACATTGACATCACCGACAACGACGACAACGACAGCGCCGTTGTCCTCGTTGCAGTCGTCCAGATCCATCGTTCCGCCTGTCGCAGTCGGCAATATCGTGAACACGGTAAACGTCACCACGAGTATATTACAGTCGACTCTGTCTCAGGCATCGACCCTGTTGCACAGTCAATTGACCTCGGGCGCCCAGCAATACAAGTCAGCGGGTATTTTGCCGATCGACGGCAAAAAAAGCAACGAACACGAGACGAGTCATGTCGGCCAGAGTACGATCGTCGTGACAACGTCACAGAGGGACAACAGCGTTAACGCGACGAAAGCGACGATTTGCACGGATAAGCAAACGAACGTTGCTGCGAGAGCCGAAAATGAGAGTGCAAAAATTCCCGTTACGAATTCTCATAGAATCGAGGAATCCCAGAATGTTTTGTTGAAACAATTGCTGCAGAATACGGCATGCGCGACAACGTCGATAGCGTCCTGCGCGAGTCAGGCTGGTCCGAATTTGCCGCTCGTACCGTCGCTCGAGGCACAGCTGGCGCGTCCCGTACCGCCGACACCGTCGTCCCTGCTGCCGCCGTTGTTGAACGAAACGACGAGCACGAAATCCACGACAGCTGCCAAACAGCAAATATTGCATCGTGAAACGTCATTCGTTTCGCAATCGATCGTATCAGGGAAAGCGCAGAGTCCAACGGCGAAGGAGGAAACGACGACGCTCAGATCAACGTTGACAGCTGCAACGATCCCCGCGGCTCTTATGGCAACGACGGTTGCGGCAACAACGACGATGACGACGATGACGACGATGACGACGACGACGACGACGACGACGACGACGACGACGACGAGCGCGATCGCGACCACCGCGATCGCCACAGCGACGATTCCATCTTCGGCTGTTACGTCGATCCAAACTTTGACGCAGACGCAACGAGGCCTCGATTCCTCGTGCAAGATCCAAACTTCGATGCAACAGTCTAGATCGGGAATTACGACGGCCTTGACTTGTCAATCGTCGATTGGCAGTGTCAAGCTAACGAATACGGCGCCGGTTACGAGTAAAATTGGCGAAACTCTTGCAGCTTCGGACAATACTGGCTGTTCCAAGTCTCAAGCCGCGATTAATTGTGAAAATATTATGGTAAATTCGAGTCAAAGTCGCGAGCAACAACAACAACAACAGCAGCAACAAAAACAACAGCAGCAGCAGCACAGAATTGCGAGCGCGGGTTATCCGAGATTGAGCGTGCCCCAGGGCAAACCCTCCGTAGCTCCGATAGCTTCGACGAAAATCGTTCAGTCTTCTTCGCAAGCCTCGTGCAATCAGCAAATCTCGTCTCTGAGTCTTTCCGTCTCGGGGAGCACGCCGGGAGGCGCGACGCCTCCTCAGACTCAGCAATCGCAGATTCAGCAGCAACAGCAGCAGATGTTACAAAAATCGAACGTATTGCAACAGTCGCAGCAACAATTTCAACAGCAGCAGCAGCAGCAGCAGCAACTGCAACAGCAGCATCATCAAACCGCAAATACAACACAACCGTCAGTGCCTCACACGATGGCCCAGACCGTGGGCCATCAAGCTCACCTACCGCAGGGTGCAATTTCGCAAAACACAGTGCCTTTAGTGGAAGTTAAAAAGGAAATTCTCGACGAAGTTCTGTCCGTTAACAATCCTACCCAGTTATCCGATACCAAAGACTTTCTTACTGCCAAAGAAGAGCTCATCGATGGCTCAATTGACGATAAAACTGGTGAGTAGTTTTTTTTTTTCATCGTTTTTCTGAATATTTAATTTTTTTTTTTTTTTCAAGGTAGTTCACGTTTACGCATATGGAAAACCGGGAAAACTCGGGAAATTTATAAAAATTCTCTGAAAATTTTCCGGAATTCACTTTTTGCCAGAATTACGAAAAAAAATGAAACCAACTTAAAAAAAAAAACTGAAAAGTACAGGAATAAATGAATATTTATATTATTCTTTATTATGTACAAAAAAAAAGTTACGTCAGTGCCAAAGCAATGAAAATTTCAAAAAATAAAAACTAATTTACTCTAAAGCTTCGAAGCTTCTGCATTCGATTTGTCGATACGCAACTACACAATTATTATTGTAGATAAGTATTTATATTTATTTTTCATTTATTGGCACTGCCATAGAAATTTCCGTTTATAGTAAAGAACAGGTTCGGTATTTGCTTTTAATGTATTTATTTTTTTACAGTGCTCAAATTATTTTTTGTATTTCAGTTTTTTATTTTTTATTTTAATATTCAACATTTTTTTATTTAACCCTAATCTCCCTGGAATATTTGCAAAATCTGTGTGGAAAACCTGGAAAAGTCCGGGAATTTCTGAGTCAATAATGCGTAACAACCATGTAGTTCTCTACCGTCTTTACTCCGTCGTACGATTTTTATGAAATTTTCTACACGCAATTAGTTATAAACTTTTTTAAACTTGTGTAAAATTTCAAAGAGACCAAATTTGAGATAATTATTGTTGAAATCAGCAACTTTTTACCTGTATCATCCATACCGAACGCATACCAATGTTCTGTTTTTCCCGGTAGATTTCGAATGGGTCCCTAGATTTTAACGAAACAAATCGTTAGAGATGCCTTTACATCGGATATCGTGTAAAATTCGGTCGTGGTAGAACTACCTCAAGGGGGGGAGATACTTGTGAAAATTTTCTAACACAATTTTATGCATGATTTCCTTACATTTTGAATCTATTCAGACGAAAAAAAGATTATGCTTGCAAGATTATGCTTGCAAGAAAAAAAAAAGTAAGAAAAGTAAGAAAAAAGAAAGTAAGTAAAGAAGTACAGAACAAATTTGGGAACTGTGCGATGAAAACTCTGGGGGGGCGTGCAAAAACGATTTTTAGTGTTTCAATGCTGCTGCGCGTCTCGCCGCCACTAAATAATGATTCTGTAGCGTTTTTCCCTCCCACTTTCAAGAGATGCAAAAAACAAATGACCGATACGTAGATTTACTAGCTACAGGGTACCTCCGATATAGAATTTTCATACAAACTTTAATAATTTTTCGATAATAATCATCCGGACTACGTTTTCGGGCTCGATAATCAATGTGTGCAGTGGCTTTTTTTTTTCAACTCATTATTTTTTTTTCTCGAAAGATCTCAAGAAATTAAAGAGACGCCAGTATCAGCAAAAGCGTCGGCAAAGCCAGGGAAAGGATGCTACGGCGCCACCACAGAAAAAACGCTCGAGAAAGGTTTCGCGTATGGACGAAGATTACGACACGTTCATTGACAATCTCATGATACAGCTGCGACAGCTTCAACCGATGGCGGTATTGGAGCCTCTATTGGGCAGAAATTACGGCGTTTGCCCGATCTTTGGCTCGGGTGAGCTCGGTAAAATCGGCACGCAGAAGGATTATAACACGAGAACCGGCGATCTTACCGGCGTTTACGGTGCCGCTACGCTTCTCGGGATTTCCGATCATTACAATACACAGCCGTTCGGCGAGCTCGAACCATCGACTCCGCAGCAACCCGCATCCACCCAGAGAGGCTTTTACGATCAAGAATTTCCACCTCTCAAACTCGACGACTGTGAGTAAATCTCGAAAACGAAAATTCTTCCTTGAACCCGCCAATTTGATTCTTCAGGTCAGCAGGTCTGACCTTGATCCGATATCTCGTTTTAACATTGCGGCAGTTTAAATAATAATTTGAAACTATAAGGGGGCAAAAAAATATATAACCTCTGTTCTAGCTTTGAGAAGCGTTCTTAGAAAGATCGCAATTCGGGAAAAAAAAATTCGAGAAAATTTGAAAAACTTCAAAAACGTCTACTCCTTTGAAATCTACAGAATGTCACGGGATTTTCAGAAAATAATATTGAAATTAAAAATTACGTTGAGTTTGGGAATCGAACATTGTAATATACATTTTGCAAATACATTCCTCGATTACAAAGAAAATGCAAGCTATAAATCTGAAAATTATGAAATAAAATAATTTTAAAAAAATTAAAAGTTACGACTTCAAAATTTCACTGGAAAATATGAAACAACGAGAACTGCTCTTTAAATTATAAAATAATTTTAGGATTGCCTATATGCCCATCCACTTTTTTTCAAATCGGAGCATCAAGTTACCAGAAAATGTAAACATTGTTAAGCATAAGTTGAAAAAGTGGTTGGGCAGTCGAAAGTTTCAAAATTATTGAATTTTCCATTCTTTCATACTTTGCGTATGAAATATATTTCGAATTCATCATTTTTTATTTTTTATTTTCAAATAATTTTTTCATTCATTCTCAAAGAATTCACCGAGTGACAAATTTAAAGAAAAATTTCACATCAGACAAGAATCCTTTGACCCTTGGCTGTAATTTGCAAACAATTCTCAATAATAATAATTTTTCATAATAATATTGTTAAAGATTGATAATAATTTTTCTGTTCGAATCATAGAAAAATTTTCCAGCTAACAATTGAGATGTCATTTTAACTTTTGATAAACTGTTATAACTCAATAATTTTCCTATAAATTGACCATGATACATTTTTTTTTCCTTCATCGCGTAAGTATTTTTTTGTTCCAATATCGCGCTTATCCAATTTTTCTTCTAAAATATGTAAAATAGATATTTTCTCCACTTGTCTCTATCATACTATAAAAAAAAATAAAAAAAAAAAAAAACTCGCAATCGACAGACGACAAAAAGGAGAACTCGTTGTCGATGAGTCGCGACGCCGACACACCCGACACGATCGTCAGTTCGTCGTCGCCGGAATGCGTTATTCCCGAATGCGTTCACAAATATCCCGGTCTGAGATTCATCGACGAGGAGTCGGACGAGGAGACCGACTGGTTGAAGAGGGTCTCACCGGTAATACCGATCGTATCGCCAATACCGATAAGAGTCAAGCCTGGTTATTTGAAGGACGCGGCGAAGCAGGACAAGGAAAATTTAGGATCCTCGAGGTTGGTCATCATATCGAGCTGATTCGCTAATTGATCGTTAATCGTGAAAATCAAATGGCGGATAGATTAAATATTAACGGGCCTGATGAATTTTTTTTTTTTTTTTTTTTTTTTTAATTCCCCAATAATCGTAGATTGGGAAAATCACCGCCGTTGCCGTTGCGCGACACCGGAAACGTTACCGTCACCCTCACCCTGAACAGCCAGGCCGCGGACGATATAATGGGAGTGCTCAAAGACCTGGCCAATATTTTGAATATAGCTCCGCCTCCTGGATATCAGATTGTCGAGCGCACAACTACCCCGCCTAGTCAGAAATTGGGCCTCTATAGGACCAAGGGGAAGGATGGAAAGGAAGGAGGTGGGTGTACTACCGAACAATCATCGCGCATCAACGTCCATTGACGTAATATTAAAATAGGCAAAAAACCCAATTGTTCCAATCATTAAAAAAGAGAAAAAAAAAGATAGAAGAGGGAATATTTCGAAACGAATAATGAGCTTGATTGTGAAATTCATTATTCAATTTTTTTTTTAGAAATTTTAATTGTTATATTATTGGAAAAGTAATTTGGGTTTGTGATTTTTAATTAATTAATTACAATTAACAAAGAAAACAAAAGATCAAGGAAGGAATATTTCAAAACGAATAATGAACTTGATTGTGAAATTTATTATTCAATTTTTTTTTTAGAAATTTTAATTGTTATATTATTGAAAAAGTAATTTGGGTTTGTAATTTTTAATTAATTAATTACAATTAACAAAGAAAAAAAAAGATTAAGGAAGGAATATTTCAAAACGAATAATGAACTTGATTGTGAAATTCATTATTCAATTTTTTTTTTTTAGAAATTTTAATTGTTATATTATTGAAAAAGTAATTTGGGTTTGTGATTTTTAATTAATTAATTACAATTAACAAAGAAAAAGATAGAAGAGGGAATATTTCGAAACGAATAATGAACTTGATTGTGAAATTCATTATTCAATTTTTTTTTTAGAAATTTTAATTGTTATATTATTGGAAAAGTAATTTGGGTTTGTGGTTTTTAATTAATTAATTACAATTAACAAAGAAAAAAAAAAGATAGAAGAGGGAATATTTCGAAACGAATAATGAACTTGATTGTGAGATTCATTATTCAATTTTTTTTTTAGAAATTTTAATTATTATATGGAAAAGTAATTTGGGTTTGTAATTTTTAATTAATTAATTACAATTAACAAAGAAAAAAAAAAGATAGAAGAGGGAATATTTCGAAACGAATAATGAACTTGATTGTGAAATTCATTATTCAATTTTTTTAGAAATTTTAATTGTTATATTATTGGAAAAGTAATTTGGGATTTCGCCTATTTTCGTCGTAAATATTTCGACGATCCCGCAACGATTTTACTCTGCTTTGCTATCCCCGAATTTTTATATCCATAGCGCCAATCGACATTCAGAGTATCCTGAACGGTGCGGCAAAATTCTGTCGTCACTGCGACGTCGTTATACTGAGCAGCCTTATTCGCAAGAGAGTATCGGATCTGCCGTTTCTCAGCAAAGAGGAGGCCGAACCCGGCGACGAATTGTGCTTCTGTTCGGCGGCTTGTTACATGCAGTTCGCCCTTATGCACAGAACACCTACGAACACCCAAGGAATGGTAAGTAACGAGAATTCACGCGTGAAGTTTTATAAATTTGATAACTCGGTAAAAAAAAATAAAAAATATATATATAAGGTCGTTCGTCTATCGAGATGGGTTTTCCGCAGTTTCCCCATGCCCACGGCAAATACGATACGGTGTAGCTAAAAAGCAGCTGCGGATGCTAGACGGAAGTCAGGTTAGCTCAGCGAAGTGCGGTTAGGGAGCAGTGTTGGGCAGATTTGTAATTAATCAATTAAAAATTACAAATTACAATTGTTATTGACATCCTTTTTCGAATCAATTACGAATTACGGCTGTAATTTGTAATTTAAATGTAATTAATTGCAAATAGTAATTGGATACTGCCCCAGCACTGGTAGGGAGTGATAGGAGGGATCAAAATTGGAATGATAATGCGTAAAAACCCGCAAGGATATACTATGGAACTCAGGAATATAATAAAATAATAATAATAATAATTTAATAATTTTGAAAAATTTTGAAATTTCAATTTTTAATCGTTTATATTTTTAAAACTATTCGTCATAACTTCTCGAACCTGGGACTTTTTTTTACGTAAAATTAGTGTTAAATTACAAAAAAAAAAAAAAAAATAGTGTCGCTAATTCTAAAAGTTGTTAGTTTTTTTTTCTCATTTTTGTCGAGTTTCTCTCGAGTTTTTCTCGAGTTGGTCTCACGGTGTGCTCGATGTAAAGGTTGTTAAATATTCGAAATGCATCGACGGATTTACCCTCAATGCCCTCGTTAAAGTATATTCGATTTTCACGCGTACGCAGAAAACTTTATTCATGCCAATACGATTAATTGCAAAATATTTGTGACGAAAAAAAAAAAAAAAAAACTATTAATTTTCAATTTCCTGAAGCTATTCCTTCTTGAACTGTCTAAGCAAAAAAGACAAATGATTTTTTTTTTTATTCTCGCACAATCATACGAAATCTCCTAGATAGGAAGAATGACGATTTTTTTTTGTTTTGCGCTCATATCACAGGCTGCAACAATCGTGGATCACTTGTGTCAAAAGGCCGAGACAAAACTGCTCGACGATACGCTGAAGAAAAAAATACTTGAGTCAAAGGTATCGGAGAAACGAGAGCCCGAGGACATTGCTGACAATGCCGAGGATATGGATGTCGATATTAGCGGGGAGATAAAAATTAAGACTGAAACGGAAGATTTGGATATGAGCGAGATAACGGAAGAAGAAATGCGAATTGACGAGAAGAGGCCAAAGAAACATCCGGCCTCGGAGGAAAACGACAGCGAGGGCACCGAGCAACCCCCACCTGCCAAAGTATGGCGAGGTCTCAGATACAAAACTTGGTCTCTCGGTGCAATACAGCCGTCGAACAAATACAAAAAACCTACGGATCGAGAGGTCACCGAGGCAAGTCACGATTTATAATCGATTTACTATTAACTTTACAATGAAAACAAAAAATTTTTTCAATCAATTTCTAATATTTTTCACGTATTTATTTGATGAAATAACACACAAAAGTTATTCAAACTTTCAATCTCTCGTTAAAAAAAAAACGTGTAAATTACAAATTTAATCGCGGTTGGCCCGTGTCGCAATTAAAAAATCTATCTATCTATTTAATATATATTTAATAATATATATTTATATTTATATTTAATATATATATTTATATATATTTAAGATATAAAAATATATCTATCTATCTATTTGCAATTTAAAAAAAAAACTTAATCGCTTAATCAACTGACTTGTTTATTAAACGGGCACTGGTCCATTTTTTCATTATAGAGCCTAAAAAGCGTGAAAAATAAAAGTTTTCACATTGCTTCCTCATTATTTTATCATGCTCGTGAAACTCCTTCTATGTGCAAGTGGGTTCTTCAATTTTGGCCTCCGCATAGAGGAAGCTTTGTGAGCGAAATAAAATGAGGAAGCAATACGCAAATTTCTAATTTAGGCGCTGTTTTTTTTTCTTTGTCGTTTGGTCTCGATAGCCTCAAATTTGTGAGAGTCCAGAGCGTGTACACAGGTTTTTTTTTTTTTTTTTTTATTTTGAAATTTCACACAATCCGAACCCTTCAAGGGATTTTTATTGAATCTGACATCACTTTTGTTCCCTAGACTGTTAGGCGCAAGGAGTTTTGGCGTGATAGCGTTAAATTTTCGAAAGTTAGAGCGCGCGTATACATACTTTTTGAAAATTTCAAAATTTTGCAAAATTCAAACCCCTTGAGAGCTTCTCGCAAAATTTAATGCGATACGTCTTTGTTCTCTAGACTATTGGTCTAAAAAGTTTCAACTCGGCATACTTAAATTTGCAAAAGTTACAGCGCACCCATACTTTTTTTTAAAAAAAAAATTCAATACCAAACATCCTCGGTCTTGTAGACTATTACTGCAAAAAGTTTTAAAATGATTGCCTAAAATTTACGAAAGTTAGAGGCGCGTACGTTTTTTTTTTTTTTCAAAAATTGTTAAATTCGATGCTCGAAATGTGTGCGCCAACCAGATCAGTCGAGTCATTTATGGTGATGTAATTATTTTTATTTTACAATTTTTCTAAATGTGTGTTTCCTCAATCTTTTCGAACATTTTGGACACGTTGGCATTGAAAACTCGGATTTTTTTTTTTTTTCCACGAAAACAAAACTTCCTCCATGAGAAAGTAAAAAAAAACATGCAAATCTTAAACTTAAATCCCTACTTTTTTTATTTTTCTATTTTTCCCAATCACGAATCAAGCACAATACGGACTTTCTTTTTCTGACAAACATAACGAACGTTTGGTCGCATTTGGGGGAAAATAAAATTTTTTTTTTTCTCTTCAGATGCTGTTTCGCATGGGAGTCACCGTAATTCCAGCGAAAACCGACGACAGTCGTCGTTGCATGTTTTGCCAGAGTCAGGGCGACGGTGCGGCCGACGGTCCCGCGAGACTTCTAAATTTCGACGTTGACAAATGGGTTCATCTCAACTGCGCCCTCTGGTCCGAGGACGTTTACGAAACCGTAAACGGGGCACTGATGAATTTGGACACGGCGCTACAGCACAGCCTCGTTCTCAATTGCATCGTTTGCGAGAGACCCGGAGCTACCGTCAAGTGCTTCAAGATGCGTTGCACGAACGTTTATCATCTCGGCTGCGCTGTTAAGGACGGCTGTGTCTTCTACAAGAACAAGGTGAGATCGATTATCCGAATAAATATTTTTTTCCCCCCGAAAATCTGTAAATTTTTATTTTTCACAAATTGTTCATTCTTGATGGGATTCTAGAAAAAAAAAAAATATCCACGATCTATCTAAAATATTATTTCTCGGTCCATGCTCCTACTGGTACAAATAATCGTCCAAACCGCTTCCAGGTTTAAAAATTGTTTTTTTTTTTCAATGTAATCATTAATATGAAGAGATTTCTATCAGCATATTTTTTAATAATTTTTTTAGCTTTGTAAAAGCTAAAATTGTAACACGGTTAATCATATCGAAAAATCGATACTGTAGAATGTTTGGAATTCTCGGACGAGCGTTCGATCAAAATTTCAACAAATAATATTAAAAATTTTTTTTAATTTCTTTTCCGGAAACCAGTACTTTTTTCGCCCAAATCCTATTAAATTTTACGCTAAAAAAAATAATTCTCTCCTTAAATTTCTCATTTTTCTTCCTTTTTTTAATTCTTCCTCAGTTTCTAAAAATCATTATCTTTGTTTTCTCAGCATTTACATTCATCTTATTTTCCCGTGCCCATCTCTCCAGGCCCTTAAATATACTCTTTAAACCTTCCCCTGTCTCCGCAATTGCCGCAAAATCATCTGCCTATTTTATCGCAAAAATCTTTTCCTTTCCCCCATTAAAACTCCTCCCTATCCGTCAATCAATTTTTCGCACATTTTTCTCTGCCTCTATTTGTACCCCTCTCAGCAGTCTAACACGCTGCAATTTTTTTCCAAAAGTATTATTTGCTGCAACTTCTCTCCTTTTTTTCCCTCCCTTATTCACGCTTCCGGGGATCGAACATACATATTTTTTTAAGTACGAAATCCACCTACGTCGATCCAAAAATAACGAATCTCCACGGAATTTCGACGTAACGGACAAAGATAAGAAAAAGAGTATTAAAAAAACCCCCCCTCCGTCGTTACGAAATTTTCAGAGTACCTACTGCTCCCAGCATATTCAAAAAAACGAGAAGGACAACGAGCTCACGACGCTCTCGGTTTATCGTCGCGTTTACGTTAATCGCGACGAGAATCGTCAGGTCGCAGCGGTGATGCATCATTCGGAGCACAATCATCTTTTGCGCGTTGGTAGTCTTATATTTCTCAGCGTAGGTCAGCTCCTGCCGCATCAGCTGCTGAATTTTCATACACCGAATTACATATATCCGGTTGGCTATAAGATCGTGAGATTTTATTGGAGCATGAGAAGGCCGAACAAGCGCTGCCGTTACGTATGCTCGATACACGATGTCTCGGGACGACCGGAATTTCGCGTTCTCGTACAGGAACCGTCGCAGGAGGACGTCGAGCTTCGCGACGCAACGCCACGGGCCGTCTGGAATCGCATACTCGAGCCGCTCGCTGAATTACGACGCGCGACCCAGAGCGTTCAGCTCTTTCCTCGCTATGTCTCGGGCGAGGATCTCTTCGGTCTCACCGAGCCGGCTGTCGTTCGCGTACTCGAGAGTCTGCCCGGTATCGAGACGCTCAACGATTATCGCTTCAAATACGGTCGTAATCCGTTGCTGGAATTGCCGCTTGCGATAAATCCAACGGGTAGCGCGAGAACCGAGGCGCGCCTGAGAAATCAATTGCCATGGAAGAGACCCCACACGCAGAGAACCGCTTCGACCGCGCGTGCAACTTTTGTACCCACCGCTACGGTGGCCGGCGAGGTTGCCTGCCCTTACTCGAAGCAATTCGTTCACTCGAAGAGCTCGCAGTACAAAAAAATGAAACAGGAATGGCGCAACAATGTTTATCTAGCGAGATCCAAGATTCAAGGCCTTGGCCTTTATGCCGCTCGTGATCTTGAGAAACACACCATGGTCATCGAGTACATCGGTGAAATAATAAGAACCGAGCTCGCCGAGATGAGGGAAAAGCAATACGAAGCTAGGGTGAGCGTATATAGATTTATTGCCCGATCGGATGGGCATGTTTTTGTTTTTTTTTTTCTTCTTTTCTTTCCAAGACCGAATAGTTATAAAATAAAATTTCGAGTGATATTTGTGATAAATTTTTGTTTTTTCGACATTCATCAAAATTTCTTATTGCTCGAATCGCAAATTAGGAAAAAAATTGTTTTTCCAATATCTCTGATGGCGAATAATTGTCAATTTTCGTAAATTCGCAGGAATCTCGGAATCTCGTAATTTTTGAAAGTTTAATGAAAATTTAGCGATATGAAAATCGAAAAATAGTCAATTGTGAGCATTTTCTTTGTTCAAACGTCTATGATAGTTTTAATCGAAGTAGTTTTTTTTTTTTTTTTTTTTTTTTTTCATTTCTTTCCAAGACCGAATAGTTTTAAAATTAAATTAAATTTCGAGTGATATTCGTGGTGAAATTTTCTTTTTTTCAACATTCGTCAAAATTTCTTATTGCTCGAATCGCAAATTATGAAAAAATTTGTTTTTCCAATATCTCTGATGGCGAAGAACAATAATTGTAAATTTTCGTAAATTCGCAGGAATCTTGGAATCTCGTAATTTTTGAAAGTTTAATGAAAATTTAGCGATATGAAAATCGAAAAATAGTCAATTGTGAGCGTTTTCTTTGTTCAAACGTCTCTGATAGTTTTAATCGAAGTAGTTTTTTTTTTTCCATTTCTTTCCAAGACCGAATAGTTTTAAAATAAAATAAAATTTCGAGTGATATTTGTGATAAATTTTTGTTTTTTCGACATTCATCAAAATTTCTTATTGCTCGAATCGCAAATTAGGGAAAAATTTGTTTTTCCAATATCTCTGATGGTGAAGAACAATAATTGTCAATTTTCGTAAATTCGCAGGAATCTTGGAATCTCGTAATTTTTGAAAGTTTGATGAAAATTTAGCGATATGAAAATCGAAAAATAGTCAATTGTGAGCGTTTTATTTGTTCAAACGTCTCTGATAGTTTTAATCGAAGTAGTTTTTTTTTTTTTTTTTTTTTTTTTTTCATTTCTTTCCAAGACCGAATAGTTTTAAAATAAAATAAAATTTCGAGTGATATTTGTGATAAATTTTTGTTTTTTCGACATTCATCAAAATTTCTTATTGCTCGAATCGCAAATTAGGAAAAAATTTGTTTTTCCAATATCTCTGATGGTGAAGAACAATAATTATTGTCAATTTTCGTAAATTCGCAGGAATCTCGTAATCTCGTAATTTTTGAAAGTTTAATGAAAATTTAGCGATATGAAAATCGCTAAATAGTCAATTGTGAGCATTTTCTTTGTTCAAACGTCTCTGATAGTTTTAATCGAAGTAGTTTTTTTTTTCCATTTCTTTCCAAGACCGAATAGTTTTAAAATTAAATTAAATTTCGAGTGATATTCGTGGTGAGATTTTCTTTTTTTCAACATTCGTCAAAATTTCTTATTGCTCGAATCGCAAATTAGGAAAAAATTTATTTTTCCAATATCTCTGATGGTGAAGAACAATAATTGTCAATTTTTGTAAATTCGCAGGAATCTTGGAATCTCGTAATTTTTGAAAGTTTAATGAAAATTTAGCGATATGAAAATCGAAAAATAGTCAATCGTGAGCGTTTTCTTTGTTCAAACGTCTCTGATAGTTTTAATCGAAGTAGGAATTTAAAAAAGAAAAAAAAAATTGCACACAATTCTATTTATTCGAACGCATTTTTAATCGATCAAACGACGTCAACTTTTGTTTTTGCAGAATCGCGGTATCTACATGTTCCGTCTGGACGAGGAAAGGGTGGTAGATGCGACGCTGAGCGGTGGACTTGCCCGATACATCAATCACTCCTGTAATCCAAATTGCGTCGCTGAGATCGTCGAGGTCGAACGAGATCTTAGAATAATTATTTTTGCGAAGCGAAGAATCTCACGCGGCGAAGAGGTAAGTTTTTTTCTTTTGTATTTTTTGTATTTTTTTTTTTTTTTTTTTCGTTCATTCGTCGCAATGCTGGTTTCTTGAAATTAATTAAGGTTTTTTTTTCTTTTGTGAAATCAATAATTATAATGAACCGTAAATTGAAGTACTAATTTTCATGTGGTTGAAAAGTTTTTCTTCGCTAAACAAAAAAAAACAAAGAGTGAAAATTAGAAGCCGTCGGTGAAACTTTGTACCTGTGAAAAATCGAGTGTTTTTTTTCATAATTACTTTCAAGAAAACAAAAGCGCGAAATGATTTTTTTTTTACAGTTACATTTTAACTTCAATTATTTTTGGTGGAAATTTCATGAAAATCGAGTATACTCCCTCTGCATAAAATTTTTGTAATCTCAAGCTAATTTTTCCGAAGAGTTAATCCATTGGGTTTAAAATGCGCGTTTGAAGAATTTTTCTTTCTCATTTGATGCCTCAGATGTAGTACGTGTGGGGCAAATAATGCAGTAATAACGATAAAGCCTGCACCAATTACAATGTGGCCCCTATGCAATTTTTGGTCTTCGTTCTTCCTTTCTGCTCATAATTATTCTTATTATTACACGTAATAAGATATGAAAATCGCAGATGGAGGAAAACATTTTTCGCGATAATATTCGTGGAAAATGTGAATTAACTAAATTACGCATGATAACTGTCGGTCGATGGATATATAAATATATATATATATATTTTCAATTCCTCGTATCTCGCCGAGGCGCATCGAAATCGTCAAATAATTGATTTTATTTATTTAACTCTGATCGCTTACAGCTGGCGTACGATTACAAGTTTGATATAGAAGACGACCAGCACAAGATAGCGTGCGCGTGTGCCGCGCCTAACTGCCGCAAGTGGATGAACTAAAGAGCTCGATCCACTGTTGTTATTGTTGCTACGTTATTGGGTAGTTTTGACATTGAGAAGAAATAAAATATATATTATATATGTATATATATATATATATATATATATATATATATATATTCACACATATATGTATGTATATATATATATATATATATTATATATATAATAGACATATTATTTAATTTGTAAAGTGCCATTGCAGTTTGACTAATCGATTAATAGTGAAGTTGGTGCTACGCCATCACAACATTCCTCCAAAGTTGTACAATATTAGTTTTACTTTACGAACCAGGAAAGGTGACGAAAAAAAAAAAAAAAAAAAATCATCACATTGTATAATATTATGACAGTCGCTGGGCAAAAGCGACGAAGGGACGCGACGAAGAAAAAAAAATGGGGGGCGGGGGCAAACAAATTAGTGGATCGTGTGCGTGTGTATGTGTACACAAGAAGTTTGTATCTTTGTATGTTGAGAGAGTGGCGAACCGATCGAAAGGGGATCGATCACGTTGTATTATAGAACATTTATTATCATTATTATTATGATTATTATTGCATATAAATTGCACTGTATCTGTACATAGGTAGAAAAGTCGAATATTATTTTGAATCACCAGATGAAGGAAAGAAAGAAGAAAAAAGAATACAAAAGATTGTGTAAAATAACAGTACCTTATGTAGAATTGTATACAGTTATGACTATTTGATTACACAATATAATAAATCGATATAAAATCTTACGAAACTGTTGCATCGATCCAATGAAATTTCCTTCGAAATTGCAAAATTTCACATTCGTATGCAACGATCTCGATAGACATCGTTGATAATTGTTTGAAAATGTTGTGAGGCTGAAAGCTCTTCTGCAAATCGTGTAGGAATTATAAACGTTCAACTTGGGGCGAATCTGTGCTAATTGGAAGATCGAAGAACGACGAATCTCTCGCCGAGTTTTCCAATTTGCGCGAATTTTTTCGTTTAATTTTTTTTTTAGAATTTTCAAAATAATTGAAAATTTGAAAAAAAAAAAATCTCAAACTTCCTTCACCAAGTTTATTCGCGTGGGCCTGCTCAATTCGCTAGTGCCTGCTCAATCGTGGTAAATTCACGAGAGAGCGAACATAGTTGCCCATAAAAATTGAAAGTTTCATAAAATCTGAAGTCTCTTGTTATATTCATACCGAATTCAATGATCGAACGCGCTTGGCCCTCGGGTTTATTTTTGCTAGGAGTTGTTTTTTTCACTAAACAGCTGAAAATTCAAAAAACTTGAAAAAAACGCCATCTTTTTTTTTCAAAACTTTCAAAGTATACAATTTTCGAATAATTTTGACGAAAATTGCGGCAAATGATTTTTTTTTTATACGGATAAGAACACGCATTCATATGAACGGTTGTTGTGGACGATTAAATTGATTTGGTGAACGCCTACAATGCGACTTGACGAATTTAACGAAGGTATAAAAGGTTCAAAGGCTTTACGACCTGATATATTCAATTTATTACGAACCTTCGAGTTTTCGAACGATTCGGTATATAATTCAATGATAGTTTACGTATTTTAACGGATCGTTTGATTCGATACCCGCAAATAAAGGTTCAGTTTTAAATTTTTCGACTAAAAAAAAGTTCAGCGTAGTTACTATTTTCGATATATTGTGAATTTAGCTTTAAAAATCGGTACTTTCATCTATTCCGTCGCGAACTTAGGACGTGTCCGAGTTATTGATTGGTTATTCCACAATCTAAACAGTTTTAAATTTTATCCAATACCCTTAGAAATTCTGCCCGGTATATTGAATTTTTTTTTCATTTATTCATCAAATAAATGCAAATGAAACTGAGTAAATGTGAAATGAAAGTATAATAACTATTTTTTTTTCGGATTAATTCCCGACTGTTCGTTAACTGGCGACTCTGTCGCGTGTCATTATCTGGGCCAGCAAGTTGGCGGCTTGTCAATAACTCGGACATCAAACGCGTATTTTTAATTTGCTTGATTACCCTGATTTTTCAACGTTTTTACAAAAAAAAAAAAAAATTAATATTATTACATTCAGCATGAACGAATTTGTTGATATGAAACCAAAATTTTTGGATATCGTACTCAGATATGATTGAAAAATTTCAAAAGAACGTGGATCCTCCGTTAAATGTTCACTAACTGAGACATTCACAATACTCCTCGTGGAGTGTCGAAGCATTATTGTTCGTCGGCTGATTTAAAAAAAGGAGAATACTTTCGATAGTTGGAATCCAACAGGATGAAGCTAGGGATGTTCCAGGAGTTAGACAAGATCTGGGAGATCAAGCTCTGGACAAGCAGACGTAACAATATTGGCGTCGTCGGGTCGCGCTCCCCTTTATATTATTTCCAATAATATTTTAAAGAAAAACAGAACACTGCGAAAAATACGGCATAAGAAAGTGGCGAAACACTGTCGATGGGACTTTTCTTGGCTCCGTATTGCAAGATACGTTGGCCAAGTACCTTAGAAATCATGAAAATGTACGGTAAATTATTCAGCTGTTCGCGAAAAAAAAACGTTTTCTTACGATTCTCGTATCAGTTCCGGAATCACTCCAGGCTTGGCTCGAACGGCCATTCGAGTTGGCGATTCGAAAAATCACAAGACACAATTTTTAAAAAAAGTATATATATTTGCATAAACAAAAGTTGCCTACCTGAGGAAGTAAAAAAAGATACGCACTCGCATTCTCTAGAGATAAGACGACTTGGTAGAAAAGAGATTTTTGAAAATTAATCGGCGTATGCGAACACTTACCGGATATTATACGACCAAAGTCTTCTCGTAGTCAAATCTTCCTGCTGGAAAGTTCGTGAGATTTCGCAAAAAATGAAAAACCACCATTTACGCACGGAAAGAGGACTCAAGCGCGACCCAATCACGAAGAAGCATCAGGAAAAGTGAAAGGACTCGATCATGGAAATATTTTTAAGGTAAGCAGTGCGAATACGTAATCAGCGCTAAATTTTTAGTCATTTCTATAAATGATCGTGACGTAACAGAAAACTTGCATGTAAACGATTTTCTTCTTTTTTTTTTTATCATTATGTCATAGTTAAATATTTTCTGATATTAATAAACATCGCATTAATTTATTAAGAAAGTAAATTATAATATCTTGAGGTGTAAAAGTTGCAAGAAATTTACGCGCTTTGCGGGCCGAGTGACGTCACAACACCCCTCGGTACTAGGGCAAGATTATGCACGGTTTTTTCACCAATCTTTCGGATATCGTTATCCGCCCGATAACCCATTTCAAAAGGACAGGATATCCGTCGGATAACTTTATCGATCGGTGAAAAAATTCGCGAAAGTAAATTATTAGTTCACGACTGTGTGCAATATACGTTACAGCGTATGCTGTAACTTCAAAAAAAAAATTAATCAAGGATACATGAAAGCGACAGCTGCAAATTTGCCAAGAATAGATTTAGTGATGTTCCCAACACGAGTAAACTCTTTTTCTGGTGTTGATACAATTGTGTTTTTGCAACATGGTACAAAAAAATATTTGTACACTCTCTTCGATTTTCCAGGTACATTAGTCATGTTTGAACTCTATTTACAGACTAAATATTTACGAATTACGAAGATTTTTTGGGCTAGGAATGATTGGCTGCTTGAATTTCTTAATTTTACCGCTAGAGACGCTGTTGCACCGGGGTGTTGTGACGTCACTGTCACGCGATATACGTTTCAAACCGCAACTCAATTCTCAAGCTGGTATAATTAATTAAATAATGATGATTAATTGAAAAAAAAACCTATGCAAATGATGTTTCTGAATAATTATCTTTTAAATAATTTAAAAGTTGAAAATAATGCAAGTTCTCTATTGATACAGATTTAAAAAAAAATGGATTCTACTCTCTGTGCCAGGACGATAGAGACATATTTGTAGCGATGGATTTAAAAAAAAAATCAAAATCAGCCCAAGGTAGTTCTATCGATTTGATTCTTTCTTACAATATTTTTTTGATACTTTTCACACCCATTGGTTATGAACTTATTCAAACATCGGTGAAACTTCAGAGAGACTGGCCATTCGAGATTTGACATAATTTCTGTTGAAACAAACAACTGTTTTATCCCCGATAATAAAATACTAGTATCGAAATACCGGGGGATAAGATTTGTGGGAATGATTGCCAAAATGAGTAAGACTCAAGCAGACAAAAACAAAGTACGACGAACTTATTCAATGATATGGTCACAAACGAGAGTTCGTACCTCAAGACCAACCAGCTTGAAATCTGAACGAAGTCTGTCGATAATTTCTCGATATAGAATAATTTTGCCACAGTCCTTTTAGACACACGCTGTGCTTGGTCAGTAAGCGCGGTCAAAGGCTTGAAATTGGGATATTACTGTGCATTGCGTTCCCACAGGCAGTCCTGTCGCGATCATTGTTACTAAGAAAAATGTTAACTTTATTTCCGATTATTGCTCAATTGCTGGTGCTTGCCAGTTGAACGTCCTCATTGACAGAGGTCTTGCAAGCGTTTTGTCAAAATATCTATTTCATACGATTTTAGGGTACAACACATCGTGTATCAACCATACCAAGCGCAAGCCAATAATGTCCTGGCTTGGTACGGCGAATTTTCAACGGATCTTTAGATTTGAACGAAACACCAAAAATCGGCAGAGAGTCACTATTCGGATATTGAGGGAAAATTTCAGAATGATCAACCATCTGGTTTTTTCGGTATCATTAATCAAAGTTATCCACTAGCCACGATTTATCGGTCGTGAATGATCCGACTCCTAACGACCCTAACCCTTGCAAATACCATGAACGGAATATGTACACGGTTCAACACCGTACGAAAATTACCTAGTCTACAAGGCTGTATCGATATTTTGCAAAATAAATAAATAAATAAATAAAATAAAATTAGTTTACATTTGAGAAATTTCTCTCCGGCGCCAAAAAAAAAAAAAAAACTGAAGGTGGCCCCATTTTTCGACATCTCTCCATTTTTTGGGCCCCCAAGATATTCTCAGGACTCAAATATTCCGCAAACAAAATAGTAATTATATCGTTCGACTCATGCATCATCATACGTGTCCCTAAGAAATAAAAGATTTATACGCAAGGAAAAAAAAAAAAAAAAACCTCGTAGTCCATTGTACTCGATGCACTCCACTGTGATATCCATCGGATCGTCAATTACGAATTTTTCAATGCCTGGCTGTTTTTTTTTTTTTCAATTTACAATCAAAAGGAGACCAAAAAAAAAAACGTCGAACCTTCAGTCATTTCGGAGTTTTTATTTTTCTTCATTAAATATAAGATGAATATTTACAAAGGACATTGATCGAAGTAGAATAAACGATTAACGTTCGTTGTATTTTTTTTTTTTTCTTCCCCCTCGAGGCTTTCTCATTATTCTCGATTAACGGGAGTCGTTTCAACAAAACGTAATCGTAATAATCTCGATATATCGCGAGGATCTTATTTACAACGAGTAAAATTTTCATGTTTGCGAGATTAAAGTATCTCATGGAAAATATATATGTGCTTAAAAAAAAAAAAAATAAGAGAAATAATACGCAAAGCAAGCGCGCGACTCTGCTGAAGACTGTGTGTGTGTGTGTGTGTATTTTTTTTTCCCTCCATATTCTTCGTAGGTTTGATACGTAAAGACGTACAAAATAAGTTGCTAAAAATATCTCGACGCATCCTCTCGTTCTCGATAAAACTCCGTTTATCGACAGATCCGAGATGTTCGCCCAGTTCTTAGCAGAGTTAAAAAAAAAAAAACAAAAAAAAAAAAAAATAGATAATATATACACGAGAGAGGTACGGAATAATAAATTTAAATGCAAGTCTTTGGCACTTCCAAACGCTCTATACTTTTAACGTCAGAAAAGAATCGTTAATTTCTGTACAAAAGAAATATATATATATATATTTAATATGCAAAGAATGAGCTTGTCGATGAGTGAATTGACCCGAGTATCGTTACGAGTACTTAAACGAGGCATACGAAAGCCTCTTTTGTAATAGGAAAATTCTCAATAAGATCGTCGAGGAATTAAATGAATTCCAGGTGCGCAACGTGTAGCAAGGCTCAAAATTTTGTCTCACTCGAGCAATCCACAACTAGGCCACGAATAACTTAATGACGTTGCTAATTAACGACTCGTTAAATAGAATTTGTAATATTTCTCGCATTCTCTACGATACTAGAAACATCGTGTGTGAACTATGTTCGTTATTTTTTGTCTCTGCTTATTGGCAGTTATCTCTTGAGATGGATTATTATTTTTTTTTTTTCATAAGCTAAAAAAAATCTCCTAGAGACTTTTAGGTTTCAGATCAGAAAGATTTTTTTCTAATATATATATATTTATTTATTTTTTCGTTTGTTCACCGGTTTGCTTCGCTTCTCTATTCGAATCTCAACGTGCAAACATTAAATTAATATATCTCTGTCATGACCGAGAGCTGTGATATCTCGAAACGTTCAATAATTTCTCATTCTCGTTGAATTTATGCTTTTTTACTTTCTTTCCGCTCTTTATTTCGAATTTTACTCAAAAAACGTAGGTTTTTTTTTTTTTTTACTCGTAATTAATTATCCGGTGAGCGATGCTCGAATAACGAAGGGACAGCATCATCGGTATGCCGGCGGACACAGTTCCTGCAGGCAGTTCTAAGCAGAGCACACAGGATTAAATCGGCAGATCAATACTGGGCTGTGGGGCGTTCAAGATGTGTCCGGTTCGTCCCTGTGGCATGCAACAGAATCAACATTCTCTATTATTTTTACCACGCAACCGGATATGCGAAGAGAAAGGAAAAAAAAAAATTTATAATAATAATAAAAAGTGTTCGACGAAGGAATACTCAAGCTTGAATAACAGGATCTCTTTGCGACGAGGTAAATGGACGTTTTGAAAAGTCAGTGTCGATGCGGGGGTACTTGTTGATTTTTTTTTTCTCTTCTTCTTTCGATCGTTTCAATTATTTTCAAACTCAATTGACCAAGAATCATGTATTTTTACGAATAAGTGATTCGTGATTGAAATAATTTTTTGTTTTTTTTTAAACATATACTTAAAAATTGCGACAATTAATGAATGTTAATGGCGCAAGGAATTGAATTCATTTTTTTCAATTTGTACGATTAAAAAAAAATGGCATCTCTCATTATTGTGAGAAAACATGCATGCTTCGTTTATTTTTTAATTTCTATCGTTTTTTTTTTGTCGCTCACGATTTTATGAATAATTGCGCGAATATATATACAGTCTGGATTGACATTTTTTTTTCAGTGTGATGAATGAAAAAAATTATAAAAATGAGATGTAACGATTAGCAAAGAAAATAACGATATTCATCCTGGATTTGATCATTTTTTTTTTTTTTTCATTAAGATGCTAACGGACAAATATTTACATCAGAATAAATGATAAATAAATTTAAAAAAATAAACCATGAATAAAAATTTGGCGAAATGACGAGAGATGCTCTGTCATTCAAGTGGCACTCGTCATAAAAGTGTTTATATTAAAAAAAAAAAAAAATTGTTTTTACACGATGAACAATTATCTAAGCTACCATAGCATTCAAAAGCAATTACAGTGCTTTTATTATTTATGCACGAAAACTGATTTATATGCAAATTCCTGAAAAAGATTTCCCTTCAATTTTTTTTTTGGATTATATATACTTTGACTTTACGGCATGGATAAAATATTTTAATTTTGATGGTTCTCCATTTAAATACAAAGCATGCTGTGTTCAAGGCAATAAATAAATATTTGTAAAAACCATCGTTTTTTTTTTCCATGAGGACTCATTGCGTGACCTGTCCGCGATTTTCGAGCTGGCACCGCAAGGTTTATCATTAAAAAATAATATAAATATTCAACGACACTTTTTGTAAATTAAAAACCAAAAATAATTTTTCATCCCTTCGATCAAAAACAATTGAAGACAATTGACAAGTGTATATTATGTGTGTGTGCGTGTGTGTGTGTGTGTATCAGCCAATTCGGGAATACAATTTTTTACTACCATGCACCATGCTGCGTAAGAAAAAAAAGTGACAGAGTGCGGAAAGTGGAAAAAAAAAAAAGGAATGAGTTGATAATTCCGAATCTCGGTACATACTCAATATCTCTCCAACGTTACACGGGAATTCTATGATTAAGAATTATTCGGACTATAATAATTCGGAAACATTTTTTTTATTTTTATTTTATTTCTTTTTTTTATTGCCATTAGCGTCGTACGATTTATAATCATTAACGTGTTATCCACATATATTACAGATTTTTTTTTTTCTCTCTCCTCTCTTCTTCCTCTTCTTTATATACACGCAAGGATATCTCTATACACTATATATTTACTTCGTAATATAATTGGAAATTTTTCCGTCGAGTGTATACAAATATCGGTAATAAAAATTGGGAGACGTGATTGAAAAATCCAATTACGTTAAAAAAAAAAATAAAAAAAAAATAAAAAAAGAAGCAATTAAAAAATTAAGTACGAAAAACAAAAATTACGATTTCTTATTTTCTTTTCTCGTAAAAAATTGGGCATCGGTATGACTTACAGGAACCATGTCTAAGACACTATTTGGACTAGTCAATCGTTTGTATCAATCGATATACATTCCCTAAAAAATAAAAAAAAAAATAAATAAATAAACAGCTCCGATGCTATTTAAAACTGTTTGGAATGATAATTAGCGAAACTACGGAAAAATTCGTAATTTACAACTAAAGTTAGCTGAAAGCTGAGCTTTTGATTCACTTTTGTTTTTTTGTTTTTTTTTTACTTCGAAGCGAAAACTAAATAAATAGTTATTGTACTTAATGTTAACCGTAAATCATTAATTGCCAATGATCGATAGGCAACGGCTTTTTTATGAGCTGCGTCATAAAAAATTAACGTCTGGTTTACAC
Source organism: Rhorus exstirpatorius (assembly GCA_963564615.1). Lineage (NCBI taxonomy): Eukaryota > Metazoa > Arthropoda > Insecta > Hymenoptera > Ichneumonidae > Rhorus > Rhorus exstirpatorius. The sequence continues at coordinate 19,780,295 of OY751319.1, read as the reverse complement.
GCGCGTTCGAATTGTGAATTTAGCCGAGCAATTTTAATCAAAACGATACAATTGCTGAATATATATATATATTATATATATATATACTTTTTTTTTCTACTCATATATAGATTCTCATTTGAATATTTTCGATGAGTCACTAGAACTGAGTAATACTGCAACAAATTTTATAAACGATTATTATAAAATTCTATATACCACCTGACTATCTAGAGATCTCAGTTCGAATTTTTTTTTTGTTTTCTTTTTTTTTTTTCATATCCTAATGAAAAACACCGTGTCCAACTAGTAAACATGACGCTCGAAATCCTACGCAGGGATATTTCGGAAAGACAGATTTCCAATTACGACTAAACAACGCGACTTACGTTACAAACAATTTTTTTTCTTTTTTTTTTCTCGAACTAATAAATAACTCGAACATTAAATTGAAAGAAAATTGAAATTTAATGGAATATTTCGAGGAAGAACTTTGACGTATAATATTAATAATAAACGATTAATGCAATCGCGACAATTGAAAAAATTATTCATACATCGTTCACTCAATGGGCTCGAGGAAAAATCTAATTCCGACGGAATTTGACGATCATTCGTTTTCAAGTCTTGTGGCTCACGCTCCCAGAAAATAAAAATAAAAAATAAAATAACATGCTGCATCGATAGCTCGCGAGTTAGGGGAACTTCGATTCTTTGGCAATTACATCGGAAGATCATTACTCTGCGATTTTTTGTAAGTTTTTATTTTTAATCTTTTCAAATATTTTGTCGCAAGAAGAATTAGCAGTTTTCGGATCTTCTTTCTCTTCCACTGAATTATTCAATTTTTTTTTCCTATAAATTGAAACGAATTGAAGCATATCGCGTCACGAATGCAAATTTTGTCATTTGTGAAAAAAAAAAACGGACAAACCATTTCTTCCATACGTCTCTCTCTCACTCTTTCTCTTTTTTGTTTGTTTGCACGAATGGTGCGCGAAATTTATCGCTCTATTAAACTCGCATACACGAATGAAAATCGAGACAAAGGGGAGATCCCTGTACGAAAATTTCGACCATTTCTGTTTTGCTGCACAAGTGATATTTTTTTTACTAATTAATGGCTGTCATACTTCTGACAGATCGAAGAACTTAATTTTACACAGTAGTCCCATTAATATCGAGAGAACTTGAAAAAAAAAAAAAAACAACAAATTTCGATATTGACTATGATCGTGAAGCAAAAAAAAATACATCATCCAACACAATAGTTCTAGATTTTAAGTCATAATTCCAGAGTTTCTGTATGATTAGGAGGATCAGTAATGTGAGGAAGGCAATGAACATGTATACCTTGTACCAATAAAATATAAGAGTTAGTTTTTGTTTTGTTTTAATTAGGTTTGGTGAGTGATTAACGATTAAACGAAAAGCATGAGCCAAAAGTTAAAGTTGAAAATTATACATATAAATATATATTAGGATGTTTAAAAAAAAATTCGATTTTCCACCGGGCCACACCTGATGTAGTTTAGATAGAAAACCAATTTATGTCAAAATATTTTAGGTCGAGTGGAAGATCCGCCAAATTTTATTTTTAATTTTTTTTTTCCCCTTTTTATCGAATTTATGATGAATAATTGCTGGTAAATTTTTGTTTTTTGCGTTCACAGCTGCCAGAGGATCGATTTGTGTCTTAAATAAGATGCTTTTAGAATTTTTAACTCTTCGGTAGATATTCAATCGGGGCATCTAACGAATTTTTTTTTATTATAATTAAATAAAAACACAAAAAAACATGACATTACTCAAATTTTATTTTTATAAATAAATTAATTTTTCACTTCAGTGGAGCTTGTTGACAATAGTGATGCTAGGCTCTTTCTTTTGACAAATTCAAGATGAAATTTGACAACTTGCAAAAGATATCGCCTTTGATCTTCGTCTATTGTCAATAAAAATTAAAATCCTGTGCCAAAGCAACTGCTCTTTCAGCAGTATCGTTAACTACTCTCAAATTTTGTAAAATTTTCATACATTTGACACAAGTTGACACTGTTTTTCATGATTTCGGACTTACGTCAAGAAAATCATGCGGCAAATTATACTGATTAAACGAAAACAGTGATTTTTTTTAGTGATCAAATCACTCGCGCCGTTATCAAGCACTGTCTCTCACAATCAGCCACTTTGACTACAACTCGTGTTTGTACTATCTGTGCACTTTATCGTTCTTCGATGGCATGAACCATTTTTTTAAATTTAATTTCATTGTTGCAGCAGTTGAAAAGTTGGCTACTGAACGGCAGTCAACTGCTATGACGGGACGGGCACTCGGAAAAAATCAAAGCAAAGAAACTTCAGCTACCAAGTTCATTTTTTAACAGAAGTTTATTCAAGATTCTAATCAATTTTTAAAGTGATACCCATAACGCAAATGGTTTTTTTTTTTTCACCTGTTATGAACGATAGTTATGAAAAATAGTGAAACAATAAAGTGAAAATCCGTTTGGGAGCCAATTTAAACATGAATTACAACAATAAAATTTCAAGGGCGTCTTATTTAAGACACAAACAGATCCTCTGGCAGCAAAAAAGTTTTTTCACCAGCAATTATATTCATCATAAAGTCGATAAAAAGGGGGAAAAAAAAATGAAAAATCAAATGCGGCGGATCTTTTACCCAACCTAAAATTCTCATCCTTTGACATAAATTTTTTTTTTCACCTAAACCAACTATTTCAGGTTGTGGCCCGTTGAAAAATCGATTTTTTTAATAAACACCCATATATAAATACTTGTAAAAAAAAAAAAAACCAGCACCACGTCGTATAGTATAATTTAAAAGAATTTAAATAATTCGTTCACGTGTCACTATTACGATTATTTATTAATAAATACGTACGTAAACGACCCATGTTTGTTATTTCTTCGTTTATCAACAGAGGCTCAAAACGTCGTACCGTTATTAACTCTTAAACCCAAAGTGTGGATAATTTTTGTCCAAATCGATTTTAATTTTTCGAATTTAATTTTTCGAGAAATATCCACCACTTCGCAGTCAGCCCCAATAATTACTTCAGATTTTCTTTTTCATAGAGTTTTAAGCGAAAGGTTCAAAGATGGTGCACGAATTTTTATAGATTTATCATGATACGTCAAGTTGGTGGAAAACGAGCCGGACAAAAATTGATCCACCTTTAGCGTACGAGGGAACCAAAAAAAAAAAACGTTTTGGGCTTAAGGGTTAATAATATATCTATATATACATATATATATATATATATATATATATTTATTTTTTCCTTCCGTACTCAACTGGTCTTGTCTTTCCACAAGGCACCGGCAAAAAACGAGCGTCGACCCCAAAAGAATTTCAACAGCATATTTTTTTTTTTTCTTCTATCGTCGTAACCCAGTATAAGTATAGTTATTTATATATATTTTTTTCTTTCATTCATATTATCGTAATAAATTAGAGACCCAACCATCCAAATTTTCGTTTTTTTTTTCTTTCTTTTTTTCGATCACGAATGGACTAGGAATCTGAATATGCAGGCGAATGCAACAGCAGCTTGCTCCAAGCTTTTCATTTTTTTTTTTTAGGCGTTAGAAAACGAAAATATAGATAAAAAAAAATGTATAAAAACAGTATTTCAACGCAAAAAATATCATCGGTGGCAAATAAAAAAAAAAAAAAAAATAGGGTGAAAATCTTGGAAAGATAAATTTAGTAGAAAAGAAATATTGACGAGAGACAAGAAATTGACGTTTGAGTGATAAAACATTAAACATTGATTAAAACAATCGAATCGGTGCGATACATTTGACAAATTGCACGTGTAAAACAAAAATATCTGCTTCTCCAAAAATTATTTTCATTATTATTGTTCAATATTTTATTGTTTTTGTTATTTTTTGTTTTTTTTTTTCTTAATTCCGGGAATCAATAAAAAAAATCTTGAAATTCTAGCTGATGCTTCTGCCTACGTATGCAGAGGTCAAACTAGACCACGCATGCTGAAAGGACACCGATCACACGTCAGCCAATGTCATCGCTGTATTCCTGATCATTCAGTAGATTACGATTGTAAATTGCAGCCCTGTAACTATACCTATTTGTGGCAGGTCGATCGGGAACCGGCGGTGGTACGAGAGCCACCTCCGCGCTCGAGGGTGCACCGCTTCCGCCCTCGTCGACCTCGCCTATGCAACTCTCCACGAGGGACGGCTCGACATCCGTGAACGCGAGCCTCGAGCGCAACAGATAAGCGTACGTTTTGTACCTCTTCAACTGAAAATATAATTATATAATATAATATAAATATAATATAATTATATAATATAATTAAAAAAACTGAAAGTTATATATAATATAATATAAATATAATATAATTATATAATATAATTTAAAAAACTGAAAGTTATATATAATATAATATAAATATAATATAATTATATAATATAATTTAAAAAACTGAAAGTTATTAACAAAACCCAAAACAAAAAAAAATCGAAATAAAAGAGACGCAAATGAACGAAAGACGTTACCGAAGGACGTAAAAAAAAAAAAAAAAGAAGAGATATCGCAAAAAAAGTATATTGTACCGAAATTTTCAAAGTTTTTTCGTCGTTAAGTATGAATTACAAAAATCTCAATTAATTCATAGATATTCTGGACAATCTGAACGAAATTCGAAAAAAAAAAAAAAAACCCCGAAAAAGGAAGAATCGGAAGAAAGATAAATGAATAAATAGATAAATGTGTTTTCGAAGATAGAATTTAATATTTATTAGAGAAAAAATGCCAAAAATCAAATGGGTTTTACCTTCAGCTTCGGTGAAATATAAATTTGTATACATACTTATATAATTTTTTTTTTTCAACTTCACATGTCAAATTAAATTTGGCTGATGCTCGATGCAACATACCTCGTAGTGAAGATATACATCTTTTTCCTTGTAATTTTGAACAGTCAGAGCCTTGGCACCTCGTTCAGGAGGATGTCGTCTGTGCTCGTCGAGTTCCGCCTCCAGTCTATTAACTCTCTCTTCGTGGTCCCTCAATTGCTCCCGCTGGAAAAATAAAAACGTGCAGAAGGAACACGGCAAAAAAAAAATAAATAAATAAATAAAATTGCAAAATTATGCATCTCATACGTTTAGGAACTACGAGTACCGTAGTTGTACATTTTTTTTAAATCTTGATGAATAACCAATATACTGGCAGTCGAAATAATTATTTATCACAGGAACGTGTCGATATTGAAACTTGTGGAAGAGTAAAATCGTAATTCGTTTTTGTAAAATTCTATCCACGGTATTTGAATAATTTTGTGAAAAATCGTTGAAATTACAAGATTGAAAGAAGAAAACTGTGGTAGTAAATTTAAATATTTACTACCTGAGAGAGAGAGAGAGAGAGAGAGATACATGTTGGAAGATTAATATCGCAAGTATAGATCTTTACCTTGCAATTCAATTCATATTTTACTGAGATCGTAATTCACAAAAGGAACGATAAGATTTTGACGAAATTTTGCATGCACATAATGAACATGCACTACGGTGATTAATGATGTACTGCCCGTAAAAATCATGTCCAAAAAGTTGTACGATAAAAAAAAAACTGTGTCCACAGTTTTTCCCTGAAAGGGCTATAAAATTTATTCTGTTCGGTATAAAATGCATGCACAGTTAACGGGTCATACCTAGTCGGGAGGCCAACAAAAAAAAAATACATATCAGAGAATTTTCGTTTGAAAAATCATGCGTATACATCGGTACAGTTATTTTTTGCATTTGAAAAAGTAAGAGGTTTGAGGAACATTCGGCAATTATTTTCGTGCAGAATTCATAAGGAAGTTACGGCCGATAAACCAGGAAACATTTTTTGAAGAATATACTTTTGCGCTGAGCACCGCGTCGTTCGGACTCGGATTATCCAAAATCATAAAACCAAAAAAATTCGGTGAGTATATTAGATTATTCGGTGATTGATCGATGGAATTTGCAAAATATTGAGTTGAAATGAAATTGCGAGTATTCAAATTTAGTCTTGATTTGTGCGAAACAAAAATGTGGACATTTCTCGTTCATCAAATCGAAAGTATACGGCGGCAATTTTTTTTTTTTCGATCAAATGCTGTATGCTTATGATTTTTTAAAAAAAAATCTCAAAAATTCAATTTTTTTCGACCTCCCGACTAGGTATAACGGTTTAGCAGGGGAAAACAATATTGAAACTTGTAAATGTACACTGAAATCGCGTAATATATTGCAATTGTCTAGAAAATTCATATTCATTCAGTTTTCGTTTTTATTTTTCATCGAAAAATCTCCAATACTGGTCAGATTTGAATTTTATATAGCTAGAAAATAGAATGAGCTATGCGAAAAAAAAATGGAAATCCGATCATTACGAATTTTTCAACGAAGATATCGGAAATTAATCTCCTCGATAATTGCAATGAGCTAAACAATTTCTGTATGGAATAAATAATTATTTATCTGTTACCAATTCTCATTGTATACATTGATTGGACTGAAAAAGACCAATGGATTGGACTTGATTTTTAAAAAATTATCACTTCTTTAACGAGACTGTATACGAACGAGAAATAGGTTTTCTTGAAAACCCATTTCTCAAAATATAGTTACTCATTGAATTTCCCATGCCTGTTTTCACTGCGTAAAATAAATTTCTCTTGCAAATTTTTTCTACCACATCAATATTAAAATATCGCATAGCGAAACAGTAAAAAAAAAAAATTCTTTCAACACCCGAAATTTTGCCAACCTCATTATTAGACTTTTCTTTTTTTTCTTTTTCAAAAGTATGAAGATCAAAGATGTCAAAATTTCTCAAAATCCATCATCTGGCACCAAGAAAAAACAGTGACTTTTTTGCTTTTCAAATTTTCAAAACTAACTTTTTTAAAAATTGGATTTTGATATCGACGAGGCAGCAGTGGAAAATTTTGCTCGGGCCTCAGATTGTGTGTAAACGAATTTTTCGTCGAAACGTAATTCTAAAAATTCGGATAAAAAATGAATAATTAAGAGGCAAAAAATTTTTTTTTTCCCTTCAAATCCCGCTGTTGTACACTTCAAGATAATGTCTAAATTTCAGAGCTTCTTCTAGAGAATTTGCGATCTCAGGAGCATCGGTCAATTAAACAATTAAACGAGCTATGGTCGTTTTCATTACACGTCCTTTTGTGAATGCTCGCTGGGCTCTGCCACATCTAAGTCACTGCTATTTGCGGATCAAACGCTTTACGCATGATTCACCGCTCTACCAGGCACAATTTTTTCAATCCCTAGGCTCAAACATTCGTGTATAAATATTATGCGCGGATATTTCGCAAAATAAGAAATAAACGAGCGCTCAGCGTGCTGGCTATATCAATGTTTTTTGTTTTTTTTTCTGTGTCCTCCCCCCCCCCCCCTCCCCGTCCCTTTTCTATATCTGCTGAAAAGGCGAGATGCTTACAGGCGCCAATTTGGTGTGACTGCAGGGAAGCAAAGGCCGTTGAAACTTTCGTTGAGAACCTACCGCTCCTGCGAGAGGCTGACAAGAGAAGCTGGCGCAAACAAAATTTATCGTGTCGATCCAGGATTGAAGCTCTTTGGAATCGCTGAAAGAGAGAGAGAGAGAGAGAAAAAAAAAGGATAAAATATAATTATGGGAAACAAACACATGACATTCTGCCGAATAAAACAGGTTAATATGGTCGAGATTTTATATTTTTGACCCGTGTCTTTCTTCGAGATTGAAATTTGCATTATTTCCTTTTTTTTTCAGCTGCAAGCATTGACACTTGACGCGAGGTTGTGTCGAGCTTCAGAGTTGTGAAAAACTTTTTTTTTTGCTAGCTTAAACTAAATCATATCAGTCGCTTTGGAAACACTATAATATACAAATAATAAAGTGTAAATATGGATAAATATGCGAAAGAAGACTGTCGTGAGGAATTATGGCAAATAAATATTCTTTACGATCGTTTTTTTTTTCTTTTGCCCCCTTATTTCGACATTGCCAGTGAGGTAACTGCAGTAATAGTAAAAAAAAAAGCGTACAGTAACTCGACAGTAGCAGTGCTGAATCAGTACAGTAGCAGTACAGTAACGGTACGGAAAAAAATACAAAAATCGTACGATAGCCGTACAGCAATAGTACGGTAACGCTAAAGTAAAAATCGGGTAATAGCGAAGGAACGACACAGAAAGCATATAGTAACTGAGCAGTAACAGTGCGGAAGTATTGAATAATCAGTATAGTAGAGCTACAGTAACTGTACTGGAACAATACAAAAATAAAACGGTAACCGTGCACCAATAGTACACCAATGCTACAGTAACAGTACAGAAATCATACTGTAACTGAATAGTAACTGTGCGAAAATAATAAAAAAACAATATAGTAGGGCTGCAGTAACTGTGCAGAAACAGTACTGAAACATTACAAAAAATAGAACGGTAACCATACACCAATAGTACACCAACGCTACAGTAGCAGTACGGAAAGCATACCATAACTGAATAGTAACTGTGCGGAAATATTAAAGAATCAGTATAGTAGCGCTACAGTAACTTTACAGTAACAGTACTGAAACAATATAAGAATAGAACAGTAACCGTACAGCAATAGTGCATCAACGCTACAGTAACAGTACGGAAAGCATGCTGTAACTGAATAGGAACTGTGCGTAAACATTAAAGAAGTAGTATAGTAGCGTTACAGTAACTGTACTGAAACAAAAAAATAGAACGGTAACCATACAGCAATAGTACACCAATGCTACAGTAATAGTACGGAAAGCATACTGTAACTGAATAGTAACTGTGCGGAAACATTAAAGAAGCAGTATAGTAGGGCTACAGTAACTGTACAGTAACAGTACTGAAACAATACAAAAAATAGAACGGTAACCATACAGCAATAGTACACCAATGCTACAGTAACAGTACGGAAAGCATACTGTAACTGAATAGTAACTGTGCGGAAACATTAAAGGAGCAGTATAGTAGCGCTACAGTAACTGTACTGAAACAAAAAAAATAGAATGGTAACCGTACAGCACTAGTACACCAACGCTACAGTAACAGTACGGAAAGCATACTGTAACTGAATAGTAACTGTGCGGAAATATTAAAGAAGTAGTATAGTAGCGCTACAGTAACTGTACTGAAACATTAAAGAATCAGTATAGTAGCGCTGCAGTAACTGTACTGAAACAAAAAAATAGAACGGTAACCATACAGCACTAGTACACCAACGCTACAGTAACAGTACGGAAAGCATACTGTAACTGAATAGTAACTGTGCGGAAATATTGAAGAAGCAGTATAGTAGGGATACAGTAACTGTGCAGTAACAGTACTGAAACAATAAAAAAAAAATAGAATAGTAACCGTACAGCAATAGTACACCAATGCTACAGTAATAGTACGGAAAGCATACGGTAACTGAATAGTAACTGTGCGGAAACAATTTAAGAAGCAGTATAGTAACGCTACAGTAACTGTACAGTAATGCTACTGAAAAAAATTTAGAAATAGTACAGATACGGTACGGCGATGATACGGTAGCAGTGCAGTAACCGTACGGCAATAATACAGAAAGGCTGAAGTAAAAGTACTGAAGTAGTACACCAACAGACAAAACAGTAGAGTACGCGTGCAGTAACTTTGCGGTAATTTTTCAGTAACAGTAAAAGTAGAATGACCGTACAGTAATAGTGCCGAAACAATACAGAAATAGTACGGTAACCATACAGAAACATTAACGCTATACAGTAACAGTAGAGCAATAGTGAAAGAAAGGTACAGAAAGCATACAATAAATGAACAGTAACGGTTCGGAAACGGTATAGTAACGCTACGGTAACTGTACAGTAAATATATTGAAAAAATACAGAAATAGTACAGATAAGATAGGGCGATTATACGGTAACAGTACAGTAACCGTACCGTAATAATACAGAAAGGCTAAAGTAACAGTACTGAAACAGTACGGTAACAGACGAAACAGTACAGTATGCGTGCAGTAACTTTACGGTAATTGTGCAATAACAGTAAACGTTGAATAATTGTACAGTAACAGTGCAGAAACAATGAAGGCGATGAAACTAACAGAAGAAACGTTCCGGATATGCAATACAGTAAGAGTACACCGTTAGTATAGTAAGCGTGCAGTAATTTGGCAGTAATAGTTACGGTAAAGTAACAATGCCTCATTTATCCTTTGCCTTCTCACAATTCGCTAAAGTTACCCATACATACGACACTCACTTCCTACCTAAAGGTTGATAAGAAATACTTTGGATCCCGATACTACCGACAAAGTATGCCAGCTGTATATCCAGGATAAGTGGGGGTCTTCCGTTACTGACATACTTCAACGAGAATATTTATTACCGCGAGGAAACATTTTTTCGGCCGTATCCCGATGCCCAAATTTTAGTCGGCTTTTGAATTACGATAATCGCGACTGGAACGTTTGTTAGTCGCGGCAACGACTAAATTGTTCGAAATTATCAATTAACCGTGAATCGTACTTCTGTCACACTGTGAAGAGTTACCTCGTTTGAAAGAGATATTCCGCTTGATCGGCAGTCTGCAATCTGAAAACATGCTGCTTTTTCGTGTAATCGGATGCTTTGGTCGCGAGAGCATGATGTATCCGTACAGCGTTGTGCAAACTGTCGTTACGTAGGCCATGCTCGTCTTTGTGCAAATATAATACAAGCTCTCTCAATGTACAATAATACATTTTCCATCCCCTCTTCCCGAACGGAGCTGGAATGTGAAATATGAGAATATGAAAGAGGATAATTTTTATTAATTTTTTATTTCTAATTATATACAGCGAAACATAACTGAGGGACGAGGAAAAATTTCTACGCAATATAAATTACTTTTCTTTCCGTTCGCGTCGTAGCAGGATTTTCTCATAACGTAGCCCTTTTTGAATTCCGTAGCGCCGGTTACGTTTGGTACATCGAGAAACGGATTTCCGGCACCGGACAACGTCGGCCCATCGCCCTGCTGTACAACCTGCGATGCCGTGTCGTCGCCCTCCTCGTCCCTGCAATTAGCAAATCAACGACGATACACTCGTGGCAAAAAACGTAACGGGTCGTTGGATTTTTATTTATTTTTTTTTTTTTTTCATTACGGTTTAGCATATTTTTTTTTTTTTTCGCCAATGACATAAAAATATATCATCATCGAAATGTCCTTTCGTAATAATTCGTTGCGTTATTTTTTTTTTTTTTTACAAATGAATGTCTTCGATATTTTTCAAACGAAATACGACAGGATTTTACAATTCGTCGACATTTTTTTTTTTTTTCAATTTAGATTATTCAAGGATGTAAAAAGTAATAAGCTCACAATGCCCATTCGAGGGGAAACGATTTGATCGCGGCGTACAGCTGTTTCAGGACCTCACGGGGAAAATTGTCACCGTCGTTGAGCTCCGAGAGATTCTCGATGAATTCGGAGCACGACATTTTTCTACCGATATTCTGACCGTGAAGATCGGTATTGAGCAGCATTATGGCACACGTTAAAGTATGCACGGCGTCTGAAATTATTTTTTTAAATTATTATTATTATCGTATGAATGAATTTTTTTTTTTTCAATCATTGGAGCGCATAATGTAAAGTAAAAATAATGAGGACGTATTTTTTATTTTTCGTTAAGCATGACAGATGCACCTGTTATAGGCAATTTAATTTCACGGATTTTGATATATATATAGATATAGCGTAACATGTGTGACGTCATAATGTTATATTTTTCAATTTGTTATATCAACGGCAATTTTGATTCAAATTAAAAAAATAAAAAATACGTACTAAAATATTTTTTCCTAAACTTACCAGGATTCGAAATAAAAAAAATTTCATTTATACTCCCATTTTTCCTCTCGTATGCGATAATACGAGGGAAGAAAAGGTTATATTTATTTTTTCGACGATACTTTTTCGGAAAGGGGGCGGCGAAGAGCGTACCTTGGGAGTTGAAAGAGCCGGGATTACAATCGAGATATCTCTTGGAGAAATGAACGAGAACTCGCTCCCTTTCCTGCGTCTCGCCAGTCAAAGAAAACTGTGCAAGAAACTTTCTGAGAGCCACGTCCAGCGTGTCCCGTTCAAAGCTGAAATATCTCAGGTATTCCTCGGCGACAGCTCGGCTAAAATCGTTGCTGCAAATATTGAATATATACGATTCAAGCATATACGAATCTAAAGGGGATACGGTAATAAAAATAACAATAGTAATAATAATTTCAAATAATTATTAGAAATTACAACGATGCGCAAATTAGAAGTTTGCCTCTGCAAGCTGGAAAAAGATTTTTTTATTTTTACTTCTTCATCGAGAAAGCCACGGTCATGAGCGGGATGAAATAATGCGACAAGCTATGTGAAAAGAAATTTCCAATTTCCACGATATTTATTACCGTTTTATAAATTCTCCAAAAATTCAAAATTTTTATAAATTCTCAACGCCCTTTGGTCGATTCTATTCAAAGTCAATATCAAACATGATTGTCCGGTAATCTGTTTGGGCGGTAAGTGCCGAATCGACGGTTCCACGAATTTTAAGAAAATCCTTCAGAACTTTACATTCGAAATAGAAATTCAAAATTTCGAAAAGTTGGAAAAAAAAAATTCGTAAAGTTTGAAAATTTCATAAAATCGGAATCTCTTCCGAACGTCTATCCGCAAATTAAATGTCGCGCATTCTTCGAATTCGGAGCTCATTTTTTGAATTTGCAAAAAAAAAAAAAAAACCAATCGAAAATCCCAAAGCTTGTTCAAACTGTATTTAAAAATAAAAGAAATAAAATAATAATGTGAAAAATTCTATTTCTTTCGAAATTCAATTTAATCGATTCGAAATGTTTTTTTTTTTTTTTTTTTTCATTTCAAACCCGTGAAGCATTCCTAACAATCCGTCACTCGGACTTTCGGATACTATTTTGCTTTACAAATAAAAAAATTTTTTAAAATGAAATAACATTTTTTTTATCGATATCTCATAATCTGGAATTCCATTATGATTATTATTATTATTAATTATCCATTATTATGAAAAATTTCACGATATCCAGCTGATACGTACTTTTTACTCAGATGCCTCGATACATCGGACTTTTTGAAACCGTCTAGGGAGTAAAGTCTCTTGGCAAGCCTTACGGCCGATGGTAGATCGACGGCTTTGGGACTGTAGTGAAAACTGTGCAGACTCTCGATATCACTTTCCTCGTCGGCCGATTGGGGTGGCGAAGCTCCGCTCTGCTTCTGCTCATCGCACGTACCGCCAGTATGAAGAAATTCATCCTCGCTCTCTTTCAACTCCTGGCAGAAATTTTTTTAAATTTATTTCCCCGTTGATTGCACAATACGAATCGTCTCAAGATTTTTCATATTTCATATATTTCTTTTTAACTAAAATGCGAAAAAATTTAAATCTACGCTAGATTACTTTTTTTTTGCTAAAATGAAACAAGACTGGGAAGTTTGGGTCAGCATGCAACCCTGAGGGCAAAATTTCAATAACACGTTGGATATCGATTTGCATGACAAGCATGAGGCTAAGAATTTATTATAAAAAAATATGAATAAACTCTCGTATTAACGGGTGTAATATATTCCGCGTGAAATTTAACTACCCAAAAACATTACTGCGCATCTCAAAATTTTACTACACATCAGGATATTAAAATATAATTTTATAAAGTATCGAGGCCCGGGGGTTTTATCCGCTGGATTACGCGCATCTGGTAATTTTTTCATCAAATACAAATAGTAATTCGGAAACTGTGCTTTGTACCGGAAATTCAGAAACAAATTCGGTTTTTTTTTTTTAATGCAAGTTATCTACGAAAAAAAAAATTTGAACATTTTTTTTCTGTTCAAAGTTCCATTGATTTTCCGATTCAGCAAGTCAATATCAATTTCTGATTCGATAATTCAATTATTTTTTGTCAAAATTTTTTTTTTTCTCAAAATTACTTTTTGCCTAACTTTTTGCAAAGTCGGGGGAAAGATAGAGCTAAAAGTTATGCGATCAATCGATTTCTTCTAGGGTTTTTCGTTACATAATTACCAATCATCCTGAATGAACTAAAAAAAATTTTCAAAAGATCAGTAAATCTTTTTACACAAATAAATCGTCATTTTTCGTTTCAAGTTCGACAATTTTTGCAAATTTATACTCTTCTCTTGTTTCGCCTTATTTCGCTCAACTAAAAAAAAAAATTAAAAGAAAAGTAAAAGTATTCATAAATAATTTTACGGTTAGCGATTATTACGTTTTGATTGAAAAATATGTTTTATTCTTCAATTGCACGATAAATTATTCACAAAATTTTGGAAAGTCAGTTTGGAAATCAGAATTATAACTGTGAGATTTCGTTTCAACGCTGTACGATAGTAAACGGCATCGATGAAAACGTATAAAAATTATAGTAATATACTCCTGTAAGTTTTTGAAATATTAACGTTTATGTCGCAAAAAAAAAAAAAATTCAAAATTCCCGAGCTTCAACTCGAAACGCTATCCGAACTATCCGAGACAGAACAAATTGCATACAAAACAATTTTGTAGAGAATTAAATTATCTATCTGAAAATATAGTTGAAAATATCTACTAGCTTCACATACGTAAAACTTTAAGTGCGATTTTCTCGAAACGATGTTTTTCAAATCTGCGTTGTCAAATTACTCATCCAATTTTCATCGGATTGACTTGAAACTTTGCATAATTCTTCTCCACAGTTCTTAGGATTTTTTCGGCAGAGTTGTTATTTTATTTTTCGTGCACAGTTTAAGCAACTTTTTTTACCCTGAAAAATGCACTTTTTTTTTTGTTAATGACCGCGATTTTTAAAAAAATCGAAATTTCGAAAAATCCCTACCGTACAGACATAAAATATATTGCTCTTAATAAGAAGAACTTTTCATTTTTGTTCTATGAGCCACCTACAAGGAGATTTTTGACACGCGGACCGTGAGTGCTCCTCGAAAGCCTCGCACTTTGGCGCCACCTACAAGAGGCTATTTTCAAGTTTTTTAACATTCAAATTTTTTTTTTTCAACTCGAATGATACAGTAATAAATGCCTTGAACCGATTTTGTTTCTGGCCATTTTTTTTTGTGAAAAAAAAAATTTATTAAAAAACTCTCAAAAAATTGCAGCCAAAGGTGGTATCCTGTCTTAAGGTGGCTCATCGGTGAATTAAAAAAACCGGCGATACGAATGAAACTTCGGGAGAGTGTTATCTAAGATGCAATGAACGCTCTCTCAAAATTTCAGGTTATGTTGCCAGGCAAATTATTGCGAACGAGTAATTTAAAATTACCTATTTTAGCATGGGTCTTATGGCAGTTGATTCCATTTTCACCGGAAGTGACATGATACCTTTTGACAAAGACGAGAGTTCTTATTCAAATTTTTAGTATTGAAAGATGAAATCGTGAACTTTCCAATGGTATTTAAAAAATTGTGTCTTGCCAGGGATTTTCCCGAGAAATTTAATCGCGAAAGTCATCGTGTGTGCAAATCTCGGATACAATACATATGAATATCAGCTATCGTTTTTGACTCGATCGCTCTGACAGCGTTAAATACTTTTGTGAGTTGAGACATTATTTATATTATTTATAATAAATTATGAATAAAATATCACGGGAAACGTCATCGAAATTCATAAATTTTTATTTAGACGGACTATTTAGAAAATATTATGATAGGTTTTATGATTTTTTTTTCACGTCACGATTTTTGACTAGTTTTGTCACCGATGGGCCGCCTTAAGGTGAGCTTTCGCACATGGTCTCATTATACATAAAACTGGATCATACAATTTTTTAAAACTGCTGAAATTTCAAGTTCATGATTTACAGAAAGACCGGAACCTGTTTTTCATGTGTGGCCATGAGAAAGAACGATAAATAATGTTGTTTTTTTTTTTCAAACATTTAATATCTCAACAACGAGGCTTCTCGAATATCATTGAATCCTTTCACACGCCTTTTGCGTGGATAAACACCGATAGGCTGTAAAAAAAAATTTCAATTCGATGAAACTACATCGATACAGTAACATATAGAAAACATCCTCAATGGAAATCAATTGGCCCGTGAATGACTTATGACCTTGCTGAACGGTTGGTAAATTTTTTGCACATAAACGTAGAAATTCTCTCGCTCTCTTTGGAATTCGCGAGGAAAAATGCAAAAGAAATGAAGAAAAAAAGAAAAAGGAGGGAAAATAAAAATAAAAAAAAAAAACCAAACGACAATTACTAAATACCTGATAACCACAAAATTCTGGCTGGTTGCCTGAACTCACGGTGGAATTTATGATACGCTGATTGTTCGGTATGATTTGTTGCGCTACATCGGACATTGCCGAGGACGATTGATTCCCGCCCCGTTTTCTCGTTTGCCTCGGGCTCGTGCCGTTTCTCCCGCTCGTATCCTTTTCCGCTCCTTTGACCTGTATGACAATTCTATGCTCGCTCGTCTCCTGACCGTTGCCATAATTTTTCGACTTCTTGACGCGTCTCTGCGGCGGTTCGCTTGCCAATATCGTCGAGTCACTGTCGCTCGGATCGCTGACCATCATAATATCACGCGAGCTAAGTATATCCATGGTTTCCTCGTCGTTGTAATCCGGGCTTGACATGTTGCTTATAGCCTCGGATTGGCTCAGATCACCGTTGGTCGGTAAATAATTGTTCGCACCTTGATTGCCGCTCGTCATTGACGACGATGACACCGTCATCATCGAAGCGACGCTCGTTGTCGTGACAATGCTCGTAATTTGATTGCACGTTGAATTATTATGCTCACCCGAAGGATGCAGCAGCAGCAATGGCGTCTGATTCGATGGCAGGGGAAATCTTCGTGATCCGGAATTCGATGACATTACCGACGACGATACCGAGGTCGGTGATGCCGGTGAAAGTGATCTCTGTGGACTCGTTCCCTCGGTTGACGAGCTGCTCGAAGATTGCGACGAACTTCCGGTCTGACAGCAGGAAGTTCTCTCGGATGCCGATGGCGAGCTAACCGGTGCATTGTAAGTCCATACGATACGCTCGCTCGTAACGCCCTGTCCGCTTTCGGGTCTCGTGTCGAGCAGCGTATTGAGACTCGAGGTAACGTCATCGTCTATGTCAATGTCAACGGCGCTCATCGACGGATCTTTCTGAAATTGCAAATGATCCTCGGATCTCGATGTTCTGACGAAACCGCTCGAATAACCGTAATTAGCGTTAGTTTTGTTCCCATCACCGGCGGCGATCTGACACTGCGAGCTCATGCTCTCGCGCTTAGTTGCGCCGACAGGTGACGTGCTAGCCGAATTCGAGCCACCGCACGTTGTTCCGCCCTTGTAACAGCTACGATTGTGACCCATCATCTCGTTTGGACTCGTCGGCACGGAATTATGATGATGATGACGATGATGATGATGATAATGATGATTGTTTTGATGATTATTTTGATGATGATGATGATGATGATTCGTATGATGATTGTTGTGCCTGAGGGAATCGACTTTTTTCTGATACTTTGGCAGTAGGCCCGTGCTCTGCTGGGTACGAGAGAGATTCAGCATGAGATCCCCGGTCATCATGTAAGCCTCGAATCTGTGAAACGTTTCGGAACTTGGTACAATTTGTTTTTGTTTTTGTTTTTTTTAAATCTACTTGGCCAATGGGCGAAGAAATATTGCGGTTGGTGAGAGAATATGTAGCGTGAGAGTGGGGGGTTTTTTTTTTTCTCCAAAGATCTGCAGTCGGACCTCGGGCACTGGCTAACCCCGGGAATTCGGAGTATAAATGAAATTTTTTTTATTTGAAAATCTGGTAGTTTAGGAAAAAAATATTTAGTACGTATTTTTTTTTTTATTTTAATCAGAATTGCCATTGATATGACAAATTGAAAAATATAACATTATGACGTCGCACATGTTACGCTGTATCTATATCAGAGTGTCCGTAACAAAAAAAAAAAATTTTATGTACCCCACGAAAAGTTCCTAAACTTCGTGAAAGTAAAGAATATCACCTTGTTTTGCCCTTGAAATGTCGGTAACACATTAAGGTCGGAAAACTGTAGATTGAATGATCAATTGAAATAGGTGGATCTGGAATTCGGACAAAATGAAAAAATTGAACCTTTTTTCAACATCGCTCGCAAACTTCTATGTGTTCGATGATTTTGAAGTTTTTGAAATCATCGAACAGTGGGATCTGTAATGGGCAGACGCCCAGCTTCTTCATTATAAATGGAATTTAAATTGCTAGAGGGAAAACTAGTCGATTCAAAAATTTCAGAAGGGAAACCAGTCCACATTTCACATCACAATGAAATAGATTACAACAATTTTTGAATTTTATTAATGAATCTTAACGGTACATTATCATCTTACAAATTTAACACGGTTTTATGATATCCTTTTTATTTACACTTGGGAATTTGTTGTCGGAATGTTGCTACCAGCTGAACAATGAATTGCATTTGCTCTTCAAGAACGCTATTTTCAGCCCTACGGTTGAAACTTTTCGTTTTCCAGCCCTAGGGGTAAAATTTTTGGTGTTTCGACCCTAGGACTGGAACTCGCCGTTTTGCTCTGCTCTACAGGGACCGAAACTCGGAGTTTCAATCGAAGTGTTATGAAAACGAATATCTTTCACTGGCTGGAATTCCCTCTTAAAAAGTTCAATTTTTTCATTTGGTCCGAATTCCAGATCCACCTATTTCAATTGATCATTCAATCTACAGTTTTCCGACCTTAATCGTTGTTTCGGCACGTGTTACCGACATTTCAAGGACAAAACAGGGTGATATTCTTTACTTTCATGAAGTTTAGGAACTTTTCGTGGGGTACATAAAATTTTTTTTTTTTTACGGATTTTTTTATTATCTATATATATATATCAAAATCCGTGAAATTAAATTGCCTATAAAATGACAGGTGCATCTGTCATTTTTAACGAAAAATAAAAAATACGTCCTCATTATTTTTACCTTACTCTATTTATGCGTTACTTTTTTTTATTTTTTTACCTTACTCTATTATTATATATTTATAATATATTATTAAATATATTATTAATAAATATATTATTAATAAATTATAATATATTATTAAAATAATATATTATTAATAAATTATAATATATTATTAAAATAATATATTATTTTTACCTTACTCTACATTATGCGCCCCAGTGATTGAAAAAAAAAAAATTTCATTCATACTCCTAATTGATGTCAGCTGTTACTCGGGCACTGCGGAATCCTCATTCGAGAGACAGTATCGCTACAGCGTAGAACCCTCCCATGGACAAAATTTTTTTATAATTTCAACGAGCGGAGGATAACGATTTACGTATGATACGGGCCTGGTTGTTTTAATTCTCATTGGTTAGTAAGAAGATTGGGTGTTTCGGTCAAAGTGTGCTCGAGACTCCTGCGCTCGAGCTCGGTCGGTGCCCGAGGTCCGACTGTGTAATTGTGAAAGGCGATGGAGAAGAAGTCCGATGGTGTCGGTGTAGTAGGAAATATTGAAACTTGTACAACATTCGGGGCAAGTGAACGTTAAAAATCGCGGATTATCCGATTAAGTAGCGATTTTCTGAACTTTTTTTTTTGCCAAGAAAAGTTACGCGCTAGGCTTGAAATTGGCGCCAGTGGAATATTTTCCAACCATCTGCGCATCAAATTATTCACAATTGGGTATGTGAACTTTTCGGAAAATGCCATTTCTGTAATTTTCCATGTACACAGGAACAAAAAATTTGCTCGTTCGATAGGGATTTTAGCCCTCCGGAGTCTATCGATGCCAGATTTTTTTGGGAATTAATCTATACGATAATTATCACATCCGCTTCTGTTTTAGACTTCTCAGATTTCAGCCGAAAATGTACATGCAATTTTTATATTTTCTGACCATTAGGGTTCCGGATAGAAGGCTCCAAAATTACTCGTTCGAATTTAAAATCATTCGGTTTTCATAGTTTAGGAATGACGCTGTCTCAAAAATTAACATGCACCGTGCTTTACTGTCGGAGTCGATAAGCCCAGGCTTTCACAGGCTCTTGCGGAAGGGGCACAAGGACTTGGACATTTGCTTCTGGGATAAGTAGTTTCCTAGTTATGAATTTTTTGAAGTGTCACATTTTCGTTTTGACATATTTAGCACGAACATAATAGTGGCATAAAAAATATGATTGGATGTCTGAGCCTTTCCATAACTGACCACTTAGGTTCATTTCACATAAACCGTTGGACAACCATTGCCCGCAATACGATGCAAGTTTTTCGATAGAGTGAAATAAAAATAAAAATAAATCATAACTACGAAAGTGTTTTGCCCGGAAGAAAATGTACAAGAACTTGTTTTTTTTTTTTTTCGAGAAATTGGCAAAATATCGATAAAAAAAATCAAGCTTATTTGGAAAAAAGAGATTATCCATAATGGTATTTAAAGGAATAAATGAATAAACTGAACCCAATGATTTTGGGCGCGTTGACGATGATTTTCATGTATCAAAGCGGTTCATGGAGCAAAGATGGCCACACGGAGGAGAGAATGAAAAATATTTTACTCACCTGGGTGTATTCTTTTGTCGAGTGAATTTTTCACCGGATAGGGGTTCCCACTGGGCGCGTTCTTCCTCCTTGAAGCTGTCGATCTGTGGCAGCAATGCCTCGAACTCTGACGAACCTGACGCATCGCTGTAAGAACCGTTGCTCCTGGTGGCATACTGCGTAGCCCCGATAGGCGCTTGGGGCGAACAAACCGGCAATTCTGGCGAGCTAGACTTCCTGTTGACGCTCTTCTTATCCTCGTAATTTCCCGTCTGTCGGCTGCTGAAATTGTTCTCAGTGCCTCCTACTCCTCCTCCACCAGCCTGCTGCCGGCAAGATCTGCTCGATGGTTCTGTGCACTCGAGTGTCGGCTCTCCCGGTGACAGGAGCCTCCTCACGTGAGCTTTTATGGCTGGGTCTGCCGATAAATTTGAGATTTTCAAATTTTTCTTTTTTTCCCCCACATTATCTTCGTTTGGCATATTAGGAATATGATAAAAGGTGGGGCAAGAAAAGCCCTTTAACGGAAAATTCAGGTTCGTTTACATTTTCAATTTTTGATATTTTAAATTCATATATGGGATATGCTTGCTCTGGCTTTCGAAAATTTACTAAAATCGAGCCGGCAATTGATACATAAAAAAAAAACAAAGCCAGGGGACACTAATGTTCTGTAAAATGTTGGTTACGCCAAAATATCACAAGACCAATTGACGATGCAAGTAATGGTTATTTGTTCAACGACATTGATTTAGCCGAAAAGTCGTGGACAAACGGCAGTTTTAATGTTGAAAACATGAAATTACTTTGAAATAACGTTGAATTTTTTGTTACTATTAAAATTGAATATGGAAAAAAAGAGCGCAAATTAGAAACTTGCACATTGCTTCCTCGTTATTTTATCCCGACCACAAAGCTTCCTCCATGAGGAAGCCAAAATTGAAGAGCACCAGAAATTATGATTAAGGAATGTGAAAGTTTCTAATTTGCACGCTTTTTATATATCAAACGACAGAATGAAAGCACTATGGTTTTTTGAATCATGTAGTACTTATCCGTGCGAGTATCGCTGTCGGGTAAACTAGAAAAATATTCAGCAGTGCAAAATGATTTGTTATTCATGAATAAAAATAAAAAGCGTTCTCCAGTTGACCCAACAGACGATATGACGCCAGTAGAAACCAATTGGGAGTATGAATGAAATTTTTTTAATTTCAAAATCTGGTAGTTTAGGAAAAAACATTTAGTACGTATTTTTTTTTTTTTCTTTATTTGAATCAAAATTTCCGTTAATATATCGAATTGAAAAATATAACATTATGACGTCACACATGTTACGCTAAATCTATATATATCAAAATCCGTGAAATTAAATTGCCTATAACAGGTGCATCTGTAATTTTTAACGAAAAATAAAAAAATACGTCCTCATTATTTTTACTTACTCTACATTATGCGCCCCAATGATTGAAAAAAAAAAAATTTCATTCATGCTCCTAATTGCAGTACTGAGAAAAAAAATTTCTTTGATTCTACTAAATACATTTTGTTGACTAAAAATTCGGTCATTTGAACAAAGTGTCATTTGAAATGACTGAGTTCACGTAGAATCAACAAAGGGGAAAAAGTTAATCGAAATAAATCATTATTTATTTTTAAATTATTTATCCGTGAAATATAAGTTAGACAAATCGAAATTTTTTCGAGTTACAGTGCTGTTATTATGAAGCTGGAAAAAATGAAAAATTCGTATGGAACTCTTTCGTAGCAGAAATTTTTCTTCACAGTTGCACAATATTCGCACCCAAAATTTTCAAAGGTGTGCCTCATTTCATATGATTCAACTTTGGTTAGAAAAAAATAATGAATGAACAGCCGGAAGTTTTTACATTATACATAGTTTAAGAGGAAAATTGGTTGAAGTGGAAGGAAAAAAGTGCGTTATCCTGCAGATATCCAATGCTATCGGACTTGTTCCTATCGTCCCGATAACAACGAAATTTTTCGATTCGATGAATATAATCGAATTTACGCTGAAGACCTTTTTTTCGCGTATCAGCTGCAAAATTTTAGGTTTTTCAGGAGGTGAAGGGCGGAAGGACCTCTCTCGTATTGCAGCTAGAGCGGCGATTATGAGATCAATAACGAAACATGAACTCGGGAGGAACAGTGGATTACGCGAGGTTGCCCCGCCCGTATACCCTGGCGAGATGTGGAGAATTTCAACTACGACGTACATACATGTACGTATACGATTACACGGAGAGAAATTGGCTGTATTTCGTTCAAACAGGATCTATTTTAAATTAAGTACAGTTCCGCCCAATAAATAGGAGATCTCTATTTATTTCAATCAGATATCCCATTTTATTCAAATACAGGCCATATTTCTCACACACGCCATAGATTTTTGCTCAATTTAAGGGAGCACATACGTCTCGAAAGCCTTTATTTTAGAAGTCTATTACGACAAAAAGTGATGGAGTTGGGGTGAAAATGATACGTTCAGTAGAAAGTTTGTATCATTGCCTACAAAATGCCTCACTGACGTTTTTCAAATAAACATATAATACCTGTAATAGAAAAGTTAGTAAGTCACTGCGAAAGATCTCTGCGTAAGTCACTGCGAAAGCTTGCGCGCACGATTTCTCAAGACAGACTTATCCGATTGAGCTGAAATTTTAACCGCACGTTGAAAGAATGTGGCCAATCAAAATGATGAACCAGTTGTGAATTTCACTGAGAATTGACCAATTGGCAGAGGATTAAATATTTATTTCTTGATATTTTTATTTTTATTGGTGCATAATATGCTGTATCTTAAAAATCAATCGGTGCATCAAGCTTTCTGGTTCATTATTTCAAAGTGGATGACTTCAACGATTTTTGTGCAAAATTTGATCCAGATCGGTCCAACGGTTCTGGAGCTATCCTGCACGCGAGCTTTTCGCAGTGACTCACCAATTTCCCTATTACAGCTGTACTATGTTTATTTTGAAAACATCAATGAGGCATTTTGTAAGCAATAATCCAAGCTTTCTACTGAAAGTATCATTTTCTAACCCCAACTCCACCACTATTGCTGCAATAGACCTCTAAAATAAGGCAGTATCTGTAAATGTATGGATGTTACGAGGTTAAACAATAATATAAATGTAAGGCTACGGTAATGTGGATAATGATTTAACGTTTATTCAGATCATTTCTCCTCCAATTCTAGTCTGATCAGGATAATTTTTTTCCTACTTTTGTAGAAAATCTCCTCTTTTTTAACGTTGATACCTAATCATTTTGGCTGTAGACACAAACGCAAGCAAGTTATTCGCCTCTAACTGGAATCTTCCCGAAATTGGGGATTTTTTGCTTGCCTCATCCGATCCTTGATCGCCGATAACTCCATCAATTATCATCGGATCGGAATTTTATTTTTATTTTTTAGTTTTGTAGGAAATCTACTCTTCTTTAAGATTGATAGTAACTATTTCGTGGCTACGATCAGCTTAAAAAGGGTATTTTTAAGAAGAAAAAAAAACGTAAATTTTCGAGTTTATTTTGAAATTACGATAACTTCCGATGGACAACCGAGGGAGAGAACCGAGTTCTATGCTATCGAGGTCGCAATGAAGCTGATAAAATGATCTTCCGCCTTTTCGGAGTTAATACAGGAAATTGCACTTTTTTGAGCTAAAATGACTGAACTATACAAATATTTCGGCACCGTCACCCCCCTGTGCAAGTATACCGGCGGCTATGTAAGGGGTTTCCAATTTGAAAAGGATGACTTGTTAGATTTGTTTGGGTTTGGGCTTCTCGATGCCAAATATAAGGGGTGTCCAATATGAAAAGGATAATGCTGTTTGGGTTCGTTTGGTTTGAGATTTTTAAAGCCCTATACTATAAGGGGTGCTCAATTTGAAAAGAATAACTGTTTGAATTGGGGACCTTTTGATGACCTAAGCAAGGGGGGTGTCCAATTCGAAAATAATTACTCTGTTTGGGTTAGGCATTTTTTCAGGTCTACATAAAGGATGCCAAAATATAAAATGCTTACATGTATGTAGAGAATACTGAAAAACGTGGCAATCACGAGGACCACAGGAACACGGGAGCGCGGGGATGCACAATTTAATAATACGCAATACGAGTTGCCCCTCTCGAGTTAAGCGCAATTTTCCACTTGAATGGAAATATTTCATTTTTTCTCTTCTTTTAAAAATTCGCTTACGAGAAATTGAAGCACCGCAATCGTGACATCGTGCATTTTCTGTTTTTTATTTATTTTTTTGTGGGATCACTCGCGACTATAACTCAAGTTTCACGGACAAAAAGTGCTGTATCGAATGGTGGATGACGGGGAACCGGAAAACAGAATGGAGATTTACAAAATTTCGATTTCATTGTACACATTACGTAACTGAAATCTTTCAAATTGTCAGTTCCATATAAGTGTATCGATGTATTATACATCGCGTAAGTATAGAGAATTGTGAAGTGTTACGGAGTCTGTGTACAGTGGACAAAATTATATATGGACGATGAAAAAAGAAAAAAAAAAGCACTTGGAACATATGTGTATATATATGGTGTGTATATGGTCTGTTACTGAACTGTACAAAAAAATGTGAACAAAATGTGATTTATAACAAAGGGTGCGATACTTTTAATAAAATATGATAAACTGGATGAAAGACAATATAATTTTTTCCACTTTCGAAAAAAAGTTTCATATTCATGGAACACCATATCCTGCAGGGTTTGAACACTTTTTTATGCAGTCAAGTTTTTTTTTACAGTAAAAAATGAAAGCTTCGTCTATGAGGAAGTCTCCTCCTAGAAAATTTTTCTGAGAATTTATTAGTTGTACATCTTTGTTGTTCACAGGAATGCTAATTGAACGATTATTTTCAAAGCTTTGTGAAAATATTATGATAATATTATTGAATCAAGATACCACCATATTCATCATGATGTGAATATAATAACAATTACGTCACATTGCGTATATACATATTATGATCCTGTAGTTTATTGAAAGACCAGAATTCCAGTCATGATGTGAATTATTACGATTGCGTCACGCTACATGACCATACGACAGTTTATAGATGCACTGTCGTTGATTCAAATCATATAGCACACGCAAATAGTTGATTTTACAGACCCATTTTCAAAGCTATGCATTTTACTTTTGTAGATTATTTGAATAATTTTTTGTAAGTCATTCACTGGAAAACCAACCATCTTTTTTCAAACAAAAAACACATCGGTTCTCTCTGGGAACGTGGCTGAAAATTTTTCATATCTTGATGATTGTATGCCGCTTATTTAACTCGGGTTAAACTTTTGTTTCGCGCAACAAGTTTTTTGTGAGCGATTCATCAGTATTTAATGGAGGCTGGGAAAACGAAATTTAAAAGCTCGATGGTCCTCCTGGAGTCGTAACAAAAGTTATCAAAAATTGTGGACCAAAATACCAGGGAGTGAGAGTCGTGTATATATAGGACCATGACCAAGTTAAGGTATGGAGCTCCTTATTCGTGGGTGTTTAAGGACAAAAAAAAGTCACTAGAGTAGGGGGCCCGCTTGTAAAATTCTGAGTTCTACTTTGGAGTGTTCGACTCTGAGCAAATTTGAAGTATAATTTGAGATTTTGTTTTAAAATGAACTGCATGGTGTCGAGATTCCATCTACCTATAATGAATTTATCATATTGCGAACAGTTTTATGTACAACCGTAGAAGAAACACGCAGGAGTCATACGGACGCCAGCCACGGCTATTTTCACAATTAAGCTCCTGAGAAGTAAGCAAGCGACGTTTCCGGATCTGGATCCGATGCGTAATTCAATTTTTCAGTTTCGTAAAATTGGCTTAAGGATCTTTTGCACTAACACTCTCCCATTCGAAAGTAAAAGTCATTGTGAACTGTAGCGGATTCCGATGAATTAAGAATTAAAAAAAAAATCAACAATATCCAAGACACCAAGAATATCAAGTTTCAACAAAAATTATGTTGAAAAATTGTTAACAACAAGTTTTAAAAAATGTTGCGAACTAAATATTCAGAAAAATTATCATTCTTATTCGTGAATTGTAATATCTGATCTTTTTCACTACACACAATATTTTTCATAAATTTGTCTCAATTGTTTATATGTAGATAATATAAAAAATTGAATCTCTCGGTAAAAAAAAATGTGTCTTAGTTTTTTTTTTTCTATGCTGCAATTAAATTGTTCCACTTTGTGGAATTTTTAACAACTTTTATAATTTTCGTTAAAAAATCTATGCGTTTGATGAATTATGCAAAGGAAACATTTGCGAGATTTTCAAAAAGATGTACGTATGAAAACCAGTCGGTCAATGAGCTTGAAACTTACAAAGGTAATTCTGTAGGCTCAATGTGAAAATATCTTCAAAATTCACGTAATTTTTCCAAAGTTTCAACTTTGTGTTAAACATTCCTTCTTCGAATAAGGAAAATATTCATAAATATTTGCAGCCTACTGTCGTTTTTAGAAAACACGTTACGCTAAGGAGAAGCGCGGAGTCTTCAAGGACCCCACATGATGCGTAGAGGGGAAATGCCCTGTCTTGGGGTTAAAAACAAAAAGGTCGATTCGTATGAACTTCAATAATACCTTTGCGCGAAGATATTCATATATATATATATATATATATATATATATTTGCGTTTGTGTGTGTGTGTGTGTGTATATAAATTTCTCAACTCACCCCTTCGGAGCTTGAGGGTGACCGGATCCGAGGATAGCCTTAGACATTTGAGCACTGAAAAGCGAATAAAAATAAACAACGACGATTATACACTGCGTGGAAATCTCCAATGCGGTAGATGAAAGGAGTCCGGGAGTATGAAATTCACGCGGGATGGACGGGCATTTCAACGAGGTATGTGCGACGAGCCACGCGGCGCGACTGCTTCAAACTGACTCGGACGTAGTTGGAGAAGGTTGTGCTTGGGTCGGGACTCGATCTCGCCTGACTTGCCTCTATATATATGCGTTACTCCGTAACGTGGCCAGGAAATCACATGCATACACACACACACACACACACACACACACACACAGAGACACGCGCGAATATTTTCGCGTGTGTGTCTGCCTGTCGGTCTATGGATGTGGAATGAAAGTGGAGAGGAGGTAGTATAACGAGTCGGGGGAGTCGTGCGTTAGGTCAGGAAGCTCTCGCGTCTTGCTGCTATGGATAGGAGCGAGCGCGTGTGTGTTCTCGCGCGCGTTACGAGTCAAAGACTCCAGCACCACTTGCTCTTGCTCCAGCGAGTGTCAGAGAAGATGCGGCTAATGCGGATCAGCCAAGGGAAAATTTGTACATACGTTCGTGAGTACGAAAAAAAAAAAATGATAATAATAATTTAAAAAAAAAATTTCGTATCATTAAAATGACGCAGAGTACCGAGATAGAGATCATCGTCAAATTTCTATTACTTCTTTCTTTCTTTTCATTAGAATTATAAAAACCCAAATTACGATAAGTATTTTTTTCGGGAATTTTGACATTTGGGCCACTGTATATGTTGTCGAGAGTCGTAAAAAATGTCAAGAGAGAAAATTGCATTTCTCGATCTATGTTATATACAAATAAGCGTTAAATCGTATTCTCGCCAACAAAGCTACAAAAGTTCATTCATCAGAGTGATGTCGACGAGTAGGTATTTTCTTGCCGCATATATGCGCGTCAATGGATGCAAGTATAATGGATTCAGCTATAATATGGCATGAGGCAACTTTTGCATAAATTCAATTTACAGAGCCGCGACTGCTCTAAGGATGGAACTTTGGTTAATGATGACGATACTCTGTATACTCGCGGGAATGCGCTGCGAAGAATGAAAGAGGAAAGAGAGGAGAGAAGGGAAAATAATTTGTGAAAATTTTAAAAATTATGAAGAAAAAAAAAACAAGACGTTCGATGTTCATGTATAGACAGTACGCGATCATTGGCAGTACGTGATAATTATATCGAATTGTTTCGAGATTAAAGTATAGAGAGATCAAAAGAGGCTTGAACCGATCAAGGGGCGAAGAAGACAAATTTTTTAGTTCTTTTTTTTTTTTTTTAATATCGTAAGGATGTATTTTTAGAAAAGTTTTGTAATTGAAGAAGTAACATTTGAGGAAGCTTTGTTTTCGTGAAAATGAAAGTTTCAAAATTTTCATGCCAACTTTGTTCATCATGTCCTAAAACGTCGAGGAGCACACACTTAAAAAAAAAGTTGGGAATTGAAACTTGCACATCGCTTCATCGTAATTAACGAAATTGTATAAAGTTTTTTTCGTCCCGCTCATGAAGCTCCCCTCTATGAGCAAGTGGATTTTTCAATTTTAGCTTCCTCATAGAGGAATCTTCGTGAGCGAGATATTTAATTTTTCGAAGAATCCCAAATTTCATATGAAATCTGAACCCTTTCATCGATTGTCGCGTAATTAAATACAAATCATTCTTCAATGATATTCAACTTGAGTCGAGAACTTTAGCTACGGAAAATTTTTCGAGAAATTCAAAATTTCATAAAATCTGAACCCCTCCATCGATTTTCGCTAAAAAATACACTCAAGTGACTGTCGCAAAAAATCACCTGCACCCAGAGGCATGTGCGAATGGTTGCACTTACGAAAAAAAAAAAATGCGCGAAAAGTCTTACGCGAACACGCCTACAAATTATTGACAATCTACGAACCTACGCTACAAACACACTTCCAGACACTCAGACCCGAAAGAATAAACACTCAAAAAACCCCTGAAGATCATCCCCCAACTTTGAGGCACTCGGAGACTCGATTTCGGCTGCATAGACGAATTTTCAGAATCCGAGCCCCAGACATTAAACACCGCTCGTATATCGGGCAAAGAGCAATGAGATTTGTCGCAGATTCAACGGAAAATTCGGGAGTCGAAATTCATAACGCTTTAGGTTGACTTCAAATTTATCGCGGAATTTAATGTACGGAACTTCTTCACTTAAACCTCGAACTACGATCTAACAGTAAGGAGATTCACGACCCTCTGCTATCGAAGCCCGAAAAATCATACTTTTTATCCCCGAATCTTGAAGCCAACGAAGTGTACTTGCATGGAGGGTTTTTTTTTTCTCTTTTTTTATTGCGTTTTGTCACAAAAATCGTATTTTCATATTACTTTCAGATCGTTTGTTGAAAAATATGATCCGCATTAACAGCTGACTCGGAAAACCCTCATTCTCACATACCGTGCAGTTACTGCTGGAATCTTTGTACCGCGGTATAAGCTCCTGACGTCGTCTGACACTATAATACTGGCACTATAATACTTCCATGTGAGGAAAACGAGTTTCCTACGAGCTCGGCTTGAACTTTGCCAATGGAATGAGGTTTTTTTTAAACATTATTCTTCATTTTTTGCACTATGGTAAAGTCCTCTACGGAAAAGAGCTTGTACGATAGAAGCTTCGTCAAGAAAAAAGAAAAAAAAAAAAATGCATCATAAACGAAATCATCCGCGCAAACGTCTGGAAGTGCAACTGGAGAATATCGCGAAGAACGAGTTTTGTATGTGCACTTTCAAGCAGTGAAACTGAAAATTCGAGACTGGAAGAGACGAGCTCTCGTTTGCGTATTTTATACCGGTCAAGGTTCAATCATCCCGAGGTGATCTCGTTATCAAGGCCTCGAGAGTGAAAAATAAAATGCAGCTTGAACCAATATGATTTTTTTTTTTATTGAAGTTGCATTTATTTCGTCGCAGATTATTATTAATCTCGTTATTATTTACCGAGAATCCGAGAGAAAATTTATAAATTTGCCTATGAGATTCAAACATTATTTTTATGCGGTTTTATGCTCTATGGGCAAGAGAGTGCATTGCTCTATTTTGGTTTCATCGTGTGGAGGAAGCTTTGTAAACGAGATACAATTATCAGGAAGCAATTAGCAAGTTTCTGATTCAAAAAGTTTTAATTTGATTTTGTCAATTTAAAAAAAAAAGTACATTTTTATAAAATCTGAACACGCTATCGATTCTTTTTAAACTCTTTTTGTAACGAGTGTCTGTTCGATAGTTGGAAATTTTTGAAAATTACACCAACTGTCTGTCGTAAAGACAGGAAATTTCCGAAAATTTAAAATTTCGTAAAATTTGAATACCCATATCGATTCTCGTTAAATTCAATACAAATCGTGCCGTCGTGATACTCTGTCGGTATTTATCAGAAAAAAAAAAAATCGCCGGATATCTTGAAATTTGCGAAAGTTCGAGCAATCACAGAAAACTTTGGAAAAAAAAACAAAATTTCATAAAATCAGAACTCGATTATCGATTTTCTCAAAATTCAAAACCCAACACTCCTAACTTCTGTTCAGATTATGCGCCAAATTTCAGATCGATATATAGAGTCTCGAGAAAATCGTACAAGCCAGAGCAATCAAAAAATTCAGAATGTAGTGAAAAATCAATTACCGGAAACATTGTAAGAAAAATATATGTATATAGTTCGAGAATCGCTTAAGCTATCGGATGATAAATTAACACACAAGCGGAGCTATCTCTTGAATCGACATAATATGTACTTATTGAGGTACATGGGGACGCGTATTTTTCAGTCAATTTCAACAGATCAAAAATCCTGGGTTTTTTTTTTTTTTTATTTTTTGCAACTTTCTACATACACAGAGTTAAAACACTTTTATACCTCAAGCAACTTTTGCTCACATTATGGTTCGAAATCGTCAAAGATTCGAACAAGGTAGTACATCGATCTCAAAGAAAATCATAAAGAACAAGGGAGCAGTAATTTATTTTATTGATTGTTTTTTATTTTGTGGGTATACTCTTTGAGTTTTTACAAGCATTCAGAAGAATTTCCACGATGCATAGAGAGTTGAATGAGGGAATAGAAATATTATACGGTGTTTCTTCAATCATTTGGTACGTTACATTGATTCGAATATCTAAATTATTGTTCGCATAAACAAAATAATTTTTGCCGAAGTCATAAATTTATTCACATTTTTTTCACTATACTTTTTTCTCGATGAGGCCTCTCCTAACAGCACCATTCGAAATCCCTCCCGGGGCCTCACAGCTATCTACTCTCGTGTCACATTTGTCCGCGACACAATGAACCTGCAGCAACCCTGTGTCGATACAGTAAATGCCTACCTAAGGCCTCAAGGCACCGCGAGTAAACTCAAGCACAGCAAAACAATGGCTCAATCGTGGTCAGCCAGTTCTCCGGTTATAGGTATGGTCAATATAAACGATAATAGCCTCGCGGCAGAAACCCCTGCAGCCGAACACTGTCCTTGCCCTATACCGTCACTGTGTGAGGTATTGCGTGGGTATGAATTTATTGCGCTCAATTTTTAATCAACAGTTGAATTAACATTTTCACCTAGCATCGCCTCTCGTGCACAATCTTACAAGCCTGTACAAATAATTTTCATAGTGAAACTGAACGTGGTTCTCGAGAAATATATTAGCCACACAGTTCCCCCTGAGGGTCGGCCCGGATCGCAGTTAGCTGGACCCCCATATGGGGCCTCATACGACTTCCCCCTGTGTGTGTGTGTGTGTGTGTGTATCTCGCATTCGCCATTGCATTTCTGCCATGGGCATAGGGAAACTTGGCGGAAAAATAACCTATGCCAAAATACAGTCGCGGTCTCAGGTTCGCTTCTCGATCTCGGAACTAAGTCACGTTTCGCCCAAAATGTAAACATGGACTACGGCTATATATACACGTGAAACGCACACGTAATAGTACGTGTATACTATTATATGTGTACATGCGACATACACCGCATGTATACATATCTCTGGAGCTTGTCAACGCTCATATTTTTATTCTCGACGAAACTACGAGACTTGGGGAATTGAACCCTCGACCTCCCTGTCCTCTGGTTCAGAGGCGAGCACGCACGCTATAGTCACTACACGCCAAAGCACAAATTATTAGCCAAAGGGTAAATTAATTATATGAATATTAAATTTTTGTATACACCATACTGTCCTATTCATAAATATATAAAGATTCGAGACATCAATTTTCGAAAATTAATTGCCCGTGGTTGTTTTTAAACTAAATTGTTAATTAACCAGTTGAACAACACTTTCATTTAACTATCGCCTTTTGCGCATAGTCCCACGAGCCCGTATATAAAAAATTTCATTTTTGAACTATATACATGAATCTTGATAAATTTAATGATTAACTGAGGTGCACCAGGTAAATTAATTACAGGAAAATTAATTTTTTTTTCTACACCATCCTGTTCTGTTCACACTTTTTATATTTTTATAATTTCAATGCTCCTGAGTTCTTTTTAAACCCGTTCGTTAATTAACGATTGAATAAACTTTTTCACTGAATATCACCTTAACGCTATTCTAGCCCGCCCGGGTGAAACAGCGCTTTTTCATTAGAACACGTCGACTAATGTCATTTAAATACACAAAAGTCGCAAGGAATCAATGGTACAGTGCTAGCGTGTCGGTCGTTATAAGGTTAGGTCTCAGTTAATATCTCAGGTAGGATGAAAATTCATTTCGACGGAATAACGTCCGGATTAAATAAGCGGAAACGCTCGTAAAAAAAAAAAAATAATTTCCAGAGCGTTAATGTTCTTTTTAATAGTTATTTGAGGTTCGAAAGTGCTTTGAGGTTCGTCGATTGAAGGGCAACGGGTTCAAATCCCGGACAGTGACCTTTTTTTTGCACAATTTACGAGATTTTCAAAAATAATGGAATAACAGTTTCAAATTCTCTCACTGATTATTTTTAATTGCTCATTTATAGAACAATAAACTATATTTATTACGCCAATTCGACGGCTTTTTTTTCTTTTGGCCCCATTTACGCTGCCAAACTCGGGCTTAGATTGGCAGCCCAAAGTGACCCGAGATTGACGGCGTGACATCCTGAAATTTGCGAAAGTTAGAGGGACATTTTTAAAATTCAAAATTTACCGAAATCTGAAGCCCTAAAAGTATTCCAGCCAAATTCAATACCAACCCTACTTGTCCCCAAGCTTATATGTTGTAAAAATTTTTGGTACACGTCGGTCTCAAATTTCCGAATGTTAGAAGAGAGCGCGTATAAACATTTTCATAAAATTTCAAAATTTTATAAAATCTTGACTCCTTAAGAAATTCATGGAAAATCCAAAACTAATTATCCGCATATCCTTTGGACAATTTGTACAAAATGTTTCGGCTCGATTGCTTCAAATTTACGAAAGTTAGAACTTGTTTTGGAAATTTTTTGAAAATATTTTTGGAAAATTTCAAAATTTTGCCTAAAATATGAACCTCTTAAATTATTGTAGCTAAATTCACTATTTATGAAAGTTAGAGCGCGTACACCGATCTTATAACTCACACACACACTTTTTTTTCTTAGTGTGTTTTCTCGACGTTTTGAGATATATATTGAACATAATGGCATGAAAATCTCGAAATATTATTTTTTTTTCACGCAAACAAAGCTTCTGTGAGGAAGCAATAATACAAAACGAAGTGCCTCTTGTCATTTATTTCCTGAGAAACAAAAAGTTTAAGAAATACTCGTCAATAAAGGGTTAGGATAACCTGACACAGGAAAATTTAAAAAAAAAAACTGATAAAATGTGAATTTAATTTGCCAGAGATCGTTTAAATCGTAAATTTGTGTGCACTCATTTTAAGCCAAATAGATTAAGATATACATTGGTTGTTGGGACATTTACCGAGATTTTTTTTTTGTTTTTAATGAATATCACGAAATCCGAGAATACGTGCGTTAATTTTTCACGATAAGCATATGGAAAATTGAGCAGAGTGTTATCGTCAGCCAAATACGAACTTGGAATAAATGAGGAAAAAATTCATCGGGTGTAAAAGTATCGCCGTTTTAATTTTATAATTTACGCGAGCTCCAAAACGCACACGCACACACAGAGACCAGACAGACAGACAGCAAAGCTGTGTATCTCGCTGGTTAACCCTGAGGTGCATGCATAAATTGTCGTACAGGAAGCAAAAAATAAAAGCCCGTAAGGCGATAAATCGTCTACTGCTTGCTTACGGATTCTGTTCTCCTCCGTGTTATCCAGTTCAATTTCTATCGCCATTTTCGGAGTTGCCGTAGTGGCCGATGGTACACTGTCACCTTGCATGAATTTGACAAAGAAAACCCGTCGATGAGTTTGAAAATGAGGAAAAAAAAAAATTAAATAAAATCCAAAAACGAAAACGGAAACGCGGCGATAACCAAAAAATGTAGTGAAGGCAGTGACGTTAGAGAAAACGAGTGGATCGATTGAAGTGATGAATCGATTAGTTGCAGAGTAGTGAAATCAGCAGCTCCAATTTAAAAACTCGTGATTTTTTTTTTTTTTTCAATTTCGGAAAGACAAATTCTCATAAATGTAGCTGTACTAATTTCATTTATTCGGTGCATCACTGATACGAAAATAATTAATAATATTATATGAATAAAACGATAATCTTAATATTCGTCAACGAAAAAAAAAAAATGTTCACTCGATTTTTCGCCGCGGGATATATTCTCGTTTTTCGCGAGGTGATTTGATTTGATTAAAATATTAATTTGAGAGAAAATCGGCACGAATCAAAGTGATTTTCGGTGAAAACAAAACGCTAATTTTCATCGGTTAAAAAAAAAACATGCATAAAAAAAAAATTCTTCAAGGAATGCTTTTTTACGTGTAAAGGAAGCTTGTAAATTTTGAAGCAAATCGCTGCATCATTTTTCAAGATATCGTGGTGAATAATTGTATGTAATAAAAAAAAAAACTCGTCAGAAAAATGCGTTTAAGAGTTTCATGAACGCGTATAAATCCGTCGATTTCAAGCATGAAATTTTAAGATAAAATTTCTGGAACGTAATGTTATCAGAAAACGTCCAAACCCAAAAATCATTTTTTTTTTTAAATTACAACTATAGACGTGACTCCTTGAGTCGGAGCATAAAATTTACTGCTTATGGTCCACTCATCAGAAAAAAAAGTACGATTTTCTAAATTCTTGGAAATGAAGGTGGTCCTTGTGGCAATCTGATCATCTGATCGACTATCTTAGCAATAAAATTATCGGAGAAAGGCATAAAATCTGATAACACGTAATAGTAGTCAGAATTTATAACAACTGTGCAATGTCTTTTAGAACTTGAATAATTTTTTTTTAGTTTCCACTTTTCGCCATTTTTTTTTACTAGTCCGTTGAATCATTTCACCTAGAATAACCTCAAAACTGTTGCAAGTTTTGTAATACTAAATATATTGCATGATGACATAACTCTCAATTGATTTTGGTAGCTAATATAATTTCGTCACGCACGGAAATAATAAGGGCGGACAGTTTCATATATTGACAATTACTTAAAATTGTCATGAATTATCGCAACACTCCTAACGGAGAGAGAGAGAGACTGTCAGCTGATCGTTTACATCGTAAACTGACTGAGTTGTTGCTGATCCTAAATTCGAATATTCTTGGTCAAACATCGCGCCATCCTACTTTTTTAAATTTAATCTATCGAAAGCTCATAATTTCGTGAACAAAAATTGAAATTACGTAAAGACCTTTAGTCAAATGAGATCTTCATAATATGGTCATAGATTAAAATCGAAATGTTTTATTTTTCTATATTTTTTTCGATCACATCGCTATGTATACGCAATACGAGAATCTCGGTTTTCATGCGTTAAAAAAAATTTTTTTTTTTTTTCATTTTACTACTGACTTTGATCAGTGTCCGCATCGATGATGCAACCAACGATAAATAATATGGCTAGCTCTTGGAACAAGTCGAACGCGATTCATGCGCCACGGGAAGCATCATTTATGGTAAAATAAATCTCCGGAGATGTCCTTATGTTACGAACTATTACCGGTATTTTCTCGCGAAACGCACTCATCTTCCCGATACAACCAACGAGTTTTTTTTCTCATCGGCATGACGACGACGAGTATGTACATATTCTAGGTACAGTTGATCAGCGAATGGTTTATATGTTTATCGTGAGTGTTGAAAAACAAAATTATATGAATAAATAATGACCAATCGAACGGAGCCAGAAATAGAGAGATTGATTGATAGAGAGAGAGAGAGAGAGAGAGTCACTGTGATTAATCGTCGCTTCACAATGCGCTTAGAAAAATTGTGGAAAAAAAAATACAAACATGGATATTACCGTCGACGAGTCATCAATATCAAATATACGAGGCAAAGCAGAAGTTTCATGCTTGATTTTACAGTCAAATTCTCGCGAGGCTCACAAAACGAAAATTATACACGAGACGTAAATTTTTTTTAACCAAAACAGTTGAGAATAAAGCACCGGTAAATTGGACAAATTCTATTATAATAAGTATCCGCAAGAACGATTGCGAGTTATTTTTCTCACGATAAAATCGCCTCTCGAGAAGATTCCTAGGTCTTGTTCGTGAAACTTTATACTCTGATACACTCGACGAAAGAACACCAGGGGAGAAATGTCCATAGAGAAGACACAACGATCGGTGAGTTTGTTTGGGGTAGGGGCATGTTTTGGTTCGATCGAAGGGCGATTGCGAGTTCGACACTGGCTCTGGAGAGGACGAACAATGAGGAAACAAAAAAAAAAACAAAATATCGTAGATTTAGGAACCTTCCTACCTTCCTTGGTTGTGAATCGGTTGACGTCGACCTCGTTCACCCTGAGTATAACGTCTCCCGCTTCGACCTGAAAGACAAAGACAAAAAACATAAAAAGATTGCAAAAAAAAAATGAGCACAAGCAATTGAATTTCCTAAATATTGCAAACAATGACCCGAGAGCTACGACAATAACGATTATTCAAACAGTAAAAGAGTCATCTAGAAGTGTAGGAATCGAAACGAAAGGAAAATATTACGTAAAATATGTAATGGAAATTTAATATATACAAAAAAGCATATGATATTTATAATTTAGGTATATGAAACAAAAATGTATGCACATTGCTTGGAAATTTTTTTACTTTTTCCACATTCAATAGCTGTGTGTAATTTTAGTTGACATCTTTGATATCGAAAATTAAGGATGTATCGGACTACCTTCCCAGCCAAAAGTGACTTTCGTCGAAAATATTGCGTGATGAGATAAAAATCGGAAAAAATTAAACCACAATAAAGACGATAAAAAGATTACTTTTTAATAATAATAATGCCCAAAAGTTATCAATAAATTGTTTAAACAAAACATTTTTTAACAGATTTTTAGGGAATGTTTTTTTTTTGTCATGTGAAATGAATTCGTTGATTTTTCTGACTACACGTGAATTTTTTTTTCCATTTTCTTATCATTTTGAAATTTCGGTTTTCGGAAATTCGTAAAGGTTGTATTTACGAAACTATTCGTTCAATGCCCTGGAAACTTCTTAATTGTAATATACAAACGTTTTTACGAAAACATATCCAAAATTCACGATTTTTCCTTCATTTTTCAAAATTGAAAAATTTTCCAAAACCGAAATTTCAAAATGATAAGAACATTTTTAAAAAATTCACGTGCAGTCAAAAAAATCGACGAATTCATTTCACGTGTCAAAAAAAACTTTCCCTAAAAATTTGTTAAACAATGTTTTGTTTAAACAATTTATTGATAACTTTTTGGCATTATTATTATTCAAAATAAATCTTCTTATCGTCGTTTATTGTGGTTGAATTTTTTCCAATTTTTATCTTATCATAAAGTATGCAATATTGTCGACGAAAGTCACTTTTGGTTAGGAAGGTACGTCCGATATATCTTTAATGAACTGGTATACGAAAAAAAAAAAAAATTTCCTGTGAGGGTAATCCGAAGCCTTTTTTCAAAATTTTAATGAAAGATGATTGAAAAATATTATAGCCGTATTCAAAATGCCTCTCAATCGTGTTATAAAATTTACAATTAGTTTACAATGTTCATCTTAAGTTCACAAATCATATTTAGCAAACTAAAATTTATATGCAATCCAATGGAAAACAAATGATTCAAAATTGAATTCCGAATATGTGATACTGAAACGCGGCTAGACAGCGAACGGACGACCACGTCGTTCTCAATATTAACGCAGCACACTTGAATGTATTCATAACTGGCTCAGCTATCGGATCTGTGAGATCTGAGATCTAATGTTTATGTGAAACTTTGCTACGCTAGGTCCGCTAGAAACTATAGTTTCTCATTTTTGTAAATCAAACCTTAGCCCTTCACGTGTAGGGTATCAGTTGAGTCCCTCTAGTATTCCTG
This sequence comes from Rhorus exstirpatorius, assembly GCA_963564615.1. Classification (NCBI taxonomy): domain Eukaryota; kingdom Metazoa; phylum Arthropoda; class Insecta; order Hymenoptera; family Ichneumonidae; genus Rhorus; species Rhorus exstirpatorius. Next base: position 19,741,414 of record OY751319.1, on the reverse strand, counting down.
ACAAGCTTTATGGTATCTTAATAGAGTGATATAAAATGACTCGTAATAAGTCTTAACACTGCACCGTGTGCATTGTGAAATTCACATCCTCACGTGTATTATGATTCTTTTGAGAAATCTTTCAAGAAATTTTAGCAATTAATCCTCGAACCGATATCCAGTAAAAAAAAATCTTCGAACACCGAGTGAATGATAAAATAAATAAATAGCAGAAATATGCTTGGGTAAATAAATTTGATGAGAGTGAAATTTCAACTTCCATCAGACTACAATTCGTGTGTACGTTTATTCAAGTCCCGTGGACTGTTGAAGTACGAAAAAAAAAAAAAAATGATTAAAGGTAAATATAGATTCTTGAAATGATGTGTGTGGCACGAAAAATTGATCTGATACAATGATACCAATAACAATGATTTCTTGGATTAATATTCGCGAAATAATTCACGTATCACCGGGAAAAGAAAGTAAAAAAAGAAATAAATTTTACGTATTTTATTGTGTACGGAATCGAATAACAAAATTAAAGAAAAAAAAAAAAACAGCAACGAAATCGACATGTCCGGAGATGAAAATTCGATAAATCGGGCGTGGAATATCTCGTTTAAACCTACTGAATTTTTTTAATTCGTTGCCTCGTGTAAGAAGAAATTACAAAAAATGAAGAAAAAACAAAAAGTTTCGAGATTTGGAAAAATGCTTACGAGCTATAAGAGTCTCATGATCAACATTGCCCTACGCCTGTAATATGCTCGTACCGAGCCAGGGAAAGCTTGCATTCTATACACCGACGATCTCCTACTTCCATTGTTATTCACTATAACCGTAAACTCCACTATGGTCTCGTTTTTTTTTGTATTTTTTTTTTACAAAAAAAAAAAGCAACATCTCTGTGAAAGTGGAACGTCACAGCGACGCGACTGTAATCCATGATGCGCGTCTCGGGGATGGGGGCAGAGAGTGCTGAGGTATTGTCTGGTCCAGTAAGTGCACGATGTGACACAGCACGTCGGGAGCGCTCCTTCGGCGTTTCGCCACGTGTACTTTACTCGGTACATATAACGTACGTGTTGGGCTATATGTGCAAGCTCGATTCAAGCTGCGTGTCCATTAACGTCTGCCTACGCGTATACCTTCTACTAAAGTATGTACTCTGTACATCCATATATGATAATAATAATAATAATGTACGGAAAACTTTTAGGATTGGATGCTATAGATATAATCGAAGGTGTTCTCGTTCGACGTACGATATGTAATACATATGCGAGTATAATTTATAATACATAAACGTAAGCCTGTGTGTATCGTAGTTGAGCGGAAATGGCCCTCTTCAGTTTCTGCAACACCTGTGCCAATCCCCCGAAGAGTTTCCGCCTAAACAGGGATCGGCATCGTTCGGGATAATGATGATAATAATAATAATAAGTAATTATTTCATGATACATTTACCGTGGCTAATTGTTGTGAAGAAAAAAATACTATCAATTTTGCTAATAGAATACACTTCGTTCCTAGTTCTACACCTCTTCGAAACCTTGAATTTTTTTTTTCATCAAAGTCGACATCTCTGTGAGCTCAAATTCACGCGGATTCGATTTTTTTTTTCTTTTTGTGTTGAAAATGAAGAACTTTTTTAAAATTGTTTACCGGGGACAATGATTCCCCACATTGTTGATATCGAAATATTTTATGCTTTTATTCCAAAATCGACGGCTTTTAGAATTTCTAAATACCAATTTTCGTTCGCACAGTTATTCTTGGCTTTTTTCAGCCATCAATATTTGCCCCACGATTTTGACTTTTCGTCCAATTTAATTTTCCTTATTATACGTATGCTTTAGTTGGGAATTAAAGACGAAGATGTAAAGCTGCATAGCCATCGGAATATTTCGAACATTTCCAATAATTTGAAAAGTTCAAATAATTCGAATATTACGAATTATTCGAATAGTAAGAATCCCTCGGAAAGTACGAAGAATTTGAATAGTACGAATAGATTGAATAAATACATTAGTTTGAAAAATTCCAATTGTTGGAATGGCTTGAACAATTTCGATAGTTATAACAATTCGAATAATTTTGACGAACGATTGTTTGTAATTTACTTTTAAATAATTGTGACTGAAACCCGCGCCTATATATTTTCACCTGAATTATTATAAGAATACAATTTATCACCCTCATATATATTACGATAAATTACATATTATAAGCAGACACATTGCTTTTCATGATTTTTTTTTCTGAATTTAATCCCTTTGAAGGTCGTCGTCCGAGGATTTTAATTATTATGCGGATACCTCGGCATAATGCAATTTCAGTAATACGAGAAAATAAGGCGTCCGGAAAATGCATTCGTAATGAATAGCGAGGTAATTGTAGATTATGAATTGATACCTGGATCTCGCACCCTATATTACGCCAAGCCGAAAGCTTGCACACCCTTCGTTGTCACGCAGGTTATTATTTCACGATCCCGTTTGATAAAACAGATGGATCACTTTCTACATTAAAATTCTTGAATTTTCTACCCTCTTGTTATTCAAGTATGGATTTTGTTCGGAAAATAGGGCGATACATGAACCAATATTGATAAATTTTTTTCCATAATGCTGGGAACATTCGGTTAAGTTATATGCCACGCGGGAGCGCACACTTGTTTTAAATTGTTTATTAAACCGTATACTAGAATTGAAGATCATATGGAAAAATATAAATAAAATTCTTATGCAACAACAACAACTTACCTTTACCGTATAATTTAGGATAAATTAACAGCTTTTATCGTATAATTTAGGATAAAAAAAAGTTAAAAAATGAAGTTTTAACCGGTACGGGTTCGTTGTCGCGATCTTACCATATATGTACTAGCGTATAGTAGTGTGCATTTATTCGTATAGGCGCGTGTGCGTGTGTTCAGCCAGGGTCGTACGAAAACTCGACCGAGAATTACAAGAATCAATAAGAATAAAAAGGCGATACATTTTTTATTTGACTTTTCCCTATGGTAGTTGAAATACTAAAAGATGATGTAATAAATTTGCAAGCATTTTCCGGGCATATTTCATGAAGGACACCAATTTTACTTCGATGGGGTTAAGCCATTTTTTCGATACGGCCCAGAGCACGACATATGATACCTTAAAAGTTATGACGCCAGTACCGCGTGATACTCGGACTCGTCGGCACTTTACTGGCAGAGAAAAATTTTGAATTAAAAAAAAAAAATAAAAAATCCTTGAAGTAGAATGCATTATTTTTATGCCAAACGCAATTTTATTATTGAGACTTACATGAAGCTGTGAAAGAATATAATCCAACCTTTATAATTATAAATTGGAAAAGAACATTTTTGTGGCTCAATGTTCATCGCATTTTCGCTAAATATCATTAGGGCCCCCGTGTGATGACGCTGCTTGTTTAAACTTTTTTTTCATTATTGCGATCCGTTTATCCCCAGTGCTTAGGTGTTGCACCTATTATCGAGTCGGCTTGCATACCTTCGACGTGAGTGCTTGTACAACCTTGACATTTGACTCCGAGCCAGTCATCCCTATTGTGGCCCGAGCCGGCTACCGCTACTGCATTGCATTGGCAGGAGAGGGCACGGGGACACTGCGAAAAACTTGGACCGATGCAGGTGGTCACATTTTTTATGTTTCATTGCGGTGTTCGTATGAGAGTAAACATCAAGTATACCAACGGACTGTTAAGTAGTAACCCATCCAAGTATAATCGAGCAATTCTGAATGCAATGGGAAACCAGGAGTCCTGAACCCCAACCACCTACCTATCGCTGTCCGTCTCTTGTTTAAACATTACTTATTAAGGTCTTCATCAACCAAATACAGGGCAATATAGTTATTATATTTTTAATGTTTGTAAATATTTGCAAAAACTTTATCTGAATGTAGAAATAAAACTTTTGCAACCAATGAATCTCTCGTAATTTGTAAAAACCGATACACTGACCGGCATTTTAGTCATCGGAATTATACACGTTGGACATGTAACATTTTATTTAAAGTGTAGGGTAATTTGTGACAATATTTGGACGCCTTCGTTAGATTGAAGTTGCCTCGAAACTTTCATTAAAAAAAAAATATCTATAATTCGCAACTTATACGGAAGTCGTGTAGTCGAACTTTTAGCTTAGGTTTACTGAAATTTTCTTTCTATATTTGTTCCATCTGACTATATAATCAATCTCTATTAATGATAACTGTTGGTACACGTTTACTATATGGTATTTCTCTAATTAGCTGCCGTGCGCCCCTTATTCTAGTACCTTAAACGTTAAAGGGAAAGAAGTGTTCATTGGCAACTGATTTAAAAAAAAAAAAAATAATCATCCAAGCTTAGCCAAGTTGAGAATATGCAAAGCAGGCTAAGCTTTTGTGAAAAAATCTTACCTGCTGCACCAGTGGCACGTATTTCACATAATCGAATCCGCCACCTTGCTTTTCCACGCTGCTAATACAATCTCGTAAACACGAACTACCGGGCCAACAACAACAACAACAACAACAATAGGAGACACAATCGATCAAGGTATGGCAGCAGCTTGCGCAGAAAGAATAAAGGGTCATGACGCCTGAGGTCAGGATGAGGACACACGATTGTCTCGACAGCAGTGGTCGTCTTCGGGAATTCGACTAGACGCGATTTTGACTCGCCCGAGTCATTTGGGCACCGATAGAGCAACTACGGACGACGCATTCTCCGCGGTCTTTCCCGTGGCAAACACGACAACGACGACTTCGAAGGCGGATGCAACTGCCAACATTATTTATATCTCAAGTCGACATCGTTGTATAGTCGTCTTGGAATACGTGACATTGACTTTGTTCGGGCGAAAGACTCAAAGCTGTCCCAACCTCACGACGATGAGGTATAAAATCTGATGGGCTTTACAACACAAAAATGTCAGCCCTGTGTTTCCTCATAAATCGTTCATAGGAATTGCTCGAAACTCCATGTTATACGATATAGTAGCTATACGATAACTTGAACGCGTAATGTGCTTTTGATCGTTGTCAAGTGTTGACTATATCAAGCATATCTCGATCCGTAAAGGATTTCGTTATGTCGTTTTTGAGAAAATAGTGATGGGATTTTTTCATGCCTTTCTTCAACGGCAAAAACTACAGATTTGACGTGTAGCCTCGATAAAATATTGTCATCTCAACGTTTTCAAAGACGTTTCAACGGAATCCAACCATCTTCGAGAAAGTTTGGACTCTTTATGGTTTATGGCCGATCCTACGAGGATGACAAGACACGACAACTCTTACACGACGATAGTGGACGCTTATTGAATGTATTTGTAGAACATGTAGGTCGTTGACCCCGTAGTTTACAAAACGAAAAATCGTATTGATGGGGATCTAAATGAAGTCTTACTAAATGATTGTCTTTTGATTTATCCATGATGATCAAGGACATTAAAAGGTTTGGATTAATTGGACTCCCGCAAGTGCCTGCGAAAATATAATCAACGACACTGACCACCTCGCTGGTGAATAATCCTAGGTTTTTTTTATTGAAAAGCAGAACATCGTTCAAAAATTCCAACCCTACCACTCGCGCGCTCGTATATAAGCTTGTGTAACCTTACCTTGGAGTTACTCGAGACGCAACCACAGCCTTTATCTACAACGATCCACAAGTTTTGGCAAAAAAAAATGTCGATTCTAACTATGTACTGGGGGGCTTCAACGGGAGCTGGGATGGAAAAAAAAAATTGTGTAAAATCTCGTAAGAGCCCTCGTCAACGACTTCACGATAAGAATAACCGACGGTTGAGTGAGGAGAGAAGAAGAATAATATAGACGAGCTGGAAATGAAGCATCTAAGTATATATAGTCCACGTCACGTCGTCTTAGCGGCACAAGAGGCAAAATCCGTTTGGATGATGATGACAGGAATATCAAGCATCCCTTCTGTGTTGGCGACTGAAAAAGACGGCTATGAGGCCAAGCTAGCAACGACAATAAGGCGCCGCGCGATGATGAGATTCCCATCGACTTATCACGTAATTTCTTCAGTCTTCTCTCCCGCTGCTCTCCCGATATATAAGCCCTTTCCGTCGGACTTTTCTCGAGCTTCCTGGAAAAGTGGCTCTTTCCCATGGAAGATATCGATCGGCCAAAGATTGGCATCTTTATAATGTGATTCTGACATTAAAAATTCGGTCTTTCCATGAAATTGAATCGGCAGCGTTTGAAAAATCTTTCAATATCAACCGGTATTGGCCACAGAGGACACTCGGTCACTTTTGTGCATCAGTCTTTTTAAAATATAAATGTCAATCGCCTATGATGATTCGCGAATTCTATAAAGCTCTCGAAGTGTTATCGGAAAATGGGGCATCTCAATGGCTTACCGAAAGATTAATACCGAAACCTATTGTATTATCCAGAGGTGGAAATTCGTTCATCAGGCTCTTTCACTCTTGTCACTAGATCGCGTGCAACGCTTGCGACCACAGCCATATCTTGAAACGATTGGGTATTTTCATTTTTTTTTCAGTGATTTGACAAAGTGTGTTGTATCAATGTAACTCTATGATGTACTCTTTGGAGTACGTGAAAGCTCTGTTTTTACTGACTCTGAGGCTAAAACTGAGTGCATATTAATTTTTGGGACAATGCCATTCGTAAACTATTAAAATCCGAAATCTTAATTCGTCTCAGAGAAAATAAGTCACGTGGTATGCCTATCACGTCGAATATGTCAAGTGGTACACCTATCATTTCGCTACTGCGATCCAGGTGAGTCAAATGGCAGTTTCGAAAAAATATATTTATCCATTTATTTAACATAAATATATTTGTTATCGCCGTGTTCAGATAAACGTTTAGTTTCCAGAAATGTATAATAACACCGAATTAGTAATCTAATATTTATGTAATTAATTTAAAAATAAGTCTCTTGCTCGGGGATACCAACTACACATTTCCCGAAATGACTCTGATTAAAAAAATGCGAAACAACTAATTAGGGCTTGTTTTTATGCTTTTTAATTTCAATAATAATGATACAAAATAGCTTTGTGGTATCTTGGATGTCCGATTGTGCGAATAAATATAATTTCAAGAAAATTGCAACAGAGACGTGGCAACAAATAGTAATATTATGATTTTGGTAAAATTGGCTCAACACACGTCAACTTGCCTTGAGTATGTTCTATGATCGTGAGTAACTATAGGCGCCGAAAGTGAGGTTAGCTCCACACTTCAAAAATTCTCTGTTGCCAAGTTTCGGTGGCCGACCAGCATAAACTGCTGCCTTGCCTACATTTTTTTCGTTTCCACATTCGATATATATTTTTTTTCGATGGTGAACTAGACATTTTTTCGTCAGACTTCAATCGATAAGTTTTTCGTTTTCTTAATCTCAATCTTTTTTTTTTTTTTAATACTTGAAAAAAAATCTCGCAAATTTTACGAGTCTGAACATATTTCCTCCATATATCTCTCCTATATGCAAAATGGAGAAACTTTGAATGCTTATATTTCCGTATTTAAATGGTGAAGAATCTTGTAATTGCTCCCGAATATTGGAATAAGATAATAGTTGCATGACCAATGAAATTCTTTGTTTTCGCTTCTTACCTTCTACCTTAAAACACGAGAAAAAGGGAGAAAGATATAGAGAGTCCGCAATAAATTGAAAGCTAATTAATTCGACCGTAAGAGTCGACGTATAATATTCGTGCGTTTGCGTCCCCACCGGGAATCGAAGATCCGGCGAGTTAACGAGAGAAACGGGTGAGAACCACACAAGCAATGTGTTTTCCCCTTTTGGATTGGCGGATTCTTCCTCTCTCTTCTCGTCCGGAAATTGAATCTTTTCGCGGGTTGCACTGCAAAGACGAGAGGTCGAGGGAAGCGCGAGAAAAATACCTACGAGTTCTCTGTATTCTCCTGAACTACTCTATATAATACACATGGTCAAAGTTGTAACCCAAATGAAAGCATGACGGGGGAAATGGCAATCCCATTTCTTCCCTAATTTTCCTGAAGAATTAGGTCTTATCATTTTTCCTCATTACGGAAGAATGTATGGTCGGAAAAATGATGTCCACTTGGGTAATTCTCATCATTAAAGAGAGAGAGAGAGAGAGAATGAGATCCAAGGACGTCCATCTCGTCAATTCACCGATCTCTGCACTCTCGTGACAAACAAGGACACACTTATGGGTTCGCTCGCCAATACATTCGCATCAGTATTATCATTATGCATGATAAAACAGCTGTTGGAAGTTTGTGACAAGCGAAGGGGCCATCGAAACCAGCGTGCTTGCTACGTAACCAGACAACCGCCTCGATTTTTTTCCCCCCCATTTTTTTTACGTAACACGAGACCCGTTACACTAACTGCGAGCTTCCGACTGTTGGAGACAACGCTATTTGTCGAGCGTGTAAAAAGTTTAAGCGTCGAGGGGAAGTCATTCAAACGAGAGAATTTTCAATTATTTTAGCAGCTATGTACCAATTTTTCCTTCTAGATTTTTCCGTCACGAAAGACTGGATGAGGACAAGTAGCGATAAAACGTTGATTGGCAAAAGCAAACAAATAAATATTTCCTCCAACGTTCTCCACAATACTTTACTACGAGATATATGATTTTGCCATCTTATTACTAAACTCTACGTCAGTTTTTTTTTTACTCGTTTACTCCGTTATAGTGAAGTTGTGTTGTTTCGTACAATTTTCATTCAATATGATACGAATATTGAGGTGTCATTGCATTTTTTTTCTATCGGTTGAATTGTTGAATATGCATCGTGTCCCCGATTCTTTTCTTCCGAATTGACATGGTAAAACTCGAATGAGTAATCGTATTAAATGGATATTGAAAATGAATTATTCTCAATCGGCTCGAAATCGTATATTTTTATCAGGTATAGAACCAGATACAATCATTATTATGACCACATACGACAACCATCTCGATCGATTATCCCACAGACGTCTCGAACGATTCATTGATCGGTAAAACAAATTGTCTCGAGATATTAAAAAAAAAAAAAATACACCGGAGTTATATCATCAACGGTTTATTATTCATTGTGCAACTGCTTGGGAGTGGGGGGCGAAAAAAAAACGCTTCGATAACTTCGTTCGCAAGACCGGAGAGACGACATACAGAGACGAGCCAACCCGAGTCTATATAATGACTTAATCGGTAAGTGAGTCATGGATTCACGGTGTCTCGTGCTTTATAGTACAGGTGAACGTGACTGCACTCTTCGTGTTTGAGGTAACGTATTACGACCCCTGTGGAGACACAACGGCAACAATGTCAAAGAGCTCTGTGCCTGAGTCACGCGAGCCTCGTCCCATCTCCGAGAACAATGAGAATTTTTGTGGAGTCGGAGAAAACGAGGATTCCATTGACAAAGTGAGACGACACAAGTCGTAGCGCGAGTCTGCTAGCAGCGAACGAACACGAGAATCGATAACTAAAATCGCAAGCACAATATGGGCTGTGCGTTGACAAAGGTCTCTAACTTTAGCCTTTCAAAATTAAAAAAAAATAAAATAAAAAATCAAAACTTGTCTCGAAATAAGCCAATTGTAACTTCAAATTATTCGTACAACTTCGGAGGTATTTATTTCGAAAGAGCTTTTTTAAAGTTTATCGAAGCGATTCGATCTAGGAAGAGATGATGGAAATGATGTAAAAGATCGAAAAAGCGTTACTCATCGACAGCCAGAATGACGCAGAGCTTCTTTATTTTTAGTATTAAAATAGCTAACGATCCTAACATGTCCCCATACGTGGAGCTGACAATTAGTGCTTCAATAATTTTCAGACAATAGCTGTATCAATGGCTAATCGACTTGTCACCATATTTTTTCCCATTATGATCCCTGGCTTCATCGTGAAAAAACTGCGATAATGAGGGAAAAAAACGACCATCGAAATTATGAGTTTTTTTTTTAAGTACATTATACTGCAAGGACGGAACGACAGTGATTTTTGACCAGGATGAAGTCGAGTGCAGCCAACTTCACCCGAGTCAAAAATTTCGGAGCAGAAAATAATTATTTTTGAGTCAGGATTCAATTCGTTGATTTTTTTTATCCGCGTGGATAAAAATGCTGGTCAAAAATGAAAATAATTATCCGAGAGTTTCGAGTGTCGCTGCGCGCGGTGACACTCGGAACTAGGGGACAATTATTTTCATTTTTGACCAGCATTTTTGTTCTAGGACAAAAAAAAAATTAACGAATTGAATCCTGGCTCATAAAGACTTATTTTCCGCTCCGAAATGAGGAAAAAAAAAGACCCACTTTCCGTGCACGTGTTACGAAAACACCTATTTTTCCGAGGAATTAATGTCATACTTTTGTTTTAAAATCTCGCGATTTGAAATATTTATCTCAAAATCCTGATGAGACCTGACTCCTTTCTCCGCGCTCAACCTCTATACAGTAACATCGGTGACAGTAAAAATAGAAAAAAAAAAAAAAAAACATTACAATAGCAAATGCCATTATTTGTATCGTTTAATTTTGTTCTTGTGCCCACAGGACTTTCATTATTCTCGAACAATAGTTTCGAAACTTTCATACATTTTCATCAAGGTCTCTCTTTCTCCCTGTTCGATTTTTCCATGATAAAAATGAAAAATACAAAAAAAAAAATCTCTATTCTCTAATCGACTGTGAATGCGGCAGGGATCAGCATGGAATATTGCGTGAAAAAGAGATATTGGAGAAGCGAAGTTTTCATCTGGAAGGGGCCTCGGGCGCACGCAGACATGAACGGCGAGAAAAATGCGCAACGCGAGAAAAAAATCGCAACAGAGATGAGAAAAGGACGAGAGCAAAGTTGAACGCAGTACAATAGGACGCCCGGTCTCCTCCCGCCGACATGAATGAATAATATTCTCGCGGTTGCGCTCGTATATCGAGAGTATATGACGCGTGGCTTTTGCCGCCCGAAAGAAAAGAAAAAAAATAACGACAAACCTAAGCGAGATTTCTTTCTCGCCTGGTATTATATCGAGACAGCCTAATATATACAATCGAGACTCGCGTGGACGATAACTTCTTTTATGGCTCTATGAAGTGAGTCGATGAAGGAGAAAAAGAAAAGTGTGCCGTTTTACTCATTGCCCCCATTCAGGTTTATTACATCGAGAATTCTGCTGAAATTCACGGGCTATGTATAACGCTTCAGAAACGTCCGAGAATGGGAGAAAAAGGAACAAGCACGACTATTTCGATAGGAAAATATGCGATAGCGGCAAGTTCATAAAATTTCGATGCGATTTGACGTCGTCGACACAGACGAACGTGATGCTCGCTAGAGGTTGGGTTCAGGTAAGCGCTAATCAAGTGTTTAGGTTTTCGTATATATATTATCAGGAAGATTAAAAATATCACGATGACCGCGAACAAATTCAAGATCATAATGTGAAAGGCAATGAGGAGCTCCTATATAGCGTAGGAAACATTGAAATTAGTAAACAAATTCGGATCAAGTGAATCAAATTCGCGAATTGTCCGATCTGAAAGCGATTGTCTTCGGATGTTATTTTGATATTGATGGGCTCTTTGGAACATTTGCGAACATAGAAATATTTTGGTCAATCAAAATGTCCAATGACAGCGTTAAAAGATTCACAACATGTCTGACAATATACGACTAGTCCATGATAGAAACTTTCATTTTGATTGGAAAAAATCCGAATGGATTTAGGATATATACATGGACTTGATATTGATCAGGTGACAGATCCGACGGACCTGAGCTGGGATCTTTGGTGGTGCGAGAGATCGGAGGTCCGTAAGGCCCTAAACACGAAGCTCGAACCACGCCAGAAAATTCCTCATTATCGTAATCATCACGAGCTCACGCGGAAGGATTATCTCTGGAGGAATCTCAAGAGATTTCGAAAGTTATTGAAGAAAGCGGGAAAACTTCGCGAAGCCGAGCTTGCGGACTCGATGCCAGTTACGTTTGAGTTGCCCAACGAGTACAGAATGCTCGTTGAGGAGTATCACAGACAGGGTGGTGGCACGTGGATCGTCAAGCCCGCTGCCGGATCACAGGGTAGGGGAATTTTTTTATTCAGAAGGCTCAGAGATCTCATCGATTGGAGAATGAGGGAAACGAATGGCAGATCGACCAACGAAGAAAATGACAGCGTTATTCCCGAAAGTTTCGTCGTGCAAAAGTATCTGGAAGATCCTTATTTGGTCGCAGGTATATAGTAATTATATGGTGATGGAATGTTCATTCATAATCATCCGTTTTTGTGAGCTTTCGATTGGGTTAATAACGCAATAATAATAATATACATTTGCTCCCACTACACTGAAAAAAATGGTTCGGGATTTACAATAATACTGTTATTGTTGGCCAGTTATAGGTATACTGGTGAAAAAATATTGCCCACACAGAAAATGCAGTAGCCCTTTTAGAAAATCCCGATTGCCGTAAAGTTCATACAAATATGACTAGTGAAGTATTTCTAATTCAACAATAATATCGCTGGTGAAGGCAAAGCAGTTTTGTCTACGGCGCCTATACTGCGCCTTTGTGGACGACACTCAATCGTCTGGCTAGCTTAGTCATTATAAATAGCTGGAAATTTATCGTTTTTGTAAATCAGCCATACTAACATAGCTCGCGAAACTACACTGTATTGTTCAAACAGCTGTAGTAGCTGATTTTTACATGCCTAGCTATTTCAACCATATAGTATGGCTGCGAGAATAACGTTGTGACACATAGCTATACTAATATGGCTCGCGCAACTATACTACGTTTTTGGAACACCTACAGTAATCTGTTAACGCGTGGTGTCTATGCCTCTGCCTCGCGCGAAAACGAGACCTCGCTACGCAAAATTTGATAATGAACGAGTTTGTGAAGAAGAAACTGAACGAACGGAATCTTGATGAGCTTATACCAACATTTGAAGGTAAGTCTGTTCTTACTTATCTACGGAATATGTAAAAAAGGACTATTTTTCCTGTTATATAAACGCCAATCGTATAACAAGCGAATTTTTGTAGGTTAGGTCAACTGTCATTTTCCTGCAAGGAGAGTATCATATGTCTCCGGGCCATGGATTCTCTCAAACTTCCAGGTGTGTTTCATTAGCTCTAAAAATCAAGTCTCTTTTGCAAAATATTTATGTATGAATATCATTATCGATAACAGATGATTAAAATAAATATTCATGATTATGAAACATATTGGCTGAATTTTTACTGTGACCCGAATATCCCCTACTATATATACTTACCTATACGAGTATAGGTAGGTACAATATCCTGTAATTTATCTATGTAAAATGAATTTATAATTCAGCCATATTCTTTTGGTAGTATAGCTGGTACGTCTACCTCGTATTCTAGCGTTTATAAAACAGCTCTACTAGTATTGTTGGTATACAAAGAATTCTGCCTACACTGACAAAACTGCTATCTACGAAACAACATTGTATATGTTTGCTTCGGCTATAGTATGGCTGGTGTTCGTCTACCTCGTATGCTAGCGTTTATAAGACAGCTATACTAGTATGGTTGGCATACGCATAACTCGCGATGGTGAACTCAACCATACTATGGTATTGCTGAAATAGAGATACTTGTCAGATTCGTGGAGCTATTGGGTATATGTCTGTCATGACATAGTGATATGCTTACGCCAACGATATTGTGTCAGTCATATTTGTATGGCTTTATTACCTAGATGGTATGGCAGTAGCGTATTTTCCCATATAATATGGCTGAAGCAATAATAATTATGGCTCGAATCGGGAAACTTTTTTTTCAGTGTATTTTGACTATATTTGTCCAGTCTCGTTGACTCTAAATTCCCGAGAAAAGGTTCTTACGCGCCTCGTATTTTTCATTAGAGCGTAATTACATGATGACGATGCGGTTGGATATATTAATCTAGACGACTCTTTCTTGGCTAGATCATCAGTTCAAGTTCGCCAGAAAAAATAATTGTCGAAAGTTCTCAAATTGACATCAGATGTTTCAATCCACAATTTCTATAGATTGTCATTATCCCTATAATCGAGGTCAAGCTCACCCTATAGTATAATCTTTTCACCGAGGGGTCATTATTTGTTCTCACGAAAATACCGGGTCATATACGGACATTCTGTTGGGGCTGACCTTCCCGAATTTCATTGTTATAACAAGGTAGAAAATTCGATCTCCGCATTTACGTCCTCGTGACGTCCTTTCGACCGCTAAAAGTGTGGCTCGCCAGAGAGGGTTTCGCTCGTTTGTCCGGCGTGTTGTTCTCGCTTGATAAAATAGACGACAGCAGGGTACATCTGACCAACATGTCTATTCAACTGAAAGTTGAAGAAGCCCGTGGAACGAGCGTCGACGAGACGGGGAGGAGGAAAGCGGTTTCCAACTTTGGGGGTTCTTCGAGCGACATTTCTGCCGCGAAACGAGGTCGCAAATGGAGCCTCATCAGGGTCCGAGAATTCCTGACTGCTCGTCACGGTTCACGAAAAGTTGAGACTCTTTTCCAACGTGTCGCAGGTAAATTGCTCATTGTTAAAATTTACAATTCGATTATTTTGTGCGGCTGGGCGAAAAAAAAGAGATCGAAATGTGGCCAAAGCCGCGTCAAAAGAATTTCGTTTAAACTCTACAAATAGAGAATCTCTAATAGATTAAAAAAAAATTCAAAGCTCGCTTCTTCATCGTTAAAACTCGTTGGGAAATCTGCATTTTATCACTTTTCTTTATTCGCTGCGGCGGCATCGGCAATAACGACGAATCCAAACCACTCGCTCTGAAATTTCGCCTTTGTTCCGATAAGGCTCATTGACTCCCTTTAGCTTCATTTGTCACGTGACTACGATCAAACGCTCAAACCGATTTTCATAATATTCGATCGATTGTTAGCTAAAATCCAATTTCAGTTTTCGGAAATTTGTAAAGGTTGTATTTACGAAACTATTCGTTCAATGCCCTGGAAACTTCTTGATTGTAATATACAACGTTTTTACGAAAACATCCAAAATTCACGATTTTTCCTTAATTTTTCAAAATTAAAAAATTTTCGAAAACCGAAATTTCAAAATTATAAGAAATTAAAAAAAAAAATTCACGTGTAGTCGGAAAAATCAACGAATTCATTTCACGTGTCAAAAAAAAAACTTTCCCTAAAAATTTGTTAAGCAATGTTTCGTTTAAACAATTTATTGATAACTTTTTGGCATTATTATTGTTCAAAATTAATCTTCTTAACGTCGTTGATTGTGGTTGAATTTTTTCCGATTTTAATCTTATCATAAAGTATGCAATATTGTCGACGAAAGTCACTTTTGGTTGAGAAGGTACGTCCGATACATCCTTAAAAAGCACTCAATTTCAACTATGTTTAATATTTTTTTAAAATTTATTCATCCTACGGACCGCTAGCTTCATATAAAGCTATAACGGTTCCTAGCAAATTTTCGATTTTTCGCGAAACCAGCAGAGCACCTAATTTTTAAATTTGGTACCTAACTAGCAACTAATTCTGATGTGTACAAAATATTTTTTTTCCACATAAGGACCGGTTAGCTTTATAGTTGTCACTCTTTTCTGGTACATTAATGGATCACATTTGTACAAGGGCACAGGGAAACTGCGGAAAGACCGGTCGATTCGGGGGAGAGGGGGGGGCTACATTTTACCCAGTTTCAGTTGCATTAGCATAGGAAACTCGGAAAAACTGGTTCACGCTCAGTAGTCGGCGTGCATGTCAGTGCACGGCTCAGCAGTTACTGGATGATGCGACTGCTGCTTATAACATGAGAAATCGCTGACGCCGCGCACCGACCGCGCGTCCACTATACTTCCAGTTTGTAACTGATTAAAATGTATATTTAAGGCGCTACCGTACATAATTTTTCGTTACAAGCATGTTGCAGCAATAAAACCGTTTCTAAAATTGTGTAAGAAGGTGCCATCAGGTACGAATATAAGCTTCAGGCATGTAATATTACATATAAATTCGACAACATTGGCCCCGTTAAGAGTCTATCAAGAGCTTTCGACCGCGTGATAGTCGTGGAGACTGGAACTAGAAAAATTCTCAAAAAAATTCCGATCACGTCTGCGGCGTTCGTTGCTCGCGAGATAAACACAATGCCGTTTGCTCACCTCGATCGGTCTGAGGCAACGCTGTTCCCCGGTAGCTAGTTCGTGAAGCACGTTCGATGAAAAATAATATTTTAAAAATGTACATGTGTGCATCTCAAACGTTCGTTTCCCGGGTCCCATACCGGACGTGTGTGTCGAGATACTTTTTTTTAAATTTTATTTGTTTCTATGGTGTAACAAAAACACTTGAGACAAGTGCATTTCCTTGCGTCGTTTTTTCTATCCTTACAAAAAGACGTCAAACACAAAAAACGTAGTCAAGTAAATTCAAATAATCAAACTCACAGCCGCCAAGTACATCTAGCATTATTTTTGACGTAGTACAGCACACGCTACACGGAGAGGGCAACGCGTCCGCATGCACGCTAAACAGAAAAGCTAGGGATATTGCTGACTCAAAAGGGTTAAATTTTATGAGAATATGTTAAATATAACTTCCTGGCCATTGCTTATTAATCTAAAAATGTATTGTTTGAAAAATTTTAATTGAATAAAAATTCGCATTGAAAAAAAAAATTCGAACAAATTTATTTATACTCTAGACACTATTTAATCAATATTTATTTCGAAATACACGAACATAACCTCTTGAATTGAAGTATAATTGTTTTTTTTTCACCATTTTTGTCCCAAAAAGAAAGCTGGATTCGTGCTAGTTGATATATTAAATATTTAATTTTTAAGAAAATTCGATTTCCGGTAAATATTCTTTTTATAATTTTTTCCAACCACAGCACTATACACGTTGATCAGCAGACAATAAAGATATTTTTATTTTAAAATACACGCAGTACGTTTACGTGATTTCAGCGTGATGTCTGACGTTACGGGTGTGAAAAAATTTTTGTCGGCGACAAATATGTTTTACGTCGAAAATAAAATGATTAAAATGTGATATCGTTCATATGTCAATAGCTGCAGCATTCATTTTGGTATGAAAATAGAAAAAATAAATTAAAAAATAATCATATTCGTATCATTGCCAAAGTCCGTATAGTTCATTAATTAATAATTAGGAAAAAAAAAGTTTCTATATACACTAGGACCTCGATTTAACGGCCAGTGGCGGGACCGGCTCCGCATCGCACCTTGTTAAATCGAGGATGTGCATGCCCCGCCCATGTTGTATCTGCGCATCGGCACTCCGTGCTACGGGCCTGATCGGGGAAACTTTAAGCGTCCCCCACCATCTCCCACCATGCGAAAAACCGATCGATAAATGCGACATGGTGGGGACTGTCTATTAAATCGAGGGCCATTAAATCGAGGTCCTAGTGTACATAGATATATTTCTGTGTATAAGCAAGTTGTGTGGCGTATATAAGAGTCCGGAGCTCCTCTCGGCATGACGATATAGGAGGAAATGTACTTGTCTCGAGTCGCTACCGCGACTCTTGATACTCCCATGCACGTTTACATAAATTTTTTCTTGACCCAAAACGATTGCCGTGTATACGATCTCCCAGGTGTCGTAATGGCGAGTCTACAGGCTGTTCAATCGGTAATGATGCACTCGACGAATTCGTTCGAGCTTTATGGCTACGACATTATCATCGACGAGAATTTGAGACCGTGGCTTTTGGAGATAAACGCCTCGCCTGCACTGACGCCAACCGACGATGTGGATCAACGTCTCAAGTACAACATGCTCGAGGATGCGCTGAATGTTTTGGATCTCGAGGGTGTCCTGACCGGTCGAGAGATCAGAGTCGGTGGCTTCGATCTTCTCTGGGACATGGGACCGATATGGACAAGTTGCCCGAGAGGCTTAACATCGAATGGTGATTGCACGAGGCGTCTTTCGCGAGAAATGAAAAAGCTCAATGTATTTCTCGGCACGGGAAACGATCGGGAAGAACAATTGAAGAAATTGCACGAGGATATTGCTGCCAGACGGAAAATCAACAGGAACGAGTAGCAAACTTATGTAATCGAGCAATTGGTCCCCCGACAGCGAGTCAGGTACTTTAATATTTGATTAAAAGATGAGATATCCGTCGAGCTGAATCTCAAGATTTCTCGATGGACTTTAGGCCTCTTTACTTTAAACATAAAAACTTTAGTTTTTATGTTATAGGAGGCAACAAAAGGCCTATCTTGTAAGGTCATAGACATGAAGATACATCCACACCAAAATTGACAATTCAAAATTACATATTTCTCATTTAATTCGTTTTTGTTAGCTCTGCAGTTTTTCAGGTCTGTATAACTAATATAGTTACGATATCAAAGTAGGTAAATTAATTCAAGCGTCGTTGACTGTACAATAGGCATACGGGCTTCCCCACGATTTTGTATTCGCCGTCCAGCCTATAAAATGCCTCTCCATTGTTCTTTTTGTTCTCACGACTCGGATAACTTATTGCTGGAATCGAGAGAAACCAAAACGGATGATGACTGTGGCATGAGAGGTATTTCGTATACAAAATGTTCTACAATCGTAGAAATAAGTTCCGTACACAAAGAAAATTCGCACGACTCCCGTATTGCGGCGATGCGAGCTGCACAACTCTCGTGTGTGCATAACGCGACATGAAGAAGAAAAAAAAAAAAAAAAAACGAAAGAAAATTAAAGAACCAAACGAAAGAACCAGTGATGCGAGTAGGCCTCGCGCACATTGCGTAACGGTGTACGCGTATGCGCACGATTCCACTTTCTCCGCGAACCCAACCCAGCCTCGAGAGTGCGAGAGAAGAAGCGATATAAAAATACGTGAAGTGAGAATCAGACGATTTTCTGAAATCAAGAGTAGTTTTCACCCGGAGCGAGACTACACTTTTGTATATAGAGTTTTTTGGACTGTAATTTTCAAGAGTCTTTTTTCACACGCGAGAGCCTCTCGACGCAACGATCAACGAGGTTATCAAGGCGCGAGATACGTATATATGCACAATTTTCGTGTCAAAAGTTTTCCCCAGAAGTTTTCGAGGATTGAACTTTCCGACAAAAGGGATTTCGTTGACCCGCTGAAGAGCCAACCGCGCAGAGGAAACGAGAGGAACGACAAGAGGACAATATGTCCGAGTACTTCTGGTTGACTCTCTGGCTTAGCCAATGCTCGCCGATAGGAAAATTATTGTGAATAACATGAATATCCAATTCCATGAAACTATTATAATGATGGAACTGTTGAAGGGCTTTTACAACGTCTTGATCCGTTATTATATTAGCCCACGGTGCTAGTTATTATAGACCACAGCTGTTACATTTTTTCAAAAATCACACGCACACTGTATCTAAAACAAGTACAATCGTATACGCCAATCATACCGTACTCCAGGATCTATAGGGCGCAATCACAGATTTAAAATTTTCAGTGTGATCTTCCCTTGGCTGCTTATTCATCGGTTTCTTTACGCTATTATCAAAAACTAGAATCAAAAACGTTAGCTGCCGAGCTGTGTGTGTCCTATACTTAAAAGCGTGCACGTAAACGTGGGTTGGAGTGAATGAATCGATGAAGAGAGAACCGCAGTCAAAGAGAAGGCCCTTTTGAGCCGCGTGTGTCTCCTGGAGACTCCGTGGCTTAAAAGGTGAAGAGCCTAATAATCCGTTAGATAATATAAGGCCGACGCCTTAGGCTCGTCGCGGTGGCAAAGGAAAAATAATCCAAGACGAAGATGACAGTCCGCTGGGGGACAATGCGATAACAAAACAAACAAACAAAAAAAGCTGAATTTTTTCAATGAACGACGCTACCATGGGCGGTCCCGGCTAATATTAATGTGGCACATGCTCGGTCTTCGCTGGATAACGTGTTTAGTTACGGAGAAGTGGGTACTCCTGAAAGTCTCGTGCTAAATTTAGTTTTCTCGCGCGAATAGCGAGGCGAAAGGGAAAAAAAAAAAACGAGCGCAAAGGAGATGAGATGTGGAAGGAGAGATATATAGAGAGGACCTTGAGAGTGATGAGTGAGAAGTATTCGTGGACGCACCAAGCGCGATAAAAAAGACTCCCCCCCGCGCACTGAAGTATCTTTAACCCTTGAGATATTCTCTACTTGTATTAAAATAAAGCGTTTCCATTCTAACAGACCGTGAATAATCGTACCGAGCTTAAACCTCCGGGCATAGTTGCATTTTCTTAAATAACAGAGTAGGAAGACTATTTTCCTTGGATTAATCTTGTAATTTTTACGAAAATTAATGGAAACACGTTGGTGAGGGACAAGAGAGGATGAATAGCGTTATACATGGAAAAAAAAGTTTACTCTGATCAAGATTGTAAAGGATGTGCAAGAGGACAAGAACTGATCACGTGTGCTTCGTAATTAAAATTTTTTTCGACGTTGTTTCCGCTGCACTGCACAGCCTGAACAATTATCTTCTTTTGGAGGAACTTATCGTGATCGATTGACTCCCACGAAGGAGGTTCATAGCTAAATGTTTAGGTTATCAAATCACATTTCATAAGTGCTGACGCGAAAGTCGATCTTGTGCAGCAGAAATATAGTACTGATATCCTGAGAAAGGTTTGCGCACAATTTTCATACAAACCAATTTTTTTCGATATTGAATTGGGGTCGAAGCAACGCACGCGAACTGCGTTTCGAAATCTTAAGTTTCGATCCAATTAGCTTGCGAATCACCTGTCACCCAGGAAACTCTTTCATTCCACTGTCACGTTACGTCTACCGAAATAGAATTTGTGGCTATGAAATGAGATCAACTTTTTCGAGTACCATGAGTATATACTAACAAACTATTGTTGTGGAAAGAGTCTTTAGTTTTACGACACACATAGTAGACGAAGGTATGTATAAATACAGCTATTAAGGAGGTACGACTAGTTCTTTGGAGTCAAAAAAAAGTCTAAATTCATTTTACCCACAGCTGTTCTGATTTATGTTTATTTGCATTGATTATTCATATTATCGATTATAATGTGAAAAATTTTGTGGTAAATGATTAATTTATTGCGCATGAACTAATAAAAACTGAAAAATTCGATTGTCAACGACTCGATAGTAGTCTCCATTATAATAATAATGACATGTCTACCACAAAAACGGACTAAAAAACATTTTAAAAAATCAGCCGAAAACCTATTAAAATAGACTTGAATTACCTCAGTGGAATTAATATGATCGGTAGAATGATAATTATACATATAATTGATACGTGATAAATAATAAAACTCCATAAATAACATGATGGAATTTGAAGTAAACACTTGGCAACGTCGCATTGGCGATGCTATAAGTTGGTATACGTGACCAACGAAGATGACTCTATCTTCGTTGCTAATATCAAAACAAAGCTAGGTTATGTTTGCCGAAACCCATCAGCTGTTACTCGCGACGTTGCTAAGTCTGTGGGTGCTATTTGATCGTTCTGACCATTTACAACCGGAAATTGAAACTTTTTTATGATGTAGTGCCAGAACTACACGGTGAAGAGTAATTTTTCAATTTTTTACAATATCTATTATATCTAATCTATCAAGTTTCAGTTTTTCAACGGGTGTAGTTGGATACGTGAGCAGCAAAACCGTGATCACAGCACTTCCGGTTAACCGTCTCCATAAGACGACGTGCTTTAGTAACTCAAACTGCTCGACTTTGCAATTTTATTACGAATAAACTAAACGGTCAATATAGCTCAAATTTTGGCAATAGGCGCATAAAGTATTCGGCAAAAACATATAAAAATTTCAAGTCCGTCAGTTGTATTCTTCATACTAGTCGTACCTCCTTAATACGAATATAAGAACTTGAAGTCTAGCTCGTCCTTTCATTATCATTCAGTAAGGAGTGTATGATGTCCGGTGCTCACTATATGTGTCCACGGAAGTGGAACGAATGATTCGCTATCCAGACGTAAGAAATCGACCACCGCGGTCTCGGTCGGCCTCGCTCACAATACACATTCTCGTTGCTCCCCATGCAACTCAGTTGCCTCTTTCTATCTTCTCTCGGTAGTTTCAATATTCTATTCTACCGATACACCTACACCAAAAACGGACTCTATACAAGGTGGTTCAGAATATGTGATGATGGTGGTTGACGATTGGGGCTGTGCGCTAAGAAAAACTGCTATGCCGTTTTATATATTTTTTTAAAATAATTCGCGACAGCTTTTTGATCTTCGTCAAGTATACTGGACTGTAGTATCTTTAAAAAGGATTTTTGACGATAGCTTCGTCAGTATCTCCGACAAAATCTGACACGATATCAAGTAAAATGCGAAAAAGCAGTGGCCGAGTAGTTAGGTATTCGGACTCGCATGTATATATAGTGGGCACGGGTTTGAATCGGGTTCGGCCACCAAAATGTGCCCAAGGGGTTCGGATTCCTGTATATAAAAACAGTAGATCCATCCTCTCAGGTGTATAGGGAACGTAGCGACGATTAAGAACATTGACACCTCGCAATAGCTATCCCAAGCACTCGTATGAGCTCTACCGTGCATAAAGGCTGCATGGCACTAGGGAATGATAGGCTAAATAATGATGGGCTCTCGACATTGGGGAACTGAACCATCCAGGCAAAAGGTGGTCGAGAAAGGCAAGGTGGGGCTTATAGGACAGAGCTTCTGGGCCAAGTCGGAACTGATGCGATACTCCAAAAAGGGGCAAAATGGAGAACATCTAAAAATGTGCTTGTCGGTCGCGTTCGGCTTTTGAGAGGAACACTGAATGTGGCGTGAACCTCTGGAATAAAAATTAGGGTGCAAGTACAATGGGCTCAGCCTGAGTGCTCTGTTGGGAACAATAATTTCATTGACAATGTCTCTGATGTTTTCTTCGATCTTTCTTTTGATCGAACGATACCGCATCCTCTATATTCGTAACTCGAACTCCCGAGAGGTAATATTAGCGTAAAAAATTATGCGAATTCGATAAAAGAAATACGATATAATTTTTTTCAGGCTACTATCCGAATTTGTCTGCTGCCAAATGTATCTATCGTGTGAGGGAGCCTGTAGACGTATGGATCTTCTCGATATATGGTATACCTGCCATTCTGCGAGCATGTATAAATGTATGAACGCTATACGGTACGACATTTATTGTGTGGCATGCACACGCACACACGACCATCCATCCACCATCAAGTTCGCATTGTTGTACTCGTGGACACACAGACACTCACGATTCGATAACAGCATAAATTGCAAGTTAGTCTCCATTCTACTGATCATTGAACACATTTTCAAGCGAGAACCACAGCGACATACCGTGTGTCTTTTTAACTCGTCTATCTCTTGAATTTGGTTTTTTAACAATAAAAACATTCAATCTGCAAAAAAAAAATCCTAATCCCCCGCAGTGATTTTCATCAGATCCCATGTCAGGCAATGTAGGAATCCGTAGTTTCTATAAAGATCTCGACTGGTATTCATCTACTTGTTTTTAGACCTGAGTAAGTATAAGACATAGAGACTTATTTCACTCAGATAGGTATCCGTTGGGTATGGCTGTATCATTCGACATTCGATTTCAGAGTTTCGAAAAATTTCTGTTTCATTTTATGGACAATCACTTTTGATTTTCATTTTTCTTTAGTTCTCGGACCAATATTATGCGTAAGGAAAGTCAATTTATTCGCTTCTTGATTCAATGTCTGATGGATTTTTCTCGATCGAACTATCAATATCCTATTCTTCTATACCAAAGCACGCGTTATTGACGAGTCCTTTTGATTTTTCGTGATATCTCCAACGTTCGCTCCGTGGGTGTAATCTGTTTGCAAGGGGGTTTTTGGTCGCGATGGGTATAGTTCACCTACCCCTATGCTCGGACGATATGGCAGTCGGTGGGCACATAGTCCTCTCGGATAATGCAGCTTCACCGTGCACATGGCTTCGAGCGACAAAACAAATGTATCCGAAATGTTCACGGGTGCGTGGCCGTGGCTGTTTTCATACAGCAGAGGGCTCGGTACACTGACCCCTTCACCCTAATCCTAATGGAAGTCATAAATTCTCATAGTCTTGTTTCGTCAGTATTTATTGCGTAAGCTAAAGTTGCGAAAAATCCTAACTTTAGCCCATTAATTTGAACGCTTACATTGAAGCAGCCGCAATGATGCAGTTGTTATCTGCATACTTTTTCCTCATTTTTTTTTCATCAAGCTAGCGAAAGACCCCTATATTACCGAGCAGTTCAATATGAATGTGAATCCAATAAAGCACGGAAATCTGAATTCAATGAAGCATTGATCAATTCCAATTTTTTTTTCATTAAAATGTATCTTGAACTGGCCTCCTGAAGGATTCAAACGGTCGCAAATATATATGCTGCTGCTATGCAAATTTTTATTTGGTTCTCGAATATGTTTCGTTACGGCGAAGCGGAAGAGGAAGCGACAAAGTCAATTCAGAGCCATCAAATCATGAATAATGAATAAAAATGTGTCGAACAGAAAAAAACAAATGTATAAATATGTTATCCGGGTCTTTGCGAAATATCTCTGCTGTTTCGATTCAATTAAAATTTATCAGCAGCTTAATATTAATATTATAATTACTTCTTCGATAAAATATTTTCTATATGTATAACGTTTGATTGCGATAAAAAAAAAGATCCAATCAAACCATCGATACAACAAATGATAAGCGATTATAAATCTTTTTCGATCCGTGCAGTAAGGTTGAACGTTGATATGCGAATTGATTAAAGGCTGGATTGTATTGAAACGAAAAAAAAAAAAAAAAAGCTTGTCCTCATCATAGAAAATTCGATGGAATCGTATTACGAATGAAGGCAAAAGTAAAGCTACCGCGTCAGAACGTGTCTCCCCCGTGTTCATTGGAAAATTCATCGTTCAGCTTCACGCACCCTTTCAACTGCAGCATATGCCCCGGGAGGATAATTTCTCTCGGCTTGGATTCATTTATGATGTTCACGCTATCGAAACTTTCGCATCAGATCATATGAACCGGAAAATGTAAGAGGAACACGCTGATATGCGCCTAGTTTTAAATTCACGTCAGACTGTCTCTGTAATATCGTAAAAATTTAATAGACGGATGCCGTAGAATTCGACATAAATGATTCACAGATCCGTCTCTCGCTTTTCACGATTATCAATATTATAGCACTAAAGGCACATCGAGTTCTGGAGAAGTTTTGACCGCTCTATCACATTTTAATTAATTAATCCTGAATTTGTGAAGCTTCACAACGAGCTTCAATCTGATACCCCCCCCTAGTACCAGTACATCATTACAATACTGTGAAAAAAATCGTGAATGTAGAGCGATAGATTTAATTATTAATTTAATCAATAAAGTTGCTATCTTTTGGCGACAAACATTTCAACGTTAGAACTAAATCTATGGTTACGTGCGTGGCGAATGAAATATTTAGTTGTTTTGACTGAGGCTTCATTTAATCGACTGAACGTCGGTTGAATAAACTGCACCGCTCAGTGAGTCCAATGAAACCTTATATAGTTGAATCGCAACTAAATATTTAATTCGCCACCCGTAACCGTAGATTTATAGTTTATTCTGCAACGCCTATCTCTTCAGTGTATTGATTTAAAATTAGCATTCATATTTCTTGGTCGACTTAGACTATCATGAGCACGAAAAATGTAAATATGGTTGAACTAAAAAGTCTTTTCATGGCAATGAAAGATATGTAGTTTAACCAAAAAAGTATTTACGGTAATCCCTCGCCAACCGCAGATTCGATATCCGCGGTTTCGCATATCCGCGGATCTCGCTGCCTATACGTATATATGATTTTTTTAGGTCATATAACGTCCAGTCCATATGTTCTTTGCTGACATTTTCATCCCCCTTCCTCTCGCTCCTCATCCCCCGATTTCATTGTCCGCGGTTTTACTAACCGCGGCACTTCCAGGAACGGAATCCCCGGGGATAACAAGGGATTACTGTATCAATAAAAAAAATTCCCAATCCGCCCTCGTCCGCAAGATGGCGAGCGCTCTGAGCCTTTCTCGTCTGCGAACGAGTATACTCGTGGGCTATAAACTCGAGAAGATATCACGAATCGATACCGAAGTTCCCAATGAGATTTTTTTCAATTTATTACTCCAATAAAATTATAAACGAACCATGTGTAAAACAGCATGAGAAAAACATAAAAATATTAAGACATCAAAAACAGTGACAGACTGGTAAGCTGGATAGTCCACACTCAAATGTAACACAATGTAACTGAAATGTAACACAAACAAATGTAACTCAAAATGTAGCACAAACAAATGTAACTCAAAATGTAACACAAAAACACCATTGTAAACTCAATGAGAAAATAAAGAAACTTTTAAACTGAACTGAATCGATACCGCGAGTTCGGAGCTAGTGACATACTCCACTGTACACAATTAATGTATTTTTTTTTTTTAACTTTATAAGCGTTGATCGAACTTCGTCGGTAGTGGAAACCAAAATTTGTATCATTGGGAAAAATTAAAAATGATTATTTTTGGTATGTAAAATAATTTTTTTTTTCGAAACTCAATGACATTTTTAATTGAATAAAAGAATACTCACAGTTGAACCACATTTTTTTTTCTTTCGATCTTTTCGTAAAAACGAAGCTCTACTCAGAGAGTTATACAAAATTACTATTATTTCAAGCAGTTTTTCCAAAACCAAAAACAATTTTTTTGCACAGAATAAGAATATTGATTCAAGAGAGTATATTTTTCATAGCACAAATTAAATTTATATTTCGATGTATACGACTGGATACGAGACAAATATTTTTTGTTCTAAAAAATATCCTTCATGTTTTGACATATTAAAAATAAAAATTAATGTTTTCACACTGAAACTCAATAATATTTATTTGGTCGAAGAAGATGAACGAAATGATTATTTAAAAGGACTTGTCAAATATTTAATGGGACCTTCACGTGTAACAATGGTCGGCTTGATCCAAATACTGATTTCATTGATTCCAATCATTTTTGTTTCAGTGAACCGAGAAACTAGTCAAAAATGAAAAAAAAAAAAATCCAACGCCATTCGTTGGGTAAAGATGGCACTCAGACAGAGCTTTTATTGTACGATCACCCTCAGTCTTACGCAATATACCACGTGCTACTTTTCTCAGAGGCATGGTTTATAACATCACTCCCTGATGCCATGCAGCCTTAGGCACGATATAGTTCACAGCGTTGCTCGGGACGACTTTTGCGGGTCATCAAGCTGGGTCACAGAACTTATTGGCACCCCGGGCAACGGGTACGCCACGATTCCTACAACGGTTACTAACACCATAACCATACATTTTAATCGTTCGATAACTGCAATCGTTCTTTCGATGAGCGTTGCCATTTCAATGCTACGGAACTAAAAAAGCGACGACAGCTAGTCGTTGGGGTATGGAAACAAAGCATTGAGAAACTCAGATTAAGTTTCCAAGATCGAATTGTCAAATTACAAAGCGCTCCATGGGCCTTGAAGACGCGTTAATTTTGGGATTCGTTGACTGATATTATAATTTTGAAGTCGGATAGTTTAAATTCCCCGGCTGACTGCAAGGCAAATAGACGGAACTCATATGAGTCCGGAAATCGCAGTGGCGAAATTGTAATTATAAATGCTGTGATTGTCAAGTTTACATTGTATAGTCGTAGTTGAATTGTAACTGTAAAATGTTAGTGATAAAGTTACGTTTTGATTCTCATCATGCGACGTATTTGCACTCTGGGAACGTAAAAAAAAAAATCCGAACATGTCAACCATATCGCATTGTCACAGTAAGCGTGCCTCGGGGTAGCAGAGAGTAGGTTGGATATTAGAAGAGTCGCGAGATGACGTCCCTCTGCGCACATAACGTTATATATCAGCCTGCGTCATCGAAAACCCTCGAATTTTTAACTTGATACAGGCTCTCGGCACGGTTAAGAGAGTGTGCCACGCTTTTATCGTCCAATAAGTAACGCGAAGTCAGGTTCTTCCGCGCAGACAGGATATAACGTAAAAGTCCAAGCGAAAAGCTCTAAGAGCCAGAAAACTCTTTTGCCGCAAGTGGATTTCCGATAATCATCCAACACTTGCATCTGAGACTTTTGTGTCGTGCAAACATTATTGCCGCGAGCGCACGCATACGATGGACCTTCATCACAAGATGATACCCCCTGGCACGAGAAGCCTCTGCGTCATTAAGCTATTGACCTCGTAAGACTCTCGTCGATCGATAATACATAGTGTACGTACAGGTATACTTAGTTATACATATTGCATGTATTCTATCGATTACATATAACTGTAAGATACCAACTAACTTGAATGCATTAGGTACGCTGCAGACGCTGCTTGCAAGCTCAGCAAGAAAGAAGCTCTCTGTGCTACGTATTCAGGCTTTCGGGTAAAAGTTAATGCACGCTCATTTTTCTCCCTGCGTTTTATTTCTACAGTGCCATGCGATGAGAAAAAGCCCTGGCAGAAAATTCTTTCTTCACTTTATACTGCAGCAGTCTTCCGGTAATTCGCATCCTTATCACGTTACACGCGCGACTCTGTCAGAGGACACTTTTTAAAACTCAAAGGAAGATCACATAAATAATAAAAAAAAAACTTATTGCCTCAATCCTCAGACATTGAGGACGGATAAGCCTCAGATGTTAGCTATTGAAGAATCCTTCATATTAGACTTTTGATAATTCTTATTCAACATTAGCTAAACGGCCACAAAATAATCCTTTGCTATTGGAGATTGGGAAATCCGTCGATGTTGCTGCGGATTGAAAAGTGGCAGGATATGATAGATTGAGCAAGGTGGCATGAACATTTGGACAAATCTAACACGTTATGGACAACCCTTGCATAGTTCACCATGATCGGAATTCGACCCACCTGCGAGTGGTACAACCTACCTTGCAATAAATAGTTCATTTTATCCGTACTGTATTTTTTAATCAAAAATTCAAATTCGTCGCTGATGTTTACACATCCAGAGCTGACGTTTTGTGTATGCGGTCTATATACAGCTACGTGTTTGTTTTCAGTCATAAATCACATGCGAGTAAGGGACAAGATGGGTCTGACGTAGAACCCGCAGGCACGTGAGATACATTGGAGAGAGCTTTTCATTTTAGTTCGTGCAATGAACGTTCTGAACGGT
Organism: Rhorus exstirpatorius; assembly: GCA_963564615.1. Taxonomy (NCBI): domain Eukaryota; kingdom Metazoa; phylum Arthropoda; class Insecta; order Hymenoptera; family Ichneumonidae; genus Rhorus; species Rhorus exstirpatorius. The sequence continues at coordinate 19,712,211 of OY751319.1, read as the reverse complement.
TGATTCAAGCGCTGAAGAGAAGCGAGGACAGATCGCACTGCTAATGCTGCAACTGCTCCTGATGGCGGTGGTAGTTGTGCTGCTGCACTGGAGAACCCAGCTCGATATTACCTGGCTCTCGCAGAGGCCGCGCCCATTTCACTGGCTTTCACGACGTCACAAACGTTTTCACGGTGCGCGAAAGCTTCTCTATCTAACATAAGGCCTCGTTCTATTTGGCGAATGAAGAATCCACGGAGGCGACTATTCTTTTGGGGCGTTGAAGTTCTCGCACGCCCAAGAATCCAACATTTGCATTCTTCATTCCACCTTCTACCTTTCCGTCTTGCTCCATATGTATATATTTTCTTCTTTCAGTCAGCTTGAAGCTGCCTTCTGACTTGGTATCTTCTCAGCCTCTCGACAAAATGTTCCTCCGAGTTTATCCGACAAACGTGTCTTCATATATACATATATATCCATGGCATATTATAGTGCGCCCAGCCATTCAGTCGGGTTTAACAAAAGAAATGGAGAATAATAATGTCCGCGAAGGAAAAAGGGATGAAAGAAACGAGCCTCTGATATATGAGTGCGCAGAACTACTGCGGACTTCCCTCTCTCTCTCTCTCTCTCTCTCTCTATCTCTATCTCTCTATCTCTCTCTCTTATATCGTTGAATATACGCAGCTCGGAATGCATACTTCTAACGTGGAATGGATTATTAGCACAATTTGAAAATTCTTGGCATTTCAGTTTTACGACCAGAAACTAGGTACGTACAAAAGGGCAAAATTAATTAAGAAAAATCTGGCTGAAGAGGCAATTCGACATTTGAAATGGCTGTCTCTTCTTCAAATTGTCATTGTTGACTTCATGATTGCATTAACGTTTCTAATTTATTCCCAAACGTTACGATTCACGTGATCCTTTAAATTTAAGAACGTCAATATCCCAGCAAAACCATGCTAGGACAACTGCCGCTACGTTTTGTCTTCACGAGAAAAGTAAATGGCTATACCGAATACATTATATAAAAATATATATGTACAATAGTTTGCGCGAATTTGGACCACCATTTTAGATTTGGTAATGCTGCCAAAGCTCGGACTTTTCAAGCGTGTACATCTCACGAACTGTCGAGTTTTCGGTGTAAAATCCGGATTAACGTCAAAAAGAAAGGCGTGAAGATTGAGCCCTTAAAAATATCAGTGGAACGGAGCATTGCGTAGGCAAGGATCTAGACCGGTTCAATGCATTTTATTACTTTCAATCGATTCTGAGACTAGAGTGCAAAAAAGACAGATACGGCTGTTGTGTCAATAAAAATGAAAAAAAAAAAAATCATCATCAATGATACCCGCCAGTGATCTCAAATTTGAACCTTCTGGGGTTTCAAGTTTGACCTACCGCCTCAACGGTGCTTTTTAATCGATCAATGTGAATTGTCCAATGTTGTACCCTGATCAGCGAGTATAGCTGGCTACCAACACAACCGTAGTAAGATAAGCAAGTGGGGTTAAAATTCATTGTCTAGCCCAAATGTTCACCAACTCCTCTACAGTAAAATATATACAGTCGAATTTGGTTATAAGCAATCCTTCGGGGCTGTAGGGGAAAAAAAACGCCGAAGAGTCGTAAAATCTGGCTCCCCCACTACAGCGCATCAATGTAGCGTTTTTAATGTGTGTGAGTGCGTCGGTGAAATGCGCAATGCTCCTGGTTATAAGCAATTGGCTTGTGGTGGGGGACCGCGCTGAGCGGACTCGAAAAAAAATCGGAGGGGAAATTGCTTATAACCAGATTGCTTATAACCAAATTCGACTGTACATACAGGTGACCTGTCGCTTAGCTCGGTAATACAAACGTATGTAAAACGTTTCCTAGGCTCGCGTTTTACATGGATACAACAGCTTTAAACAAACTTGCTTCAAACGTATAACGTATATCATAATAAATACACCTTGCTCGTGGAGTTGCATGCCGCAAAAGCTCACCTGGGCTTTGGAGTACCTGGTTGCATATACAAACGCCTAGTTCCTCGAGTTATAGTTGGTCTGGCGCTAAACAAGAGGTGCCCCCCCCCCCCCCCCCCCCCAAACCTAACCTCTGCTACGTGACTATAACCACGACAATCCAGCGATAGGAATAAGAATAATGAGGGTTGAAGAAACGGATAATGAACCAGCTTTACAGTGTTTGGATAACACTGTAAAAGTAAATCCTTGTTGTTGTCGCAGAGACTCACGGTTATACATATGCTGCATTAATTTTTCCTGACCCACCCTTAGCTTCTCGTATATATATATATTATACTGAAGTTACGCGAACGCAGGCATTCACTGGTAGAACAAGAATATATATAAGATTCAAAAATATTTTCAAAAACACACATTGAAATTGATTTTTGTCCGAGGATAAGGTTTAATCGAAAAAGAAAATAAACGAGGATGACGTGAGAAAAATAAACCTCGATTCTTACCGAAGACGTTTAAAGACAAATTATTTGAAATTCTCGTCTCATCGCAATTTCACTTCTGTTTTTTTTTTTCCCATAATTTTTTTTCACCGATATTCGGCACTGGAATTTCTCACTTTTTGGAATTTCTCACCACGGGACGACTGTATACGCGCGAAGGGCATCGCAAAGAAAGAAAAGTGCAACCGGAGGCATTCATTATCCGAACGATTTATCCCTCGAGACGACTTCTTATTGCACTGGTAACGATTTTCAATCTTATACACTAGCAGACGTGGAACGAGAGACACGCGATCTATATATACAGAAAGCTAACTCGTTCCACTTTTTCAATCTTCTGCATCTATTTGCTCTTTCTTTTGTTGTTTATCTCGTAACGAAATTCTTCGAGAAATGAGATTACGCCTTGACTTCTACGTTTCCGCTACGAGTTCCGGGTCTCTTTTGCTTTTTACTCGTTTGTTTGAAAAAGCAATAAAGGACTCTGAGAAAGAATTAAAAAAAAAAACTGACCAGACTTTTGTTCTTCCCCGATACCAAGCCGCGGAGCGAAATACCAGCAGCAAACGCAATCAATACCCCTCCATGTTTTTACGCTTTGACATTTGTTGAAAAAGACCATCAGGTGTAGTTCCGATTTCTAATGCTATGTTATATATAGTCATCCCGCAAAGTTTAATCTGATGAAGCATTTAAATACCATTTGTCCATTAATAAACGAGAAATACGGATTTGTTCAGCAAACCAGACACAACTAATTTAATGAAGAATTAGTCGATCTAACAATTTGTTACTCGAGTTATCAAATCCGTAGTGCACTTAACGAAATATATGCTACGTTCTTTGACAAAAATCGATTAACGGCCATGGACACCTTTATTGTTATTTTTTTCGCAACAATTTATCCAAGACGATCAAATGTTTTTGCAAAAAAGTATATATTTCCTGCTGGACGGAAGAAATTAAATCGCTCATTTCTTATTCATTGTGACATTATTCATTAAAAATCATGAGGTATGACTAGATACTTATAATTATTTGCTTCAAATGGATGATGATTCTTTAATGCATGTTTCTTAACCCTTCGTGGTCATAGGGGGTAGAATCGTCCGGTCGAACAAATTATAATGTCGCCATTTTATTTCTTATAAAACATATAGCATGTTCCGTAATTTTTTGAACCACTTCGGACGATAGTTTGGTCACAATACCTTTTTGAAAACTGATTGGGTAGAATCGATCCAGTGTGACCACCGCGATTGAATTTGGAGGTTCGACCACACGAAGGGTTTAAGTATTTTTTGTATCACCGATGGCGGGGAATAAGCGGAAAACATTGGCGCGATATGAAGCGCAGTGAGCCGGGCACGCACGAAACAAGAGAGAGTTGAACCCGCTCATGGGCTACAAAATTTCGTTTTTTTATCATTTAAAAGAAGGAATCTCTTTCAAACATTCCGCAGCCCTAGTTTTTTAGGTGATCAATGGAAACCTGATAATATTTTTCGAACAAATTCAGTATTTACAATGTGAATACTGTAGTGTTTCAGTCGGTTAATTTTTCTTTTGAATGCGAGACGGAAAGATTTTAACCATTACAGTTTATATGCTAAAAAACATAATGTCATTTAAAAAAATCAAATTGTCAGCTGAAAAAGACCCGTAAAACGTGATCGGAAACTTTTCAGACCTAAAGAAAAGTGTTCGAAGACTAAAATATTTCAAATACATAAAGATTGAGTGGTAAAATTTCGAGTAGAGTTGTAAATGTTCCTTGCTATGTCATTGAACGATGTTTAAGTGTCTAAAATTGAGATTAATATTCTTCTGAAGGATAAATTGGATCCAATCCAGCCATTCCCAGAGCCCCTGTATAAATCCTTGGATTACAAGGAATCTCTCTGAGTTAAAAGCAAAAGATTGCCAATTCTTGTACCAGAGAACGTAGATAAAATCCTATTAATTGCCGAGAATGATAAATCCTGGTTGAATCTTACAAGACTATCGAATGTCCTTCGGAATGTTCTGTCACAATTTCACGAAACTAATACAGGCGTTCCAAAGGGATCGAAGCAAATCATTCAATATTTTTGCAAACAACGAAGCCCCATTTCCCATTTATATCGCGTAGTTTTGACGCTTTACTGATATACGAAATCACCTAATATCCAGAAAATTTTTAAAACCACATCCCATCGTAATAGGAGAACCAGAGGCTGGCTGGAAGATTGCCGACAATGAGTAACGGTCCGAGCGTATTCATCAATGCGCCAGTGAATGACGACGGGTTACGTGAGCAGAATTATGAACGTGTTTTGTTGGTATTCGATGTATATATATATATATATACACACGTTTTAAATTATCGTATAATCTCGATTCCACGGCGAACAGACGAAGAACAGAGGATTGAGGCCAGAAGGGCGCACAGATCTTCGTCTTCGTCGTCGCCTTCATTGTGTTCTGCGGTGGTATACAACGAATCGATACACCGTGAAAATTCAATCGCATTCGTGCACGCACCTGAACCAGAGAGACATACGAGCCTGTTTTCGTGGAACTATAATAGACCTGGTACAGAGATATAGAGACGGAGAATGCCACATGGATTTGCAGCAACAACGAACGTATACCGGGGCTATATGTAGCAGACTCCGAAGAGAAATCTCGGGTTTCCGAGAGCATAATATATGCTCGAGACGGTGTCATTTCCGAATTGAAAAATAGTCGAACGAGGTAGTTTGTGTACTAGGTATATAGCGAGTTCATTGCGATTTACAGAAACGGATTTGAATGGAAATTCTACTGCCATGGAAATACGCACTTAAGTATATATACTTCGGTTCACATCGAGGAAACGATGGAAGATAAGTAAGGCGCGAGACCGAGCGACTGTTATCTTTATTACTCTGATTTTCATTATTATGAAGTTTATCGTTTAGCTATTTCGGTTCTTGGCCTTTATCAATGTTTTCTGAAACCAGAACAACTTTTACAGGTAATATTATGTAAGATAAGATAATGGCGAACTCTCGGGGAGCTAATATGGTACGCGTTTAATAACTTCGAGAATTTTTTTTTTTCAAAATAGTATGTATTAGTTATAGCGTAAATCAATACACAACAAGTTGGCTATTGCTCTCTCATTTCACTCTCATTGTCAGATATCGACTGGCTTTGCGATTTATTCTTCTATTTACTGTTATTGTATAATTATAAAGATTTTTGGTATATATCATGTAAATCTATTTACATCGGAACATTTACAACTCTACTCACAACTTTACTGCCCAATGAAGACTCTACCAGAATTTAGGCTCTCCGCACAGGCCTATAGCAAAAATTACAACTCTACCGGAAAACAACTTTACCAGATATACAAATAAGTGCTCAACATCTCTACCAGGATGAGGCTTTCGCCATCATCTCTATCAAATTACAATTGTACCAGCTATAAACAACTCTCCGGTATGGCTGATGGTAAAAGTTACTGGTAATCCTTGCATATATGTGTTATTCAGGTCAGTTGCCGATACGATGGCTCCCCGAAAAGTTGTTATCTGGTTTGTAATTGGGGAGAAATATTAGCGAACGCCTCATTCTAGTAATGATGTTATAGAGTAGAGATGTTAGGTACTGGTAGACTTGTAATTATTTAGTATAGGCTTGTTCGAAATGCCTAGGTCGTGAAGTTTCGGGTAGTTTTAGATGCGCCGTTTGCGCAAATGGGACGTGCAATATTTCGGTGCCACTTTTCTCGGGTGTAGGGTTATTCAGAGAGTGAAAACTTCTCGTTTCACTGATGGTGAAAACGGTCTCGATTTACTATCGGAATTTGATACGTTTCATCAGTGAATAGTTTTCACCCGCTGAATAAACCCTATGCAGGCAGCATATAATCTCACGAGACATGCATGTTCAAATCACAAGGCGCTGAAAAAAACTCTGCCAACCGAATCACGTGAAATTTCGCCACTCTTTTAGCAAATTTCTCTGAACATCTAAGATTTCATCCAAAATTGCAACAATACATGCTTAAATGAATGCTGAAATTAAATTTCATCATGTCGAACAGTCCGTTCGAGGGCTCGTATTGAATCTGTTGCTCCATATAAATTTTTTTTTTATAAAAGTCGACATTTTGTCAGTGAGAAACTTAATTTTTTTTAATGGGACGGTTTCGTGCTCTTGCGTGAGCTGTTACAAGCGTGAATTGAAAAAAAAGCGGTAAATAATACTCGCCGTTGGGACTGAACGGATTATCTTTATTTCTTCCCAAAAAGTTAAAATCTAAAGGCCTCTAATTTTGGAATAAATGGAAATGCTTGCAAATTTTAGGCCAATATTTAGATTTAAAACGGGTTAAAGGTCTATTTCGAGCCTCAAACGGGGGGGGGGGGCCTGTGTTGCAACGCACTCCACTCTACATCTATATTTTGGTTTTTAACCGATACGTAATAAGTGAACGTGTTAGTAGATAAAGTTTCCTTCTCGCACAATCGCATGCTAAGAATCATCGTTTAGTCGAAATACGATTTTTCCGGGGTGGATGTAGCGGGAGCCCGTGCAGAAATTTTTTAGGGATACCCTAAGTCCGACCATATCCCGATCGGGATTGTCCATGGACTCCCCAAAACCGGTATCCCCATAGGAATCTATATGGTATCCGTCTCGTAATCGGATTGGTGGATGTGGCAAAATTTGTAAGTTATGGCGCCACTTTCTTTCAGGGTGTACCGATTGAATCCCAATCTCACGTTTGTTCTGAATCAGGATTTGTTGAGAGCTCCTCAAGACGAGTATCCTCCGATGATTTCATGGGATGATCGAAGAATTTTAATTTCCGAAATGCCCAGTCATATTCCGAATAAAGCTTGTTGACATATTATTCGATTGGCATAATAATAATAATAATAATAATAATAATAATAATAATAATAATAATAATGAGTAGTGGTGGTGGTGGTGGTGGTGGTAGTGGTAGTGGTAGTGGTCGTGTGGTCGTGTGGTCGTGGTGGTCGTATGGTCGTGTGATCGTGTGGTCGTGGTGGTCGTGTGGTGGTGGTGGTGGTGGTCGTGTGGTCGTGGTGGTGGTGGTGGTGGTGGTGGTGGTGGTGGTCGTGTGGTGGTGGTCGTGTGGTGGTGGTGGTGGTGGTGTAAATGCCATTATTATTACTATATATTAATTGTCATTACGTGTCATTTCATGATCGAGAACCTCCACCACCTTAACCACTTAGCAGTATGGCGAAAATTACATTTTTGAGCCACTTTTGTGCGTTTTTCATAAAAAAAAACAAATTTTGATTTTTCATGCTCCCATCCCCTTAAACTGAAGTTTTGATAAAAAAAAAGACATCATCGCGAAAAGGGTGCTTTGTAGCTTAAGTGGAAGCCGCCGCTCATTGGACTTTTTAAATTATAACAGCCACTTAACGTCTGTGGCGAACTTTTTGGAAGGAAAAATTTGAGACCATGGAGATTGTACTTCGAATAAAAAGAACCTTCGATGATTCAAAAGTTGTAAAGGATATTGCTGAACGGAAAGTAGTTTTGTGCGCGGAATTTAATTCATTATTAATTGTAAGGATAGTTTCAAGCGCAATACACTAGGACCTCGATTTAATGGCCCTCGATTTAATAGACCGTCCCCACCATGTCGCATTTATCGATCGGTTTTTCGCGTGGTGGGAGATGGTGGGGGGCGCTTGAGGTTTCCCCGATCAGGCCCGTAGCACGGAGTGCCGATGCGCAGATACAGCATGGGCGGGCATACGCTACCTCGATTTAACAAGGTGCGATGCGGAGCTGGTCCCGCCACTGGCCGTTAAATCGAGGTCCTAGTGTATATACTTTTAGTCACGATCGATAGACAATACCCCTGAATTTTTTCAGGTTTCGCCCGTCATGCGTGTGATTTTAATTATCAGCCGTTATTGTTAATTAAAAAACAAATAAACAACGGAGTTCGTCCACTCAAAAGTTGAAACGCCATCGTATTTCAGGATCAAATGACAATACTCCTTAATTTTTTCAGATTTTTCTTGTCATGCGTGCGATTTTAATTATCAGCAGTAATTGTTAATTAACAAACAAATAAGCAAGGGAGTCCATCTACTCAAAAGTTGAAACGCCATCGTGTTTCAGGATCGATAGACAATACTCTTGAATTTTTCCAGATTTTTCCCGTCATGTGTGCGATTTTAATTATCAGCAGCCATTGTTAATTAACAAACAAATCAACGAAAAAGTCAGTCCACTCAAAAGTTGAAACGCGATCGTGTTCCAGGATCGATAGGCAATACTCCTTAATTTTTTCAGATTTTTCCCGTCATGCGTATTCTTTTCTGAATTTTGGCTTCTCGCTACCCCGCTGCTAGCTTCAGCCTCATGTATAGTGTATAGAAGATATTTATAAAGTAAATGTACAAGCATTCGACAGCGTCGTGGTTAGAGCGTTAGTTCATTAGGTAGGCAGATAGGTAGGTAGGTTGTCCTTAAATCATTTTCCGGGTTAGCAAATAAATTTTCAACGACCGGAATCATCCTCGGAACAACAACAATCAATAAAAAATGTCAAAAACATTAATGTTCATAAAATATAATTTTTTTTGTCATTCATTTCGGGTCCAACACGCAAACGAAGGCTAGTGAGACGTCGTAGGTTCAAACCCCGGTGTCGACGTTTTTTTTTGTTTAAATTTTTTCTATGGCTCAGATAATAATAAACAATTGCCTATAACCTGAATTGCGGAAATAAATATTTATTCGGGATTTTATATATATGCCAGATTAAACCACATTTTGATCGGGTTTTGACTGGATACCATAATTGGAATCCAGTCAGGGGTCCCTGTCGGATTCCAATGTGCAAACGTTACATTCAGTCATGGGATCTGATCCGATGACCAGCTGGATCCCTATCAGAAAATAGGGATCCTTCTCAGAATCCACCTGGATCCCGACCGAAATTTCTGCACGGGAGGTACCGGTCCGGTCTTTGATCGGTTTTAGCATAAATACATTGAGCCCCATCTCTTTTTCCTTAACGCTTAAATGTCCGTTAGTCACTTTTTTGGGGGTGGTTGATTTTGCGCCACCCTCCTGGTTTTTTTTAACGCTGACAGCGGAGCCACGTTGCATACAGCTTTGCTTCACTATATATCCTAGACACGGAAATGCTCATGGGCCAATTTTTTTTTTTTTTTTTTTTTTTTTGGTGGTCGGTTTTGCCCCTCAGGACGGTTTTGTCCCACCTTTCTCTATATATACAAAGAGTGCTGGTGTGCTCGTCAGGAAATTTCGTTGTCACTTCATTTTCTCTTTTTTCTCCCTACTTTATTCATCTTTTTTCCCCGTCATAACGTTCGGTATATTATTATACTTTTCAGACAGTGTACTGAGAGCAGAGGCGACGTTTTGTCGCGTCTCGTGTAGAATGACGGCGTCCGCACAAGAGCTCCGACAAAATATAGTAGCTTTGGCGTCTCGACGTACATTCGTTTCATCTCAATGTATGCCAGGATATTCGCCCACAACGAGAGTATACAAAGGCCAGCGTCGCGAGGAAATCGATTCTCCTTTTTACAATTCTTGGATCGCGGAGTAATTACTTAACGAGAGCCCCGGCAAAAATGGAAGAAAAGTTCAAGGGACTGTGGAAAAAAAATGGAAAACCAAGAAAATTGAATAACAGAGTAGGCGAAGAGTCGCTGCGGAGATAAGTGTTCGGGGATTTTTCTTCAAAGTCACGAAAAATACAAAGGTCCGTGGAGAGGATACTCTTCTCGAAGATTTCAGTAGATTGCTCGAAAGGACGATTTGAGTTCGATGGTATTCTCGATATAAAAGTCTAGTCGCTGACCCTGACGAGTCAAGCGAGATGGCTATCGGTTAATTTTATCTTTTGTAAGAGGTTAAGAGCAAGAGGTTCGAGATTGGGTATTATTATCGCGATAAATAATTTCGCAATTGTGCTGACTATCTTTTAATTTGTATTTTAGATGCTCCGACAATTTTGATGCGAAAAAATCTTCAGCGGCGCTTTAAAATGAAAATTGCGCTCAAAAAAATGTTACGGTTCTTTTGGAAATTAAGTGAAGAAATTATAAATGCCCTAAAAAAAACTGTAACGGCCTTTCTGAAAATCGAGTGAAAGTGTCCTGGAAAAGCGTTACAATCCTTCCGGAAATGTAGTGAAAAAGCGAAGTATGTCCTCAAAAAGCGTTAGCGATGCTATATCGGGAGTTACATTAATCAGGACCTAGATGGGCCCTTTAGGGGAACTTATTGTTAGATTAATCAGGGCCTATAGAAGGACTCTCTATGAGGGTCTTAGAATAACATCCGCCCGATCCTCAAACTACTAAAGATGTTTTCACATACAATTTTAGTGAGTAAACGCAGTGGTACTCTTCACTACTTCTTTACTTTATCGTCATATACCAAGTATGTAAAAATTTAAGTATTGTAATCCGTGAGAAATGGATCGTCAGATTATCGTGCAAATACACGTTTTACATATCCTAGAACACAGCATTTCCCATTTTCGCAATGCCATCTGTCCGTCTTGTGGAAAGAGTTTGCGGATCAGGACGAAATTTGGTGTGCATACTCTACCAATAAAACCCATAACCCAATGAATAAATAACCATTGCAAAGTTGTGTCGACGAATAATTAACCCTTAACCCTTCTCGTACACACCTCTGCCCCCAACCGAGAAATACACACACGGGGTCCAGCGGCCCCCATCGATTTTTGAACGCTTGCTGTGAGCAGACTATTTGCTCGATTTAAAAAAATCAAAAACCAAAATGCAGCTCAAGCTGCATTTTGTACACCTGGACCCCAGGTGTACGAGAAGGGTTAAAGAAGTTTCAGCGATATTCACATGAATCAAGCAATCGGAAAAGGCACTTTTATAACTCTATAAACGAAACTTCACTGAATGGCGGAAGCGTCAATACCAGAATATAAACTCGTCGTACAAGCCTACAAAATTACAACTCTACCGGAAAACAAAAGTCTATCAGATATGAGTACAGCGCCTAACATGACGCATGCCGATAATTCAATATTCGTTGATTGATAAATTTACCATTAAATAAATATTTTTCGTAACTAGGTCAATGATGGTTTTCCAAGAATTTCTCCTGTTTTGCTTCGAAGCGATTAATTATTCCTCTCGTTATCGCTGATTTGTCATTTTCTCTCCGAGATATTAGCTGCATCGATAAGCTTTGTATTTATGTATGAATGATATGCACATCTCGTAATTCTGTTATAATGTATGTTCCCAATTTGACCCTCCCTCACAAATTTATGTACTGCAGAGCTGTGTCGTGCACATACGTATTAATATAAACATGTACACTATCCATTTACCATATGTGGTACATATCGGTATATGCTGGCGCCAAATTTCATGCGAATGAATGAGTTCCCAGCGGGGCTAATTCACAGCAACGTCGATATACACACATATATATATATGCATGGGAAAAGGCTGTTATGATGCAACGTCCTGTCCTCTTCATCTGTGAGCCTCATGCTTCTCTGGCCATAATGACTTCCGGTATTCGGCGACTAGCCGATAAACGGCGATATCATACGCCACATAACACCCGCTCTCGTCATCTCTTTGTACATATATATTTAGGTGTATGAAAGATTTCGACAAAAAACTAAAATACTTTACAGCCTCATCCCTTTAGGTTGACGGGGATATTATATTTCATGTTACAAATCTTGAAAAACTAAATATTCATTTTTTTGTATTCCCGTTTTGCAAAGTTACGTCGAAAAATTGATATAAAAATGTGTGTGTGTTTGCTTTCTCGTTGCCATAGGCAAATTACTTCCTTATTTTTTCTATCCTTCACAAACGTTATCTCTGTATTGAGAGAACTATAATTGCTTGTATTGTTTTTTTTTTTTTTTTTTTTTTTTTTTTTTCTGTGAGATTTCGTAACTTTATTAGCCCGCATCGATTTTTCGGAAATTTACCGGACATTCACGAGTGATTATGTCATCGAACGTTTCAGAAGCTTCTAGGTGATTATGTCATCGAATTTTATATGCGCTGCTCATTTCTGGTAGCGACTTGTAATTCGGTAGGCTTGTTCGAAGAGCCGAAAATTCTGGTAGAGATGTTAATGGATAGTGATGTTTAGGGTATAGAAATTTAAATGTGCCTGTCATCGAATATTCGACAAGTTTTTAGATAATGACGTCATCGGGACGATGACTCGGCACTTTGGTCTAGAACTCGCCTTCCCTATCTATACTTATATCATTATATTTGTTGCTGGTTAATCTCGGCATAAAATAAGGATACAGAGTGATTCCGGAACGAGGAATATGCAATAATCCGAATGAATAATCAGAAATGACGAATTTTCGACAATTAAAAAAATACGCCGGGTGTCCTATTTATTGCTTCTCGCTTGTCAAACATACATGCATATGGATAGTTGTTGCTGCAAAAATTTACGAGGAGACGAAAAATTCCATTGAGCCAAATGTATGACGAGGTCGCTCCACTTAACGCGACGCTCTCTTGCTATATTTAATTCAATCTGCAGAGGGGGTTATACACGTGCTATTACTCTTTCCCTCATTCAGCATCGACCTCGGTGTTCGTACGGATAAACGGAAGATTTTTCGTACTCGTTAATGCTGATCATTCGCCTTGTCGTTTTTCAAAAATCTTGCCCGCTTTCGATTCGACTTTCATTGCATTTAATCCCCTCAACCCTCTCTCTCTCTCTCCCATCATATTATGCTCACTCAAACAAGTATAGTTGAGGGATTTGTCATCTTTTCAGTTGACAGCGACAAGGATGCTTCGCGTATACATAGTCACATCCAACCATTGAATTCGACGAGATGATTGTTGAGTACACATCGCAATAAAATGTACTCGGATGAAACATGAATCGCAATGATGATACGAAGAACATCGAGTCTGATTAATAATAGTTCCGAAAAGCTGTTATTGTGTTCCCGCACCCGATTAAAGTTGCAGCGGTTCAACAAAATATGTGCCCTGTACTATTTCAGAATGACCCTAACGTTTGATCGAACGTAAGACATGGTTATCGTGGGGTGAGCCTTGATTTTTATTTTTTACTTTGTAGATCTATTTATTACGATCGTGTTTGCATGCCCCTATGAAAATTCAGACCGATTGATCATTTCCATTACCAAAAATTAATTACCAAAAAGTATTCGCATAATCGAACAGTGTGAAAATTATATATCCATAACGGCGAGATAACTGCATGTATTAAAAGGCGCCGGAACTCGTCACCTGTATCTACAATTTCGATTTCAGAAAACTTGTTTATGCCACAAAAGAGGCTTCGTTATTTTCATAAGGGTTCCGTTAATACTGCCCCTGACTAAATTCCGATTCAAACCTACCTGTTTTTTTTTTTTTTTTTATGATGAAGCAAAATTGCATGTCGATAAAAACAAACGTCCGTTAGATTGCTATCCTCAAAGGACTTTAATTCCCCAACTTTGCATACAATCATCCCCTCGTACCCACAGTTAGAACACAATGTTGTCCGTTCTGGAACGAATCAGCTCTTCCACCAACATCGTATATACGCTATTAATCGCTCGGGGCAACGCGCGGAAAGTCGGAACGGATTTATCTCCACCGATTTATCCAAGCTTTGAATATCGAATCGAGCAGCGATCTCTCGTGCTCACTAGGGTGTGACTGAACCAGTGAATGAACGCATAAGCCTTTTTTCTATTTCGATAAAGCCGTATAATTTAACTTATTGCAAATTTCTTTATGAGCTAATTAGATCTTATAGAACAATGTTCACAGAATATAAAAAAAAATATTCGAAGTGCCCTGTTCGCAAGGATTTTGTAAAAAAAAATTATAATAAACGAAATTATCAATTTCCCAGTGAATGAACAAAAATTCCAATGAATAAACTCTTATCTTTCCAGTGAATGAACGTACAATGGAACCAGAGATGCGTACGCATACTCGTGCGTTTTGAGGTTATGAAAAGCCTTTTCAACGCTCGTTCAATCACTGGAAATAGGTTAAAAAGCTGGACCAGTGAATAAACGGCCATATATCGCAAACAATATTGGGTTTTTGACCAAAAATTCATTAATATAATTGAAGCTTAGCAATGTATAACGTTGAAAAAATTATTGTATATCTTTTAAAAAGATTTATCGAGGTGATGTGGAATATTCTGGTATTCGATGCACAGTCAGATGGTTATAACAACATGGCTGTCTCTTATGAATATGCGCCCCAAGTACGAAAAAAAATCCATAGCATCGCAAATCTTTCACAGCGTCAAATAATATCACTACTAGATGTTTTCTCAGAATTTTCACTTCATTATGAACACAAAATTCTTCATAATAATAGAATCATATCTCTGCCGTTTAATTAAAATACTAAGCCTGTTTATTCACTGGTAGGTGTTCATTCACTGGTTCAGTCACCCTATATAGAGTTTTCTCATTTTGGTCGGTCGCTGGTCCCGAATATTTAGTATATACATTATACATAATAGAAAAATGTACATGTATATACGGAGAGAAAGAAATCTCGCGATCGAAAGAAACGTGAATCCGCGATAGATACTCGGGGTATGTGAGATGTTTATTTCGTGTGTTATCAATTATTAATGGGCATGTGTGTTCCATATTTATCTTCACCCAGATAAAACAGAATAATTCTAGCGCGGGATCGAAAAAATCGGCAACCCATGAATTTGGGTGTTTCGACACTCCCCGGCAACGTCGAAAATATAAAATTTTAATAGTCAAGTGAATAATCATGAAGGCAGCCATGCATTCGCTTCAACGTAAATTAAATTTCATGGAATAAAAAAGAATTATAATTATGCTATTGTTATATTTGGCGAAAAAAAACGATCCGGGATATTTATACTCGACGAAATAATAAGGGCTCATAATGTAAAGCTGACTTCGTATTGTTTTTTAAACACTGATGTGTCCCACACATATGCTAGAGAAAAGTTCATCTCGTTAATCATGGAAATCTTTTTTTTTCCTCATAAATCGGTAGAGAAAATAAGTAATGAGAATGGCAGACGAAACAAAAATTCCGGAGAACCAAGCAATAACTGATCATGAAACTAATGAAGAAAAAAGTACACAAATCGATTTCAATATTCATAAAATCCAAAGAAAAATACATTAAAAAGTTAACCAGCCGTCGATTCTGCCCTTTCAAATATTTCTGTACTCTATTATATGAAACTCAAAGGCTAACGTATTTACATGTGTTGTCAACACAACGTCGAAGCTTAAGCCGAGTACTCGCAGATGTTTCAGACCGATTACGGAGCGGGAATTTGCTCGGGTCGTGTGTGAAATCTTTCGAGGAGCACACAAGTGAGAAGCAATAGACGAGGCCTTTGTTGACATTCGAGAAGCCAGCATACAACAGCTAAGCTGTCACGAGGCCGCTGATGCGAGCGATTCCTCGTGTGTGTTATCCATTTTTGATTGGTGAAAACGTTACGAGAACGATTAAGATGGACAAAAAATAGTCGTTAGAGCGGTCTCCGGTATATGATAAGAGTCAATTTGACTCGCCACACATCATTTCATAAAGTATTGTTGAAATTCGAACCGAAGAAGCATCGTCGATCCCAAACGACATTATTCAGAAACGAATTTGTATTATTCTTCTTTTTTTTTCGTTCAGAAACGAATCGTATTCTTTTTTCTTTTCACTAATTATTTTTTAAGAATATTCATAAAGTAGAAAGCTATGATTTTAGGAAACGAATACGGTTGAGTATACCTAACAATGTTTTTTTTTTACTCGGTTCTTTATTAGTACCATCCGGTCTGTATGGAGAATTATATACTTTCCAATAATAATTGCACATCGTGCAACTGCATACATTTTGATCGTACAATGAACTGTGACGGTTACAAAAGGCTAATGACTTTTTATGAAGCAGATTCGGTGATATTTTTTTCAATCGAAATTGGATTCAAGTTGGCAGTCATGTAACGAAAATTTGACTTTATACTTAATTGACAACAAAAAAAAAAAACAATGTACGATAAATAATTTTCAAAACTTTGGGACGTGTTTGGGGCTCGGTTTCCGAAAAAGCGTAAACCTGCTTATGATGAGACTCGGTTGCCCGTCCATTTGTCCTGACTCTAATTCCTAATCGATTTTACGTATCAACTTGAAATTTGGCAGGCATCTCAAGTGAGGTGTTTCGCAGAACTTCCTCGATTCATTGTGTAGAAAAATATTTTTTTTCGGAATGTCGAGGGATCAAAATTTCTGAGCTCGGATAGTTTTAGTTTTTTTTTTGTTCTGGCAAGTATAGTATCGTTTGAACGGTTACTTTAAATCGTAATTTATTTTTCGATCATTGCTTTCAACAAAATGTCTACCGAAACGATCGTATTTTTAATATCTTAGCCCTCTGCACCTTCTCCCGGCCAACTTTAATTTCGAAAATTACAGCATGAAAAAAGTTTATAAGAAAACTATATCAGTCGAACCCAAACACCCAATTCAAACGGTTGCTAGGCAACGGTTCTTAAAGCAAAAACCGTTATGGACATATTATTGCATGTACACAGCGGCGGGGTGATAATATTTATGTTATATGGCGATATTTAATATCAGATCATATATCATGTATATCTCACTGAATTATATAAATACTTCGCCGCTGCAATGTACGATAATTGAAGACCTATATCAGGGGTATGAAATTTCAAAAGGACAACTGTCTGGGTGGTGCTTTTTGGGTCGGGAAGCGAGAGAGCGCGCAGCGTCCGAGTCACGCGAAACCGTAGTTTATTTACATATCGTTCTAGATATTTTGTTTAATTGATAGAGATCGACCAACGGATCAAACAAGCTTAAGAAAAATAGAAAACACAACGGTGCGAATTGTATTTAAAAAAAAAAGTAAAATAGATGCGTGACTTTGCAGAAATTGACACAACTCGATAGTAATGCAACATAATTGCAATTAATTCGCTGGCAATCGTTTTTGTACGTTGGCACCCTATACTGTCGCCTCTCGTGCATCGAGCTTTGTACAAATTTTCCTAGTTTTATTCAGCACTATATAGTCTTACGCTGCAGCTGTGTATTTATAGTTATACGTAACTGAGCATGTGCGAACTGCTATCAGCATTATAAGGTTATGGTGGGTCTGTAGTTTTTCTTAAAAAAAAAAAAAATCTACTTCAATATTGACTGTTACCATTTCCAATCAGCCTGAACGTGTTATTGGTCCATGAGCGATTATAATTGAGTTGTCTTTCGTGTTTTCGCGGTCCGGAAAATTTAAACATAAAAATATACTTACAGTCGCTGATTGGACGTGCATAAAAAAGTCAGCAGCTGAATATGTGCCGTAAAAACAGTTATTAAGCAAACATAATTTACGAGCTGTATATTTTAATTTTGCAAGCCGAGTAATATTTTTTTTTTGTTGTAACTTCCCCGGATACCACGAGTGGCTCGTCTTCGGATAGAAATTTTCTAGAAAACATCTCTCGTTGTGTTTTTTTTTTTCGACGTTGCGGGGATGCTAGCTCAATATAGACCTTCGTTATGCTGCGGCTCGACAGTAAAAGTACAATTCATATCACTGTGTAACTTTTCTTCTGTTAAGCAACTATACCGTTTGAGACTTTCAAGCGTCTGTATAGGGGTGTATGCCCCGTCATACTGCACTGCATGACCGCTCGTTACACTTTTTTCATACGCGGATCGTATTGCAATGGTAAGGTAATCTCTGCGTTATACGAAAGAGAGACGCACGCCGGGGGATTACGTCACGTATATATCTCGTGCTTGCTTGTCGGCGTGCTTTCTCGACTCGGTATTTCCCTCAGTATGTGCCGTGTGGTCGGTCAACGGCAAGCGCCGGTTGACATTCGAAGCCGTGGTAAGGTGCCAAGGACGCGCGCACATACGTGAGCGCTTCCTTCCACCACAGCAACGACGACAATGACGACGACGTACAACAATAACGGACGACCCGGGCAAAGAACGATTGGCATTTCATGTCAGTCCTCTACGCGGAACACGCGCAAGCGTATGTTCGAAACGACTATATATATATATATGCACTAAATCGCGAAATCCTCTCGTCTGTGAGATGCGCGAGCAATTCTCCGATTATACATTATAGGACACGCGACGAGCAATCTCAATAATTTCACGTGATTGACTATATATGTATAGAATCGAGAGTTTTGTACATATAAATCGCGCATCAATGACGACGCGAATCAACGACAAAGTTTAAACTGCGCTATATATGATAGCCGTTCTATTTCAAGGACCCGAGTCTGATCGCGCTGCATGCATATATATGCGCCATATATTGATCAAAGTCCTATTTTGATATAGATTCGAATATAACGAATGCTCTTTCAGTAATATACGAGGTGTACGGTGCGATCCCGTCCGTGACAGCAGAGTGTGCTCGAGTTTGTCTAACGGGCTCGATTTATAAAATGATTGCATCAGCTAAATTGAAAGAAAAATAAAAAAATAAAAATAAAAGCCATAGGATTCTTTTACGTACGTTTGACTTTGAAAACGTTTGACGAAAAACAGTTTGATGTATCACGCGTGGAGCGTACGCGACATGGATAAAAACTTGACACTTGACCTCTGTACGAAAAATGTCCAGAATTTTTCTACCATAGTAAGCGATAACTTTGCTGGAGAAATTGGTTTGGTATTATCGTGTTCTTTTATTCGATGCAAATTCAACGATGCAAATTTCAATATCATATTAAAAGAAAAGGCATGAATATAGTTCGAACTCATCCGGGATGGATCCTAAAAGTTCTTTAAAAAAAAAAAAAAAAAAAAAAAAAACGGGTGCAGCCGCTTATAACGTATGGAGGAATTGCCGAAATGGGAAAAATATGCGAAAAGTGGTGAAACCATAGAAGACCAGAATACGCGACCATCGATTATTGGATTCATGATCGCTTTAAGGAAGCTCGACAAAACAACCAACAAGTTACGACCCGGAACTTTCAGCAGTGCTGGGCTTTATCTGCTGCAAATCAATTGATATGTATGCAACCTATCCGCGGTGTATTCTGTTAATGTATAAATCTTTAGCTGGATATATCAAAATCTGGGCAATGTAGAATTGTTACATAAATCTTTCAAAAAAATTCAAAGTTTCATTGAATATGAACTCTTTCATCGATTCTTGTCAAATTCAAAGCATCCTTTATAGTTTTAAATTTCATAAAATCTCAAATTTCATCAAGTCCGATCGATGAATTTGATAATACTATATAGTAGGGAAAGTTCGGGTAGCCCCGGACGGCGGGGGTATCCCCGGACACTTGAAGTATGCAACAATAGTCAAAAATGTAAACAAAGTGACACATATTAGCGTGTCCGTTAAGTCAGTATTTGCATGAGCGCTGACCGGGTAAAATGTATAATTTGTGAAATTTATATATAAATAAAAAAACCATCCACTATACAGGAAAAAGTTTCGAATAAAAGTTGTGAAGAATTTCATTATCTACAAAAAAGATCTTTACTAGTTTTGTCTTACGATGCACGGTTAACGAGATATATTCGATAAAACGTGTTTTCCAAGATGGCGGCTGAAGCTCGACCTCCCGCGTTTCGCCAACTTGAATTTACAATCAGGGGACACCTCCTGGACCTTTTCCAAAAGCAAAATAAATTCTGTAGAAGTTTGCATTAATCGAACTACTACTTTTTTGGCTAGAATGATTCGACGATCGAAGCTTTGCTCATTCATGAAAAAAGTTTGTTTATGCTGGTTATATACACGGGAAATCTCCCTCACAGATGAGCCCCATCGATGGCTTGCCTTGTGCCGTCGTTGCAAGGCGATCGGGACGACTCTGAGAGGGAACTACACCGCGCATGTGATCCAGAGAATATCAACGGGATGAAGCTCTCATCGTAAAGGATGGAAGATGGGTTGATGCGGGAAAGGCGAGACCGGAGGATCGAGTATAGACTGTTGGAAGGGCAACGCGAAGTGGAGGTTAAAAGAGAAGCAGTGACTGAGCGGAGGAAATGTAAAAAAGGAAAAAAAAAAAGAAAAAAGAACAAGAAAAAGATCGAGAGTTGCCGAGTGTGCCAGGGCGGCGAGGAATGCAATCGTTGGCTCGAATACACGAGGGACCCTGTCCAGCCAATCGGCGTCTCTCCGGTAGACGTATTTCCTTGGCACGCGAAGAGACGGGAGTGCCTTTTACACCAACATACACACACACGCACATATATATATATATATATATATATATATATATATATATTACCACTAACGTATATACCGATTCGGGAATATATATGTGTAATATTATATGCGGTTACTTATCCCAATTTTAACTAGATGCCCCGGATCAGAAATAATTGCGACCGTACTACATGGATGGGGAATATTTTACATTCGTATAATTGCGGAAGAGGGACGAAGAGAATAAATCGATAAAAGACCTCCTACCAAATGCCAAAATAATTGTTCTCAATATCGTACAGATTTGCGATTTGCGTTACGAATTATGGAGGTCATTCAGGTGAGATAAAACCCGAAGCTGAAACGATGTGGATTACCGCGATGTGGTTAAGGACGAAATACGTGGTTTGAGACACTGCGCGTGCAGTATGCGGAGTCCCGCAATGGCGTAAATCAGCAGATGTTCACTACCATAGTATGGGATCGATGGATAGGAAACATTTTTTTTTGTTTTTTGTTTCATTTGTTATCGTGACAAACGGATTTATGTGAGTCGTTGTTGGGCTCTTGCGAAATGTATTGCATGACTGGACGGTCGTTTACCGAAACTTCTTAAGCGCGTGAAATTTAACGAATTGCCTTTGAAGGGATCGCCAGGAATTGCAAATAAAATTGTATTTTAAACAATGCCAAAACAATACCAAAATATAGTGTTGAAACGAATGAGATATTGGTGAGTGGTGTCCGAGGGTGGAATGCGAATGAGCGAACCGAGTTCTTTTGTCTTGATTTACCCGAGTCGGATGTGGAATAATCGTTGGCCAAAGTAACCGCGATGTACGTAGAAAATCGATGGAGGAAGAATTATGGACGAAAAAGAAGAGAGAGAAGGAAGCTGGAGATTGCAGGTACTTGAGAGAAGTTTCGGTTCGAGCAGAACGGAAGTACATGAAGGGAGATGATAAAGTATATGAGGAAGAGCAAAGATGTGTGTGTGTGTGTGTGTCTGTCTGTCTGTGTGTGTGTGTGTGTGTGTGTGTGTGTGTGTGTGTGTGTGTGAGTGAGGTAAGCACACGGTGTATACACAAAGGTCTAAAGGTAGAATGGTCCCTATTATTGGCAGTTTTCCCATTTGTGACGAAAGTATATACATTCCTCAATTCTTCAAACACCCCAACGTCCATAATAACGGGAACATACGATATGACACGCTCTCGTTTTCTCATTGTGTATACCTCGAAAGGTTATATATAGTGACGATAAGCGAGGTCGTTCATAACAAGATTTGAGGTCGTATACATCGGTAAAGCCTCTTATACGCTTGATCTGATCTTTTTTTGCGATATGTTCCAACAACGGATAGACCCTGCACGGATCGGGTCGAAAAAAAGGCGGATCATTCCGTATACCGTTTAAAGCTTAATCGTCATCAAAACATTTCGGATTCCTTAAAACAGCCCTACAGGACTCCATATCCAATTTTAAAAGCCTTCACACAGTTGGCGGTATTGCGATAATTAAGTGCCATTAAAAAGTATACACACTGTGATAGATGACATCGAATTATTGATGAAGATTAGCCCTTTGTACTTTAGTTATTAATTAAATACAGCGTTAAGCTGTATATCTCTTTCCACATTTTCTCCTATTTTACGTGAGATATATATTTATCCTTTAAGTTATAAATTCTGAATACGATAGTGTTGCTATCATTCATGCGAATTTCAAGTATTTAAGTTCCCCCTCTATTAGTTCCTCGCGCAATGAAATTATATATAAATTACGAAAATCAATTACTTATGCAATGATACAATACATTTATTGCAATCAAGTGATTCTCAACGGATGAGTCTCAAATATATGACGAAAAATCGAAGTTACTTTTAAGCAAAATTAATTCAAGTGCTAAATGACAACTCCAAAGTTAGTATAATCTTCGACAACTATACCTTTGGGTGTTATCAAAGTTTATCAAAAATTTTATTGCTGAAATAGTCGATCGAATGACCAGTCTAACAATGAGAACTATATCTTAACGTGCCATCCGTTGCGTAAAAAGGATAGATTGCTCTCTTGAGCGAAAACGTTGGCCGAATCGTTCCAAAATTGTTCGTCCCATCGATTAACCACCCCAAACATTATGTAAATCATATTTTTTCTCTAAAACGAAAGGGAGGGCAAAAAAGTATCTTCAATTCTACGAGTAAGTTATGGCGTTATGCTCAACAATTTTTTTTGCAGCTTAGCGACCATTCTAATCATCCGAATTGAAAAAACCTTCTTTATTTCAAAAGTTAACAGAAAAATCCAGAGATTGAACCGAAATAATCTTCAAAATGTTAATAAAAATAAGCGTGCGTTTTTTTTAAATTTATAATTGCAAATTATGGGAAGATTTTCGTGGAAAATTCAGGCTCAATTTTCAAATGCGTGCCACTTTGTCAATTTTTTTCGATATTTTTAAACCGGATTAAGTTCAATGCCAGCGTTTTTCTATTAAATTTGGACCTAAAAAAGGTTTTTTTTTAATTTCAGATTGTTAGAACGAAATAAAACTATGTCAAAATTTCAAAAATGTCGAGCAACTCTTTACTTAGGAAAAAAAAATCCCGAAAATCGGCCTAGTTTGGGGACTTGTGCGTTTTATTGCCCCCTTAAAGCGCGCCCGCCTTGATGAGCGGGGCGTATTTTCAGTTTCCCCGTGCCCTCGTGCAAATATATACGATACAGTAGTTTGGGAAGAGTCAGATAGAATGGCTGGAACGCTCCATATGACTTGCCGAAACAAAAAAAAAGTGTGGAACGATGTTAGGGTTATGTGAAAGCCTGAACGAGTAGAGGTACACGCGCAGAGAAATAACCCAGATAAATTGTTAAAAAGTTCGGGGCGAGTTGCCCGAATCCCTCAAGAAATCAAGCTGAAGAAACCGAGCGATTTATTTGCGTGCGGTCGTTTATGAATAATCGACCCCTATATATATATATATCTCTGCGACTCTCATTTTCCGATAGAAAAATACTTTATTTACGATCGAGTCTCGATACTCGACTCTCTCCTGATTTCAATCATCGTGCGGAGTCGCATAACCTACGATGGATTTTTCATATTCCATCGTTTTACGATTTATTTCAAGGAAAAAAAAAACCCGAAAAATCCAGCCTGAAATTACGGTCGGGCATTTTTTTTTGCAATAATTCACGTCCGAGCCACATTTTCCAAGTCATAGTAGGAGTTAAAAAATGTATATATTCAAAACAAAACAAAAAAGTATGAAATATATGCCCCGGGATGATCAGTTGTTTATCTCAAAGGACGATTGACCTGTCCTTTCGATTCTACTGACAATACAAACCGGTCAAATTAATTTCTAACCCGACCAACGAAAAAAAAAAAAAAAACCCCGCACTTTGAGGCAACTGTGAGATTTTTCAAAGCCTTTTTTTAATCATACTTTTCCTACCAAACGGCCAAATTGGGAGTATAAATGAAATTTTTTTATTTCAAAATCTGATAGTTTAGGAAAAAATATTTAGTACGTATTTTTTATTTTTTTTATTTTAATCAAAATTGCCGTTAATATAACAAATTGAAAAATATAACATTATGACGTCACACATGTTACGCTATATATATATATAAATCAAAATTACTATATATATATCAAAATCTGTATATAAATATCCGTATATGTATGTATGTAAATATATGTGTATCAAAATCCGTAATATATATATATTACTATATATATATCAAAATCCGTGAAATTATATTGCCTATAACAGGTGCATCTGCGTCATTTTTAACGAAAAATAAAAAATACGTCCTCATTACTTTTTACTTGCTCTACATTATGCGCCCCAATGATTGAAAAAAAAAAAAATTCATTCATACTCCTAATTGAAGATATTTTGAAGAAAAACAAAAGTTTACTCGCTGGACCACTAATATCCCCCCCCCCCCTTCCCAGCCCTAAAAAGGATTTACTGCAGGGACATTTATATTTTAGGGTACTCTCGCACAGGGATACGTCTCTTCAGCTTGGATCTTACACTTTTCGCACTATAAAGTAAAATCGTCTTTCGCTATTGGGTCAATGTGTGTGCATGGCGAAAGTTTGGTCGAAAAACAAAAAGAAAAGAGTGTTATACACAAGAAGGCAGTGCCGGGCGTCTAATAAACGAGCGCCACGTTCTGGGTCGATATTCTGTAGTACTAAGGACGCAATTTCGGTTATATATATATATTTTTTTTATTTTTTTTATATGTGTGTGTGTATGTATATATATATATATATGTATATTTACCTTGCCGCTCTCGGCAGCCGGTGAATTCTCGACGATGTCGTATATTACGTGAGGAAGTCCCGCTGTTCCGAGCAACGAGAAACCAAAACCGGCGTTGTCGCTTCTGTTCAGCGTTACCAACAGTTCCTCAGCCATGTTATTTTCACAGTAGCACCGACATCGATCCTCACCTCACGAGCTCACCGCACTCACTGGACCCACCTCTCTCTTTCTCTCTCTCTCTCTCTTTCTCTCGCGATTCGCTTTCCGGCGGCGAATTAGTCGGTGTTTGACGCTGGCAATTAAACAAACCGTCATCAGCGATTATCCGACACGGAGACAAGATTTTTATTCATTTTTTCACCAAGTTTTCGAAAAATTTTATTTCAACAATTTTTCTTTTTTATTTTCCACTTTTCATTCGCGAATATTATTTGCACAACAATGGGCAATAATACGTTATTCCGTAATGTAAACAAGCTTGCCGTGCGAAATAAAAAAAGAAGGCATCAGCGATCAAAACAACGCGACCAAATTGTATCGCAGGTCGTCTCATTTATCGCCTCGTGCTTTTTTTCTTTTTTAACCGCTGAATATTCTCGCATTCCACACGTGTTTCAGCCTGTGCGCCGAAACTTTATCACTATTTCGAAATTCTTTTTTGTTTTTGTACCTCGTTACGAGTATTACTTTTTTTTTTCTTTATTGTTATTGGAAGATTCTATGCAGCAGAGAGATATACCGGCACTCGGCAGACCCGATTCGCAGATCCGTCCGGCTGCAGCCCTGTGAAAACCGCACTGTGAACCACGCAACCCGCGCACAGCAGACACACACACACACACACACACACAACTCAGGCACTGACACAGCCGACCCCGGGGGGCGCCAACCGATGACGGAATGCAGGCAACAACTTATACACCACTCCTGCACTCCGCCAGCGCCGCAAACTACGTATTATGTATATATATTTCCGTTAACCCTTTCGTCCTGGACCTTTTTTTTTATTTTATGTTTTTCTCTTAGCCACTCAACCACAGCACGGAGAAGCCCGACCGTAGCGATACCACTGGGTAAGGTTGGCGCTGGCGCGCGACGAGGCACTAAACAGTACTCTGCTGGCTGTGCTGTTGCTAGATTCTGTGGCTAGCTCACACACATACACGCACATGGACTTGATATCGCAACGTTGTGTACTTTGGCTTTGGCATTGTGTAGAAGCGCGACACACGTTTGCCGATAGAACTATCGCGCGAAAGAGAGAAAAGATACTCGAGAACCACCGTTGGCACCAGCGACGAGCGCGCGCAGCCGCTATACAATGATGTTTATATATATAAAATAAACGAATGATACACGGAAATATGTAATCTTTGTACTGCCTGATGAAAAAAAAAAACACTGTAGGACGTTTTTTTGTTTTGATTCGTTCGATGGATCCTGCGCGTATATTTCACCGTCCCTCAATGACAGGAGCAAAAGCAACACTGAGGAAATTATACTATAACTATAAAGTCATGGATACTGGGCTTTCGTGCCGGCGCACGAGCCCGCGATAGTTCGGTCGTCTGACGCATAGTAGCGCCACTTGCTGGCTCGCAATTCGCAATTCGCGATAGAGTCCCTCACGAAGACCGACTATAGTCTTACCTGGGTCTTATCGACAGCGATGCGTTTCCCACACACGACCACAGCAGATGATATGAGAGCTTGTTAAAATATGACCGTGCTGCATCGGTACGAATTCTCAATTCGACTTGAAAAACGTTTTTTCTAAATTTTATTTTTGTACTTTTCAGACGTTTTCAAATATTTTGGCTCAGAAAACGCGAAAATAAAGCCGCATGTTACCGACTCTAATCCCTACCTGGGAGAGCGAAAATTGCCGTACTTTTATTGGTCAGGGTTTTTTTGAATCGCAGCTCTGTCTCCAAGAATGTAGCCAATCGAATTTTCTGACATTCTTCTCGGCTCTCAGGTGTCGGGTAGTTTTTACTCTCGTTGATGAAAAGGCGCCATAAGGTACTGCGTACACTACGCGAGTCATAAAACTAGAATTCTATTTTTGAAAGTATAATATAAGAGCCAAATAAAAGCATGAGCACTAAAAATAAGATCAAAGTGAAAACGAATTCATCATGACATAGGAATTCCAATAACATTTCTTATTTTAAGATTTAATTTGCGAGATCGTATTGTGCCAGATGTAGATTTCGATGAATCTCGAACAGTATATAAAATCCTACATTCGAATTAAGAAATGTCATATCGGAGGTCGCGTGACTGACTTCGTCAGTAGTGCCAGCAAACATGGAGCCGATAGCACATCTCGTGAAAGTTTCTATTCCGAATTATCTGTCGGATTTGCCGATTCCAGACTCGATAGGTGGATGGTTCAGGCTCGGTGGTATGTCATTTTATTTTTTAAACATATATCCAGTATCAACAAAATTTAATTCGTGTCTATGTCACGGAAAAATGAAAATTCACATTTTTTTTTTATACTGTCTCGTCAGTCACGTATCTTGTCCTGCATTGTGGGAGAGCTCTCTCACAAGAGTTTCTCAGAAATTTAACGCGAGTATATATTTTTTTTTTTCTATGTTAATTTAGTCAGAGATTGGATATCTTTGATTCCACCGAGCGCTCTTCTCGCTGGTCTCGGATACATGTCCTATCAGGCTTTCTGCCCTCTTGCCAGACCGGTGAGTTTTTAATTCAACATTTTTATCGAATCTCACGTGACAATAGAGCGTGTGAGAATCGTATATAAATCCCTCGGTGCTTCTGCGTAAACAATGCAAACTCAAAGTATGTCGCTAGAATGACATAAGATGTATGAGAGGAAAGTTACAGAACACTTTAATCCGTATTGTATTTAAATTAAATAAACTGACATTCAATCGAAACTTGATAAAAATTAAATCGGACATTGCAATGTTAAATTATACTCAACATCGATCGAAGAAATAAATGAAATTTAAATCGGCTGAAAATGTTACCGAGAGAGCAAAAATTTGTTTTCCTTCATTATCATCAAAATATTTTTTTTTTTTCGAACAAAATGAATAAAAATGAAACTTTGACTTGCGCGATACAGTAAAGTGGTGCACTCTAGAGGAGTTCCCGCTGGTGTGCATTCGCTTACTACACCCCTGAAGTAAGAGAGGATTATAACGTGCATGTATGCAATTGGTATAGTCTGACGCTGTTTTTGTCGCCCTTTCTACTCAACTTGTGTCATATTATGGAATGCACTGAAAGTTGCGTAACTGTGGAAATTTCTGCACCAATTGTTGACCTCCCGAGACTTTGCGTTTCAACGAGAAACGTGTATCATATACGTTATATGTATATATATGTATATATATATGTACTCGATTAATGTTTTATTTACCTGCTGATGAAAAGAATTCGCCGATTTTTTTTTTACATTCATGTGTCAAAACAACTGAACGGATTATCTCTTGACGAGAAATAAAATTAGTCGATTTTTTTTCTTTTCACATAATATATAGCCATGATTCTGTTTTGGCCTCTCAAAATAGAAAAATATTATTAAAAAAAAAAACGATCGCGGGTTTGCTCCTCGAAAAAGTATAATTATTAAAACGCATGAAAGCCGCTAACATTTTTTTTTATCGCTGAATGTATTTTTGAAAAATTCCGTTATTGGCTATATGTGGGCAAAAAATAGTTCGACCATAACGGTCGAGTCCACGACTCGGATGCCGAGACCCTCGTTATATAGCCCTACTCGTTTTTATTTATTATTATTGTTTTTTTTATTTTAAAAAATCAAAAATAATATGAAAAATAATTTTCAAAACGTAATTTTATCTACATAATGAAAATTCGGATAAATCTTTTGGTTAAAAAATATATCAAGCCGAAAAAAGCCCCTTCGAAACTGTAGGTTTTCATTGTTTTTTCAGCCAAACCTACGTTTCGTTTTCGTATCGAAATAAAAATTTTTAAAATTGTCCTTTTTTTCAAAACTTTAATTTTTTTACATTAAAAAAATGTATTTATATTATAAGCACTGTCCGAAAATCGATAAAACTATATGAACTTATCGCTGTGAGAAATTTGTACAGGACAAAAATACAAAAAAAAATCCAATCAGTGCCTCGTAACAATTATAATATTACAAAAAGTGTAGATTCATTAAAATCATTTACAGCAATCAATTTTTTTCCCCTGCCGAGCGATCGACATATTGTTTTTGATAAGAAGCTTCCTTGGTGGTCGAAATATTTTTTTCAATCTTCCACGATATCAGATAAGTCATCGGTAGTTATTTCACTCGGATCGTATGCCCGGAAAACTTTTTGTCGTCAAGTAAAAATGTCAAATGAATTGATTATGATTTTTTTTTTCTAACACTGCCAACGACCTCTGTAATTTGACATTTTTTTTTTTCAATTTTATTCAATTCAATTGACCAACGCTTGTAAAAATCTGTACCATAAAAAATGTCATTCCGTTCAATATACAAAGGTGTATGTGAAATTTACAAAATGCGTACATAGGGAATAAAAATTAGGAGCATGGGAAAGCTATGTTCGAACGACCGGTGGCGTTAATTATGAATTTGAAATTTGAACAGGTAATTCTGGAGACTTGTAGTTTAATGATCAGAAAATGTAAAAATTCAATAATTGTACATTTTTGGCTATAATTCGAGAAAGTCTAACACAGTAATTATTATTATTATTATATATAATAATTTTCGTTAGTTCAGATGACCTCCACTTTTTTTTGTATTTTTGTATTCAGTCCAGCTATTGATCATCAAACATGATTGTCAAACTGCCCCCAAATTTGTTTATCGAAAAATATTTTCTCCCAAAGTATGTATGTCTATATTTGTGTTCGGCGGGGCACGCACAATCACTCTATTGGACACATTTTCTATCCTGTCTGCGTGCAAAAATCTGCAATCACAGCGAGAAAGTACATTTTGAAGTTCCGGCGATATTCCATTTTTTTAACATTTTCAGGCACAATGTCATTTTTTTTTTGTCATTTTACAATATTATTTTTCCAAATCCTAGACGACTTTGTTTTAATTATGAGGAAAAAAAAATGAATCGAGTCTCGACGAAAAGTGTCCATTTCATAAAATTATTGTTTTTGAAATATCATATTGTGGACCAGCGATCGGGCGCTTCGCCCCCGACACAAGGCTCGTGCATTTAATTATACTCGTACAGATAAATTTTAAAAATCTGGCTATTAAGCTCCAGATGGATGAAAACCTTATCCAACGAGCATTTTTTTTAAATTCTTGTAGGTGGAAAATAATAGAAGTGGCATTGATTCGAAAATTTAAATGTTATCGTAGATAATTTGCTGCGCAGATAGTTCACAAATATTCCACTGGCGTCACCTTCGCGCAAAAGCGCACACGACTTTTCTTATTCAGCTTTCAATTTGCAGACGATCTTTATGAGTTTTCGAGTTCGAGGTGCTACCTGTTAAATCAGGAGCCCAATACCAAAAAAAAATATCTATAAAATCGCTTCCAAATCAGTTAATTAATTCGCAAATTTGATCTCGGCTTGCCCTCGAATACCCTTGAAGTTTCGAGATATTTCCTACTGTACCGACGCCGTCGGAATTCCACATCGCCTCTTTCCCATATTGGCTTGAAATAATGAAAAACCCATTGGGAAATCATAATTTCAGCCACCAAAGACGATCGTAAATCCCAAAATAAAGAAGGACAATCCCAAGGTTGTTGACTCCATCGACGTCGAGGACATCACGGAAAAGGCCGTGTTCTGTCGTTGCTGGAGAAGCGAAAACGTGAGTTTTACATTTATCATCTCGCTAGAAAAAAAAAAATACATCGCTTTGACGCTTGAATGGCTACGACGACGACGCTGTCGAAATAAACGTGAAAAATCATCGTAACAAAATCATTACGATTATATCTCTTGGTTTATCGCATTTGGGACGATAAAATTTATTACGAAAGAAATTCCACTGATATCCGACAGAACTGTAAATCACACGAGTTACGCAACGCCCGGTACATCTTCCCTCTGTGCTGTGTCGCAAATATAAGCGGCTAACCGCTGCCACCTGTTATTTAGTCAGCCTGAAATTACGTGTTTTTTTTTTGTTTTGTTTTCTTCTTTTCGCTGACCTCATTCATAACCGTCGTTTGAGTTGATTTTTAAATTATTTCTCTTTGTTTTTCATTTCCTCTCTCTCTCTCTCTCTCTCTCTCTGGAATAATTTACCAGCCTTAGTCCCGCAAGCCGCTACGATTGCATCGTTCAAAAAGCGCCTTTATGCTCACCTACTAACAAATGCATAAATTACTTGGCCCTAAATCTGCTTAAATCACTTGTCCATTAATATGACTCGTGCGCATAGCCGGCCTTCGCACCACTTTACGGGTGGACCGATTGTCTTTGGCTGCGGGGACTGGCTCCCGCTTGCTACTCTGGGCAATTACGTTTTTCCGATGTTTTTTTTTGTAATATTTTTGTACTCCATTTTATTTATCCAATCGTCTTTTGGTGTCTTATTTATTTATATACTTAGTTCTTAACCCTTTAACGGCTGCTGGTGGGACGCATACGTCCCACCTACTTTGAAAAATCATAAATTCCAGAAAATTGAACATATCGACATCGTTAAGGTCGCATTTTAAAGATGAAGAATGCATGTAATCATGGAAAATTCGGCGTACGCAAGGGTTGCACCCCTTCCAGTTTTGCACCCCGTCGAAAAGTGCGAAATATGCGAAAAAATGAGAAATGCGAGCATAACTTTCAGGCAAAATTTTTTTTAGAGTCGCGATCTCGAGTATGTGCTTTGAAATAACATCGAAAATTTGTAGCAGAAGGTCCGGACGAAAAACCACCCCTAACGGTAATAAAATATCGATGAACCACCCCTAGCAATGGTGATACGCCCAATAATGCACTTTAGTTGATGTTCGGTTCATAATTATTTTTGAAAACACATGAAAAATTTGTAGCAAGAATATCCGAATGGAAAACTACCCCTAACAGTAACGAAACATCGAAAACCACCCCTGGAAATGGTGATACGCCCAAAAATGCACTTCCATTGTTGTTAAGTTCATTTATATTTTCGAAAACGCATGAAAAATGTGTATCGAGAACATCCGAATCAAAAACTACCCCTAAGAGTAACGAAACATAAAAAAACCGCCCCCGGCAGTGGTGATGCGCCTGAAAATGCACTTTTATTGACGTTCGGTTCATATAAATTTTTGAAAACGCATGAAAAAATTTGTAGCAAGAAAATCTGAATCGAAAATTATCCCTAACAGTAACAAAACATCGAAAACTGCCCCTAGAAGTTGTGATGCACCTAAAAATCAACTGTCATTAGTGAGGTTGGGATGCTTTTTGAGCGTTGTATGCATATTCAGACGGAAAGAGGTGGTGCTCGTCCAATGTGTATCGACTCTTCAATTATTTCAGGGGCAGGTTCTTGCATTGAAGGGGCAGTTTATGAGGGTTGAAATGATCCGTAAGTTCCTCAGAATATATTCACGTGTTCCAGGATACTCATATATTCCCATTTGGATTAGGATGAAATAATATGAAATGAATAATAGCGTTTTATGCGTTGCGGGTAAATTTTTCCCAACCAAAGGGTTTGTTCATAAGAGTTATGGAGTTATCCGTAAGTCCTTCGGAATATGCTCATGTATTCTGGAACACTCATATTTCGATTCAGATCAGGACGGAAAATGAAATGATAAAATTTTATCCATTGGGGAGTGAATTTCTCTCAATTGAGGGGTAGTTCATGAGGGTTGATTGATCCGTAAGTTCTTCAGAATCCCACTACGTGTTCCGGAATGACTTTTCCTCAATTTCTGGCAGAAATGAACGATGTGAAAAATGAAATTAAGATTTTTTCAAGCGATTGGGGCTGGTTTTTTCATTTGGGGATAGTTTCTGAGGGTACGAAAGCTCTGAAATAATTTTTTTTTCTCACATTGGATACTCATGAATTCAGATTCACCATGTACCAATTTTCCCAAACGCTCAAAAAAAAACAACTCAGCTGTTAAAGGGTTAACTATCTTCTTTTCTTATTTTCTAACTCTACGCATCTTTGTAAACTGCGGAACGTGTAATCTTGTATATTCTTAGCGCTTGAGGGGACTTGTCCCAGGGCGTAAAGTAAATATCGCTTTCTCTCTCTCTCTCTCTCTCTCTCTCTCTCTCTCTCTCTCTCTCTCTCTCTCTCTCTCTCTCTCTCTCTCTGTATATTAATATCTATTTTTTTTTTTTTCTTTGTATCTCGAATTCAGTGGCCTTACTGCGACGGCGCTCACGGAGCTCACAACAAATCGAACTGCGACAACGTCGGTCCTCTCGTGATCACCAAAAAGGCGAAATAATTTGAGGCCAAAACGTTCGGCCCAAAAGCAATCGAATTATATAATAGGCTAAAGTATACTGGATGGCCTCACTTGCTTTATTCGTGGAACGAGAAAAAGAGAAACCAAGAAAAAAAAAAACGATAAACAATGGATTCTTCGTTGGAATGGCCCGCAGGGCTATATAGATACAATTCAAACTAGGAAAATGATTTTGTTGCGAATGAACGTTTTCTTCGTTTCAAGAAGAGAAAAAACAAAAAAAAAAACAAAAAAACCGTAAGTTTTCACGAGATTTCTCATAATTCACGTTGATCTTGGTATATATAATATATTAATCGAACACGCGAAGCGGGGCTTTGCTTATTTTTCGTGTAATCGCGCGCGAATATACGCGTGTAAAGGGACAGGCAGGGTCACAATAAAATAATCATTACAAGTTACAAAAAGAATAATCTACGTTTATTTGAAAAAAAAAAGATAAACAAAAGAACAAAATATTTACACGTAACTAGGGTGACAGCTTTAGTAGATTTTATAAAAAAAAAAATGGTCGATAAAGCGAGCGATGCTTTTGTTTGTATTTGTTTCGATACATAGGCGCAAGCATGCGAGAGACTGTTATTTTTTTTTTTTTCTCGATTTTCCATCCAAGTGAGATTGGCACGAATTATTTTAAAACATTTTTTTTTTGTTTTTCAATTCAACAAACGTTCCAACCTCGACCGAGGGCTCTCGGCATTTATCGAATCACAGATCAATGATACTTTAAGCAGAATTCGTCTCTGCGGTTCCTTCGAGTCCCCATTCGATCGCACTTGGGACAATTCTCGTGTGCTGAAAAACGAAAAACAAAAAAAAAAGTATATTTTTATGCATACATTGGACATTTCTATGACTTTTAACTCGTCGGTAGTGCGTAACAATTTCCATAAATTGAATTTCTCTCGGTTCTCCCAGAGACACCGCTGGCGTTGCAAAATTACGAAATAAATTCACGCATCCACGATGGGGAGGTCACGAAAAAGTTATGAAAACGCAAAAAAGGCTTGGAGAACAGTATTTTTTGGCAAAATATGAAAATTAAGGCTCGAAATTTGATTAAAAATTGTGTGATTTGCCAAAAGAACAAACTTGCGCGAGATTTATGATGCAACACAGGAAGACGTCTCTGGTTCTTCAACTCTCTCGTGTCGTTCGGTCGGATGCGTGAGAACACTTTTGCGAATATCAAACGATGAATTTTAATTTGCATATCAAACGTTTACTGCGTGTATATTGAAAAGTACTGAAGCATGTGACCCCGCGATTGTGAAATTTTGACTAATCAATAATGGCCGCCCCGAGTTAGAGTTCACACACAGCGAGCAAAGGGCACAAAAGTGTGCACAAACATTGGTAATTATTTTTTCAAGTGCATGAATTACTATCAATTTTCGTGGAAGTAGCACAGGTCGCTTGAGAGACGATCTATCATTGAAAAAAAAAAAAAAAAAAAAACGATCAGTTTCGTTCTGGAAATGGTGGCAGTGAAAAATCGATTCAACGCGTGAGTGTTGTGTGCTATACTTTGGTCCACGCAGCACACAAATCTTTTAATTATATTTTGACGGTATCATTGATGTGAGGTTTTTAAGAATTTTATCGATTATTTTTTCCATCAAAATTTCGGCCAATGGAATTGTACGATTCGATGTCACGTGATACAACCTACACGGTTTCAAACTGATAATTTTTCTGATAATTTTCTCTCTTAGCTGATATATTATGAGAAACATATATCAAATATATATCTGTCAGAACTGATAGATTGAATTCTATTGTGGCAATTGAAGGATCTCGATCAAATATGAGTAGATTCGGAGTTAATTCTTTGGAAACCATTCATGAGAAAGTGAAGGGAAATGTTCAATCAATCCCAAATGGAATTGTATAACTATTAATTGTGTGTGATGTCTCATGGTGCAATTACATTGGCCGGGATGGAAAAAAAAAATCCTCCGAATACCACGCGAGCTTCAAAATTATCGGAATATTTTCCTCGAGGTTCTCCGCTTACAAACGAACTCGTTAAGTAAGTTTTTCCGGCAAAACTTGACTCGTTCGTTTGTTCGCAGGGAACCTATCGGGAAATATCCGATAATTTTCAAGCTCTTGTGGTATTATAGACGAAAAATTTTTCTAAAATCTCATTATAATATCTCTTTTGTCTCATTGCGTGGGGAAACTCGTTCGACGCCCGAAGAAGCAACTCGAGTTTTTGCCGTTTCTCTCATCGACGAGGACTGAGTTTTGTCGAATTCACGAGAAAAATTGGCATTAAACGGGATTAAGCGTTAGTTGACATTTTTTTTTCATCCGCGTTTGCAGGTAGGTTTGAAATTGAATCTTATCCGTGCATAAACCCGATCTAGAACTTTAAACGCGTTTTAACATAAAATTACTTTTTTCGAAAATCGGTGACCATGATATCTCGAAAATCACTGCACCGATCAACGTCAAATTTTACAAGCATCCTTTTATATATGAAAAGGCAATGCTTGATCGAAGGGTTTTTTTTTCTTCGTCGTAAAAAATTAAAGAAAACTCTTTTTTTCCCGACCGCGAGCTAACCCCTTAAAAAGTCATTAGTCATTAGTCATTAGTCATTAGTCAAAATACTCAAAGTAAATTAACATGTGAAGTGGCTAGAGCGATTAAGAATATATTTAAGAATTAAGAGAGGTTTTGATCTTATTGGGCCGGAAAAAAATTTTTTTTTGCATTATCGCTCCAAGTTTTTTTTAGAAATTCCAACGACACGTATTATTGCATTTTCTAGAAAATCTTTTTTTGAAAACACACACAAACACGCATTTTGCGCGTTGAAATGAAAATTAAAAGACCAAAATTAAAATATAAGATTGAATCGCATGCAACGTTAGAAAAAATGGATATTTTTATGCAACGAGTTTGGTTTTTTTTTTTTTTTTTCAAAATCTGATTGAAAATGAAAAAAAATCTTGTCTATCTTTAATGTTTCCATCAGACTATAATCAAAGTTGAAAGTACTAACCTCCTTGTCATTTGCACCACTGGTCGGTGTCTCACAGCTCGCAGCTTCACAGCTATGAGGATAAAAATAAATTACAGTTTTTTTTTTCGCCATAAGCATGAAAATCTCGTGAAACAACGAGGGGTGGCAGAAAAGATAGTGCGCGTTTTGTGCGGCTCACCTCGAAATTGCTGATGTCAGCAGCGTCGAAATCATTGACGAGTAACTCGCGATTTCCGTATCTCCATCTGTCGTAATTATGAAATGAAAAAAAAAAAACGAATGTAAATATTAAATATAAATTGGTAAATGCGCGTCAACGCAAGAACTCCAGTGTGGCGTCATTTCCCCAGCGGCCATGCGTTGATCATAACAAAATTATCGGCTGTTTTCAGGAGCTCATCAAATCATCCACTCAATCAAGCTGATCAATCCTTCAGTTAAGGAGATACGATCACTTCTGTGAGCGGGGAATAAACGGAAACGTAGACGCGGTTGAGCGCGGCGTGCGAGAGGCACGCATGAGAGAGAGTCGGAGTTCTGACCATTTTCAACCGGAAATTGAAACTTTTTTGTGATGTAGTGCTTGAATTACACGGTGAAGGGTAATTTTTCAATTTTTTACAATATCTATTTATATCTGATCTATCAAATTTCAGTTTTCCAACGGTTGTAGTTGGATACGCGAGCAGCAAAACCGTGATCGCCGCGCACTTCTGATTGACCGTCTCCATAAGACTACGTGTTTTTAGTAACTCAAACTGCTCGGCTTTGCAATTTTATCACGAAAAAACTAAACGGTCAATATAGCTCAAATTTTGGCAATAAGCGCATAAAGTATTCGTTGAAAACATATAAAAATTTCAAGTCCGAAAGTTGGATTCGTAGCAATGATCGTAACTCCTTAAGGATGCTTCACGTATACACTGCCAATCAAAAATTCGATCCGATCAGAATTTCAATACTACGCTATATGTGACAAAATGCATACAGCCTTCAAAAAAACTTACACGTATCCAAAAAAAAACTCAATGAATCCATTCGATTGAAAAAAAAATCTGTTGATTTG
This sequence comes from Rhorus exstirpatorius, assembly GCA_963564615.1. Taxonomy (NCBI): domain Eukaryota; kingdom Metazoa; phylum Arthropoda; class Insecta; order Hymenoptera; family Ichneumonidae; genus Rhorus; species Rhorus exstirpatorius. The sequence continues at coordinate 19,674,725 of OY751319.1, read as the reverse complement.
TTTGCAAATTCTTTTATCTTAGCCAATTTGTTGAGAACTGTTCGGCATTTATTAATATTCAAAGTCAACGATTTTAAGATCTCATGATTCATTGATTTTTTTCTGATTTTTAATCTATTACGAAATGCCTAAAATTCTCAACAAATCTCACTCTTGGCTGGAAACGTATGAGGCATCCTTATTCGAATCATGCGCGCTCCAAGGAGAGTGAACGCGAAGCAGCTGAGTAAAACTTGTTTACGCTATTACTGGCCACTGGGGGAGCTGACTATACCTTGCCCGGAGGAACTGCCGACCGAAGCACATAAAATCCAGAAGTCATAAGCAGGAGACAGAAATTTTCGCACAAAAGCTCTATATGACTTCTGCAATCTTCCATAGCGCATGCGCAATAACTTTTGCCATTTTGCTTATATGGCTTCTGGAGTTTCGTGCGCTTTAGAAGGTCTTTAGAAGGTCGTCACGTTGCTCGTGGTATCAGATCCAGTGACTAATTTGAAATATATTCTCGAAATGAAGTATTCCACTTTGCTGACTAGCCTAAGGGACGGTTTACAATGGGTGTGTTCAGCCGAACTAAGTCCCGAGTAACCTGAGTAAGTTACTAAGAATATCTAACCAAGTTTTCGGTCGGGAAACTTTGTAGATACTAAAGCAACTCAGCTGTGACGCCATGTTAGTGTCAATTCCTGCAGTACCTAACATGGTACCTGCATACGATGCGACTGCGTCAGTCAGTAAGCGTGTCCAGACCAAAACAGGCTGAACTCAGCCGCTTAGAGGTAAAATTTGTTTCGACTGACTGACTTAAGCATGGTCTGCATAGGCCGTAAGCGTATCCGTAACCGTAACTTTAAGAAATTGGGAGGCCGGCTACCGTGTTTAACCGTCTACAATGCCGTCACCGTAGAAACCGTAACCGTAGAAGTTGCCAAATTTCAACTTCTACGGATACGGTTTTACGTACGGTCACAGTACACGGCCTCCCAACTTCTTAAAGTTACGGTCACGGATACGGTTACGGCCTATGTAGACCATGCTTTACTTAGTATACTGTGCGCTATAACTTTTGCATTTTGCTCATATGGCTTCTGGAGTTTCGTGCGTTTTAAGAAGGTCGTCTCGTTGCTCGTGGTATCAGATCCAGTGACTAATTTGAAATATTCTCGAAATGAAGTATTCCACTTTAGTGATGGTTTACAATGGACGGTTTACAATGAGTTCAGCCGAACTAAGTCCTGAGTAACCTGAGTAAGTTACTAAGAATATCTAACCAAGTTTTCGGTCGGGAAACTTTGTAGATGCTAGAGCAACTCAGCTGTGACGCCATGTTAGTGTCAATTCCTGCAGTACCTAACACGGTACCTGCATACGATGCGACTGCGTCAGTCAGTAAGCGTGTACAGACCGAAACAGGCTGAAGTCAGCCGCTCAGAGGTAAAATTTGTTTCGACTGACTGACTTAAGGAGGTTCTTAACCCAGAGAAAAACGGTAAGAATGATTATAAAATTTAAGGGTAGGTTTGTGCTGGTACTAAGAATACACCGTAATTATTTCAGATTTTTTGACCGCGTAGTTGAGGAGAAAAAAAAACATTAAATATGCCGCTTATACATGGGCTCTCATGGGAGAAATATTCGAAGTTATGATTGGAGATTATTTTAGGAGTGAAAAAAACGGTAACATTTCCCCGCGGAACCGCTTAAACGACAGATCAGATCTTCGTAGATATTATTTGCCCATAAAGAAAGTTTTTCACCGTTCCAATCGTGAAATATACTTGTAAACAGAATTAAGCGTGAGCAATGGCTTGGTGAAACAAATGCCGAACGCAACCTGCCCCGCACGTCGCCCGCGCCGCGCCCCCACGTTCCCCTTTCCGCACCAAATTGATGTTAAGAACCTCCTTAAGCATGGTCTGCATAGGCCGTAACCGTATCCGTAACCGTAACTTTAAGAAATTGGGAGGCCGGCTACCGTGTTTAACCGTCTACAATACCGTCACCGTAGAAACCGTAACCGTAGAAGTTGCCAAATTTCAACTTCTACGGATACGGTTTTACGTACGGTCACAGTATACATGGCCTCCCAACTTCTTAAAGTTGCGATTACGGATACGGTTACGGCCTATGTAGACCATGCTTTACTTGGTATACCCAGGACTTAGTTCGGCTGAACACGCCCAATGTCCGTAACCGTAACCGTAACCGCTTCAGTAGAAAGTTTAAGGATAGGTAAACCTGTTGTATCGTTTACAGTAGGGGATGTAAACCATAGCACAGATTCCCTATCCTCCAACTTTCTACTGAAGCGGTTACGGTTACGGTTACGGTTACGGACATTGAATGTGTTCAGCCGAACTGAGTCCTGAGTATACCAAGTAAAGCATGGTCTACATAGGCCGTAGCCGTAACTTTAAAAAATTGGGAGGCCGGCTACCGTGTTTAACCGTCTACAATGCCGTCACCGTAGAAACCGTAACCGTAGAAGTTGCCAAATTTCAACTTCTACGGATACGGTTTTACGCACGGTCACAGTATACATGGCCTCCCAACTTCTTAAAGTTACGGTTACGGATACGGTTAGGGCCTATGTAGACCATGCTTTACTTCGTATACTCAGGACTTAGTTCGGCTGAACACACCCAATGTCCGTAACCGTAACCGTAACCGCTTCGGTGGAAAGTTTGAGGATAAGGAATCCTGTTGTATCGTTTACAGTAAGGGATGTAAACCATAGCACAGATTCCCTATCCACCAACTTTCTACTGAAGCGGTTACGGTTACGGTTACGGACATTGTAAACCGTCCGCGAATGGTATTTTCAAGCAGATATATAGACGAATAGACTCACTCGAAATATCGTCTCCGGACGAGAAGGCCGATGTACGCGACGATTGCAACGATGGCGAATGAGATAGCGATCATCAGAGCTATGACACCCGCGGGCATGGGTTCCCGTACGGGCTTCTTTTTTTCGTGCAACTTTTGCTCCTCTGGACTGGGACTGCTGGATGTCGGTCGATCAGTTGTCGTTGTCGGATTATCGGTGATCCTTTCGTTTTTTGTCGAACTTGACGCTACTGCGGTTGACGCGGTTTTCGCTACCGTCGTTGTGGTTGGTACTACTGATGTTGTTTCCGTTATCGGCACTGCTATCGTTGTCGACGCTGCTGCAGTAGCTGGCGCTGTTGTCGTTGAATCGCCTATGTGCTTCTGTTCTTTCGTCGGAATGTTCGATGTCGATGATACAGGAACAACCACTATGGACTCGGTCGTTGTTTCTGAAACGACGGAATTGAGCTTATGAATTTGTGACAGGTTATGCGATGTGTGTGATCCTTGTGATTCTTCACTGCCCGCGACAGGTTTAATCGTCAGACCACCAGAAATTATTCTGACGGTGTAACGTACTCTGGGAGGAAACTCGCGGGCATGAAACGTTAGCGGACGACGAATGCATTGGGGAAAATATAGGGACCGTGCACACTAATACACTCTCATCAAAGTAAGAATGTCGTTTACGTACGTAAATTTTCCCCCAACAAAGTGTTCGTTCCGGACTGCAGATGTCACAACTAGTATACACGAGTATAAATATTCTCACTTTCGTGACATATTACTGATACACTTGTACATTTTTACACGCACGTGTTCATTAATACAGTATCAGTGTGCACGGTCCCTATAAAAAGAGGAATAACGAAAGTTCCATCGAGAGTCAGAATCGAATCATAATCGTGCGTTGGGATTTTTCGATCTGATCCCATTTCGTTTCCATCGACACAGGTTTAGGGTTGGTTTATGCGTCAGGGTTACCACAAAATTAAGTATTACCAAAACTGTTCTCCCACATTATAATTGCTAGCTTATGGTATTCATATAGTTCCGAAAAACAAAATATCAAAAAACAGCCAAACAGCTCTTCCAACTTTATGCAATGCTTTTTAAAATATCTTTGTGCAAATCAGTGCAAATGTACGTGGCACGCGACCGAAGTTGTCAAATTGGCAGTAATTAATTGTTTAAATGCGCTATTTCATGGGCAGTGAGCAGCAGCATTTTGGGATTTTACAAGGTTTTACTAGCATTGATGAGCGCACTTTTGACGTACATTCTTGCTACTCGCTGTTTATTCAGTTTTGAGGAGCTGAGCAGCGAAAAGAGTTAGGGAATTTCACGGGGCTATTTTCGAGTATATCCCAAAACTTATGCTAGTAATAGTTACCCTAGCGGGCTTGAGGAATCACTTTTAAAGCCGAAAACAACCGGTTGGTTTGTGCAAAAATCCAACCGAGCTTCAACCACTCTTGGCGTCGATTGGTTGAATGTCGGTTGGTTTGGCGTAGAACGAAAACCTTAAACCGTAGACGGCTACTCTTGAATGGTTGCGATCTCCGATCGGATTCAGTCAAACCAACCACCAAGTTTCCAAATGAGCTCATCCTAATGGAGGACCCAATGGTTCTCTCGACGGAGAAATTTCTGGACAAGGTTTTGGTTTGGACTAGAAAAAAAAAAAAAAAAAACTGCGATACCTGTCTTGTCAGCGTCGATATTCGTTTTCCCCTCATCGATAGTATATTTCAGTTTCTCCAACGCCTCGCGACTCCCTTGCCTGATATCCACGGTTTTATTGTCAGCGGGAAATATATCTGGCACTAAATCCTCGCCTTTGCCGTCCTTCGGATCGTCATCGTCGTCTTTGGGCGTCACGTGTGATTCGTTCATGTCCTTGATCTCGGATTTGTCCATGCTCAATGTCGAATTATCATTTGTATTCTTGATAATCAACGACTCATTCGTTTTCACCTTTTCTTTCGTATTATTTTCATTGATCAATGGCTCTTTCGCGACTCTGGTCAGTCGATGCAACAATTCATCCTCTCGCGAAATATCGAATCTTTCGTTTCGCAAACTTCTCGAGGGTTCTTTCAAAATTTCGGCTTCTCGGGTTTTGTGAATTTCTCCCTCTGTCCACAGCTGCGGTATCATATCTTCCCTCGGAGCTGACATAACCGTGCTGGCTGTGACGGAACAAACGTAAAATTCTTTTAATTAACGAAAAATCATTGTGAAATATATTTAAAAAAAAAAAAAAAAATGGAATAGAATAATTAAAACTAAAATTGAATAGAGAAGAGATTCAGTTCGAAATTTCCGAATATGAAAGTGAGTGACGATATTCTCGTCGTTGAATTGAATAAAAGTTGATCGTGGGATTAAACTCATCAATCGCGCAACGTATTAAGAAAATAATGCAATTGAAGAAGCGGTATAAGGATTCAAATTTATATTGACTGATTTTGATTAAAAATGACAGAGTCAGTCCCGAGTGTACGAAGAATTTCTACATCGAATCGCAAATGTTCAATCATTGTTTTGACCTTGATCGTATAAAGATATTTCCCGCAGAACAAATAATTTCTATATCGATAGCAAAGACGTAGTTTACTTCCGCTTAATTGTCTGCAGAGACGAGAAGGGGTATCGCGAGAGAGAGAGAGAGAGAGGAAAACATCTCCCACGGTTTTATCACCGCGGAGATTTGACCCACTGACATTGTCAACGGTAACGGTTTACGTTCATTCATGTGTATAATAGTTCAATTGTATTCCGAGCACGAACGGATCGTCGTGATGTGACGATATGCCTATGAGACAGTCCATGTCAACTTGACGAACGTATACGACCCTGAACATTGGGAATTTGGGCAATTATTTGTTATGCACATCCTTCTATCAGTTCGAAAACGCAATCACTGTTTCATTTTTAATTCCTCGCTACAGTAATATTTTACCGTGAATTGTATTCTCCTTTTTTAAATTTAAATGTTATTCTCCTAATTGGCTTCCTCGTCGAAAGAATTACAGAAATTTTGTTCCAAAATACGATCGTATTTAACCAGAGAGTCTTTCGGTAATGAGTAAATTATTGCAAGGGAATGTATCGTCCAGTAAATTGTCTTTACTTCGCCAACGCTCCGCCAGATGGCTTGCAGCGAAGTGTCTCTCGCAGCAGGAGCGTCCTTACCGGACCTATTAGTGTCCCTCCGTTCCACTCATCGATATATCATTCTCATAACACCTCTCACTCTCCCGGAGTGTTGAGACCATGCAAAAAAAAACTCTTTCCAATTTTCATCGTCTATTTACATACTATTTTACTTCCTTATAGAGAAAGCTTTGTGATGGTGAAAAAAAAAATCGAAATTTTAATGCCAATGTGTTTAAAATCTCCTAAAACGTCCAAGATGTCATATTTAGAAAAACTTTCTCGAGCTGTGTGTGTGTGTAAACGATACAAAAGTCAAAAGTCTGTATCTAGAAAACTACTGAAGCAATCTTTACACACAACTTGAGCATGAGACCCTATTTGTTTGTTAAAATTTTAACCACAGTCTATAACGGTCGTCTCATTTTACATGATTTTTAATTACTATTCCAAAAACGTCTGTGATCGCTTTGACTCTCGTAAATTTTCATTTATCAGCTCAAAAATTTTTACGCCAATCGGTTAGAGGACAAGCATGTCTGGTATTCAATTTTGCAACAATCAATGCTTTTTGGTCTTTCTAAAATTTACCAAAGAGGACGATTGACACAGAAAGTACAAAGAACAATTGCGAGTGTGCTTTTTTTTTTAAAGTTAGTGCGAGGATATAAATATTTTTATATTTATAGCGGGAGATTCATTACTCGTATCAATTTTTCAAAATAAATAAATAAATAACGATTCAAAATTCCACCAATTCTGAATTACTCGCGAGCGATTTGCTTCAAATTTAATATTCAAAATGATTCGAACAAACCAATAACAAATCTGTATAAAAATATATTTAGCTCGATAATTCAAAAATTGCACAAGCCCAAACAAATATTATAGAAAAATTTCACGTGTTCGTTCTTAACCCTGCATTGCTATTTAAAAATAAATAAATAAATTAATTGAAAATGATCAGCTGGATCAAACCAACGTTGATTGAGCTAGCACGTAATGCCTCACACGTATGTACTCATATCCTACCTCTCGACATTCCCTTTCGACATCTCGATGGTTATACATGGTTACTCAATAATAAACTGTCATTCGCGCCTCTTAATTGCGACTCACAGATGTGTCGATCTCGCTCGCTCAATTTCTCGTCCCGTGTGTCTATTCTAACAGTGTAACAATAACCACACGTAACATCTACGGTACTCTCTGAATATACTTGAATCTATCTACTGACGTGACGTACCACCTTGCTGCGAGAAAAATACACTACAATGGAAACAATTGCGGTTTTGCCCGGGTATTTTCCATCGTTCATTCGGTCGATCGCATCAATGCAGTGTCCGGCAATCATTTTTTTCTTTTCACTTCTCGCACAGCTCTAGATTGTAAATGATTGCGGACATAGTTTATTCGGTAAAACGAAAATACTGTTTTTGTCGTGCTGATCTTTCGATCTTGACTGTTTCCCCCATGCAATAGTGCTTCTAATTTTTTTTTTTCGCTTTTCTTTTTCCCGTTAACGAATGAACTTAAGAAGGTTCGAACATCACATCGATATATGTTGAGGAGTACTGGTTGTTGTTGTTTTTTTTAGATAGATATGCGCGAGATATAATAACGAGGAAGCAATGTGCAAATTTCTAATTTGCATGATTTTTTGGTATTATCTTCGTTATTTTACTTTACATTGTTTTCTTTTTGTATTCCTCTTTATATATGTATCTTTGTATGCCTATAGGGACCGTGCACATAAATACACTCTCACCAAAGTGCGAATGTGTTGTCGTGCACGTACATACATTTTCCCCCAAAAAAAGTGTCCATTATGGACTGCAGATGTCGCAACTATGTATGAATGTACACGAGTACATATTCTCACTTTCGTGACAGTGTATTAGCGTGCACGGTCCCTATTGCATCGCATTTATGAGATCACTATTATTCATCACGTTTTGAAAAAATTTCTACACAGCTTTATGCATGATAATTTTTTTTTCCCCTGAGATATAAATATATTATTGAATCAATCATAATCTGTCTTCTCTCTTATGTTTTTTTTTTTACATACATTTCTCGTACGACTATAAAAAGTATGACTGTCACTGCAAACTTACCGATAAATAGCGCGAAGATCAGTAGCGTGCTGATTACCGGTGAACGAGACATGACGAATACAAGTCCTATATAATACGCAGTCACGATGATAATACTGATGAGAAAAAGGAAGAAAGAAAAAATTCTTCGTGTCTGGCGATGATCTCCCGGTGTTCGAGTCTCGTTGACTAATCGTTTTCGCGTATAAAAAAAAAAGAACAAAAAAAAAACTAATTAACGGAAAGATGTGGCGAACAGTCCGTTGTTCGATCGCGTCACAATTCTTCTCTGTCGTCGCCGATCGTTTGTCATTTCGTTTCTTTTTTTTCCTTATCAATCTTATATATCGACATAGCCTCTTGATATAATACTGCAACGGTCCTGTAACTAATAAGATAATATACGAGCTTCGTAGGGAAATTATCCATATCACAATCATAATACTTATAAGATAATCTGATGCTCATTGGACCGCGATAATATGATATTTGGGTATGTATTTTTCGGTGGCAATCGCTCGAAGCGTTTCTTTCGTAGCATTCAATTATCGTTTCCATGGAATCCGAGAGCTGGAATAATTTTTTTTTTCTAAATATTATCCTACATTGAGAGCTGAATATCATTGTAATACATTTTTGGGTATATTTGAACTCTTATTGAAGAATTCGCCCTTTTTTTTATGTTTACGTATAGTGACACGTTTATGACGAACGTTTTTTTTGCCTATTTTTGCTTAATTTGCAGAGCCATTTTAGATTTTGGATTTTTTGAAATTAATTTAATACAAAAACTTACATTTTCGGCTAAAATCCAAAAAGTCTAAAACATATATGAATTTAACAATTAGAGGATTGCAAAATTTGTAAAAATATGGCCATTAGGCTCTAGATGTCTTTAAACCATATAATCTATGAGCAATATTTTGTTCCCGCACGTGGAAGATTACAGAGATGGCATATCGTTCCAAAAATTTACTTGTCATCGCGGATAATTTTGCTGCGCAGATAGTTCGCAAATATTCCATTGGCGCCACTTTCAGGCCTAAGAGCGTGTGACTTTTCTTGCCCAATTTTCACACCATTTTTACGAGTTTTCGAGGCACTAACTGTTAAATTATAAGCCCAATACCACAAAATCAAAAATATCTAAAAAAAAATCCCAAATGTTCTGATACAAGTTTCGAAGTTCCTCATTGCCTTTCACCTGATCTTCAGCAGGTGCTATGTATAGTTGGAGAAAAAAAACTTTCTTCACTCTTCATTAATCCACTCTTTGTGTTTGTTAATATCCAAATTTAATATAAATTCGAACATTTGTAATTATTTTTAACCATATCCAATGTTTCAAGTATATCCAACGTGTGGTGCGTGAAACACATCCTCGTTGCGTGTATGCTAATTATTCTCATTATTTAACTATTCGAATAGTTCGAACAGTTAAAATAATTCAAATAATTCAAACGTTCTAATAAATCGATTCGACTTTGAATTAAATAACTCTTATTTCATTGGCAAATAATTACTCAAAAGGTCAAACTGTGCATACGCATTCACTTTTTCTTCGTAAGGTTTTATTTGAAACTTTTTCAACTTTTATACTTCCAGTATAAAGGACAGCTCGCCTCGACATTGATCCTTTCCGCCAAAAAATAAATACAATGGTAATTGTAAAATTTTTTTTTTTTTTAAATACTATTTATGGAAATAAATTTATCATAAATGGGCTGCAACGATAAAATAATTTCTCTCACGTTCAATGTGATTTAGAAATTTGAAAAAATGAAATTTAATGAAATATATCGAGCTCGACTCTGGACCCGAATGTGAAAACGAGGAGAAATGTAAAAAAATCGTGTTATCCTAGGCAGAGACCTTGCTTTCGAAAATCCATTACAAGGCTACCGTGAAATTTACTCGTTGACATTCAGGCTCGTGGTGCCTACGACGAGAATCTTTCACGGGAGATCTTGTTAGACATCAGCCGATTATAAAACCATTCAGCAGTGTTCCGAGCGTAAGACGAGAAGAGGGTACCGAGTCTCGCGGAAAAGTGCAATGACGTGTTCGAAACAAATCTCTTAATGAACTCATGAAAATCAATATGTCGAATTTTAAAGAAGAAAATTATTATCAGAATTATTATCATTATTATACGACGATAAAATATTTATCATCCATCTTTGCGAATTGATAAAAGAAATTAATTACCATAACTCAGGCCCGAGTCAATGAGCGTAAAAGAGCTTTTAATTCGTAATTATGCCAAGACCAAAATCTCGCGTGCATAAATAAAATTCAAATTTTCTTGATTTTTTGGAGATTGAAATTCTTCGAGATTAAGCTTCAAAATTGGCTCTCGGCTTATTCGAATCTGCATACTTTGAACAAGATTATTTTTCCTTATTTCGACAATTTGAAAAGAAACTTGACCCTCCCAAATTCGAATTATATTTTTTACTCAAACTAACTCTAAATTGATTCGGGCCTTAATATGATGCTTGCATATAGGTCAAACACGAACCAACGCAATAAAGTAAAGTTAGTCTTTCGTTTTTCTATGATAATAATAATAATAATAATAATAATAATAACGAGAAAACCAAAAAATATGATAATAACAATAATGCGTAAAAAATTAAATAAACTTCCCCGGGAGAATAATTGTTTGGATCTATATAGTTCTTTTTTTTCGATCAAATTTAATCTACGTAGATATAAATTTTGGAAAATCGTAGATACTTGCATAACTTCGTAAATAACGGTAGATTTACGTACATTCGACTCAACCTAATATCATGTTCAAAAAATGCTTTCGCTTATTAGATCTTCGTTTATCCCCCACTAGATTTGCCCAGATCTGAATTGATCCAATGGGGATCTAAGATCCAATTGAGATCCAGGTAAATGTACGATTTTCCAAAATTTATATCCACGCTGATCTAAAAAAAATAACTTTGTAAAATCTAAATTTGATCTGCGTAGATCTATGCTATTTTTTTTCCCGGTTGTTATGACAATTTGTCACAGTTCGCGATGTCTATGACAGTTCGAAAGTCTTTCAAGATACAACTTGATTTTTTTTTCATGTCCCTTCTTCGGTGGGCGAGTCATACGAACGTCACCTTTTTAAAAACTTCATGTTCAATTTGAATCTATTATAAATATGGAGCACACTATGCAGCTAAAAGCTATGAGCATCGAAAAAAACTATGTCCGAAAGGTGCTGCCCTCTGTAAGCGTTTTTACGTTCGTTCTTGAGTTTTTTTTTTCTTTCGTATCAACATCGGTAAGCTTGGGCAGGCACCTCCCGTATCGACAGGGATTTCCAGCAGTCCTCTTATTCCCGGGAAAAAAAATTCCGTACTTGCATAGCAGTTGAGGGGAAAGGGACTTGCTTGAAGCATATATATAGAAGGGTCCTAAAGCATGGAAATAAATCTCTGAGCTACTATAAGAAAGGATCGAGCAATTTCAACGTGTAATTTCGTGTCTATTGTTCAGTTTTACTATGCAAGCATAGAGAGCATATATGAGCATTATAACCGAGGACGTAAAAAAAACTTTAGGGGTCGTCACACGAGACGACCGGTTTTCGTCTTTATGTTTGAAATTCATCAGAGAATATACATATATATACACACACACATATATATATATATATATATATATATATATATATATATATATATATATATATATATATAGGATCAAGGTTACCTTGACTCGATTATTCCAGGAACGAAATTTTTTGAAACATCCATTAATGCTGTTGGGCTCGCTCATTCGAAACGTATAAACAAAGATATATTACAAAACAGTTTGCCGTGTGCGCAAGAAAATAAAGCTGTTACATTATCCCGCTTCGCCAATGTATATTACGCGTATCAAATCTGCACGTTTGGCAGAAATTTTTACGAGGTTTCACCGTAACCAGTGTGCGTCAATGTCGATTGATCATGTACGAAGACTTAGAAATCTTCATACAGCTCAATACATATGTATATGTATGGGGCGTTTCATAAGTCAACTCCATAATATCAAGCCAGACGAATTTTCATTTTTATCATTTTTTTTTTTTTTCGTTCATATCACTGGATTAACTATAATTTTTTTGGAGTTTTATGTTCATTCATTCGAATGTAATGAATTATTGAATAACTGGGTAACTTTTCAAGCTCGCGTTTGCAAATCTTACAAATAAATATATTTGGTTTTTTTTTTAAGAATTTAACAAGAGCCCTTGGATACATGCTCCGAGTAATTTAACATATGGTACAACTTATAGGGTGACCAGTGAAAATTACTATTCAACTATTCATGGTAGACGAAATTTAACTCCCAGATATTGTTTTCGAAAAAAAAAAGTGTGTTACCTCTATAGTGCAAAAATGAAGAAAAAACCTGAAGGGGCTCACATATTTTGAAGATTATCACGAGTTAAATAAGTTTCAAAACTTATGCATATTTGAGCATATGCCAAGCGCATTCTTAGCAACTTTTATGCATTTTAAGATTAGAACGAATGGCTTAGATCTGCGTATTGTTATTTTTAAGATCTACGTAGATTTAAATTACGGGAGATCGTAGATTCACCTAGATCACATTTATACCTACCTAGATCTCCGTTATAGATCTTCTCAGATCTGAGTCTGCTAGATCGACTCGAATGTACGTATAAATCTACCGTTACACAAGGAGATCTACGATTTTCCAGAATTAAGATCTACGCAGATCAAAATTGATCTTCAAAAAAAACTACGCGGATCTAAATTAACTAAACGATTTTTTCCCGGGTATGTATGACTTTTTTTTGACACGAAAATCCACTCGGATATTAATCGTTTCGATTTCTAATCATCGAAAAAAATATTGCTACTTTTATTCCGAAAAAAAAATGTTATCTTTGTCAGTTCTGGTCCTGACAAGTCTACGTCAAATGAGCACCTAAATTTGCAATGAAAAATTGAAAAGTATTCTATGCTATATATTTTTAATTTTTCAGCATGCTTCGCTTGATTTTTAATTTCTTTATTTTCTTCATTTCTACAATTTTCTTCAACTTCATTTTTAGCCTCATAATGGGCTCAATAAATGGATTACAGTTATTCCTGCAAATATATATCTCAGAAATCATTAATATTTGCGGAAATATCAAGACATCAGACCCTGCAAAATGAATCAACGCAGGGCCTTATGCGTCGACTCGTTAGTAACAACAATAACAATGGAAAACGTAGTTTAGAGAAATGAAAATTAATCCCTCTTGGTGCTGTGTGTGAGCTGGAATGTCTGATATACATGGTACCATTAATTTGAATAATCTAGGCAATATTTCACGATCGTTTATGACCGCGTGGGGTTTGATGTGTCCATAGTACATTGAGGGAAAGTATATCCCGAAAACTCTGCTATATTTAGTTTCTTGTTTTTTTTTTTTTTTTTTTTTTTTTCCGCTTAACAAATCAACCTGATACTACATTGCTGGTCGATGAATGAACTCGCCAAACTTGAAGTTTAGAGAAACTGAGCTTTCTCCAAACTTAAATTATATAATTACGATTTGGAGAATCGTTTGGTTTTTTTTAAATGTCATTTGCATAATGAAGCCTTTTAAAAATGTCCTCGGCCATGATTTCTTACAATTTATATGTACAATGGAAAAAATAAATAGAATTTCTAGTCCTCCGTTGATTATACTGTACATGTTGCATAATATGTGTAATGAAAATTTAAATTCAACGGAATGAAATCATATATTCAGCAACAAATGTAAGATGCACTGCAAACGAAGGGCTTTGATCAATAATTTTTATGGAAAAATAAAAATCATAATTTTATCCAATAAATAATAAGTAAAGAAACAAAAATATTTCGAGGTTTAAAAAAAAAAAATTACTCACAATTTCTTTGAAAATTATTTTCGTTTTATTTTATTCTTATGGCAAAAAACATGGCCAATGGAAATTTTTTTTTCGCTCACAAAACGTAATTAGCACTTGGCAAACACATGCGGCAATTTCGAACGTCAAGTGTGGCTTACGAGGCAAAATAAATGGAGTACGAATTCGTCATCGAGATCGATATGAACTTTTGTTTACTTCCGAGACCACGTACCACTTAAAAGCGGCTACAAACTTGCCCCGCAATTTCCTCGATTGTGGATACTAATTTACGAAAATTTTCGTTACTCGGCATCTCAAAGTATTTTCATATAAATGTCCATAACGATATTTACACGAACAGTTTATAATTTGGAGCTCAAGAATATTTTTTTTTTTCCCCAAAATTTAATCGAATTCAATTAAAATTAAATTATCAAATAAAATTAATTCGTAATCAATTCGTTATTTTTAATTTTTAAAATTAATGGAAAAGCAGTTAAAATCTTGAAATTCAAATTGCACAAGAATTCAACATGGCATAAATATATTGTATCTATTTTTTAAAGTGAATACATATTTTTATTAATATTTTATTAACAGTAATAGTTAAAAGTGCATTAAATCTTTCCCCCCTTTTGTTTTGAATAAATAATATTTTTTTATTAATTATAAAAGATTAAAATTTTTTTTAAATAAAAAAATTATTCAACATCAAAATAAATCTTGATAACATCATACGAAAGTTACAAATGATTCGTTCATGTCTCAAATATTTATTTAATTCAGGGTTTTTTTTTTTTGCTCCGAGTGAAAGAATAATATTTTGATAATACCTTTTGGTTGATTCGGTGGGAATAATTACTCGGCACGCAACGAAGATTAAGATCGCACTCTGGCTCGCGGAACGTCAGTGTAGAATCGTAGGAGAAAAAAAAAATCAAAACTTTTCGCTCGATTTCCACTAAAAGTTGTGGCGAACGATTTTTCTGATGTTTTTTGGCGAAATAAATTTTTGAAAATATCAGTCTTCTCATACGATAAACTCTCACGTTGAAGAGCGCGGGGAAAAAAAACAAACCACAAAACAAACAACAACAAAAAAAAACTCCCCGATGCTGGCACAATTTATGTTCTGCTCGCACCGTTAGTCGGACCTTCGCGTTCTTGCCCTCTCAGAACAAAACAATTTGCGAGCTTCGCAAATTTCTCTACTCCTAATCCATAGGGCACAAGCACACTTTGACAGAAATTGTCTTCGCGAAAGAATCGCACGATCCTCGTTTCACTATGAAAATTAACCGTTTGAAATTCGATATTTTTTTTTTTTCTTTTTTTTTTGGCTCAATTGAGTCAAAATATTTGTAAAAAAAATTGTAAATCACGCGACGATAATTTTATCGCAAATAATCATGAATAATTATGCTCAGAATTATTTGAATTCTCCAGCAATAATTCTCATAATTATATACATCGGTAATTATAGTAATTGGAAGAATTTTTTTAAATCCAAAAATAGCATTTTTTTTTTAAATTGCGACACGAAGATTTTTTCTTCTCGAAACGAAACTTTTTTTCAATTGCCAATTTTGAAAATTTTTGAAAACAACAATTTGGAAGACCACGAGGCTCTTGTGTGTCCTCACTCGGTGCCGGTCAGCGCGTCACTGCGACCGACCGGCTTATCTGCTTTTGCTCTCGACGGTTGAGACTTTCCCGAACAAAGATTCGAAGGCCACGTAGAGCGCCAAGAGGTAGAGAGGTGTATGTGACCATTATATATATATATATATATATGGAAAAATACGATCGAGATATATGAAGAACGTGAAATTCGAAAGCAAAAAATTTTAATTATACA
This sequence comes from Rhorus exstirpatorius, assembly GCA_963564615.1. NCBI lineage: Eukaryota > Metazoa > Arthropoda > Insecta > Hymenoptera > Ichneumonidae > Rhorus > Rhorus exstirpatorius. The sequence goes on along the minus strand of OY751319.1, from coordinate 19,658,895 downwards.
TTTTTACATATGCAAAATTAAAATTGATACATTTTTTAAAAATTGTTTGCATTTCGACTTCCGGTTGGAATTCCCACGAATTAACGACATTTTTTTTGCACCGTTTATACGAGGGGGATTCCCCACAAATTCGTGGTTAAAAATTTTCGCCTTTCCTCATCGTATTTCCGTCATTATATTTTTTTTTCTGTGCATTGATTTCGTCAAAAATGTGTCAAAAGTATAGCTGCAATTTTTCAATTTTTTTTTTCTCGCCCAATGATCATTTTTGTTTTTAATTAATCAATCCAGATTATCGATGGGTATAATGAGTTATTTTAGTGGCTGTTGCATGATACGTGGAACCAATTCACTTGGAAAATATGTATTGTCAACGCAACATTTTTTCGACAATTTTTATCCTTTTGGAAGGTTTGAATTGTTCGACTTAAATGGAGTTTAAAATTGAATGTTGTTGTAAATTTGTGATATTATTGGTATAATTCTTTCCCCAAGATCGAATAATTCCTGGACATTTTTTTTTTAATGTGCGTGAGAATTATTGATTACGTGTCTTACATATGGGTAATCAAAGAATTAACATTTTTATCTGAATAAAATGTTTTTCTTTAAAAAAAAAAAAACGTAATTCATGAAGCAGATAATGATTTTTAAAGACATACCGGTTTACGAATGCTGCAAGCGAATCGTTGACATTCGTCCACCAGTTATGTCACGCTGAAATTTTTTATTTGTTCAATATTTGTCATTCGGGTATTTATCTTTTTGTTCAAACTAAAATTCACTCCAATCAATCGTAGTACACTCGTGAATTTTGGCATACACTTTTTAATGAGATTTATTGCGCTCTGTCAAAATTATTTTTCAATAAACTCCAGTTATGTATTTGATATTGACGCTGAGTTCATAGTTTGCTCTTTGTAACGCGTCATGTACATGCAAATCGTATAAAATAATAAATAATAAAAAATTTAAAAAAAAAACATTTATAAGAACTGACGTATAAAAATGTGGAAAATTCTCCGGTGGATCGTAGTTTCGCGGTGACTCGTAAAAATTTTAATTGACTAATTTTCTATGCTAATAGATTTTTTTTTTCGCATTCGTCATGATTGTAGGGCAAAAAAAGGTGCAATTTCGAAATTGCCACCGGTTGCTCGTAGTTTTTCCGGATTAACAATGGATCTAAGAGGAAATAGTTTTCGCAATTTTTTGCATTCTTATGTCAGGAAATTATCACACAAGCAAGAAGAAAAAGGAAATTACGAAGAAATCGAGAAATAATTACAATTGAATTTTGGGTTTGAGTGAACTTTTTTTCTTTATTGTTCGAAAAATACAAATTTCCATGAAATCTGAATCCGATAATCGATTCTCGTCAAATTCAATGCCAATCATTCTTTAATGATAAATAATAATACGCTATTGAATGATAATACACTATAACGTTTCTATGAAGATAAAGAAAAAAAAGTTGCATCTTTACTTTTTGTTTTAAGAAATGAGATAAACTTTCAGGAGTCCTGCCACCGCAAAAGTTTTCCCAAAAAAATTAAGTTTTATTTCCTGCTGGCCAATGTCCCGAGGGGCATGGGTCACGGGAGAAGAGTCACGATAAAGGAGTGCGGTCGACTCGCTTTATAAGATTCAGCGAGTATTGTCTCGTTGATGAGAACGAGTTCTTCCGCTCGCCATCTAGCGACCACTACGCGAACTTTGAGTTTTTATTCGTTTTTACGAATGAAACTATCGCCACCACACTCGGATCGTGTGCGACAAGTTCAGTAATTTTTCAGTTTTTGGTACTCTAATTTTTGTATAAATTTATTTTGAGTTTCGTATACGATTAAAGAAATTTCAATGTAAATTATGCTCAGTTTAATTACCGTATCTATGAAATTTTACATTCGAGTTATTACTCTTCCGTATAACGTGCATATGAACTTCGATTTCCCATAGTTTGAAAATTTCATAATAGCAATGAAGAGAATTTTCAAGCATTTCTTAATTTTTTTTTTCAAAAGCAGGAATATTCATTTTTATGGGTTTATGTGGAAATTGTTATTGGTACAATACGGTGATTCAGTAAAGTGTTAAATGACAGTCAAATGACGAGGTACTCAAAATTTTCGCCAAAATTTACTTTTGGCCGGAAATTATTGAACAATCTATGGAACAACGACTCGAGACTTCTTGTTTTCTTTATCGTTATACACTCATTTTATTTTTATTCAAGAGGCTAATTTAATGGGATTAATCGTAAAAAAAAGTGCTTGATTAAGAGTGCGCGAGTCTTCAAAGAAATTTCCGAGAACAAAACGTGAGCTATCGTTCGGCTTTGGAGACTTTGCGTCATAAAAATGACCAAGGAGAAGAGAAACACGTTGAAGAAACCTTTCATCGCGTTTTGTGTGAGTCACAATATACATAAATATTATACATATATACATTTTTCAAGCGTCATCAACACTCGACAGTGTTCCGGGACACTGTGATTCGAGCTAGAATTTTTTTTTTCCATACATTATGCAGTCTGGTGTACATGTGAATGTTTACATATACAGTAGACCCTCCTATAACTTAACTCGTCACTGGTCCATAACACTTTCCCATAATATAACTTTCCTCTTCGCTCTCCCGCTCTTGTATACTTATGCGCATGCGTTCTGCCTTTTAGCCAGGACATGCGTAGTATACATGCGCGAAATTCAAACTCATTGTTGTGTTTGCATGAACACACATACATTTCACGGTTTAGAAGCGCGATATATCAAAAAAATTTCATGATTTTTCTTAAGTTTTACAATTTATAATTCAACGTCAAAGTATTTAGGGAAAGAAAAAATAAATGTATGCATTCTATGGAACATTAGAGATCTGAGGTTTTTTTTATAAATTTTTAATTCACTTAAATAAGGAGTTCGTCTCGTTGCTCGAGGTATACTAGATCTAGCGACTAATTTGAAATATTCTCGAAATGAAGTATTCCACTTCAAGTATTGTGAAATCGATGGACCCCTTAACGAACTTTTTGGCGAGAAATTCAATATAAAAAACCGAGAATTTAACATACAGTCGTATATGGGAAAACTACTTGCTGGAGCTTTTCAAACACGCATCTTTGCACACATTGGATGATTAGATCGTCCGATGAACAAAGTTTCTATTTGTGCATTAGGTATTAAGGATTTCAACGAGTCCAAAAAAACCTCGTGTCATCGGATATTTGACAAAGAAATTTTAAGAAAACTATTACATTCCGACTGATGACGTTCCTTATGCCCAAAAGGTGCGCGTGTATACCACGTGACACGTGAGTGCGGGAGCGATAGCTGCAAGTTCTTATTACCTGTACTTTCTTCAAAAAAATACAACCGATCGGGATAAAAACAAACTTGGCCACTTTTTGCTAACATACAGCAGTGGCTACGCTAGTTTCAGGGCGATCGGTTGTGTTATTTCGGAGAAAGTGCAATTCGTGTTTTCGAGGTGGTCGAAAAATTTGACAAGTGTGAGGTTACGTTGCCCCGTGTGAGTCCCACTCTGCGCGTTAACTGGCGCGGGCAGCGTGCGAGCGAGAGAGAGGTCCGCGTTACGCGTCCGCGAACAAATTTCTACTGATTCGTGTATCTTTTTCGTATATATATATGTCTTGGAAACGGAATGGTGAAAACTGTGTTTCTTTTTTTGATACTTTTGTGAAATTTCATTTGATCGTAAGTTTTTTTTTAAAAGGAGTTCCACCGTTTTTTCATTACGAAAAGTGTTACAAAGTACGAACTGGTTATTTACTCCATAAAAAGCCTATGCGTAAGAACGTATTTTTATAATTTATTTACTCCGAAACTGCACGGTCGAACCTTGCGAAATTTTAACAGTACATTTTTTTTCTTGGTCAAATAAACGTTGAAAAAAATTTTGAGAAAATTCTCATCGTTTGGCTCCGGCTGTACGACCTCGCCTTAAGAAATGAAAACTGATCGCCAGGAAAACGATTTTTGAAATCGAAGTATACCTAAGTAATGAGAGGTCGAGTTATATGAGCGTCCACTGTATCTGCATATTTTTTTTTTTTCAGCAGCTTAGCATGACGTTTATTTCCGCGTGCTCATACGGTTTCACGAATAGTTCCCGGTATATATAAATCAATGTATAATCACGAAAAGTTTTGTCTATACGTATATATATATTATATCCTACGAATCAGCGAGGATAGGAATTATATGTACTCGTTGCTGGTAATATTTCAATGAAACGTGTCTCATAGATGCGAATCAATGAGGATCCGAATAGCGGTGAAATTTCTTCTGCTGCGTTTGTCGTATTCGTGCTTGCCGGGACTGATAATTTACTGTGTGAATCACAGCTCAAAGATGCCTGGGGGGACGCATAAATCAGGAGTGAAACAAATTCAAAAGTCTGTAGCGAAGGATCGTACACGATTGTTACGAAAAAAAAAAATGTCAACACTCGTGACAAGACTAATAATTAAATTTATTAGTCGTAACACCCCCTCGAAAGTAGTGAAGAATTTTAATCTTTAGATTTAAAAGTTGCACGAGTTAAGGGCAATTGGGAAAATTTCAAAATGACTGAAATCTAACTCTGAAAAAATATTGGCAATTTTATTTTAGCCTCTTCCTGCTAATTTAAACTTAACACCTTTTTTTTTATGAACGTATACAGCGCCGAAAAAAATTTTGAGTGAAGATCTAAGCTAGCCACAGTGCTGGGGCACTCGGTTGAATGGTTATTGAAAAATTTCAAATTATTTTTACAAACTTTTGTCAACAAAACGAAAGAGCGTGAAAAGAGAGCGTCGCATTTTATGCGAAAGCTACTGGTCCGGTGAAGGTCCACTGTTGTTTTGTTTTTAGTTTTGCTTCCCTCAAAGAGGAAAGGCTTTTTTTCCGTTAAAAAATAATTTTAAAAAAATCGAAATTTTCATTCCAACATTGTCAAAATGTCTTCAAACGAATCGAACATATTCCTACAGCTCCATTCAAGTTGCGTGCCAAATGTTAGCTCCATATCTTAAAATTTGCCAAAGTTAGAGCGTTTACATTCTTTATAAATTCAAACTTCCTTAAACTGCATGAAACGAAGGGAGCTCTACTTTGGGTGCAAAATTTATTAAAATAAACATTTTTACTTTACCGCGATGAATAAATTATTTATGATTCCATTTAATCTGAATCCTTCATCGATTAAAAAAATAAATTTCATTACTTTAATAGCTCATTGAATTAAATAATTCTTTTTGATAACAAATATTCGATTACAAATGGCGATCGTCCTTATCTCTCAAAATGGGGGAAGAATTTAGTTCAAGTGCTAAAAGATATGGAAATAGAAGACATAATAACGATGACAAGGGAACGAAGAGATGTGGTAAGAATAAACAAAGGAATAAAAGAGGGACTGGAAAAGTTAAAAAAAAGGAAATTCTATGAGGAAAAAAATAAGAAAATCGTCGTATAATGCCATGTAAAAATACATTATTGGAAGGATGATATGTTTTGGAAATACTGGTCTCGAGAGGATGATATGTTTTGGAAATACTGGTCTCGAGAGGATGATATGTTTTGGAAATACTGGTCTCGAGAGGAGGTGAACGGAAGGGACAAAGGGAAATGTGGGCAAGGTTAAGGTAGTACGCGCACTAACTTAACGATTAGATAAAATTCCGAATTTTGTATACGGTGTAGCAGAAGTGTATAAGATAATGCCTGTAAAATTTCAAAGTGGGTCACCGACTCTTTACGCGAGCAATTAATTCGTGAAATCCACATATTTATCCCGCGCCATATCCGAATTCTGGGCCGACGCAACTTTGAAACAGAAATTCGTATCTTTCACGATTAGATAGGATCAATATTAAAACTGTTAAATGTTCAGGAAACTATCACGATTACGCACGTTCCATGAAAAATGGGAATTGCCGAAATTTTTGACATAAAATTATCGATTTTAAGGAAATTCTGTCGCGTGCGTCGGATTATGAGCGGTCCGTGACTCTCTCTCTCTTGTTTCCTACCTTAAGATGTGGCAACTTTAGGAAGGGTGGAAAAGAGAGGCGAAAAGGATCGGAAGTGCAGGATATGTAAAAAAAAAAAAAACAAGATGAGACGATGGAGCATTTGTTAATATGTAAAAAAAAAGAGTAAGTATTGCGAAGTGTGGCTCCAGCTGCAAATCGCTCGTGGATTTTTTTTTATGACCAATACTGATGGGAAAAAGATTAAGCAGTGTCATTCAAGGCGAGGGAAGCCTTATAACGCAGTATTGGCGATCGACACTACCGATGGCGGCGCTCGCGTCACTCGGAAATATGGCGCTATTTGAGTGCAGTTTGTGACAGTTAGCATTAAAAACATGGGACGTTTGTAATTGAAACTGCGACAAATTTACGATTTCGTAAAAGGAGACCTAAATAACCGAAATATAACTGAAGGGGAAGAAGTTCTGAAGTTCGGGCAAATGGTGGTAGTTGGATGTACTAAAAAAAACGAAACAAAACGCGAAATATTAGGGCCAGTACACTCTGATGGAAGACTTCGGGTCGCATCGAGAAATTTTGAGCACTCTTATCCACATTTTCCGTCGATCTATCATTTCACGCACGCCGAATAAATTTGCCCGAGATGCTTTACCGGCGTTTTTTTTTTTTTACGGGAAACCGATGAAATGTCACGTCTCGATCCGTGAACGGACGAGAATGACATTCGAACGCGCAACAATAAACTCTACGTGTTAAATTTCACTTTTGGGCTGAATTTCGCAGATTCGACCCTTTCGACAGTCTCCATTCCGATATCCAATAATATAAAAATTTGAACTACAGCTTTTTTTTTTTGTTAATTCGAACAGGTACGGAAATGTCAAAGCTAATTTACACGCTGTATCGTGTGCATCGCGCGTGTAAAAATAAAGTCTTTTGCACTCCAATAGCAGTTCGTCAAAAATCCGCTAGGAGTCGCATGCTTAGTGTCGATCGCCAATTGGTCATATAAAAAAATCCACGAGCGATTTGCAGCTGGAGCCGCACTTGGCAATATTTACAAAAAAAAAAAAAAAAGATAGAGAGTTAGCGACGGAGAAAGCAAGATAGAATACAGATTAATGGATGAAAGGAATTGAATGGGCAATAAAGGGAGAAACGATGAATATTCTGTGTGGGGAAAGATACAAAAAGGGATTTGTGATTAGTGCGGGGAAACAGAGGAGGTCTGTAAAAAAAAAAAAATGAGTAAGGGGATAGAGAAAGAGTTGGGGTAGATGGATAAATAAAGACTATAAGAGATAAAGGTGTAATAACACGATGTGTATTTTAAGGATATTATTAGAAAATAAGCAAAGGAATATATACGCTGTTGTACATTATAGTATTTTGTAAAAAAAAAAACTTGACAAAGTTATGCAAATAAAACTCCACTATTCATTGATTGATACTGAATTGTATAAAAATTCTTTGTTATCGAAAATTTCATCTAAAGTTGCCTTATTCACAGATTTATCGTAAAAACATTGAATCACAAATCTAGATGGATTGAAAAAACGAAAGTTTTCGAATCGGCGATCCGGTGGGTTAAAAAAAAGCTAGCACATTCTGAAAATTGCGTATTTTCTTTCAAACTACAAAGCCCTTAAACCGAATAATAAATACTTTCAGCAAGTTCTGACTAGCGGCACACCTATCTCGCGATATTTTTCAAAAAAGCCCTGTAACAGGATCAAAAAAATCTGACATAAAAATGAACAAAAACAGTGTCAAGTTAAATGTGATCGCTCCGAAAAGGCACGATGAACTTATGACATAGCTTTGTACAAAGTACGATGTGAAATATTTATAAAATCTAGACTAATCGATAGTTTACGTTTCCTAGTACTAATCAGCAAAAATCCTCCCTGGGAAAAAACGTCTTTATTAGGGTGTGTCGAAAATGTGAAGTTTAGAGGTCGCTAAACGAGGATTTAGGTTTCCCATGTAATTAACACTAAAAAAATATTGTTTTTCATTCAAAATTATGTCGGGCAACCAAAAAATTGGCGATGTCTGTGTTTCTTGGCTTATTTGAAAGCATGACTCATCCCACAAACGATGATAGGTCGTTTTTCGACTTACCTTGTTCCAATTTTTTTTTTTACGCCACTTTTCGACCACTATAGTCACTTTTTCAAGTTTACAAAGTCTCCAAAGTCCGAAATGAGTCCAAAATGAATTGCTACAAGTATTGAGCGTCGATTCGAATATAAATAATCAACAATCGATACTCGTAGCAATTCATTTTGGACTCATTTCGGACTTTGGAGACTTTGTAAACTTGAAAAAGTGACTATAATGGTCGAAAAGTGGTGTAAAAAAAAATTTGAACAAGGCAAGTCGAAAAACGACCTATCGTCGTTTAGGGGATGAGTCATGCTTTCGAATAAGCCAAGAAACACGGACATCGCCAATTTTTTGGTTGCCTGTCATCATTTTAAACGAAAAACATTTTTTTTTTTTTAACGTGTTAATCAGATGGGAAACGTTAATCCTCGTTGAGAGACCTCTAAACTTTAAGCTAGAGCATCCCCTCCTTGAACGAGGGGCCTCTTTAATGTCAAAACCTAAAGTTTCAAGTGGTAGGAGCGAAGAAAAAAAACAAAAAAGTTCATTTTCGACACACCCTAGTCTTTATGTTGCATACTTTAGTTCCTGTATCGAAAATATTGGAAAATTATCTGTGAATGCCCCCCCCCCCCCGCGCAACGCTCAGTTTCATAATTCATGAAAAAAAAACCCCCTAACATTACGAGCTATTCATAGATATTTCAATTTGGTATTTAGCATTGCACGCGTCGTTTCAAGCGTTTGAATATTCATCGACGCTTAAAGCGTCATTAGCGCGCTATGCGAGATGCGTGAAGCTTTTATCAAATCAATTCATTTTTATTTTTTTTTATTTCGCGTTATTCGCATGCCTCGAGAGACAGATATAAAATAATGTTGAAATTTGCATCGTTGGAAACCAACGAAAATAGATTTTGTTTTTTTTTAAATCATTTCCCTTATTGTCTCGAAGTTGAAAATCGTTTGAGCCTTTTTTTTCTGTTTTTTTTTCGCGACCCGGGGCCTAAATATGCCAAAAAAGCGTCAGCAATGCTGTAAATGATTGCTTTTTCGTAAAAAAATATATTTTCGTTGCATTCCAACTATGCAAATTTTAGGCATCACGATATAAGTGCATCGGTGCACGTATTCATTAAGTTCCGCGGGGTGCATCGAGGCAGAGTAGCCGGATCAGGAGAATCTGTCGAGAAAAGCTACGGCTGTTTTTGTCCTTTTCTCATGTGAAAACGACAATTTTGCCAATTTCCGGGGGAAATCCGCGACAGCCAGCCTAAACTCAAAAACCCATCCCGTTTGGGCAGTGTCCTTCGACGTAATATCTTGTCCCCCTAGCGTCCCTAAAACAGCCCCAGTCTCCGCGGTACGAGTTTGAGTTGTGAGTCGAAATAGTCGGAGCTAGTTCGTTTCTGGCAGGGGGAAGAATCGTAGAGTGATATAATATGAGGATTTGGTATAATGCGAGTTTGGTTTACCGCCTGCAGCACTTTTCTTTTTTTTTTCTCGAATCGATCCTCCCATCCTCATTTCTTTCCTCGTGTGTACAAAATTGGCATCTAAGATTACCGATCGACGGCCAATCCTTACCGTTTGCGTCACTTCGAAACGCGTCACTTCGAGTTGCACGTTTTTTTTTTTTTTTTTTCCTTTCATCGTCCGGAGCGTTCTGACCGCTCATTGAGACTCGCCAGCTGGGCAAGCAGTTGGGATTTCTGAATTTTCTCACGGATACGTCATTTTCGTCTTAGATCCACCAGCTCCACCTCGCCGATCGAAGAAAGCTTGCAGTGCATGGCTTTCTGTAACAGCAGCATCAGCGTCATATAAGTTTTTGGACTTTTATTTTAGTACAAATGTCGAATGAGACGCCCTCTTGGGACTTTTTTTTTTTTGTCAAAGCTCTCAATCCTTTTGCAAAATTTTTATCCTCGAGGTTGAATCGATACTCCCGGAAATCGAGGCAAGAACAAAAAAAAAAGAAGTTAAAAAATCATGCTGATGTTTTGGATTTTTCTTTGACCTCAAAAATCCAATAATAGCAATAAGAGTAATAAGAGTTTCTATAGTCATTGTACCCATTAAACGGTGAATAATTTTTTAGCATTTTTTTTTTTTGGAATTGAATGATCCCGAAGATATATCTGAATCAGACAAAATTTTATCTTTGGGAAGCTATAGCTGCTGCGTTTTTTTTTAATCGTTTAGACTTCGCTCGAGCGTCATTTTCTTTGTTTTTAAATTCTCTATGGGCGAGCAATTCTTTACTTTTTTTCAAGTTCGCCATCCCTGAGGCAAAACATTGAAAAAAAAAAAATGGTCAATGATTATCCGCGCCTATAATTTTCTGTATACCTACCGTGTCACCTATCTCGCAATACGGATTCGTTTAATTATTGGGGTCGGTTGGTTTTTTTTTTTAAATTATAAATTAATTTTATTTAAAAAATTCTTTGAAAATCAACACCATCTGCTGTAGTCGAAAATAAACGGGTAAAATATCTTTCGTACTCGTATAAGTGGGTTTTTTTTTTTTGGCTCGCTGAAAATCCAGTCTAGATTCGTAATCAGCGAACGCGAAAATTCCCTGGGTACCGAGCTTCATCCACATCGATTAAATTTTTCGGTCGAATCTGCCATTTTTTATTTCTGAATTTTAAGTTTGGGCTCGTAATTAGTGACCGCAAAATTTTATTTTCAACGTATCAATCTTGTTGATGGTAAAATTTAAAATTTGTAAAAATTGCTCGCCTACAAAATTCAAAAAAAAAAAAAAACAAAGAGAATCATGCTTGAACGAAGTCCATACGACGAACACGCATTCTTTATTATTTTCGTCTTCTTTTTTTTTTTCCAAAGGCTCATTCTATATTTGAAGCAATAGAAAGTCAAGTAACAGATGACGATTTTTTTACATGCGAAATCTTTGATTTGTCTTTGACGAAAAAAAACACTCAAGTATTTAACGATAAAGAATATTCAAATTTCGTGACAAAAGACGATTCGTTAAAATCGAGGAACTCGGTTTTCCTCGTAGAGAGGAAACGAAGGATGATTGAGAAAAAAAAATTTTTGAGAAAACTGTGTATCAGTTTGAACGTTGGTCTTATTTATTTATTTTTTTTTTTTTCTTGCAGCTTTTCGGTATGACGACGAGACTTTTAAGTTATTTTATATTATTTTATATATTATTTTAATTTACCGTGTAGAGCGGTGGTTCGGTCGGATGAGGATGGAATCCGCTTTGTCTACAGCTCGCAATAAAATTAAGCCCGTACTCGGGTGTTAGCATAAAATAGCCCGTTCTAGAAAACAAATGACAATAATAAAGAACGAGAAAAAGTTGTGATTGAACGAGCGATATGAATTATTATTATATTCTTACTCGTCGTATTTCGGAGCGCAGACTATCGCTATAGCTTCGGCCATCATGAGCTGATAGGCGCAGTGAGTGTGCAAATCAACGCTCGATAAAAATGCAGTTTGAGTCGGATGAGTCTGCCAAAGTCAGAAAAAATACATGTATCATCGTCGCGATCTATTGAAGTTTCTATAAAAATACGATTATAAAACATTCTTCGTGTCTTAATTGCGTTTCTCATCGAGGTTCCCTGTGTATCATATTCGTGACGAGACATAATTTTGTTTTTTTTTTTTTTTTTGTCAAACCTGAAGCTCGTGTGATCTTTTTTTCCAATTCTACTTTTTTTTTTTTCTAATTCTATTTTCACTCGGTTTGTTTGATAAATAGAATATACAAAATTATTAGAAAAATTCGTTATAACGAAACAATTTCAGGCGGGCAAAAAAAAAAATTGGTATCAAAAGTTGTGGAGGAGAATTTCTAACTTCCCCCCCCCCCCCCCCCCCTTAATTAACACAAAACAAACATACGAAGATGATGAAAAAAAAAAAATCGCGGGTACTCACAAGGCTGAGTGAGTCGAATGTGTATAACGCTTAAAACGTCTCAAAATTGTGTAAAAAAAAATAGATGGTAAATTGTTTCGTTACTAACGGCTTTTAACGTTATTATTATTATTATTATTATTATAAAAACTTTGTTTTTAGTGCTGAAATGGTAGTGTATTAGCCTCGCCGGATGTAAACCTAAACCTCCCAAGCAAACCTGTCTCGTACTATGCATACGCACTGTCGTCCAGACATAACATCCTACTTGATATCAAACCCAATCTCCCTTTCCCGCTAATCTCTGTATGCTCGTCAGCGTTTCGTTCCCACCGTTTTCTCTGTCCCACGGGCATCAAGCTCGCCGTCCCGTGGTAAATCTCTATAACTTCCAAAACTCTTTTTCCGGCTGTCTGTTTCGTACAGCAGTTTTTTCAGTTTCTCAAGGTAGTACGAGCACAACTATGGGCGGGGAATAAGCCGAAACGTGAGCGAGGGGCATGAAACAAAAGAGAGAGAGAGAGAGAGAGAGAGAGAGTCGGACCGCTAATAATCCGACGCACGCGACAAAATTTCCTTAAAATCGATAATTTTATGTCAAAAGGTTCGTCAACCCTCATTTTTCATGGAACGTATGCAATCGTGATAGGTTTTTGAACATTTAAAGGTGGCTCATCAGTGAATTAAAAAACCGGCTATACGAATGAAACTTCGGGAGAGTGTTATCTAAGATGCAATGAACGCTCTCTCAAAATTTCCGGGTATGTTGCCAGGCAAATTATTGCGAACGAATAATTTAAAATTACCTATTTTAGCATGGGTCTTATGGCAGTTGATTCCATTTTCCACCGGAAGTGACACGATACCTTTTGACAAAGACGAGAGTTCTCATTCAAATTTTGAGTATTGAAAGATTAAATCATGAAATTTCCAATGGTATTTAAAAAATTGTGTCTTGCCAGGAATTTTCCCGAGAAATTTAATCGTGAAAGTCATCGCGTGTGCAAATCTCGGATACAATATATGTCTGTCATTGCTGCACGCGAGGAAACATATGAATATCGGCTATCGTTTTTGACTCGATCGCTCTCCGATAGCGTTAAATACTTTTGTCAGTTGAGACTTTATTTATAATATTATTTATAATAAATTATGAATAAAATATCACGGGAAATGTCATCGAAATTCTTAATCTTTATTTAGACAGAGTATTTAGAAAATATTATGATAGGTTTTATGATTTTTTTTTCACGTCACGATTTTTGACTAGTTTTGTCACTGATGGGCCGCCTCAACAGTTTTAATATTGATCGTATCTAATCGTTAAAGATGCGAATTACTGTTTCAAAGTTGCGTCAGCCCGGAATTCGGATATGGCGTGGGATAAATATCTTGATTTCACGAATTAATTACTCGCGTAAAGAGTCGGTTGACCAACTTTGAAATTTTGCAGATGTTATCCTATTAAAAAAAAAAAAAAATTCAGATTTTTATCTAATCGCTAAGCTCGTGCTCGTACTACCTCAAGGCGAAGTCGCGCATGTACGACGTGACACGTGAGTGCGAGAGAGAGAGAGAGATAGCTGAAAATTCTTGAAGGTACTTTCTCCCAAACGACGCAACTGATCGCAATAAAAAAAAAGCTTAGCAACTTTTTGCTAATATACTGCAGTGGCTAAGCTTATCTCATCCTGAATGCTTGTATCATCTCGGAGAAAGTAGAATTCGCGTTTTCGAGGTGGTCGGAGGGTGTGATACATCGCTTTAAGGATGTATCGGACGTACCTTCACAACCAAAAGTGACTTTCGTCGACAATATTGCATACTTCATGATGAGATAAAAATCGGAAAAAGTTCAACCACAATAAAGACGATAAGATTACTTTTTAATAATAACAATGCCCAAAAGTTATCAATAAATTGCTCAAACAAAACATTGTTCGACAAATTTTTAGGGAATGTTTTTTTTTTCATCATGTGAAATGAATTCGTTGATTTTTCTGACTACACATAAATTTTTTCAAAATTTTCTTACCATTTTGAAATTTTGGTTTTTCGAAAATTTCTAAAGGTTGTATTCACGATCGTTCAATGCCCTGTAAACTTCTTAATTGTAATATACAACGTTTTTACGAAAACATATCCAAAATTCACGATTTTTCCTTCATTTTTCAGAATTAAAAAATTTTCGAAAACCAAAATTTCAAAATGATAAGAAAATTAAAAAAAAATTTTATGTTTAGTCAGAAAAATCAACGAATTCATTTCATGCGTCAAAAAAATACTTTCCCCACAAATTTGTTAAACAATGTTTCGTTTGAACAATTTATTGATAACTTTTTGGCATTATTATTATTCAAAATTAATCCTCTTATCGTCGTTTATTGTGGTTGAATTTTTTCCGATTTTTATCTTATCACCGAAGTATGCAATATTGTCGACGAAAGTCACTTTTGGTTGGGAAAGTTATACCTCCGATATATCCTCAAGTCTATTAGTGTGAAATAACTTTTGGCTCATTGAGCAAAAATTTGCGGAAATTAGAGACATTGCAGATTCGATTTAAAATTCGAAATTTGAAAAATTTTGATTCAATTCTTCAGTAAGAATTTCACGAACGATACTCGGTTCTCCTTCGGGTAGCCAAAAAAGTGGCAGGGATTACAGTCCGGTACTTTCATCGTTGCTCTGTTCATACAAAAGTCTCAACATTCATTTGTCTTTCCGTTGGTCCGTCACGGTATCTTCAATAATATAATTGATATCTTTTTTAATTCGATGAAAAAAAAAAATGTATCCATAAATAATTAAAATTATCAAAATTTCAACAATAATTCGAAAAAAAAAAAAATTAGCTCTGACGAATTCTACTTAATTTAGTAGCAAAAAAAATAAAAAAATATCATACGAGCCTCGATGCGCGCGAGGAATATTTTATCGTAAAAAGATCCTAGAATCTCGATGTGCGAAAAAATGAAGCGGTTTTTGCTTTTTTTTTTATTTTTTTTTTTTATTATCCAAGGGTGCATCCCCGTGTGCGAAGGACTCACGTGAATCCATCCCAATGTTATGAGATTATGCTGATCCTGATAGTCGAAAATATCTTCCTCGTTGTGTGTGGCGCAAGAATCGGGCGATCCCGTTTGTCGGGGTATCAGCAAGTGAGTAACGAGGAGCTTGTTACGCTCCAATTTACCGGCCAATATGCCGCAGGTTTCCTTGTTGTTCGTTGTATTTTCAAAAGCGAGCAGGAGAAAGTCGCGCATCGTTCTGCTTGGCAAAATTACGTCGCGCAAGGACTGCTTGTCTTGGACGAATGATGATGGTTTCGTCGAACGATCTATCGACGGTGTTTTTCTGCGAAATATTTGAAAAAAAAAAAAAAAAAAAAAAAAAAAAAAAAAAAAAAAAAAAAAAAAAAAAACAATGTATAGCCAATAATAAATGTTACGTTGAATGAATTCCCAAAAGTAAACGTATGCCCAATTATCGACTGAGATCCTATTAGTGCATGCAAGAAAAAAAAAAGATATTTCTTCGTAAAATTTCATTTCAAACCCAAACTTCATAACTCAAACACTTTTTCTTTGCGTTATACATTTTTTTTTTTACCAGATAAAGCATCTGATTACTCGCCTTGAATCTTTTCGTGCGGGGACAAAAATGGTTATTGCAAAAATAACGTAAATTTTAATTTTTTAGCGAGGATTTTAATCTCGGAAAAAGATTATTACGTTTATTGGTGAAAGTGGCAGATGCGAAACGTCGAGAATCGTTTGCAAGGCACGTTTCGAGAATGGTGATTAATTCCCGACTGAGTTCTTTACGTTGTGTCATTCTGGCCTTTTTTTCTTTTCTTTTCCAGTGGCAACTTTTAAGCATATTAATATGGGCATTTATGTGGGAAATTCAATCGTACAAAAATTTACTCCATTATTGTTTTTTTTATCGGAATGGAAGAAATTTTTTTTTTCGTTACAAAGAATATGAAGTTTCATAGTTTAGGTTGATATCAATGTAAAAAAAAAAAACACAAATTGATGAAAAAAATGTTTCGGCCGCAAAAAAAATGCTAGCGATTTAAAAAAAATACCAAAAATTCTTGAACTCCATTCCGCTTACGCAGAATGATTTTTCCTGAGAGCTCGAAATTCGCTTGATTTAGAGCGTATGAGACATTCAGAGACATTTAGTGAAAAAAAAAAGGGTAAAATTTCGACAAAACCTTGGACAATTTTCAGGCCAATAGCTCAAGCAATTCTCAAATCACAGTGGCTGTATTTTTGCCCCATACATCCGGATATTTTTTTTCTAAAAACGTTATTTTTGATGTTTCGACTCGGAAATTTTTGCAAATAATCACAAAGCTATCCCTGCGAGAAAGGCAATTCGTGCAGAACTCACTTGTCCGCTGTAGCTGGGATCGCCAATGGATCAAATTCCTCAGCGATGCTCGGAAATAAGAGAGGCGCCGATGGCTGTGAAATCTCTGCCTCGTCGCTGCTCAAAATTGTCGCGCTGAGTGCAGCTTTAGCAGCTCTTGCTGCAGCGAGAGCGGCTAATTTATTTCTCTTATCCTCCTCTTCTTTCAGCCTAGTTTCGTCGATTTATCGGTTATTCAAGATTTTCCAAAAATTTGCGTATAATTTGAACATACACATAACCCAAACGGGGTCATCCTTTTTAAATTCAGGATCACCCATTGTATAGAGGGTGTCTAAGAGCTCAATCAAAAAAAAAAAAAAATCTAGAGTCATCCTCTCGAAATTCAACGAGCCTGTATACAGCGGGGCGTGATATTTATATAATACAGAGAGATATAGGAAAAGGTCGAGTATGCTATTTTTTTTTTGTTGATTTTTAAATTGTGTTCGTGGGAAAAAAAATCTTGGAAGAAAACTTACATTACAAATAATAAGAGTTCGTTATTCGAAAGGTCTTGAGCGCAGTAACTTTTTGTAAGCTTTAGAACAATAAGAAACCCGAGCTATGTAAATCTGTTTTAAGATACGTCGAAGCACGACATATTCATACGTGTCTTGTTTCGAAGCTGATAAAGTGTATGACTGAGTGTGCAAAAATGTATTGAAACAGCGCGCATGCATTTTCAATATCGTTATTTAAAAAAAAAAAAAAAACATTCCGTGAAATTCCAGGTAATTAAATATTTTGCATCTATATACGATATTAAGATGCACTCGACGCACCATGCACACTCTTTTGGCAAAGACGAATTTATTCATATTGACAAAACTGCTCGACGAGAGTGAAATATATGTGAAGTTGTAAAAGATTCTTTGGAAAAATATATCTTATACACGTATTTGACGATCTCACAAGTTAAGGGGCTATTCTCATTGATCGAATAAAAAAAAAAATAGTTTTTTTTGCCAAATTTCTACTGAGCTGCGGGACGAAATTTTTATGATCGTAAAGTCAAAAGGATTTTCGGCCAATCGCAGAGCATAATTTGGAACAGACTCTACGATTTGAAGATTTTTTTCCCCGATTCAGTGTAAAATTGTCAAAAAAACAGTTAGTCCGTTACGTTCGAAAAATATTGTATGTTTTTTTTTCTAATCTTCTGATCGTTGCAAAATTTTTACAAATAATCGAACTTTTCATTATTGCTGTACGAAATTGTACGAAAAACCTGTAATGCTGTAAAGTTGTAATAAAAATGATTGATCAAGATATAAATGAAATTATTACGGATTTTTTTTTTTTTTTTGCAAAAAACATTAATTTTATTCTAATTAATTAATTAATTAATTAATTAAATTTATATCTTAATAAATCATTTATTTAAATTGGCCATGTTCTTTTTCACGGTTTTCGAATGTTTTTGTGCCCTATTTGAAAAACAATATTGTGTTTCTTGATTTCGAAAAATAAATTACTTACCCCCTTAACGGGGGATGTTTTTTTATCTTAGAAAGGTCGGATTGAAAATCGCTTCCTACAAAAGTTAGTCTATACTAGTATATATCTGTACTGAAAATAAATTTCAGTTTGCTGCGATAGAAGTTGTAGCGCGAGGAGCATTTAGAAGAAAAGTGTTTCAAAATCAGTAAAAACGCTTTAACTTGGAAAAGTATTCGACCGACAGAGCCCAACTTTTGCTCAAAATCTTGTTTGAAGCTTCCGCATACATTGTCAAAACACGAGTGATATTTGTTCACGGAAAAAAAAGTCTCCGTTTTCACCAAAGTCCCCCCTTAAGTGGTTTCTGAACTACCGGGGTCGCGGAAAAAGCGTTTAGAAAATTTTTCCATTGGTGGCCGGTGGTGAGAATCGAAGCCGGGCTCACTGAGTGCGAGTCGGGTGCCTCGTATAGGTAGCGAGGAAAATAATAATAATGTAACAATTTTCCGCCGTACGTACCTTCGCTTCTTCTCTTGTTCCAGTCTTTCCAGCTCGGACTCTTCCCTCGCCCTGGCATCTGCCAAATATCTCAAAGTCTCGGCTCTATATTTCTCCAATAATTTGATCTTGAGAGCTTCGGCCTTAGGGAGAACTTCTCTCAACATCTCTTGATTGGAAGCTCTGTCCTTAGCGGGTACGGTATTGTACTCCGGATGTTGTCGCGCTTTTTCCAAAAATAGGCTGCAATGGCAATTCGAACGATAGTTCAGTCCTCTGAATCTGATCAAGTTTTTTTTTTTTTCGAATATTAGGCTTACGTCATGAATTTGTGATACAATATGTAGGCGTCTTCGAGATTGCCCTCTCGCTTGTAAGTATCCGCCATTCTGATCATTTCTACGCCACCTCTTTGATATCTAATTTGTAGAATATTTATTGTCAATGGGTTAATTGGACATTGAGGGAAAACAAACAAAAAAAAACAAGCATAGAAATTTTGATACCTCCGAAGCGGCGTACTGTAATTCATCTCGATCGCTCCGCCACGAGCCGACAATGACTTCAAACGAATCTCTGGATCTACCAGACCCATATCCTTGACCGATGAATACTTTGCACCTCTAGCATCACTTTTGTCTCTCTCTTTGTTCATAATGGAAAAAATGTTATTCCCAAGAAAAAAAAAAAACGACCGGCGCTCTACTCCCCAATTTTGCCCCTGTCAGTCAGTCGGAAAAACGATTTTCAAACTACGATCATTTGGTTATGTTCAAATGTATATATATATATATATATATATGTACATATTTAATTACGACCAAGGCTGTACACAATTAAAACTTGAGAACTAAACACGTTGTTATTAATTGATGTTAACAACTTGAATTTATTTTCGTCTGTCATATTTTGCTGTGTCTTGAATTATTTGAACAACTATTGACGATTTTATTTATAACTGCCGAACGCACAAGACATGAAATTCTCGCTTTCTCGGAGTCGTTGGCGCACGCAATATATAAATTATATCTGGAATTATTGTAAAAAATAGTCAAGAACCGTGTTATTTCATAAAAAAAAAAACGATTTCTCTGACGTGACTAAACTGGAACTATCGTCGTGTTTTTTCTTTACTAAAGATTTATTTGGTTCAGATGGCAGCACTCCACAATACGTTTCCCATTTCCGGTCATGCAAACCGTTTTTCGCAGTTTTTTCCCTCCCCGCGTTTCAGACTCTTTTCACACGATCAATGTCGTAAATAATGTCGGAAGGCAGTGAAAATTTGCGACGATCTACAAGAATAACACATCGCGTTCGAGAAACGAGTGACAGCGAGGATTGTCACACACCGATTAAAAGTAAGCGAGTTAATTTTATCAATTCAAATCCGTTTGATTTGCGGCGCGGGGGGATTTTCATGAGCCAGTGCTTAACCTCCATCGATTTGTTTGTATGCATCGACAAAACAAAAATAAAATATTTGAAAAATACGGAGGAAAAATTTCGTAATTTCCGCAAGAAGAAAATAATAAATCGCACCGGCAACCTACGAGTGAATTATAAAATTTCGGAGCTATTCCACTGAATCTCTGATTTGTGGTGTCCAGGATTTAAAATTTTAATATTTTTTTTCTTCGAAACTGATGTCAAAGCTATCATCGCTTCGATCTGATGAAAGGGTGTTTTTTTTTTTTTTCGACAATTGTTCGATTCACCTTTACGAACATGCTGTTTTATTGATTAACGGTGAACTTCATATTTTTTGTCCTGAAATAAAACGATAAATCAAATGACAACTACGCAGAGTTCTGGTGTTTCGAGTGTCGTAAGGAAAAAAAAATATATCGAAAGTAAAAAGAAATGGATTGTGAAATTAATTTTTGTTCTTCAAATGGTTCGAAAATATTCTGCTCTTATAAATAGAACAATGATTTGTAAATCTATATTGACGCGTCTATTATCTTCGACTATAGTCATCATTTAATTTCTATGTACTTGCATTTCATCAAAGCCACAAAATTGGAAATAAATTGAAACAATTGTTCTATAATTATATTTCTTGAGGATGGACAAAACCGTTAAGGTTCAACGAAATATTGGATTTTTTTAAAACAATTCCGATATTCAAAATCAATGAAAACCATTCATGAAACTAAAGAGAATACAAAAAATATCAAGCTATAAAATTGGGAAATTGTTTCCTGATAATTCTTTTCGGTAGAATGAATTATGGTATTATAGACAACGAGTAAGGTACCAGTGGCCGCACACCTAAGAGACCGTTCAGATTGTTATACAAATTTAGGACATAAAGCCTCGCGCGTTCTATCAATGACTTCAAATACCTTGAAGTTTATGATTTCTAGTTTCTGAAACACATGCAATGTTCATTGAAATATCGCATAATTTATTACTTATACCGTGAGAAAGCTGAAAAGCTGGAATGTACCGGTGTCCGTACAGCGCTTATTCGCCATGTCCCAGTATTCGGACACGAGAAGACCCAGTGTCCGTGCAATACGATATTCGAACACTAAAAGCCCGAGTCAATGAGCATGCGATTCTCAAATGACGATAGAATTAGCTATCGAGTAATTGGTAATTATCGAGTAAATGGTAATTAATTAATTGACTATTATTAATTAATTAATGAATTATTATTAATTATAATAATTAATTAATTAATGAATTATTATTAATTATAATCATTAATTAATTAATTTATTAATTATTATTAATTATAATCATTAATTAATTAATTATTATTAATTATAATTATTAATTAATTAATTAATTAATTAATTAATTACCAGTCTCCGAACGGTGCCTTGACAGGGGTACAGCTTATGATTTGCTTGTCCCAATAATAGAACACAAAGATTACATGGTTTAATTAAGTTTTACGGGAAGTTTAACTGCTGCATAGTAAGCCCCACTTTTACCCGAACAAAATGAGCAATAATTTATCTCGAATACGCGTACAATCTAAACGATGAGCTTTAAAAATACTTTCCATTATTCCTTAGCATATCGGATAAGAAATCTGTTGATACGGTCTCTGCAACACGTGGACTGGAATAAACAGTTGAAAATAATTTGTATTCCGCGTAAGACGCTTGTCGATTTTTTTTCTTATACGTTAGCGAAGTATCGTCGATCACCTTGCAATTATTAGAATTTCAATGTTAATCATGAAATGCCTGATCATGGTTTTTACGCATATGGAAAACCGGGAAAACTCAGGGAATTTATTTCCTCCTGGAATAATCAGGGAAAAGTCAGGGAATTTGGAAAATTCTCTGGAATTTTTCCAGAATTTACATTTTGCCAGAATTACGAAAAATGAAAGCAACTTAAAAGAAAAAAACTGAAAAGTATGAAAATAAATATTTTTGTATATTTTTAATATTTTTAGTATTCTTTATTATATACAGCAAAAGTTACGTCCGTGCCAAACAATGAAAATTTCAAATGATGTTGAAATTTGCATCGTTGGAATGCAACGAAAAAAGGTTTTTTAAATAAAATAAAAATAATTTCCAGTACTGTCAATGCTTTACCGTCATATTTAGGCCTCAGTTTGCGAAAAAAAAACCGAAAAAAAGGTTTAAACGATTTTTTACTTCAAAATAATACTGGAAATGGTTCATTTTTTTTTTTAACCTATTTTCGTTGCATTTCGACATCATAATTTCAAAAATTAAAAACTAATTTACTCTAAAGCTCCAAAGCTACACTTTTGCATTCGATTTGTCGATGCACAATTACACAATTATTATTGTAGATAAGTTATATATTTATTTTTCATTTATTGGCATCGACATAAAAATTTCCGTTTATAATAAAGAACAGGTTCGGTATTTATTTTTTACTTTGCAGTCCTTAAATTATTTTTTATATTTCAGTTATTTTTTTAAATTTTTTACTTTAATATTCAACATTTTCATGTATTTGAACTTAAAAAAAATTATGTTATCTAGTTCAATATTTATTTTCAAATATCAGGATCGAATTGAGAATTCCCTCAATGTTTTTTCAAGTGGATTAAAAGTGTTTTGTTTTATTTATATATTTATTTATTTTCACAAAAACGATTCATTGCTTTTTTCATGTATATATAATCCGTCCGATATAGTTTGTAAACATGCTCGTGTTTCCATGCACACGTTCTTCATTTGACCCTAATCTCCCTGGAATATTTGCAAAACCTGTGCGGAAAATCTGGAAAAGTCAGGGAATTTCTGAGTCGTTAATGCGCAACAACTATGTTAATAAATGTAATTGCGGTGATGCGCGATGACTGGGACGTGTGCCGCTACCGGTACATTCACCTTAATCCTGTGAATATATTCATGAGATTTCAAACTATACTTTAGTGTTAAAAATACTAATGATTAAAAAAAAAAAAAAATCACATTCGATTGGCATACATCGCATGTGATAAAAAGAAGCAATCGCAATAATTTTGCAACGGCGCTTCCGCGTGAATTTTCAAAGCCGAAAGAGCTTCCGCCGCGAGGAAACCGTGATACGAGTAAATTTGCTGATCGCGCGAGCTCACGTCGATTTTTTTCGAAACTACGAGAGAAAGCAATGGGCAAATTTATCTCATTAATTTCGTTTGATTTTTCATCGAAAAGATACTCCCGGCAGACGCGGGCTTCGAAGTACTTCGAGCGTCGAGGGTGAGCCAGTTCCGAATCGTTTTTACAAACCCGAGTTGGAGAAAGAACTCGAAACTATCGAGGAAAATGTTCAAATACAGAGGGGTACAAAATTTTGTTTCAACAAAACTTAGCGAATCGAGGAGGGGGGGGGGACTCTTCAAGTGTCTTATTTGTATTTCGTAATTCAGAATTATTCGACGAGGAGGATATCGGGGCAAATCGATATTACGGTTTTCGAACACCTTCCAAAAAGCATTCCATGGTGGAAAAAGCGATCCTTTGTCGAACTCCGTCCGTCCGAGTGACTCCGGAAAAATTGCCTCGATTGAAAATCATTGTCGAAAGAGCCGAAGTTGCGTCGCCCAAGAGCACCGGTGCGCGGGAAAGAATTAAAAATGGTATTTAATGTTGCGGAAATTTTGTTGAAAAAAAAAAAAAAAAAAAACATTGAATACATATTTTACGAGTTACGAAATATATATCAACGATAAGACAGAAATTAATACTTTTCTGACGCTAAAATTGTTACTCGTACGAAGAGACTCCCGTGCGCAGAAGAAGAATCGTGACCGGTTTGTCGACCAGCGAGAGCGAAAGCGTGTCCGAGGACAGCGAATTTCTTCCCTCAAACGATGATAGCAGCAGCAGCGGCGGCAGCGAAGACGATGCAGCGTCCGAGAACAAAGACATTAGCGAGGAGGAAGATGAGAAGAACGATCGTCATGTTCGAGCCAAAAAATTTCAGATTCCCATAACTCCGTCGGGGAGACGCGGCAAATCCAAGAAATCGATTGCGTATTCCGATTTTGTGAGTTTCAAACGAGATATTTGTTATTTTTTTTTTTTTTCTTTTTTTTTTTTTATTAACCGATACTAATTTTGCGCCTTTTTTTCTTTTTTCTCATCGCCCCAAGCATCTAAAAACGGATGAATACTTTGAGGCACAGACGGAAAAAATATTGACGTCCGATCATACACTGGCAAGATTGAAGAATCCTCGATTGAACTCGGAAAAATTGCAGGAATTGTTGGAAAATCAGAATCACATATCGAGAACGCATACACAGGCTATATGCAAACTGACCGATAATTATAGAAATTTTTTTCCAATGTGGTATCACATAATGGAGTAAGTATGAAGATTTTTTTGTTTTTGTTCGAAAAAAATCGTTTTCAGCGGTGAGAGCCTGAATTATTGTTTCGATTCCCCCTGAGAGCTTTGCAATTGTGATCAATTTCTTCTTTTTTTGTTTGTTTGTTTTTTTTTTTTCTTCAAGTTTTCAATTCTAATACGTTCAAAATGCCATAAATAGTCGGAAAATCATAGTTGGATAAATATCCGAAAATTGCGCGCCCGTAACGCACTTTGCAGACGAGTAAAGCAGTACGAATCCAATCGTTGTTGCTTTATTTACGGCAATTTTCATAAATAATTTCATGTTTGAGCCAAATTCACGATTTACTATGATATTCAAAATCATCGTTATAATTGTCCATAAAGAATTTTAAATTGTTACAAAAAATTGAATTTAATTACCTAAATACAATCTACTTAATTTCCCTAATGATCTTTATTTTTATTAATAATTTCATAGGATTATTTTCCTATATTTTTACAAGATCAGGACATTTAATTATACCTCTTTCATTATCTTTACCGTTGTCCTTTTAAGATTAATAATAATTGGATCATTAAATAATACGAATTTTATATTTTCACGTATAAACCCTCATTCGATCCCAAATTTACTTGTGCCATTTGTGTGTATTGTTCACTCGATTATTCAGATTAAAAAAAAAAAAGCTTGAAAATTAGAAAATTGCTCACTCAATATTTCGACGCCTCTTACGAAAAGTAGCACGTTTCAGATTTTTAACGAAAACTAGCACGTTGCGGTTTTCACCGCGAAAACTAGCACGTTTCGACATTCACCGCGAAAACTAGCACGTTTTGATTTTCGCCGCGAAAACTAGCATGTTTCGATATTCACCGCGAAAACTAGCACGTTTCGGCATCCACCGCGAAAACAAACACGTTTTGATTTTCGCCGCGAAAACTAGCATGTTTCGATATTCACCGCGAAAACTAGCACGTTTCGGCATCCACCGCGAAAACAAACACGATTCGATTTTCGCCGCGAAAGCTAGCATGTTTGGACATTCACCGCTAAAACTAACACGTTTGGATATTCATCACGATAACTAGCAAGTTTCGGATTTCACCGTAAAAACTAGTATGTTCGTCGAACTGAAACGAATAATATTTCTATTTTACGACGTTTTATTATTCTTTGACTGTATACTGCTGTAAAATATACAAATGACGTGTTAAAGTGATTTGATAAATGTTTCAATAATTTTTTCGGGAGCTCTATAAAAAATAAATTATAAACCTTTATTTGTTTCATATGCGAATATTATCATAGATGGAGATTCAAGCTGAGAAATTTGATGATGCTATTTCGTTCAGGTTTTTTTTCAACTGATGACCAAGTATTCGCGATAACGGGATGAATGAGAACAAACGAGAATTTTTGAATATCCAAAGAGAGTCTTGGGAACTTAATTTTATGCGATAAATAAAATGTATTATTTTGTTTTTTTTTAGAACTGATTTATCAGTTGAATCAATGACGAACGACAAAAGAAAAGTATTTTACAAACATTTTTTAACGAAATTTTTTTTTGCAAAGGAACAACGTTAACTTCGAATTTTTATTCTCGTTTTAGGTATTTTATTTTCCGTTGATAATATATATACAAGAAATGGTGCGAATTTCGAGCAGGTGGTCTACTTTAATTTTTTTTTCGCTTACTTTATTCATTACCTCATTAAATATTGTTGATTCTACTACTGTTCTGACCTATGTAGATGGAAAATTTTTTACATTGGTGAAAAAAAAAATTCCGCAAGTTTTGAAGAGATCCATATCCATCGGAAAATAGTACAGTGGAAACTCACATAACTTATATAGGCAGGGGAACAGCTCGGGTGGTGGTGCTAGCACGGGGCAATCACTGGACATATCGCGGAATTGGCCCTAAAGGAGGGCTCAACGCAAGATCGCGATTGGTTCTTCACATATCTTACATTGTCCTTGCATTATATAAACTGTGCGAGGTTCTACTGTAGTATCATTGTAAAGTTTCGTCGAAGTTATACATTGTATAGAAAAAATATTGATCTAAGTTTTCGTTCCGAAGTTCGTCTTGTGATAATTTTTATGTTTTCACTTTACTACTCGAGACTAGAACCTTATCTATCTGTATGTATTGTTCTGCATACTTTTGTTCACTACATCTACGTGTATACGAGAATTGCAATTATATTGAAAAAAACTTAAAAGTTTAGCTCCCAAAAATTCTGCTGGTGCATATTTTTTTTAGAAAAGATAAATTAAGTTGACTCTATTAAAATGTTAATCTAATACGCATACGAATTATTTCTTGCACAATCATTTAGTAGCACTATCCTAATAGTGCTAATAAATCATTATTAAAATGTCTTGTAACATAAATAACTATTCAAATATCTTGTAATATACCAATTAAAATAGATATTTTTGTGTTTCAAGCGCATTTTATACAAGCATTATTTTATAAAATAAACTTGCAATGCAAATACTACACAGATTAGTAAGAGTGTAGTATTACTGAGTATAAAAATCAAAAATGACTGATTTACTCATCTCCAATATCATACAATAAGTTGTTACACTCTTGTAGAAAGATTACGCGTAGTTTAGATAAGGACTACTCGATATAAATATAATAAGACTAATTGATATTTATATTGATAAAAAATCTGGAAGAAATTTAAAACATCTGTAAAGATCTGCATTGACAACACAATTTCGAGGATATTTATAAGTTTATTTTAACGCAGAAAACGCACTTCTGCATCCACAAATTGACTTTTATTTCAATTACCGCACACGGCACGAATCTTCAAAAAATCTTGATTGCACTAATCGAAACATGATAGTTTTCGCGGGGATAACCGAAACGGGCTAGTTTTCGCGGCAATAACTGAAACGTGCTAGTTTTCTCCGCAATACCTAAAACGTGCTGGTTTTCGCAGCAATAACTGAAACGTGCTTATTTTCGCGGCGATAACTGAAACGTGCTAGTCTTCGCCGCAGTACCTGAAACATGCTAGTTTTCGCTACAATACCTGAAACGTGCTACTTTTCGCGTCAATAATTGAAACGTGCTAATTTTCGTAGTGAATCCCGAAACATGCTAGTTTTCGTAAAAACCCGAAACGTGCTAGTTTTCGTAAGAAATCTGAAACGTGCTACTTTTCGTAAGAGGCGTCGATTTCATCTCGTTCGCTAAGCTTTCTCTATTCGGGCAAGAGCGATCGTTAATGTGTATCGCTTCCTCACAGAGGATCCTCGACGAGAGAAATAAAGTACCGAGGAAGAAAAGTGCGAGTTTCTAATTTGCAGGCTCTTTTTTTTGTTTTTTGTTTTTACTGAATTCGACTTGAACAGCGGCAACCGTAGGCGAAATTGAACAAAAAAATAGAAAATTGTATATAAAAATCTGAATTTTTTTTTTTCATCAATTCTTGATAAATTTATTGTCACTCATTTTGTAATTGAAGATAAAACGTTTGAGCTCCATATTTGAGAATACGCGACGTTTCGAGCTGTGCGAGAAATTTTTTTGAAACATTCAAAATTTCATAAAGCATGAACCTCGAACGAATCCAATGATGGGTTACTCTCTGTACGCGTGAAGAAATTTATCGCGATATCTCGGAAATTTTCAAAAGTCACAAATTTCAGACAATCAAAATTTTCTTTGAACAATACAAAATTTCGTAAAATCGTAACTTCCCGACGAATTTTCGTCTCACCTGGTCAGGTTGGACGTCCATTGTTATATCCGGATAAAAAAAATTCCCGGAATCTTTTTTTTTCTCCAGTTTTACGATACACAGTCCCGTTTTTTTTTTTTTTTTTTTTTTTTTTTTTTGTAAATCCTCGCTTTTCTCCACTTTTTCATGTTAGGATAATTTTATGGAAAAAAAGGGGCAGGTACGAGAGGGAGCTTTGTCGAAGTTTGGAGTTAATTTTCGATCTTGCTTCAGAGAGGGTTACAGCCTGTTGCTCCACGGCTTGGGATCAAAGAGAAATCTTATCAATGATTTTCACAGCGAGATAATCGCGAATCATCCGACTTTGGTCGTAAACGGTTTTTTTCCGAGTTTGAGCGTGAAAGACGTGAGTGATTGACATAAATGAAAAGTTAACGTGGAAGAGAGAGAGAGAGAGAGAGGCAATTTTCGTTAATTGTTTTTTTTTTTTTTTAATCCTCGTAGATTCTCGACAGTATCGTTACGGAATTTTTGGATCTTGCCAGTCCGACAAATTTCAATGAGGCTTATAATCTTATCGAGGAGAGTCTGAGAAAAAATCCTGACGATCGTCTTTATTTGCTGATTCACAATATCGACGGTGCGATATTGCGTTCCAACAAAGCTCAGGACACGCTCTCGCGTCTGGCCGCGATACCGAACGTTCGTCTTCTCGCATCGGTAGATCACATCAATGCGCCACTCGGTAAGTAACAATTTTTCACTCATACGAACATTTTTCGACAATATATTTGCCGTCTCGTATGGAAAACACTTTTTTTTTTTTTTTTTTTTTTTTTTTTTTTTTTTCGTAACACGTGCACGGAAATCGGGTCTTTTTTTGTCCTCATTTCGGAACGGATAAGTCTTTTTGAGCCAGGATTCGATTCGTTAATTTTTTTTTTTGTCCCAAGAACAAAAATGCTGGTCAAAAATGAAAATAATTGTCCTCCAGTTCCGAGTTTGATAAGAATCGCTGAACAGTTTTAGATTTTTTTTCCAAATCTTGAATTTTTTTTTTTCATATTTTGAATTTTTGCGGTGTAATGCTTCGGTCCAACTTTCGTAAATTTATTAATATCGAGCCGGAACTTGCGACAAAAATAAGCTAGAGAGATCGGTAAAATGTTATTTATGCCACAACATCGTAAGATGGATTGACGATGTAAGCAATTGTTATTTTCGTAACACGTGCACGGAAAGTGGGTCTTTTTTGTCCTCATTTTGGAGCGAAAAATAAGTCTTTCAGAGCCAGGATTCGATTCGTTAATTTTTTTTTCTTCCTGAAAAAAAAATTCTGGTCAAAAATGAAAATAATTGTCCTCCAGTTCCGAGTGTGTCAACCGCGCGCGGCGACACTCGAAACTCTCGGATAATTATTTTCATTTTTGACCAGCATATTTTTATCCACGGACAAAAAAAAAATTAACGAATTGAAATCCTGACTCAAGAAGAATTATTTTCCGTTCCGAAATGGGACAAAAAAAAGAACCACTTTCCGTGCACTCGTTGCGAAAAGTTATGCAGCGCGCGGACAGATCGACAGGAATTTTTGACTCGGGGGGGGTGAAGTTGGCTGCGCTTGACTTTTTTTTTTTTTTGTACGGAGCGCTGAGCGGAAAATCCGCGAAGCTCAGAGATGGGAAGAAAAGTGATTTTTCGCAGAGCAAGGCTTTGCGAAAAACAAAAAAATAAACCCGAGAATGATGAAAAAAAAAAGCACGAGTAGTTTGATTTTTCGCGAGACTTTCTTTTTTTTACTTTAATTGCAACAATGAGAGCTCATTCTTGGGGGGAAAAAAAAAAAAAAACATGGTGCAAATTCTCATGCCGGAATTGAGGGGAAAAAAAAAAAAACAAATTCCACAGTTTGGGACAACGCGAAGCGTTCCCGGTACAATTTTTATTGGTGGGACGCCACGACCCTTTTGCCGTACGAGGCCGAAACTTCGTACGAGAGTTCACTGCTCGTTCAACACAGCGGTGCCCTGGCTCTCTCGTCCTTGCACAATGTTTTCCAATCTTTGACCGCCAACACAAAAGCCATCTACGTATTACTCGTCAAGCATCAACTTGTGAACGCAAAGAGTCACAATTATCCAGGTTCGTTGCGAGAAAAAAAAAACAATAATAATAATAATAATTAAACAATAAATTAGCTCAAATATTCGGCTGTTGAAATAAAATTTTTCATCGTTAAATTTTTCGCTCAAGGCATGGCATTCAAGGATCTTTATCGCGGTGCCCGTGAAGGTTTTCTCGTTAGCTCAGATCTGGCACTGAGAGCTCAGCTCACGGAATTCATAGATCACAAATTAGTGAGAACAAAGAGAAACGTTGATGGCACCGAGTATCTTGCGATTCCATTGGACAACGCACTTTTACAGCAATTCCTCGAACAACAGGACGAACCATAGAGACTGCAATCGCTCATTATTTAAATTCATTCGCCATATTTATTGATTTTTCCCATATCGATTCTTCATTTAAAAAAAAAAAAAGTATTCTATCGAATAAAAATTTGTATTTTTACCATAGAGACTGCGATCGCTCATTATTTAAATTCATTCGCCATATTTATTGATTTTTCCCATATCGATTCTTCATTTAAAAAAAAAAAAAGTATTCTATCGAATAAAAATTTGTATTTTTACCATAGAGACTGCAATCGCTCATTATTTAAATTCATTCGCCATATTTATTGATTTTTCCTATATCGATTCTTCATTTGAAGAAAAAAAAAAGTATTCTATCGAATAAAAATTTGTATTTTTGCACGATACAGCGCGCATTCGATTCGCCGGCTAATTATTCGCAGTTGCTTTGCAGCGTTCGATGATAATTTTTTTTTTTTTTTTTTCTTCTTCTTTTACATACTTTGGTTAACGAATTTTATATACGTAATATAGATACACAATTCCCGACTGTGAGTCGGTAGAATTTCATTGGATTTCACGTTGATAAGTCAAATAGTCGAAATCTTAAGTAGCGGTTAATTTTAATTTTTGAAAATTGTGTAAATAAGCTGTGAATTTGAAAATTCGTTATTCCCAGGGGGGGGGGAAAAAAAAAAACGAATTTTGTATTTCGTATCGGGAGGGGAGGATAATTTTCACAATTTCGTACAAAATGAAAAATCCTGGCTCGAGATTTTAGCTATTTAATTTATTTTCGCAGGGATTGGCCTCTGGTGGCTAAAATTTCAAATGTAATCCGTGCAAATTTTAAGGTTCGAGCTACGTAAAATCGACTCGTCGAATATAAATTACTCGTCCGCGACGGTTTTGAGAGACGAGGAAATTTTTGTTTTTGTGCTTGTTAAATATAGAAACGTTCGAGATTTTAACGTCACTCAATTTGACCGCGAGGAAAGAATTTTTTGGGGGAAACGTTGCAGGAATAAGTCGGAAATAATAATGAAATATCTTAATATAAGGCTTGAATGAGTCGTGATAAAACGTGAAAATTTGCAACTATGTCGCGCTCCGTGTCAAATCAGCCACCTGGTTTTTTTTTTTTTGGTCTCGAAAAAATTATTCAGTATGGGAATTTCGAAGGACAATATATCCATGACATTTCACCAAAATTTCATCCCCCATCCCCTTTATTGTTGCTTCTCGAAATAATGATTAACGAATTCTCAATTTTATAAAAATCATAACTTTGTAACTGCTGATCGGATTTAAACGATTAAAAAAAAGAATATTTTTTTTATTTTCTTTGCCTCTTTTTGGCTTTTATCAGAAGGGCTGAAAAGAATTCTCAAGCGAAAAGAACAATTTTACGATATCTTATCGTACTTATTGCTTCAAGGCTACTTCGCATAAAATACTAAAAAATACTTTGCATAAAAAACTTGCCAAAGGCAACGAAACTTCCGCGAGGATGTTCTTTGAGGTCTGCCTTTTCGATTCATACGTAGATATTGAAAAAAAAAAAAGAAAAAAAAGGTTCATTAAACGCCAAATTATAGCTAAACAAAGCAGCTGGGGTCATTCGAGACTGCTTTTTGTATAACGAACCGTAGAACCTCAGGTGTGCACGGTAAGGATTAATATATCTCTTGAACCGTTGGAGATCTCATCGTTCTCTTTTTTTTTAGTTCACCCGAAATGCTGGCAATGAATTCTCGTATTTTCGTGAATTTTTATTTGAAAATCGAAAAATTGGGTTTTTGGGGATTTTTGAAATTTTTTTTTTGACGTAAAATTTTTTAGAAAAATCGGGACCACTTTTTTCGAAAAGAAAAATTGGAGACAAAAAAAAAACGTCATAACCTTCATAAAGATATATCCGATTGAAAATGACGAATTTTTAATATAGTTACAAATATACGATGATCGATATTTCCGAAATGGGTTTGGTCCGAAAAATTCAAATGAATGAGAGAATTGTTTTTGAACTCATAAAGGACACAATATGAGGGAATAAGTTTCGGTCAAATCGAAAATCATCAGGTTCACGGTATGACAAAAATAGCGAGAATCCCCCATGCATGTATAATATTCTTTTAACCGTTCGTGACGTGGAGAAACGATCGTAACATCGTCGGCGAACGTATTACGGAAAACTAACGCTCTCCCTCAGTGTTAATACGACCGAGTTGCCTGGTAGTCAGAAATCATGCTCTTTCTTCTCCGGTGAGTTTTATTATTAAATCCGCGTATTAGTCATCGACGAGATTATTACTCAACGCGCACATGGCTGGAATATATATACATACATACATACATACATACACACACACAATATCTTGCATTCATAGTCCGAGACTTGTATAAAAGAAATACTTTGAACGAATGTATCTTTTGTTTTAATTTCTTTTAAATAATCAATTAATCATTGATTTTAAAAGAATAATTTTCAATATTTGTAACCGGATGCATGGACTCTTTTTGCCCCGTGGATTGGAAATAATTTTTTTCTTCATTACGAACCAACGGAAATTTTTTTAAAAATATAATTGTAACGAACTAAAGTAACGACTGTTATACTTCTTTCCTTTTACGTTTAAATATATATTTATGTATTTTTTTAAATTTTTTACGCTCGTAGCAGTGGAAAATTGATCATTTACATCGAATAACACAGAGTTAATTGGTATGTGTGAAATATCGTGGATAATTTTTTATGAAACAGCTATGAACCAATTGTTGAAAAAAGTAAACATAACCTGGGTTTTTTTTTTGGGAACGACGACGGATTTGTCTTTTCTCTGACTCACGCGAGTCTGGCCACCTCTGTTATCCGCGTCAATCGATAAGAATCATTGTGTCAAGTTTATCGCTCTCACCGTCGTATCGTCCCGATGATGCTTGTTATTTTTTTTTTCGCTACTGTGAAATCGCAACTATTCGTCGTGGGTAATTTTCTCTAAGATCTCTGGCACTAACAAATTAATCAAATTATTGTTAAATTGTGGGGGAAAAAAAATTGTTTTTGCTTTATGAAGGACGCTTCGTTGTTGTTTTTCTTTTTTTTTTGTTTGTTTTCTTAATCGTAATTTTTTTTAGGCCTAGAGTCCGCGAAATGTTACAAATATTCGGAAAATTATGCTCGAAAAATATATTTTGAAATCGCTTTAACTTGACAATGGCTTGATCCGTTGAGCTGACATTTGTCAAACTATTGGAGCACTGCGCTTCCTCCATTTTGTTTCGTATTATTTTTGGCAAAATTCATAGGGCGATTTCGATTTTGGAAAATTTAAAAAAATTTTCAAAATTCTCTCTGCGATCTCCTCGACTCCCGCGAATCTCATGTATGGAGTTAATTTTTTTTTTTACATAAGAAAGTTAGAGGGACAAGGATTATTTGTACTAAATATGGCGAAAATCGATGAAATTTTGAATTTTTTTTTCATGGAAAATGATATCGGATAGAAACTTGCCCACACAAAGAGACTAGGGGGGGGGGGGGGGGCTATTTTCGCTATTGTGTTTTGAAAAGAAACGCTCCGAATCTCCGCACGATTATCTCAAATTCATGGATTCATTATTTCGATAGTTTATCGATAATTATCGGGGATGTATATACGTCTACTCTGACGCAAGAACGTGACATATACGACCGTCATATAACCGTAATATGACCTTCGTGTTTTTTTTTCCTTTCTCTCATATGTAACGGAAAAGGGCGGTAAACTCGCGCGATACGAAAAGCCATTTAAACAGTGTGTCAAACTTGACAACGCTGAGCTCCGTTGCCTCGTAAACCTTGAAATACAATAAAATTTCATCGAACGACGAAAAATTCGATGAAACTACATTGTATATACGTCAGTCGAGATATTCGTCGTTAAATTTATCATGATAATCCGGGATATTCGTTATTTTCGATCGTGATTGTGGTGAGCTAGTGTCGCTCATTCGGTTGGCTACACTGGCGTGGAATCCATATTGGCCAGTTCAGGCTAGGTCTCAGACCCCGGGGTGCATGTAACGTTTGTGCTCGCGCGACTGTAAAATATATAACGATGATCTCGGGTATCGTTTGACGTTTTGTCGTCGTGTACGAGGAAAAAGAGAAAAATAGGAAAACAAAAAAAAAGAAAAGAATGCTGAAATGTCGGGTAAAATCATCGTGTTCGGGCGAATAATTCGTGATAGTGATATGTTATCGTGGCACCGGTATAAGCCGGACGTATAAGCCGGTTGTTTCGTTCCTGACCATCCGGTAAGCGGAAAACCAATAAACAGCGTGTTTTCATCATTATCTCCTTGTTTCTCTTTCTCTCTCTCACTCCTTGTCACAAAACTGTCTGTCCTTTTTCTACACCTCTCCTCAAACGAATCAAGGTTGTCATCTGTCTAGTCGTTCTTCCTCGGATTCGTACACAAATCTTTTTTCCTTATCTCTCTCTCTCTCTCTCGTCGTATCTTTTGTTGTACGCGCTCGGCGCTCTCGACCGTCGAGACCCTCTCGTACCGGCCTTGACTTTAGTACAAATAAACGACTCGCCGGTCATATATTATATATATATTCATACATACAGCAATTTTCATAAATTTTCGAGGTTTTAAAAACTCGAACCAGTGTGTGGCATTTCGTTTTTTTTTTTCACCTTATTACACCCACGATCTCCGATAAATTAATCTCAATATACGATTAAACTAACCTATATCTTTTTCAAAATTCGTCTCGATGTTTTTGCGTTCAACACACGCGCATCCCATCGTCATGATAGGTAGATATGCAAACGTATATATCTATATCTTTCGTGCACTACAATGTAATTTAACGTTTCCATAGGTTTTTTTTTCTTCATTTTTTCGATTTTTTCGTGAATTACAGAATTTTCGACAAAAGTCCAGTCGAATTGTAATCGAGCAAATTTTACAAGCAAAGTGAGAGTTTCGGAGTGGATTTCCAATACATTTGCGATGAGATATAAAAATCTGAAAACAAATCTATCGTATTTAAAGATTTTAAGAACATTGAATTTGAATAATAATAAAGATGAAAAATTATTAATCAATTGGTAAATAAAATTTGTTTAACATTTCCTGGTAAATTTTTTTTTTCATGCTAAATCGATTGGATGATTTTATTTTTCTTTGAATAAACATGAGCTTTTCGAAAATATATCGAAAATCTTGTTTTTGGGAATTAAAAAAAAATTCTGCAATTTTAACCCGATCACTGGGGTTTTTTTTTTGCACCACTTTAGTGTAGAAGGGGTCAAATCGATCTCAATCGAACGAATAAAGTTCCGAAAAGCCCCAACCTCCGATCGGTCTGAAATTTTGCATGACATTCTGTCATCAATTTTTTGCATGGACATTCTGTTTGATAAGATAAGACTATCCCTAAAAGGATTTTTTTGCGACTTGCAGGCGTTTTCGAGATATCGAATTTTAAAATGTGATTTTTTTTTGTATCACGCTCCTACTATATCTATATCTGTCGCGCTATGTTCTCATTATATCTGTATATGTATCGCGCTCTATGTTTTGTGCGGATCTTCGCTTCCATTGAATTTATCCTATATATATATATGTATACATATTGTGAGTATTGTACAAAATTTGGAGAAAGTAATTTGCAAGTTTTAACTTGCAGCTTTTTTTTTGTTCATCGCTTCAAGATGAATTTTTAATTGTTAGAATCTTTGTAAATTGTTTACTTTGCAAACGATAATAACGGAAAATAGACTGTGACGAAAAATTCAAGGTTTATTTTTTGATCGAATCTTCCGTACGAGGATTCTTAATTGCTTGAAAGTCGTTTTGTGTTTTCTTCCTCGCCCCATCCGTATTCGCTCAGTGCACATGAATAACAATTCTCAGTATGTATGTATGTATGTATAAGGCTCCGGACTCTGCGGCTTTTGATCCGGAGAAACGTGAGACCAGAGCCGAGTTTGCGAGAAGTAAAGTCTTGTTATGCCAAAAGAAGCACGAGTGTTTCGAGGTTAGAATTATGTTTGATACGCTCCTGAGGACGCGTCCTCCAATGTTGAACACTTGAAATCCAACCCATCGCGAGCATATCCAATTCGCTGAGGTGCTTATCGGTACGCGAATTTGCGCTTGCTACGTGCGCGGCACGTAATGCTTAATTATCACAATGAAAATGATTGTCAAGAGTCGTTCGAATGTACATTCGGGCTGGATTTTATTACCGGTGTTTGTAACCGCTACATACGAGTCACGAGATTAAGTCCACGGAAAAAAAAGTAATAATAATGCTTTTGCACAGGTGCTCGTTGGGGCATGAGTTTTCCGAATGAGAGTACGCGACGAATTAGTTGACCCGGTGTGCGACACGGTAAAAAAAGCTATATATATATATATATATATATATATATATATATATACACGTCGTGGACCAAACTATGGGCACATATAAAGTTTTTACAATAAAATGCCTAGCCGAACTATTAAGTATGTAAAGCCCTTTTTATTCAATGTTTCTATATAATCTTCCTTTATTAATGTAGATTTTAATACGCATTAAAGATTTTTAATAATATATTAATTGAAAAAAAATATTAAAACTCAACATGTTTTACTTAAATATTTTACAAAGCAATGTGAAGAAAAGTGCTGAAAAATTGGGACTTGGCTCGAATTTTTATTTTTAACAAAATAATGGACCCTATGCGCGCCTTATATCGTTCGTCAGTCGATTGCATTTAATGTCCCACAGCCCCACATGCACTAAAAACTCCTCTACAATCCCCTGACCTCAACCCCCCCATCGAGAATCGTTTAGGAAGAGCTCAGCAGACATTTTAGAAAACATGACATCAGTAGCAAAGATCAGTTGAAAGAAATACTGTCAGAAGAGTGGCATTAACGAATCTTGATAAATTTATAACGCTTATAACTTTTGTCTCTCCTGAGCTCAATTTTGCGAATTTTTCAGTTGTCTTTGCGCCAAAATTTTCCCAAAAGATTGTACCAATAGAATATGTCGACAACAAAAAAATGCTTTTTTTTTGAGATTACCCGCGACGGGGAATATTCGGGGGATAGGCGCGGCGGTGCACGGTGAGCGGGGCACGCATAAAACAAGAGAGAGAGAGAGAGAGAGAGAGTTGGACGGCTCAGTGCCTATAAACCGTGGGTTATAGCGCGTAACTTTGACTCATGATACTCAAAAAACTTGATGGTCGATCATTCTGAAACATTCACACAATATCCGGGTAATGCCTCTTTACCGATTTCCGATGTTTCATATAAATCTAAAGAATCCGTTCGAAGTCCGCAGGACAAGACAGAACATTGGTATATGCGTTCGGTATGGGTAAAAGTTGCTTATTTCAACAGCAATTATCTCAAATTTGGAATGGTCGGTATCTTTGAAATTTTACACACGTTTAGATAAGTATACACCTAACGCGTGTAGAAAATTTCAAAAAAATTGTTAGACGGAGTCAAAACGATAGAAATTATCTTAACCTACTTATCCGTCAAGTCCTAACTCGATGGTTCTCAAAATTTCCGATAGAGCGAGCGATAGAGCAAGCATAGCTCACAGAAATTTACAAATTTCACAAAACTGGAAACTTCATAAAATCTGAACTCTTTCATCGATTCTCATGAAATTCAATATTAACCATGTTTCAATGATACTCCATTAATATAAAAAAAAATAATAATAACTCTTAAGATTTAATTGAGATAAACTCTTAAGATTTGCTTAAGAGCAGACACGGAAAATTTTTTTGAAAAATTTGAAATTCCATTAAATCTGAATCTCTCGATCGATTCTCTTCAAGTTCAATGCCAAACACTCTTGTCCCTCATTATATTTGTACAACAAGTTTCGAGCAGGCAAGCTAAAAATTTCCGATAGTCAGCGAAACTATAGAATATCTTTAAAAATTCGATATTCCATAAAACCCAAAATTTTCTTTAGCAATTTTCCAAATTCAATACGAAACAACCTTGTTTTTGTATTCGGGATGAAATTTTCGCCTCAATATCTCAAACTTTGATCTACACACATGACTCGTACTCAAAATTTTCGGGTCATCGAGTATTCGTTTGGTTATTGGAGCTTGGAATTTTTTGAAAAAAATGTCATTATGACAAAAAATCCATTAGAGTTAAATAGGGTAGACGTACTATAGTTATGGCCACTGTATCGTTTGTGGCCACTCCTGCATTTCCCTCGAATTTCTTAAAGTTTCAAGACTATGTTCACTTCATCGAACGTAATATTTCGATATTCATGATGTTTCCGTACCAATATATATCGATTGCTTTATTGAATATCTGCTAATTTATTTCAACGAAATATGACGAAATGTGTCAATGCTGAGCGGTCTGTGTAGTTTTCTTGTCAGAAGTGTTAAGGGATCCCGAGGTAAGAAGACTACACGGTTTTTCATATCTAAAGTAATTCCGCCCCATTAAAAATATATATTTTATCAGTTAAAGCTCATTTTTCGGGTTGGAATCACAAAAAATTGACATATTTATCAGCTAAAATGCCTGAAAAATACGCGGTGGCCAAAAGTGGTACATTCAAAATTCGATTGTTCTATTTTTGGCCAGCTTATGGCCAATCCTAATTCAAAGCTTGGTGTATGGCCACAACTGGTACTTCGGATGACCAAAAGTAGTAGACCGGGAGCCCATAACACTTTTTCCATGTCTCATTAGTTCAGGCTCAAAACTACCTTAGATTCCATAAATCTGTGTCCTGCATCACAAAAATCGCATCGCCGAACAAAATCAGTGGACCAAAGATGCTGAACCGGCGAAATCACATACAAATATATATCTATATATACAAATTATATAAAACTGACATATTTATCAGCTAAAATGCCTGAAAAATACGCGGTGGCCAAAAGTGGTACAGTACGACCTCCGAATAAGAACGCCCGGAATAAAAACGGTTCCCCTATTTCTCGTTCGAGCGCTTTCCCCACTCCGACTCGAACTCCGAGCTCGAGTCACGCTCGAGTGAATCGAAAAGGAGAGAGAGAGACAGAGCGAGTCCGAGAGCGTGGAGCGCGCGCCTGGTGGGGGTACCAGAAATATAGACAAAACTCTTCCCCTTGGGGGCTTTACCGTTCTTATTCGGAGGTCGGACTGTACATTCAAAATTCGATTGTTCTATTTGTGGCCAGCTTATGGCAAATCCTAATTCAAAGCTTGGTGTATGGCCACAACTGTATATTATATATATACAAATTATATATAGATATATTTTTGTATGTGATTTCGCCGGTTCAGCATCTTTGGTCCACTGATTTTGTTCGGCGATGCGATTTTTGTGATGCAGGACACAGATTTATGGAATCTAAGGTAGTTTTGAGCCTGAACTAATGAGACATGGAAAAAGTGTTATGGGCTCTCGGTCTATGGTAAAATTGTGGCCACACAAATGGTGAAAATGTGACAGCTACAAGATAATTTCCTATTTTCTTATTGATCATGATCAGAAAAGATTTTTGATGACAACAATTCGATTTAGGTTACATCCATCACTTTTTATATTCTGAATTTGCAATAATGTGAACACTGTTCGTGAATTAATGTTCGAAAATGCTTAAAACGGCCACGGTAAACGTCCCAATAGCCGGACGTGTATACCAGTAGCCGGATACCCCATGTTAAACTATACATATACACTGCTATATATATAGATATATAGTTTAACATGACGTGTCCGGCTACTGGTACACGTGTCCGGCTATTGGGACTTTTAGCTTACGTCTACCCTATGTGTAAAGTCACGAGGAACGGAGAGAAATAAGAATAACGGGAATGCAAGGTCGAATGCGCTTGATTGGAAAAAAATATAACTAATGCAATATTTTTTCCCATTGCAGGTGTCCCTCTTTTGGCAAACTCATTCGAAACGGTTCGTCTATGTTCCGGTGAGTCAATCGAAATTTTTTCATTGTATCTCGTCATTGCCCGGATTCGCATGTTACATTATATCAACGTACCTATAAATCCATGTTTATTATATATAAACGACCTCATTATCGTATCGATCGGACGGTCAATCGATCGTATATATAATCTCGCGCGGACAGCTAAATATTTTTACCCACGAATTATCATGAAAATCGAAGTTTGTAATCGAAACTCGATGACCCGAATACCTACAGTGCTACAGTGTACCAATTTACATTTTCAACAAAACCACACCGCGGGAGCTGATACGCGATGCTTCGCAATGAGAACGCGAAACTTGACACTGGGACGTGTTCTTATTGTGCAACCGATAACACGTGTGTCATATCCCCCTTTGAAACACGAACGAAATTCCGCATTCTCATTTGAACGATTTCTCGCAGGACTTGTAACGCACGACAAGTGCGCCATAAATTTATTGCCGAATCAATATATCGACCCTATATTTTCGTAGTCCATTGGTATTGTTTCTTTTTTTTTTTTTTTCGTATTTTATATGTTTTTGTGTCAGAAAGGATTTTACCCCTTTAGCTTTTTCTTTTACTGTGCATTTGCAAAGCGTTTGTTCCAAGGGCATGCGAAAGCTCCGTCTTACCTTTCAATTTGCACGTTTTTAATTTTTTTGGACCCTGCCGCATTTCTGATCTACATATGATTCGAAATTTGAAGAGGCAATTTCGGAGACCTCTGTCCCAGAGCCTGATGGCCAAATAATACAAAAATTCAATATAGAACTGTTGATTTTCGGCCAAAATGCGAGAGGTCTCAAACAGAAATGTATGCAATCATTATTGTACAGTTTAATTCCGTAAAATCTGAGCCGCCAGGCTCCAAACTGATGAGAAAACTCTGTCGAACAAGCATTTTTTTTGTTCCAATATATAATTACTGAATTGAAAAAAAAAAAACAAAAAATTCGAAATTAAAAAATATGCCGTTGTGGAGATTGATTGACTTTTACGAGTATTCTCGTATATATATATTCGCTATACATGCAATTGGCGTTCCAGACGCGAGAGCATCTCGCTGCAAATCTCAGAGTATCGTCGGATGCCAATATATGCATTATGCATCACGTTAGTTTTTCTCGCGAGTGACCGTACGCCCCCGGAATAGTCCCACGACGAGCATCGTTTTTTTTTTTTTTTTTTTTTTTTTTCCTCGACTTTATCAGGCTTTACATAATATAAACGGCAAATTGCTTAGTAATACGCTTACAACATTCCGGAAAATACATATAAGAGACCATTTACTTCGTCACTCGTGACGTGTCGACTTCATATTATACTTTTTCTTATTCGGTTGAAATGCCAATCAATTGATGAATTAATTTTAAAAGTAAATTTTTTTTTTTTTAATTTAAATTCCCCTCTCTCACAATTCTCAACCAGAGTGCTTGAAGATATTCGAATTAATGTCGACTAATGCTAAATTTAATTGACACAATTTAATGAATAAAAATTTAAAAATAAAAAAAAAATTAACTTCATTTTCCATTACAATTTATCGAATGAATCCCTTTAAATTCAATATAATTTTTAATTTGAGCTCATGCGATAGCAAAATCCCGGAGGTCAGTTATAGGTAATTGAGTAAGGGGATATTGAATGGATTAAAAAATTTAATTGAATATCGGATGGTCCGAGGCCCCGCGTTTAGAAGTCGCCCAACGAGTCACTATAGTCAAGTTTCAGTGATTTATCTTCGTTTAAAACCTTTTCGGTCTCATCGATAATGATCAAATGAATTTTCGCGACTACAAAGGGCTGGTGACTTCACGAATTTTTTTCCTTTCTTTTATCAACGATCGCTGTTCCATTTATGTTAGGAAATATCTAGGTTTTTTTTTTTTTTCGAACACTCAACAGGTTTTTAACAAAAAAATATCATGGAGTAATTATATCTACGACCAGCAATTTTCGAGGTCATGAATTTTTTTAAAATTCTATGCATTTATACAATTTCTATCAATAATTAAGAGTCTCCGGAATTACGTGCTCAAATTTCAAATCAGTTGGAATTAACGTACACTCACTGTCTTACCGCGCCAGAGTCAGTGTGAAACAGCGAGCTTACACACGTGCTCTTAAAAAAACAGACAATTTCTATCGGTCATATAGAATCGATGTGACACAGATTCGGTCAATAAATTTTTCGGGACTTCAAAAAATGTTATTCAAATTTTTTTTTTTATAATTGAATACGATTTGCAGCTAACGAGAGAGGTTTTTTGGAAAAGCACAAATATCGAAATAATAAAATTAGGCGAAATAATGCAATTCGGTATATTTGCATGATTTTTGGTTGACCTGAAAAAATGAAGTGAATAAAGTATAGCGTTGAATATCCCGTAAGTATACACCACATTTTCCCAAGTATTTCGTGTTTTTCCGATGCCTGCGTCATTCTTAAAATATTCAAGACGTACACGCGCGTGCACTGTGTACCGGTATATTATTATAATGTAATCGACTCGTCGTAATTTCATTATATCCGTAGTGGTAAACATCGGAGTGACAGCTCCGGAAAAATGTTTTTTTTTTTTCTTCTTTTTATGGCTTTCTTGTTTCTCCTTTAATGTCCATTAGAGATTGCGCTTTACTTGTTTAAGTGGGATCTCGCGGGACTCCATATATACTTCGTATAAAAGGTTTGTCCTCTTTTTTTTCGCTCACTTTTTTTTTTTCCCCCCTCACTGTCGA
The DNA here is from genome assembly GCA_963564615.1 of Rhorus exstirpatorius. Taxonomy (NCBI): domain Eukaryota; kingdom Metazoa; phylum Arthropoda; class Insecta; order Hymenoptera; family Ichneumonidae; genus Rhorus; species Rhorus exstirpatorius. The sequence continues at coordinate 19,615,897 of OY751319.1, read as the reverse complement.
GCAACTTTAAATATTTATCGCCGAGACACGAGAGATGTCGGAGCGCCCGTGTGCGCGTTGGGACGCCCCCCACCGCCGTGGCCGTCGAGGTCATCTAAACTAAACATAACGTAATAATAAGCTGCTTGCGTAATTTACTTCCGCCGTTCGAAGCAGCAGAACACGCGTTTGCGCTATCTGAAAATTCCGAGTCTTTTCGAGTCATTCTCGTCACAGATATAACGAAAAAATACAAAGAAAAAAAAAAAAACGTGTGCAAATTGAAAATTCGCACATTGCTTCCTCATTATTTTTTATCTCGTCCACAAAGTTATCTCTCTCTCTCTCTCTCGCTACGAGGCAGTCGGATTTTCAATTTTGGCTTCCCTCATAGCGGAAAGCTTTGGCGTCGAGACAAAGTAAACGAGGAAGCAATGTGACGGTCTTTAATTTGCACGCTTTTTTTTTCAAATTCGATTTGAATAATTAAAAAAATTTCAACGTTTCTTCAAAGTAAATTTATGTTTTCAGCTTCAAAACTGCAGAAAATTTGTCCGTCACTAATCAATGCCACTGAACAATAGTACATTACGCTGCAAGGACGAAACGACAGTGATTTTTGACCAGGGTGAAGTCGAGTGCAGCCAACTTCACCCGAGTCAAAAATTACTGTCGATCTGCCCGCGCTGCATACCATAATTTTCGTAACAAGTGCACGGAAAGTGATTCTTTTTTGTCCCATTTCGGAGCAGAAAATAATTCTTTTTGAATCAGGATTCAATTCGTTAATTTTTTTTTGTCCGTGGATAAAAATATGCTGGTTAAAAATTGAAATAATTATCCGAGAGTTTCGAGTGTCGCCGCGCGCGGTGACACAATCGGAACTAGAGGACAATTATTTTCATTTTTGACCAGTATTTTTGTTCTAGGAAAAAAAATTAACGAATTGAATCCTGGCTCTAAAAGACTCATTTTCCGCTCTGAAATGAGGAAAAAAAGACCCACTTTCCGTGCACGTGTTACGAAAATAACAATTACTTACATGTCAATCGATCTTACGATGTTGTAGCTTAACTAACATTTTACCGAGCATTTAGTGTCCTCTAGCTTATTTTTGTCACAAGTTCCGGCTCGATATTAATAAATTTACGAAAGTTAGACCAAAGCATTCCACCGCAAAAATTCAAAATATGAAAAAATCTAAAACTGTTCAGCGATTCTTATCAAACTCGATACTGTAAATTGTTTTCGCCAACATTATTTATGCGTAAATCGGTGGCTTGGTCGTGGTAAGTTCGCGAAAGTTCAAGCGAACATACAATTTGTACATTCTATCGTGGACAATTTGTTGTGCAAACAGTTCGCGAGTATTCCACTGGCGCCACTTTGAGGCCTATAAGCACGTAACTTTAAAGAAATCTGAATAATTATCGCGACTAAAAGACCACAACTATGAAAATATAGTGGAGGCAATTTTTTATTTAATAATGTCAACAATTTTATTGTTACCGGAACTGAGTAAATCGGTTGTAGTGACCTAATTATTTATTGCCTCATGGAAATTGCAGCCATAAGAAAATATTATACGCTTCAATGTTACCAGAACTATTTATTCTGGTTGAGTTAGTCGAGTTAGAGATTGTATTGATCTGGCTTCGGTCACCAATACCATTTTGATTACAATCATGCGAAGCTTTAAGGAATATTTTTGATACTTTCTGCTTCAATATAATTCATATAAATCAATATAATTCGATAAATGATAATTCTGCTTCAAAATAAATGCATAAAAAAAACACGACACGCAAACCAAGTCTGCATTTTGTCTCTTTGATGATTTTAACTATGTGTATATATTTATATATTTTGTCGTCATCACGACATAAAGCAACGTTGCACAATATATGATGTAATATCGTTAAGGGGACTACAATCGTGTGGTCATTTCAACTAAGAACTCGATTTTATAGACAATATTTTTTTTAATCATTCATTTAAATAAAAATATATCGTTACTACGATTATGCGACTTCTTAACGCTGATTGATTGGTTATAGTCAAGAGTAAATAGTCGAAACAACAAATAATAAAGTTGCTGAAACTATATTATCGAGTTGCCGTAACTATGTATATATATATACAATTTGTCCTGTCAAGTCAGAAAATAAAGTCGAGGTCTTTTTTCAACCATAACTTCATGGTTCCTGTTATCATATTTTTCTGTCAATTTAGCAATATCAAAAGTAAATAATTCCCTTCCGCAATTAATATTGTGGGATTATTCTTTTTCTTTTTTTTTTTTAAATTCATCCAGTACTCCATTCGAGTTTTTGATAATACCGCGAGGTGCAAACGCGAAAAATCGTAAACCCAGTTCTGTCTCTGGTTCGTTTTACGAGTTAGTGAAAGAGCGTCGAACTTTGGTACAACGATTGAAATAGCCCTCATTTCGTTCACTATAGAGTACGGGCTGAAGCCTGTTAGTTAAATTAGTTCGAAAGCCACTCCCTAACGATCGGAGTATGTCATAGAGTGCACGTCTGCTAGTTATATATATTTATATGGTAGCGGGTAGTGGGTGTACGGCTCATGACCCACACAGCACAAATTTCCGAATGATCTCTCGAACCAATCATTGATGAGAGGTCGTTGAGAATTTTATTCGCGATTTGTTCCGAAATTTCATTATAAATACGTCCCAAAGTACTCGCAACAATTACCTCGAATGCGTTGGTTTTCGATCTTTTTTTTTTCTAAGATCTGGAAATTTTGTTCGAAACCGATATTATAAATGAAGATACAAATATGTCAAGAGTGTTGATCGGGTTAAGAAAGAAATTTATAATACATAAATAATAAGACGGATAAATAAAAGGTACGTTTTTTGAAATAATATAATGTCAGTGATTTGGAGTGTACAGACGCTCAACGTCGCGTATGAATTAGTTCCGGCGCTGATGCTGGACGGCTTCGATGATACCGCTTCCCTTGAGCGATCCAGTAGGGACCGTGCACGCTCTACTCATGAGAGTGAGAATGTGTCCTCGTGTACGTGCATGGTAGTTGCGACATCTACAGTCCAGAAAGAACACTTTGTTGGGGGAAAATGTGTGTGTATGTACAATGTACACATGACTACACATTCTCACTTTGGTGTGAGTGTTTAGTGTGCACGGTCCCTAAACAGCCTGTAATTCGTCTTTCCGTAACTGTGTTACAGCTTGAACAGGTTTTAAAAAAAAGGACACAAACGTCGAATTTAAGAAGTTCCAAAACAGGTCAAATTCCGAGGCAATCGAATTCTTTCAGAAAACTTTCAGAAATTATATATACTGAAACGTGTCAAGAGTTCATTGAAGCTATCGATCATTTTTGAAGACCCATTCGAGATAACTTTATGTCATCAGCTTGCTGTGCAAGGATCCACGCAAAGAATTGTATCTCCATAAAAATCGTATCTCTTTTTCTCTGCCTCGCGATTTTAATTTTAAAAAAATCACCCGATAATGAGCCATAGCCTCGAATTTTATTTTGAGAAAATTCATCGACCCAATTACGGCTGATGAAAGAGTATACAGAGACAGCACACTCAAAAAAAAGTTTGATTGTGACAACCAAAGTTTTGTGGGCGCAACAAAATTCGTTTGTTAACATGTGATCTACAATACGTTTTGTTGGCGACATGGGTATCGTTTTGTTAAACACATTTTGTTGCCGCAAGCAAACGTTTGATTGCGCTATGGAATGATTTAGTTACCTTAACCAAACAATTTTGTTGAACGGACATATATATTTTGTTGGCTCAACAAAACATTGCTGTTCGAAACGCTATATTTTATGTATGTAGAACAAAGCAATTTTGTTGCAGCAACAAACATAATTTGCATACAGGGCAAATCATTTTTGTTGCAGCAATAATCGTATAGTGCATGGGGATAATCAATGCTCTCCGCTATAATATTGTTAATAAATATTTAAAAAATGTGGTTCTCTAATTAACTTCCAAAATGCTTTCTCACAGAGCACAGAGGAAGCTTTTTCCGTGAAAAAAGTTCAGAATTTCATGACAGAATGTTTTAGGCGAGGCTAAGGATCAACATAACCTCAAAAACCTTCGAGCAGATTTTTCGCGCAGATGCTTTGTTAGATTGAAAAATAACAAATGAGCCCATCTGAATGATTGTTAGACGCTTTCTCATGAAGATTTGTTAATTTTTTAGATTTTTTTAATATCACTGTTGGCTCGAAAAAATATATTATCACCATATACATGCACACTCGAAGCATTCACGCGGTCGTAGAACGATTGTTGCACACCACGCGATACCAAAGATGCTACAGTATTGCCGGCGTGACAAATTTGTTGGGCGAACGTAACGTTTGGTTGCGCCAACAAAACGTTTTATTCCGACAACTATACTGTTTGGTTAGAAGCCGATAGTGTGTCTGACGGGCACGGGTTGCGGTGTTCATGAAGTTTTTGTTACGACAACAAAACATTTTTGTTGTCGACTTTTATTTTTTTTATTGTCTCAACCAAATATACAGATGGGTCGAGGTCTTCTTATTGTATCGTTCGCCCAATCCAATAATTTTGTTTGCATTACAAAATAAAGTATGTTTTGTTCCAACAACAAACAGTTTTGGTTGTATCAATAAAATGTGATTAACAAAATTAGGACGATGTTGCCAACAAAAAGAATTATTTTTATTCATTGGTCGCAACAAAATGTTTGTCCTACGAACAAAATTATATATTGGTCGTAACAAAACGCAGGCAACAAACGAATTTTGTTGCCGTTACATTACCTTTTTTTTCAGTGCAAAGTATTATATTTTTTGAGAATTTTCATACATCCCGATGGAATAGTACTGTATAAAAAAAAATTAACAATATTTACCAAACGTGGTGTCCAAACAATAATAATATAAAAAATATATTGACAAAGCAGTAAAAAAAAAAAAAGCTTACCCAATATACAGTTTACTTTTTGTTAGTCATTCCACGCTATGTGAACACCACTCCCCTTCTTCAAGTTCATCAAAATTTTTTATAAAATTTCGCATAGATCAAATTATATCTGGGTGGGAAAATCATCTCAAGTTTTGAGATCTTATGTGGTCCCGTTTTTTATACAACGTTGTAGGATTTTTTTTCTTTCTTAACGATATCTTAGCACCACCAATTGGGATTTTCCGAAAATCTTTTTGAAAAAAACAAATACGCTTTTTTCAAATGCTATTGAACTCGCGATTTATCTTTTCACCGTCTCTGAGTCAACGTTCAATTGCAAAGGACACAGCGCTGAGTGGCCAAATAATTAGTCAACTTTCATTAGTGTTTTTATACTTTAACAATTTTCCTAAAAATAAATGAATTTCTTGATAGTAATTTACATAACTTCGATGGCTAAGTAATCATAGATTATAAATAGAAAAAAACGTTCGTTTTGTTGTTGAATCTTAACGCCTTTGGTTAAAATTTTTTGTCGACTAAGTGAGGATGCGGCAAAAAGCCAAATAGCCATAGCCATTGGAGAATGGAAAAAAAAATTGTACATTTTTCCTTCTTAAAGAACACGAAAAACTAAGGAGACCGAGAAATTTAATTTTTTTCTAATAAAAATACAGTTTGGGGTTACCGAGATATCGTTGTTCGAAAAAAAAAACCCATAATATTTTCTTGAAAACGAAAGCACGTAAGGTTGTAAAATGTGGTAAAGTTTATGTACCCAGACAATCTCTTCAATCTCAACAGTTTAAAAAAACTTTGACGAACTTGAAAGTTCGTTTGTTTCATGCACCCGACATTTGACATTTTTTTTCTTCTTAATTTTCATTGAATCTAATTTTTAAAACTAAACGAGTAAAAGTCTATGCAACGTCGCCAACTACTTTATCAACTCGATGCCTCGTCTTGCTTTTGTGCTAAAGACTGCGAAGTTTGCCGAGAGATGGCAGTAGTATACGCTCATAAATTTTACATCGTTGAGCAATTAATTGCTCAATTCATCAATTAATTAGTCGGGGGCAAAAAAAAAAAAAAAGGAAACTCGTTTAACAGCGAATCTCTCGATTCAATTTCACTTCTGCATAACTCGACTAGAAAATTCTTTCTTGCTTCCTTATAGAAAAAGCTTTGCTTTCATGAGATTTTTTTCTTTCAAGATTTTCATGTCAGAGTGCTTAAAATGTTCCAATTACATACACACCCACACACACATAAGTAGGGCAGTAAATCCGATGGCTTGTTACATTTTTTTTTTCAAAATTGCTCAACAGATTCAAATTTGATAGAATTTTGTAAAAAAAATTTCCGCACTCGCTATAACTTTCGTTATTTTTTCAGCAATCGGGTCGAAACTTTTTTCACAAATAGGCTCGAGAACAGAAATTTTTGGTATTGACTTTGGCGATTCAGATTTTATAAAATTTTGAATTTTTATGGGCGATGCTTTAGTAACTTATAACTTTCGTGAATTTAGCAATATCAAGACAAAATTTTTCACTGCGAGTGAGCTAGGGGATTGAGTATGAAGATCGGTATTGAGTTTGAAAATAACTGGTAAATGGGATTAAATTTTCGAAACCTTTAAATCATTTGAAATTTTGAATTTTTTATGGGAAATTATATGTTCGCTTTAACTTTTGCGAATTCACCACTACCGAGTTAGGACTTCACACAGACAAATTAAGGGATATTAATTTTCGACATTATGAGCTTAAAAAGAATCGCTAAATAGTTTCAGATTTTTTTAAAGTTTGAATTTTTTTATAGCTTGAATTTTCATGGGAAATTATATGCTTGGTGTAACTTTCGTAAATTACTAAAATATTGAGTCGACATTTGCTGAAAAAAATAAAAACAAAGTGCGTTAGGGAACTAGTGGAATGTTCGGTAAGATATAAGTTATGCCATAAAATCATAGAATCGATTGACGATGTAAGTAAAGGTTTTTTGTTCACCAGCGTTGAGTCGTTGAACGACGAAAAGTGATGGACAAATTTTCTGCAGTTTTGAAGTTGAAAATATGAAATTTCGTTGGAATAACGTTGACAATTTTGAATGATTGAAATTTTATTCGTAAAAAAGCGTGCGAATTATAAACTTGTACATTGATTCCTCATTACTTTATCTCGATCACAAAGATCAAGGAAGCCATAAATTGAAAACTCAATTTCCTTATAGAGAGAAAGAGAGAGAGAGTGAGAGAGAGAGAGAGAGAGAGAGAGAGAGAGAGAGAGAGAGAGAGAGAGAGAGAGAGAGAGAGAGAGAGAGAGAGAGAGAGAGAGATAAGGAAGCAATGTGCAAGTTTATAATTTGCACGCTTTTTTGTTTCTGTTTTTCTCTTTAATCTTGGTTTCCCATAACAGGAACTTTGGTCAGATGAAATCAAGTCACTTCATTTATGAGGATTGTCTTTTCTCGCAGTACTTGAGACTCGAAAAATTCGTCTTGGTTTAATCTCGAGCATGAGTATATTACGATCGTATCCTATGAAATTTGAAATATCCAAGAATACGTGCTGAGGATGAGGGCTACGTGATTCTTTACCCACTTATTCTCTCTCTCTCTCTCTCTCTTCGTACGTGGATAAAGTTTACTTGTTTACCTGCAGGACGAATATACCTTACATATATAGTCGCAAACTCTTGATGCTGATGCGTGATCTCGTTGTGCTTGCCTCTTCTTATGGTATACCGTTACCTCGTGTCAAATGTCAGATCCTCGCTAACGATATACGAAACGATGGAATTTTATAATTTTGCAAAAACGAGATAGCGATCGAGTAATCTCGATTGTGTTCAGTTGAATTAAGTTGAATTTGAAAAGTTTGGTCGTTTATTCGAATTAATTCATTTACACTCGAGTGTGTCCGTTTGAGTTTCGATCTCTCCAGGGAATTTTTACTCTTCCCATCGTTTTCAAATGTTGCCGACTCATCTGGCCTTTAGCATTTCATAATGCTGCATCATTTTTGGCTTTCTTAATTCAGTTTGTCGACCTGGATTTAACAATATTGCTTACTCTCGACCAAAAATTTCGAAATCATCGTATTTCCCTTATTTAACTTTATCACACAATTCAAGCTGCCCTAAATTCTGATGCTTGTAAAAATAAACAGACAGAAATTTGGACACAGCACGAGCTTGACACATTTTGTATAAAAAATTTCATGAAACATAACTGTGAATTATTAACTATTAAATTATTATTATTACAATTCAATAGGAACTCAAATTTTCAAAATGAAATTCCAATAATTTATACGCAAATTAATGTAATTCATTTGGAAAATGATTACATTCGTGGATAGATGTAGTTTGCGAGAATGCCGCTGGATGGCGAACAGTCAAAGTCGTTCTCATTATTGACGCAGCGCTTGCGTGTATTCTCATAATTGGCTGTATCACATGACGGAACTGTGAAATTCAAGTCCGAGACTCGGCTTCTCATGTTTCTGTGAAACTTGCTAAATTAGGACCCCTAGCAGCTGGTTTTATTATTTCAAAAATCAAAACTCAGGCCTTTTACATATAGGGTGTCAGTTAATACCCAAAATTCGATCACCGCAGCTGTAAAGCTGGCTGGAAACGGTTTTAGTTAAAGCATAAAAATGTTGCTTCCCCGTAGCTTTTTTTTTCAAATTCCCAACGCCTCTTCTATATGAGCTTATATAGTTATATATATGAGCTTATATAGTTACATCTATATGAGCTTATATAGTTATATCTATATGAGCTTATATAGTTGCATGGCTTATATAGTTGAAAGTACCATTCTCATCACACAGGGGCTTTGCAATAAAAATTACGATATGCTCACTTGAAAATTTTTTTTTTTTTTTAAATAAACTTTCAATCTAAAAATAACTGAACTTGTTGGCAGGAAAGACGGCTTAGGTCACAGCGCCATAACAATCGTTTTACGATCGTCACGTTTCTCGTTTGTTGTGATTTTCTTTTCTTTTCCCGCTCTTTCTTTCGTTTGATCAACCCCGGTGGGAAATGGGGTGACGAGCGAGGCTGACACTTTGCTCTGGGCTTCTGGCTCACTGGCGACACAGTATTCCTAATTGCCGTCGGACAATTACGTACGGAGCTCACGATTCGAAGTAGGCCAATTCGTAAGAACAATGAGCGTATGTATACTCCGCGACCGAGGGAATGAGAAAGAAAACGAGTATCTCTGTCATGGAGGCTCTCGTGTATTCTCTCGCGCTATCTGTCCTTCTACCGTTGACTATATTCACGACCATCGCACGAAGTATCCTCGTTTTTTTTTTTCACTCTCGCAACTTGCTCTCTCATTTTTTTTGTCGGATACGAAAATATTTCTGAATTCGTATAGGTCACACTTATATTCCTATCTGGAACTGTATAAACTTTGCGCGTATTGAGTCAAATTGACGCGATTGAACAGGATGAGCCATTCGTTTCTACGGACTATACCACTGACTCGTCACAGATTGGATTTCTCTTCTTGTGACCGAAATGTATAAACCATTTACGATAAAATAGAGCAATGGGATTCTTACTGACCGAGTCATATATATCATGTCAGAGTCTTGGCATGTAAAATATTCTCGTACAGGTCCGATTAAATGACGATTTTTGGCTCGTAGAGCCTGTCAATCGAGAAGCTTTGCCACGCAGAGTTGGCCAAATCCCCCCCATATCTTGATGCGTGAGCCTCTTAAGTTTATTTTGCATGTGAATTTGAAAGTATCGTGTTTGAAACTCGCGCGCACTCACGTACACGACCGTCGTCGGCGATCATCGGGAATCGCCGAACCCGGGAGCGAATCGAAATTACGGAAAGCGGTAACAGGGCGTGGTCTCATGTACTTTCAATATCTTTCAATTGAGACGCCAAATAGACAATTTTGGTCAGTGAAGCATTATTCAATGGTACCGTTAGAGCATTATTTCACGATCAAAATTATCCATCACTCATAAAAATCGGAAAAAATTCCTTCGATCTGTATGTATATCGATCATTACTTATTTTCTATGTATTTTTCAGTCTAGTTCACTCTCACCCATAATAATTTTTTTGAAATTTAGAAAAACAATTTTTTTAAATATTACCACGGAGAGAACCCGACCGTAGTCCTTAACCCTTCTTTCAAGAAGCAACATCGTTTCAATTACACTTAAAGTCAAATGTACTACACTCGTTGACAAACGAAGAGGAAAAATTGTGTATGAGCCAATGTCTAGTTAACCTTTTCGCTCCGGGGATTTTTCCTTTAAAATTGACCTCGAATTTTAGCTGAATTTCATGACTTAAATGAATGAACTTCTTATGACAAGTCACCACTCGGAGTGCTGGTCCATATATGGACCAGTCCCGGAGCGAAAAAGTTAATTAGGTATGCTCGATATTTTTGTGAAATTAAATACAAGCAGCGTTTTTGATAATAATGTTAGAAACTTTTATTGTAACATGAAAAATAAGATGTGTATATTTTCGTTCCGAATAATACGAGAAATAGCACTTTAGTGAAAGTAAGTCAAAGATTTTGAGACTGTTGACGCACCGTCTGTGCAGATGAAGCGAGTTTCAGTGTCTGATCAGGTAAGGATAATTTAAAAAATAAGTAGAGTTATAGAAGGAGACATCAGATAACGAGAATTGATTACTATTAGTTAGAGATGAACAGGCATTTGAACTCGATTCATTTTCTTGATATGCCTTGCTAATCGACTGTTGTACTTTTCAACTCTCTTTATTGACTTTCAGGATCTCGTCGCCTTACTAATTATCATTCAGCCTATATTAGTTAGCCCGAGGTATTTTTCTCTGTTCGACTCTGAGTATATAACCTGTTGTAAAAATAATCTATTCCATCGATCCTCCGCGGATTTTTTCTCTCTGAAACAGCAATTTTCTTCACTCTTGCTATACGTAAGAATCGTGTAATAAGTAGTATAGGCTTGCTTTTCTCTTTACGGCCTCCGGCTCTCTCGCTCCGAACATCTCTCGCTCTCTCACAGCGAATCCTTGTCTTACTTTCCAAGCTCCGTGTGAGATGATGCGCCGCGCGATCACCACACCATTATAAACGTCGCTGGGGCAAACGTTCTTGTAACACATTTTAAAGGACCCAAATACAATGTAGTGGATACTCCTCCTTCTCTCAACGCTCGAGAGAGTTTACGTTTACCATAGAGTGTAATCGGTCAGAGCATCTCGTCGTGCCGATTCGAGACGAGAAATCATTCGGAGGAGGGAACCTCGATCCTCTGGACCTCACAATCCCTCTCTCTCTCTCTCTCTCTCTCTCTCTTTCTCTTTTACTTTTTGTTTCTCCATTCAATTGAATGAAGCCAAGATCGGTTTTGGTTCGATCTCAATCTCAATTTAAATCCAGGCCCTCTGTTCTTTCATGCAGCTCCTTTCGCTCAGCTAATTACGAATATCAAGCAGTGGCACACATGATCACGAGGAATTTTTATCCGACGTATTTCACAGTAATATATTCCGCAGCGCCTTGTTTAATGTCAAATTAGCGAGAGATTTTGATTTGGGTCTCATTGGGTCTCTTATCGATGTCCCAATCTTGCGGTGTTGCATCGCTCGATGCCTACTGAGGCCCTGAATCCCCATATGGTTTCGTTAGCCCGAGCCGAATTTTAGATTCAAGGTGTAATATCTTCTTGATAAATTTAAATTTGTACCTTGTGATCTTGTATTTCGATCCGAAAATAAAGTTTCGCCATAACGTTTCAATTCGAGTTCACGCTGAAGTTCGTGCGAGTCCAATATGATTTAAAATCAAATTGAACCTTGAGCTAAAGCCTCGCGGGCTCAGTGAACTGAAATTTAATATAATTGGCTCAGAACCAATCAGCCATTTTGAGTCGTATTTGGGTTGGTTTTTTTTTTACAACCAACTTAAATCCAATCAGATTGGTTAGTGCGTCAAAATTGATCAATTTTAGTCGGTTTAATCCGCAACGAAAACGTGATTTTTTACTCAATTTAAGTATTAAGTTCAAATCTAAGTATAAACTTGAAGGATTCCCCTTTTCTCAATTGAAACAACAACGCCAATAATTGTCAACGTTCAACCGTGAAAAAGAATATTGTTCGATTTCATTGAATTGTCACGTCTCGGCGACGCACTCACTTTTCTTTCAAATACATTTTTGGGTTACCCCAAATTTACTCTGATCCACACCAATTCGAATAACCGTTGATAGATCCAAATTTTTTGTTGCATTAATTAAAAAGTTTATTTGAAGTGATTTTTATCAATTGTAGAATCAATCAATACTGATGCCTTTTATTTCATTTTTTTTAAAGTTCACATCTCATTTGGATTTTGTTTTTAGAGTTGAATTTTTAAAAATAAAAATCAGTAAAGTACAAACGACACATGCAGTTGGAATAAAATCGCAAAGTACGACTCTTCACCCGATGATTCAGTTCAACGCGTCGCATAATACCCGTACCATTTTCAATTTGACGAATTTCACGAAATTTCGTTCGCGTTACCGTTACTTATGTCGATCTTAAGGTAGCAACAAAACAACGCAACAGTCAAATTCGTATGCTGATTAGCACTTGTTTGACCGATTTTATTGTTTGACCGAGTTATTTATTGGCAAATACTTGCACTAAATTAAAAATAGCGTTTGAGTTTCATTTTCCAAAGAATAATCCTCACCTTTGGTACCATTTCGATTGCCAGTTAATCCTCTAATACGCTGGAAGTTATTCTACTTATTTTCGAGATCCCATATTATATTGAATTCGTCGAAAAAAGGATGTGTTGACTCGTCTCCTTAACCTGACATTTTCGAAGTAAAAGCAAAAATACTTCGTTCTATACACAATGAGTTATGAATAATAAAAATTCGGCGTACTGTGTATTATTCTTTTGAAAAAAATTAACGGAAATATGATTGTTTGGCAATTGGCACCACTGAGTTAACATATTTTATTAATGATTTGATTTCGTTAGATTTTTTTTGTTTTTCTCGTTTTTTTTTTTAATTTTGAGAATGCCACACCTCATTGTACTGTCGATTCATCGATAAAAGCTTAAGAAATAATTTTTTTTACCAGCACTTAATATGTATAATCAGAATCTGTTGCACAAATTGATGACTGTGGCTTGGAAAAAGTCTCGCAATGAAGCGTAATCTCGTTCACGTGTCCTCGTTATATGAGATCGAGGGTGCATTTTTTTTTCTCTGAAACGAAATGCAGACTTGATCTGAAATAATGAGGGCACGTGTATACGAGATTCATACACGTATGCATATATTTGTGTATTTTGCTGACGTAAGACTCTAAACCCTGTTCTCATTTCTTTTGAACTACACTTTCATTCGAAAAGAAAATAATACATCTCGTATGCACGGTAAAAAGATTTCATGAATTTTACAAATTAGGAATATGGAATAAATACATCGCATTTTAAAATTAATAATTTCGTCCAAACTCCATAACTGTATATTAATATAAGCATCATTAATATCGAGATCTAACAAACTCGAATAAGAAAATAATTTTTCACCTAACGGTAAATGTAATTCATGCCTTTTTTGCAATTGTAACGAATTCGCGATTGAATGATAATATTACTGTATTTGAAAATTCGTTTCAATCGTGTTAAGAAATTTAAATTTCGCTTACAATATTTATATTAAATTTACGAATCATGCATAGCAATCAAAAATTTATATGGAATTCTATGGGGAAGTAATTATTCGAAATTAAATTCCAAACATGTGTATGGAAATCGATGTAAATCATTCCGCATATTAGTACATTTATAGTTAAATATAGTTCGCGAGAATGCCGTTAAATGGCGAACGAGCAAAATCGTTCTCAAACTTGAGGCTGCATTTGGCTGCATTCATTAATGAATATTATTGATTCCACCATACGATGGAACTGTAAGTTTTTAGTCTGAGACTTGCCTTCTCATGTTTTTATAAAACTTGTTGAACTAGATCCGCAAGCAGCTAGTTTCTTAAGGAGGTTCTTAACCTAGAGAAAAACGGTAGAATGATTCTAAAATTTGAGGGGAGGTTTGTGCTAGTACTAGGAATACACCGTAATTATTTCAGATTTTTTGACCACGTAGTTGAGGAGAAAAAAAAACATTAAATATGCCGCTTATACGTGGGCTCTTATGGGAGAAGTATTTGAAGCGATGATTGGAGATTATTTTAGGAGTGAAAAAACGATAATATTTCCCCGAAGAACCGTTTAAACGATATATTAGACCTTCATAGATATCATTTCCCATGAAGAAAGTTTTTCTGCGTGCCGATTGTGAAATATACTTGTAAACAGAATTGAGCGTGAGTAATGGCAAATTAATGAAATGAAAACATATTTGGTGAAACAAATGCCGAACGCAACCTGCTCCGCACGTCGCCCGCGCCGCGCCATCACGTTCCCCTTGCCGCACCCAATTGATATTAAGAACCTCCTTAACTTGAAAAATCAAACCCCAGCCCCTTTACGTATAGGGTGTCAGTCAAGTCATAATATAATAATAACACATTCACATGAGTTATTATTATATTATACATACCTATCTCTTTTTCGAAATTTAATGTGCATATTAATTTTTAAATTTTGTATACGTCAGCCCGTTTTTAAATTTAGCTGTGCAATTTAAAAGTAATGGGCTATATATATCTCAATCAGAGTTTGATTAATTTTCATTAATTTTCAAGTAAGAATTGTTCACAGTGTATCTTTCTCGACATTGATAATGCAACTAAATTGTTGATCACGAATTCGTGAAAGAGTACAAAGTTATAACACTAGCTATACAGACACTCCTCGGTTTCTCTCGCAGCGCTCTTGTAAAGTATACTAAACCGTAAAGATTTCACTTCTGTCAGGAAAAACTTTTTTTTCTGCCTCCACTCTTTGACTATTTAATCCTCAATGATATTTGTGTACAATTATTTATACGTACGTATGACGCGTTTTAGTAGTCGTTCGATCTTCATCGTGTAATTATCATTATGATTTTAATGACGAGTCTTCGGCAGCTATGTTTTCAGTTTAAACGCCACACACGTTGTCTCTCGTGTCACTCTCACTCGAGCAAGATCCTCGAAGCGAGTAAAATTACGAGCGAATTGTGCCCTCTCTTATCCTGTTAATGTCTCGCGATAAATTCACACATCACCAATATTTAATATATGCAAATATATGTGCTTAAAAATGTATCGCCATCATTCGTTAATTGACCGGTTACGTATGCGTTGCTCGTGTATCTTTATATTCGAGACTCCTTGCTATACACTCCTGTTTGGAGGATAATAGAACGTGTGGCAGATTTTTTGATTACTAGCGCTAATGCATTCTCGTCTTTCTCGCGCTCGTGTACTTTTTGACATGCTCAAACGTAATTTGCGTGAATTTAAAGGTATCGTGTTTAAAATACGCGCCCTCGCCGACACGAACGTCGTTGGTGGTTCGAAATCACGTGGGCGCTCGAATCGTGCGTCGTCGGTGATCTTCGGTGGCCACCGAACGCATCAACCAATCGTAATATCCCAAACGCGGTGATAGGGCGTGGTCTCATGTGTACTTTTATATGAGAATTATTACTTCGATCGTATAAATTTTTAGGCTTTTATCTTTCGATAGGATAACAATGACCAAGTATACAGCCATTAAAACGTAAACGTAAAACTGATAAGTTATTTCAACAGCGGTACCTCTAAAGCTAGTCGTCATTATTTTATCGTAAAATAAATATTTTTTATGCAAAAAATGTATATAAATATCCGAAATGAAAACTGAATCAATGAAAAATTCATTAATAATAATTTATTCTCTAATACAAACTGCTTTAACTGTTCGTAAATCCTTATTTAATTATTCATGAATTTTCATGCGTTTCATTAGTCACGAATGTTAGATCGAAAATGAATATAAAACGGTCGAAGATCAAAGCTCGTAACACTTAAGACGAAAAATGATTGAAGGACAGGATTATAAAAGAAAAAATTATTATTAGGTGTCTGATGAAAAAGCGCAGTTGCGTACAAGTATATTTTTTCAAAATTGACAATACATTATGAGAAAAATGGGTGATCGCCATTCCCCACTGCTCTCGCTACTGCCTCTTTCTCCTTTACGCAACGAGAAATGTTCAAGGTATATCATATGAGGAGTTTGGTGCTTGCAATCTCTAAAAGTTTTTCTTTTATTTCTATCTCCGGGTCCATAAAAGGACCAGACGATTCTCGGAAAAACGAATCTTGAAACTGCGCTATTGCTTTATAAACCGTCGGTGACTTGGAGTACGACACTATCGATTCTCGAATAACGAGAGAGAGAGAGAGAGAGAGAGAGAAAGTGAGTGAGTTGGCGAGAGGCGATGATAGTATAGAGATAGCGACTAGCACTCCGGGGACTCGGGCACCCACGAACCTAAATCCGGAAGATTCTATGGGCTTGGGAATGTAAATTCACCAATCTAAATTCATCGATTCTGCAGGACTGTCTGTAACCGCGAGGTTAAGGGAGTGAGAGAATCGATGGCCTCGATCACACAACGTCGTATACATGTATACTTCGATACCTCGTTGAACACATTCTAAACGACACTGGGCTCGTTGATTTCATTGGCCAATTACCATTTCATGAATCTCCGGCTCTGGAAATGATTCGTTCACTGTCCCAATTATTGCGCTTCCACAATCTCCCTTCATTCATTTATTGAGTGACGAAAAAAAAAAAAAATCAAAACGCTGCGCCATTGTCCGACAGGGTGAATATCGCATCATCCTGTGATTGATTTGAGAAAAATTACCAATCAACGATATACGAAAGAATTCGTAACGAGTAATATAGTATTCGACCCTGACAGACACAGAGCACGGTGTCCATTACAGCGTAGCAATGTCAAACGTCGGCAATTTATTCTCCTTTTTCCATCATTATCATCATTGTTATTGCTAAATATTCGCGGTGTCATGGTTTCATTTCTTTTTTTTAAGTCTATCGCCTCGTTGCCCAGTACCGCAGGCTTATCTATGTAGTTACACTTAATTCGTTGTTACGTGAAATTGAGGTCATTACCGAACGGTCAGGGTCTGAGAACCCTGGACTGGGTCGACAACTCTTTTTAATTCATTGAATACGGTACTCCATTGCTGTAAATGTGCCGCTCCAGTATCACAGACAGTGTACGATGACAAAAATCATCGTACGTATACCAGGAACAGCACTCATGCATTTTTCAAGTGTGTGTGTGTTCGTATCAAAATGTGTCTACGGGGCCAAAAGTAGGCACATTTTGATGCCTCGATCAACGAGCCTCATGGAGAGATGAAAGATCAATAGGTGTCATGAACGCTCCATATCGTCATGCGTTGTCCGTGTCTATCAATCTGTGCGTCTATCATCTGGTTGCGCCCTATAACCGCCTTGACATCACAAACGTTATCCCATCTATCCTTTCGATTATTGTAACTGGACTGTAAAATTTGCAGTCCTGCGGTAGTGAAAAGCTTCGTCTTCCAGTATCAGTACCTCCCAGTAACAGAGCTGAAGGCTTTTAGAATTATCATGGCGACATAAGCTTGAGGTGACGACTTTTGGGGATCACGTAACAATCGATGTTAGATCCCCAGAAAGTACATTCCTGGCACCAAAATAAAAGATACTTTTGGTGGACTTTATGGGAAAAAAAAAACCACCCATTATTCAGTCTCATATTGAGGGAATAAAGCTTTATCTCAGCCTGTTTGATAGCTTTTTGATAACTTTTCCAAAGTCGCGATCTCATGCTAATCGGGGGACTTTCACCCGGTCACCTTTATTCTGAAACAACTGCACTCTCGGGCTACCGGTGAGCATCTTCCCCCGCCGTGTGATGTAGCCTCTATCGGAGGATTCTGTGAAAGTCGATAAATTAATTGAGCATCGAGAGATTAAACGTTTTATCTTGGGCCTACCGCTTGAGAGCGGAAGAGAGGAGCCGCGATGACAACTGGACTGTGAAAAATACGTCTTTTTGTTATACTCTTCTCTCTCATTCTCTTTCGACATCGTACTCTTTATGCAATAAATATTTCATTCTCTGTCCTCACTCTCTCTCTCTCTCTCTCTCTCTCTCTCTCTCTTTCTCTCTCTCTCTCTCTCCCCTCTTCCCTCTGTTTTCTTTCTCATTTTCTCTCGTCTTGCATCTGTAAAAAATAATAGTGCATACAATAGCACATATAGCAGATCTTTTTTTCGTGGATAAGAAATCCTCCCACGCGATAACGCTTTCGTCGTAGCGGCACCAGCAAACATCATCGTAATAAGCGTCTTTTACGATCTTTCAAGACCGCCTCTGGCACGAGAGACACACTCAGCCTTCGCTATTCAATGTGCCCCGAGCGCAAGACGTCCCATCAGTATAGTGAGTCAGTGTGCGTCGGTTGTCTGAGCTAGCCCGCATACTAATATTATACTCATGTATACTTACTACATTGATGAAACTGTGATTTACTTGTAGTGTCGATGAATGCAAGATCTTGGTAGTGGTGGTGGTGTTGTTGAGCTTCTGGTATAGGTAACGCGGTAGCGCACGGCCCTGTAACGAGATTACGGTACACGCCGATGTCGTTCGCTCAGTCGCTCGCCCCTTTACATATACCAGAGGATTTGCATACGGGCCCGGCTCACTTCCGCTTTTGCCCAAAATAGAGGTCGTGGAGATTTTCCGTTACCTTTCCGGGGGCTTGCCCAAATAGTATGCGCCTCCTCTGACTCTAGATTAGAGTTTGATGTGCGCTTTCCATTGCCTGATACTTGCTAAGGTGTTCACATTGCAGAATAATCACATTATAAAAGCAACAGAGATATATCGACAGTGTCCACCAATGAATAAATAAAGCACACGTAAAATGTCTTGAGACATTTTGCCGGGTATTCTTGGGTGAAAGGGCTTTTGGTACCTCAATATAACTTTTACGCTTGCCCCAGACGTCACGGAGCTAAAATATTGTCGACGCCCGAGTCAGCGTTCTCGCCTTCGAATTATTGCGAGATTTTGAACTGTCTTCGATAAAAGTAATGACACACATGTGTCGTTTTAGAGAATGGCAGTTCATGCTCAACAAGGGAGAAGCGCAAGAAGTGCGTGTCTTATATTAGTTCTTGAGGGTGTAACGGGGACATTGCCCAACCGAGATTTTGAACCAGAATTTATGAATATTAAATTCGTTTGGAGAGTAGGCTTAATGAAATTTCGAGCGGATAAATTTAAATACGAATACCAAATCACCCTTCAAATTATGATGTTTCATAAATGGAACATTTTTTTCAGACAAGTGGGAAAAAAGTCCATAATTGTTCATCCAATCGAACTGCTAATTGATTCCTAAAAACTTTTTAGCTGCAATTGAATTTTGTTTCGTCCAATTGACTCGATTGTCTTTATGAAAAAAAAAAAATTCGCAACGATGTTTATTCAAACGATTGCTAAGCCAAACAATATTTCGTTGAATTTTAGTATATTCCTTTTCCAGCTTGTTTCTCAATAAAACCGAGTTTCAACCAATGTGACCTTTCAATTTAAAACGCAACCTCGAATCAATGTAATCTGGCACTCTCGAAGATATATGGGAATACACACCATAGCCATCTTTATAGACTATCGCAACACGTCAGTAGTGGAGAGCTCGTGCAATCGAGAGTATCGATTATTGCGAGTATCGAGGCGAACAGGTCAAGAGGGATAGGAATATATCGGCATACAAGTCTGGGTTGCCTGCTCGGTTGGTTATATGCTGTAGTTTTGTCTTATGTACTACGATATATGTATATATGTAATACATATATACAGAATCGCTGACGACCAAGGGTCCTCGAGAGTTTGACCTATCGGCAGACATATACTCAACCGGAAGTCCAAGTAAGCCGCAGCCACGGTTTCGAATGGACGGCACTGGATACCTCGCGAATCGGCTCTGACCTCGTCGCCGAGGTCTCGTTCGGTACTCTCCACAACGAGGAGAGCAAACCAGTCATATACACTATAAGCAGATTGATTCAGACTCAAGGCAATTTCTCTCATCGACATGACTATACCAGTTCTATTACCATAAAAATAACTTCTCATTCTGACAGCTAAACGATCCAATAATTCGGTATTATATGTTTTTTCTTTTTTTCTCAAAATGATACACGCGTTGTATCATCTTTTTGTCCAAAATAGCTTCGAGATAGCGTCTTCCTTCAGGCTATGTAGTCACTAAATGCGCGGGCACTAACGAAGTCTCTTCTGTGGTAATTCGTAATTTTTTTTGGGGGAGTTCAGAGATCCTGGCATTTATTCTCAAGTACGAATACACTTGAGGCGCCTTGGCCGAGGCCCTGGCCCCTGAAAAGGTCCACCTCAAGTCAGAGTTACATTCAATAAATCAATAAATTATGATAGGCTATAAAATGCAAGAAAATTTATTATTATCATTACACAATGCCGATTTTTATATATTCATTGAAGAGATTTGAATAATTATTAATTATTGCTTTATTTAAAACAAATATAGCGATGTGACAATTGTTTTTCATGTTTATTCAAAGTATTCTGTTTTGCTCCACAAGTTTGTCGCGTAAACAGTAGTCAGTTATCTGGACTCACGAGGCTCCCTATATATATTGGCTGATGGTTAAAATCTCACCACCCAGGGTCATATGTTAAACGAATTTTCCCAATGTCGCCGGGGGTCGGAGGATGGGTCATGTCAGAGCCGTAACCTCACACCGTGTCTCAGTGGGATTCTGTGTCAAATGAGCTTGGTGTCTTATCCCCGTTGGCAATCACATGTAGGACGATTGAGAGGAAAAGAGAGATAGATAGGGAGCGAGAGAAAGAGCACGATGTAGAAAGCGTCGACGCAGAGACAGCGATAGCGAGGACAAAAATACGCAGAGACGAGACTCCCAATTATCATCCCGTATACATCCCTGGAGAGGAGCCTCGCAAGACTCTCGAAAAAGAAATATAAAAGAAGAAGTAGAAAACCGAAGGTTGACGAAATACGTCTCGCCGATTCACGTCCTTGACTGACTGTCTGACTTGTTCCCTACTCAACTCTATACAATTCGCGATTTCGCGAGCCTTCGAATTTTCTCTTTTCGTTTCTTTTTTTTTTTTTTTTTTTTGTATTCCTTGACGTAACTTGTGAACAGAGAGACAGAGAGAGAGAGAGAGAGAGAAAGAGAAAAAGTGACAGACAGACAGACAAATAGATAGAGATAAAACGACATAACTGTTCGAATCATCGGGGTGCTTTACCCGCGAAGAGGCATATATGGAAGAAAGATGGAAAAAGGCAGTCGAAAATGTTTGAGAAACAGAGTATCCATCGACGATTTGACACAGATCTTTATCCGCGGGCTTCGCTCCAGATACGGCGCAACCTCTGCTCTTTTAAATGCTCTCGAGAACGAGCGAGATATTCACTCAGGCCTGAGAGAAGGTCGCCCCAGTCAGGGGACCGCATGTACAGACATTCGTCCGTGCACGTTCATACGGATCTTTGTTGGGTACACGAAAGTCGGATATACCAGAAAGTGGAATAAAATAAGCGCCGTTTTACCGTGTCTTTTTGCTCGTATATATGCCTGGGTAGGCGTAATGCAATTCTGTATTTTCGACGCTGTAAGGGTATGGAATACACATTCACATATGCATGAGAGAGAGAGAGAGAGAGAGAGAGAGAGAGAGAGAGAGAGAGAGAGAGAGAGAGAGAGAGAGAGAGAGAGGGAGAGAGAAAGAGGGAATTGGGTCTCTTCGGAGGCCCGTGACTCCGGCGATATCTGCTCGATGCATTATCGATTCAAGATATTGACGAAACGACGCGCGAGACAACAACCAGACCTGATGCCCCTTCTTATACTCGATATATCTTCTCGTACTTGGCAAAACTATTTCACAACCGAAAGGCAAGACCCCCCCGACGAGACACATGACAAAAATTAATTGATTAATCCCGATTGTCACGGAGAAAAAGCTCATATTATTCGATAACCAAATTAGATAGTTGTGTCAACGGAAAAAAGATAGCGTATCAGAGTCACAAAAGCCTTTTCATTGCTACCAGTCATAACGTTCTAGTCCCCCCGATAGAATTTAATACTATATGTTCTTTCGCAGGTGGACATTGAATGCCCCTTTACACAAGATTTCCAGTTCTATATAACTGTTCGATGTGACACATCACTTAGGAGATCCTTTAATTTGGTCGTTCTTGACCTTAATAGTTATAATGGTCAATGGAGGTCCCTAAGGTCCAAATAGCTTGAATGTTCGTCGTATGATCAATAATGTTTGTCCACATTGCCCCTGGGCTGATGCAATATATTTCTGAAAACATATTAAGAGAATTTAAAAAAATGTTTAGTCCATCAAATTTAAACTCGTTTGACGTATAGGAGAATTAAGCTCGTAATCTCACGCTAGTGTGAGGATTCTTATCTCCATTTTGGAAAGACTGATTCGGGGCAGTTGCAAAGTTTTTCTTTATTGCAATATAGACACGTTACTATAAAGGACCTTGCAACAGCTCCCAAATACATCGCATCGAGATACCGAAGCTTAATCACACACTGAGCAAACATATCTCCTTGATTTTTATTTCTGATTTTCTTTTATAGACGAGAGAATGGATACAATATCATTTTAATGTTTGAGAAATTTCCGTTTTAGCCTAGGATATCATTTGATAATCAATTTTTTCACGAAATTATATGAGTTTACGATGGATTAGATCAAAAAAATTAGGGGCTGTTAGGCGAAGAAATTTTTGAATCAGCGATCACCGCACGACTCAGTCAGTTTGCGACATAACCGCGATCAGCCGTCAGCCCTTCTGCCACAAGTCTGCGGTACATATGATGAGATTATATGATTTTTCAAAATAAATTAAGAGCTTATGTATCCATACAATATATTTATTAAAAAATTTCAAACAGTTTTGGGATTAGCCAAGGTGAAATTATTCAATGGACTAGTCAAATAGATGACGAAAAATCGAAATTACTTGGAAAAAAAAAGAATTAATTCAACTTTTAAAAGGCATCTCCACAGTAATTATGAATTCTGATAACTTCTACGTGTTATGAGATTTTATAGCTTTCTCCAAAGAATTTTTCACGAAATAGTCGATCACATACGACTTCCACAATAAAGGACTATCTTAGAACCTTCTTGAATAAATACTTTTGAACACGGTATAGTTGCTATAAAAATATCCGTCGTTCAGTTACCATACAGCTATACCGCATCCTCCATACAAGCGAACTACGTCAGGCATCCATCGTTCCGCTCTCGTAGCTCAACGCCAGCACTATTGTGCCTAAAGACTCGATTATAGTTCTACGAACCAGATATCTAGGTGGCACAACCATACACTTTTTTCTCAGTGCAGGTGGTACGACATAATTGCATTAGGGTTTTTTATCCCCACCAATGAACGATCAGGTACTGAAGATTAGTCCAACTATCAATAAAGCGAATCAGCACGGCTATTCGTTCCAATATATTGTTTGAGAGGCAATCCTATATTTTTACCCAATGAAATTCTTGCCGAATGAATTGCCCATTTTTTGCGCAACGTTTCCAAGTAACAAGTAATCAATTTATTGTCGAAAGCAATTGAAACGACAAAGGCAGGCTACCATTTTCTATGAGATGATTCCCCTGCGTGATATCCCTGCGTGACAAATTAATTATTGTTTATTGGGCAAAATATTTTCAAGATGCCTTCTAAAAAATTTCACAGCCATGTACACCACCGTTCATTGGCAATGCCATCGAGCAATAAATAATCATGTGGATCGAGAACGCGATACTTTGTTTACGAACCGCGGTCCATATGACACATGGCCATGCCAAAACGAATGCCAAATGCAACCTCTGCCTCGCAAGTCATCCGCGTCCGTGCCATATACATTCCCTTCTTCGACGTGCGCACGAAACGCTCGATCCTCCTTAAGGCCATTTGTGATTTACGTCTTCGTCAGCCTCAACCCAATCTTTCGCTAATCTGACTTTGGCTGGTTCCACTATTGACATCCCCCCGTGCACGATGTTAGTAGCCACAGAATATTCGATTACAGTATCTCAATAGGATTTAGAAGAAAACGAACAAATCTGGGCTTTGATATAATTATTTTGATAATTCCATTGAACATCATCGTAATTCGTAGTGTTCGTGAGTAGACCAGAAATTTTAAAAGTGTAATCTCGCGTAGTTTGATGATTGATGAGAGCTCAATTACTAATGATTACCCTATTGTTATTTCAAAACTATGTTTTTCATAAAGTAACGTGGATTCGATTCTCAATGAATGATTTAAACTTCGGGTAAAGAGATTCACATTCTCTATCAATATCGGCAGATGTAAAATTCAAAAGTTTATTTGCGCTAGGTCATCGGTACATTGATCGAGCTTAACCTTTGTTTAGTAAAATGGCATTCGTCATCTTATACTTCTGAGCGGATGAAAGGGATTTTCGTTGGATGGTCGACATTCGCAGAACGTGTAAAATCATGTTTGCAAAATTCATGTAACCGGCAAATAACGCTTTCGCCTAGCTTTTACTCCAATCCCATAATAGCGCAGCTAAAACGCTTTTGCCTGCCGTATTGCATAAAACCACCCACTGTGAGTTCTGCGATTCTACCTCGACATTCTCTCTTTTTTTTTTTTTTCCTGGGACGCTTTTCGGTCTCCCGCGACTCACCAGCCGTCCCGCTGATGTTGCTTCAGCGGCAAAGCAGCGTTATATTTATGCCATGACCGTGCTTGCTTTCTACTTCGTCGGCACCGTGGAACAATATACATAGTCGAGATAGAAACTTTACCTCGCACTGGCATATTAAATATCTTCCCGGTAGGTCCAGCGGTGAGCGACTGAGCGCGCGTAGAGCAAATGCACTTTTCTGTATACCGGCGCAAAATGCTCTGAGACAGAAACGAACCAGCCAAGTCACACAAATTTTGTCCACAGCCCTATCGTTCTTTATTTACCGTAAACCCACCACCAACCCGCTTCATATACTCCTCTTTCTGTTCATTGGAGTCTCGCCACTCTCGCCCACTCATCCTCTCCTCTGTTCTTTTCTCTTCGTTCCATTTCACTCATCAGACAAGGCTTCTACATCCCCCCCCCCACCCCCCCCCCAAGGCAATATCGCCACTCTAGCGAACATTTTTCTCGCCAGAAAACGACAGTCCCGTTTTCAATCGGGAAAAAAAAATGAAAACAGAACGGAAAGAGGAACATTTTTTATCCTTTAGTACCGAAATTCTGACGTCAACAGTTCCTGCAGCCTTTTCGCCAGATTTTTTAGTCTGCTCATTAAGCGTCTCTGTGTTTTCACGTATACAGCTCGACTACGCGAAATTCCTGAAATATTCAATCAATGCTTACTAAAGTATCTGTATACCTCTCATTAAAATGGAATATTGAATGATATCGGTCTTTGAACCGATTTCGAACATGTCTCTGGTTTCTTTTATGCATCTGCTTGTTAATCCTTTAAAAGACCGTGAGAAAATCTGTTTCCGCTACGTTCAACTCTTGCGGATCGTATATATGCGGCAGAGGATTGTATATTCAATACTTTACGAGTACACGTATAATTGCCTGAATTGATGTCTATTTATTATTGATCCAGAATTGAACGGGCAGAGTCATCGTGAGTCCCTGCACAACGTAAGCCTTCTCTGTGCTTATGTCCACAGATCGATAAGGTCATGTGTATATATATATATATATATATATAAGTAATTTAACATTTAGCCACGAATTATCTTGATGCCTGAGAGAACAAAACTCTTAATGAATCCTTCACCCTCTGTTGTTTGATTAAAAACCTTGAAAATCGATATGGAAAGTACCAGAGTTGGTCGCACATGGTGAATGGCTGTCGTACGCAGATCCCTCTTCAGTGAAAGCGACATTAAAGTTCGCTGCAGAGATTCCGTCATCGTTGTTAAACCCTTGCTATACTTTTAGATTACTTTTTTAGATTTTAGATAATTTTACATTTTACCCACAGCGTTTCAAATGATTTAAGAATTGTAGCATCTGGTCAGGCAGATCCGTTGCATTGTCGAAATAGCATATTGACGTGTTTCGGGAATAAAATCATTTCGCTACGATACTGAAGACCTATAACAACGTTAATTTGTGCAATAGAACAAAGCCGTGGTCAAGTGCTGCGGAAAATAAAATTCGCGCCTACGTCCGGAATTCTATCGAAGCTTAATCGCGGGCGGACGATAATTCCGCAAAATGCCTGCTACAGGTTTGCAGTTGAAACGTGCTTGAGATAGAATTAACATATGTATCAGGTGGGGAGGTGAAGAGGTGCTATGCAGGAAAGAGGTGGGTGGAGAAAGGGAAGAACTTGCCCGATAGCTCTGGTGCGGTCGAGGTTTCGGGCAAAAAGCACGCACTGTTTGCCTCTATCTATCTCTATCCACCGCGCACACACACGCCATTATGCAAATCTCTAGCTCGGAATCCAGTAGTTGGCCGACAGAAGCAGAAACCGTAACTGCCCCGAGTTGTGGCTCCTCTCTCGCTGCATGTCGTTTGTGCATGTCTCATGCCCCGTCCTGACTGCTGCAGAGCGAAACATTCCTCATGAAGCTGGTATTTTTTTTTTTTCAATTCTACGCGGAAAGTTTTGCCTCGGTGAGGAACATATTATTTCGCTTGGAAATAAAGAGAATCAAAATAATCTTCAGAATTGGAGAATGTCATTGACGTACATAGCGGAAAAATACCGTTCCCATGCAAACATTCATGAATCGTTTCTCATTTGGTTGGGCAACGATTCCTCTCTTAGAACAGAGAGTACTCACTTTGTAACTATAATAAAGTGCTTCCTTCTCGAGTTAGTATTAACATCACAAAATGTCCTTCCACGAAGTTACCATATTGTATGACGTTGAGGCGTAAAAACTGAGTATACATTGATGGTTTGATTAACGAGATTCATCGGAATTGAAGGTCGATGGTTTCATCGATATCCACCTACGTCTCCGCTTTGCCTGTGTCTATCCGACTGTTGATATTTCATATAATCACGTTCCTAAGACTGACGTCGAGAACGCTACTCGTACTGTTTCTACGCGATAACAATAATCCGGGGATAAAAATCCAGTCTTCCAATGGGTGACTCGAATGAAAAACTTTCGTATCGTTTTCCAATAATACACCTATCAGCACATATACAAGGACTTTACGGATTTCCTGCATCATTTATTTTCGAAGAGTAATAAAAAAAAGTTTCTCATTAAACGTGGAATGGCGTTTATAAAAGAAAAAAAAATGTATATCCGATCGACGCCTGCAACTTGACAAAAAATTATCTGTCAGATGCCTACCTGGGGATGATTTATAAGTTTTGATACTTAACAAACTGTCATTCAATGCCATCTTGACAAGATTCGATTTCTGCAAAGTCACAAAATTAATTTCATTTGAGAGGTTAAAATCTTGTACGGAATTGTCATGAAAGTGATCAAAACTTGTATTAATCATAGTCACGAGTGTCAAAGATATCTCGCGGCTATCAATCGGGATCAATTGATATGCGTTGCCGAGTGTCGCACGTCACTATTCATTATAGTATACTGATTCGGTAAATGAAGCTTCGTCAGAGTGTCCTTAAAAATAAAAACGTTATTGCGTGCAGAGCGCGCGAGAATCTCGCTCGATCCAGATTATAATGGATGAATTATCAAAAAACGTGCCGGAGCAGATTTCCATCTATACTGTGTGTTCGTGTAAGGGGATTTGCGATGCTCGATTGTCTCGTAAGTACCCATCAGCGAGGATGGTGCGCGTCAGTTGGTCACCGGAAATTATCAGTTTCTGCGGCGAGGAATATATTGTCGACGTTGTGTCGCTTGCATGCCCTCTGTTGCGATGAATGGAAAAAAACTCGAAGCAAAGACAAAAGAGTTGAGACGAGAGGGCGTTCAAACGAAGCCGTAAATCGATAAGAATGATAAGATCCTTTCTGATGCAATAAAAAAAAGTTTTAGCGGAGAATGCAATGAAAGCCTTGATTAAACTTGAAATAAACTGTGCATCTTCGTCAACGCATTCTGGGCGTGAATCTTTATTAACTTCGATGTGACTTTGAGTGAAATATGCATGTCCGTAGATAGCGCGCGTGAAATACTTGATCGGAATGTCTTCCATAAGTCGACTCATGAAGATCACAAACAAATCAATTACAACGTATGGGCTTATGTTCAAATGAGGAAATGAGAATTTCGCTCGTCACAAAAAATTTCGATCGAATCCCATCTGAGTAATGAGTAATTATATATACTGATTACGTTCTTACGCATATAGAGAAACATGAGTGCGTCCCACTTTCATTGCTTTCCACGTGATTGTAACGCATCTCAAATTTCTCGATTGTTTCTCCAAAGGATGTGCAAGCACAGCTGCCGATTTGCTCGACCCCCAAGAGGAAATGTCGGTCTTGGTGCGATACGGCAATGCCGGAACCGCAATCTGGGATTAGCCCTGAATGATTAGCCCCAATGCGGTTGCAATCGCAGAACGTACCACCCTCGCCGAGTTTAGTTTGTTCAGTTCGTCGGATCGTATCACGGGTATGGCTTCTCTGTGTGTGTTTGATGATATATGAGATACAACGATGATACGAGAATCAAAAAGTCCCTCAAGAAGTTCGCAAACCTTTTTGCATTGATATCTGTATCCTGTCAACGAGCGATGATCCTTTTGGCTTATGGATATTTAGTGAATAGTCTTATCCGAAAGTGACATGCAATGAAAATTGAGAGAAAGTCGTGGATTTTGGGTAGGATTGGTCCACCAGTGATTTGGATAGGATGGGTCCACCACAATTCGGGGCAAGTGCATAAAACTCGCGAATTATCCGATTCAAAAGCAATTTTCTTGATCTTTTCGTTCAGTATTATGGGCTCCAAACTTAATAGGCAGCATCTCAAAAACACGTAAAATCATCTGCAAAGTGAGAACTGGACAAGGAAAGTGATGCACTTTAGGCTCGAAGGAGGCGACGGTGGAATATTTGCAAACTAGCGGCACAGAAAATTATCCGCGATTGCATGAACATTTTTGGTACAATGGCATTTGTCTAATTTTCCACGTACAGGAATAATAAAATACTCGTTGGATAGGGTTTTTATCCATCTAGAAGCTGATGCCCAGATTTTTCGGAATTAAGCTATACAATATTGATTGCAGCAATTTATATCTCAGACTTCTTGGGTTTTAACCGACGACGTACATTTTTATAATGAATTTTTACACATTCCAGCCATTAGACTCTAAAAGCCGGTCTCCAGAATTACCTGTTTAAATTTCAAATCGTTCGATTTCATAAAACAGAGCCTTCATACGATCCTAAAGTAAGGAAACCAAGGCAACGTTTCCAGATCCGGAGATTTCTCTTTAGATTTAAGTTTTGTTTTGCTAGCAGGGTGCAAACAAAGGGGGAAAACTTTTTTGGAGTCGGTTTCAGGAGATAAGACGTTTTCTGGATCTTAGTTTTGCTTTTCGTTTTTGAATTGCACAAACCGACCCTAAGGGCACTGATCCCCCAATGACCTTAAACAAATGAGCAAAACCCGAACCAACGCACCTCTGATCACAGTCTAAAATCACCGACACTGGGTAACTTATTTCGAGGTTGCCTGTAACGACTGTATATCTATATATCCCTTCACAAATTTGGTACTGTCAATTTGATGTATTCGACAATATTTATGTACAGATAAAACTGTAAAAGGTAAGATCATCGCGTGAGGTCTAGCAACACATGAAGTCTCGAGACTATGACGAAACGAATGAGAAAAACGAAACGACATGATGTGTGCCATGAACCGCTCTCTTTACTTGCTTTCCTTCTTCATTCATATTGGGTTGTAAAGTATCGAGTACCCTGACCATCTTTGTCATTCATCATTATATGCATCTTTTTTTCGGTATAAAACCAGAATAATCCGAGCTTGGAGCCACAAATTTCCGTGTCAAAAGGTCCATGCGATCTTTAAAAGACAAGGTAACAGAAAAATAATCTTATAACACCATGTAGTACATATCACAAATGGCATCGCGCTGTCTAATTATCGTGGAAATGTCTGCTTGACCTACCTCGAAATAATTTACATAATCTGCGATACAACTCTTGTTCGCGAAGTGGCACGAGGTTTTAAAGTTTATTACATAATAATTATGAGAATATCAATGGATGATTCATTGGAATGATGAGCGGAGTAAAGAGATGTGCAGGGAGTCGGATTAGAACGCGAAGTTTAATTAAAACAAATCGATGAAGTCGCTCTTTAATTTTTCTTCTTCTCGCTCTCGTTGTTTTCATAAAATGGTTTAATTTTTTTTTTCCAACTAAGTATTCTACTTTTTCCGGCAATGCGTTTCCGATAGCCTCGTCAAGGTGTGCTAACAATGGCAGCATATCCAATAACGATTATTTCAGGCATGAGAAATTCACCACCATTGATGTTTCTCTTCGAGAGCATAGTCTTCTCTCACTCTCTTTTTCTCTCTCTCTCTCTCTCTCTCTCTCTCTCTCTCTCTCTCTCTCTCTCTCTCTCTCTCTTTCTCTCTCTCTGCCTCCCGTTTATCCTCTTGCTCTTTTTTCGGCTCCGTTAACTCCAGCATGCTGGATCTTCTCCTCTCGAGACGACGAAGCTCTTTGTGCACAAACGCACACTTCGAACCAAACCAGCACACTCGCCACATTACCAGAGGCACAAACATATACGGAGATATACACGAATACACGTATGGCCTCGATAATAACGGTTATGAAACGTGGCCGCGATAGTGAAAGTGGCGTATATACGTTTCACAACTTTAGCGACGACCATACGACGATGACGAAGACGATGAGGGCGATTGAGGATGGCGAGGATGAGTTGATGACTTTGCCAAGAGGTTCGCGTGTATTATTAATGGAAAAAAAAAAAATAGGTAGAATACTCCGTCGATGTGAAGAATCGAGTCTTGCTATAGCCATTCAATGATTTCAA
This sequence comes from Rhorus exstirpatorius, assembly GCA_963564615.1. Classification (NCBI taxonomy): domain Eukaryota; kingdom Metazoa; phylum Arthropoda; class Insecta; order Hymenoptera; family Ichneumonidae; genus Rhorus; species Rhorus exstirpatorius. The sequence goes on along the minus strand of OY751319.1, from coordinate 19,584,852 downwards.
GTTGCAGCTAGCTTAAAGAGATTGAATATCATATTTTTCTCTAAGCTGCATTAGCTCAGTGAATTAGGCCAATTGTGTGAGCTAATGCATTTGTACCTCGAACGGGCTCGATGTGATCCAATTTACTTCTTTGTGCTGAGTTGTTGCATCCTGAAAAAAATGAGGGGAACCATTTTTTTTTCAAACTGCCTTTGCAACAATCAGCCTCATTCACTTTTATGCCTCAAATTGTCACGAAGTGAGCCAGACACTCAATTATTCTAAGACCCCGCAGAACCCATAAAATATTGGATATCAAATTTTTATTCCACTTTGTGTTAGCCACCAGCATCGAGGCTTTGTGATCCAAACACTGAATTATCGAACATCATAATATCCTCAAAAATCATTGGGTTTTCAATTGTTTACTCGAAAACGCCTCGGCTCCCCATGGACTATAATAATCTTAAGCAGAAATTTGATCTGGCTAGAATCTGGCCCTTATCAGGCTACCCCTGCCAACCGGATCGAGGCCTAATCAGGCTCACATCCGGCATGTACGGAATTTCAGATCCGGCGTATCTCGCTACCTGAGACGGCGTCAATCGGGCCCTCGCCTGATCCGGTTCCTTCGTCATTCAATCTGATTAAAAATATTAGTGGTTTGATCGTTTACAGATTCTTACGTCCTTTGCCCTTTGTTTCTATTTGCATAAACTGCAATAATGATATATACTAAGAAAACAGCTCTCGCGCCGCATAAAAAAAAAACTATATATATATGAATAAAAATTTTGTGACCGTCCTTTAAACGAAAAAAAAAAAACGATTATTTAGTTTTCGTGGGGGTATATCACTTAGCCTGAACTTGGTATCGATCTGACCTAGCCTCTTTATATAGCCCGCGGGAGTCGACGTTCCGAAGACGCGAAACATACGTGACTCTCGCCACCTAGCGGCGAATTGAGGAACTTTCGGAAATTTCGAGATGTTTGATTCATTCAAAGCTCTCACAACTGTACGATGCAATTTTAACCGAACATTCGTATATTTTACATCTGTGATATAACGCAATCTCTTTCCCAAGAGTAATAAAAGAGTTTTATTTTTTTTTTTAATTGCAATTTTTCCTTCACCGATCGCGCGCACCGTTGACAAGCATTTCTCATCCCGTTTTGATGAATTACAAATGGAAAATAAACGACAGCGCATAAAAGCGTCGCGATGAAACGCACGAGCTTTCTCGTCCGGGTCCTCCAATCTATCTTGCATTTGCGCTTGGTTGTAGGCGACGTAGGAATGCAATCGAGCGTAATTCCAGGGCGGGCTGACGCGAGAGGACTCTCGACGGTATTAACGAGCGAATGCCAATTACCCGGACTATTAATCACCGGCCAAGCCGCTCGGAGTTTCTCGCTTCTTGTGTTCCTTCGAGTACTATATATCTGTAACGCGAGCTCGGAAATCTCGAGCTATACCCACGCAACACGAAAGAGCACGAAATACACCAGTTGTACGTGTCCTCGGTACAAGCTGTTAACGTAATATCTGATTTGCTCTCGCGGGAGACATTCTGGTATAAAATTGAATAGGATAAAATTAAATACAAGTTGCGGCTTTGTCAATTTTTTTTTTTTTCCCAGCTGTTTATAAACCAGGAACTATCCCCGGTGTCTTATTCAAACTGAGGGAAAGTTATAAGAATTTTGTCAATTTCAAATCTTTTCCAAGAAATTTCTACATCAATTTAATATCGTTTCCACTTGAAATTCCCATAAATTTATAACTATTTCATGCATAATTTTCTTGAATGCACTGAAAGTTTTTTTTTTAATGAAATTAAATATTATATAAAGTTTTTTTTTATTGGCAATTTATTAGGAATTTTTTTTTATCAACAAAAGATAAAGCAACACTTTCCAAAACTTTTAGAATGATTTATTGAACATACGAACAATTGAAAATCTTTTTTTTTTTTAATCAAAAATTATAACTTTATTAGCATTTTTCTCGAAATGACTTCTTACCCTTCTTAATACTTTTTAAAAATTGGGGGGAACGATACAAAAAAAAAATCAGTCGACCAATCAAATTCTTTCGGGGTTTTTAAGTTACATAACCATCAACCATCCCGAACGAACTAAGAATATTTATAAAAAATTAGTTTAATGCATGCATTAATTGGAATTTTTTTTTTATGTTTATTTTTTTAAGTCCGAAAATTTTTACAATTTTGTCCTTTTGACGAATTTTTCTCAGTCCATCGAGTAAAAAATTGTACGAAAATTAAAGATATACTTTGTTTTCGTGTTTCGAGCAAGAATTAAATATAATTCGATTTCAAAGTTAAATAATTTAATGTTAAAGTTTTTACTTTTCAATAAAAAAAAATCTATAATCGGGTTTTTTTTTCAGCTTCTTAAGCCAAATCGCTAAGGCAATGTAACTTAGATATAGCTCCTAATTAAAAAAAAAATTTCGCGAACAATTTTCATCCAGACTCGATGGTAATTTCGGAATGAATTTCATTCACAGGATCAAAATAGAATTAACAAACGAGCAAAAAATTTTCCAATATCACGACGGATAATCTGTAGTAATTCATTCGTTATCGAATTAGAACCGAAACATATATATTGTACACTCAATCGTCATATCGATAATTCAGCAGTAAAGTGAATAACCTAGTTATATGCTACAACGAGATTACGGTCCGAGCGTCGATATTTCCAACTTGCTCATCGACGAGCTCGACCCATCGAATTTCATTGATTTTTCAATCCCATTAATTCGTGTCTTATATCGGGTATATGTCACGCTTTTTGCCAACGAAGCAGCGCGTCGCTAATTGCGAGTCCCACGTAATAGCAGTCTGCATTTGGACTGTGATATGATCGGCGATCTCGGATAGAAATTGCCTATTTGTTAAAAAAAATATGATTTTTTTTTTTTCGTCAGACAAACACTCGGAACTTTTTTATACAACTATTACTGAATAGCTGAACGACGTGTAGCGGAAATTATATTAGTATTTTCAAATCATTTGAAATGTTTGGTCCATCATGAAAAATTCGAAATACGAGTACTGAGTACTCGAAGTACTAAATATTTGAAGTACTTGAGGTATCAAGTACTTGAAATACGTCAAGTATCAGGTATAAAATACTTTTCAACTTTCCAGGTATACATCGCGTAAGTACTTATACATTTGATTTCTTACATACTCTTTAAACGCATTGGATTTTGATTCGAGTACGTTTTATATCAAAACATATTTTCACATTGTGCAATTCACTCAGGCTAGGCAGATTGGAACAGAAATATTTAAACGAAGAATTATAAATAATTAAAAAAATGACATTGACGATTGTAATTAAGATTTATTTAGCTTCAGGTTTGAAAGAGAAAAATAAAGAATATAATACACGGGTTGTTAAAAACGGAGTCATGCATTGACAATGACATCGTAACTATAACGTAGCTCGAGCCTTTGAACGTCCATTCCTTACAATCTTGACCAAAGATAGCGCAGAACGTTCCTCAAATATATATTCAAAGGCGTTATACATGCAACCATTAGTAAGACGTATTCAAGGGTACTTCATCCTAGTACTTGAAAGAGTGCTTGAAGTACAGGAAAGTACTTGAAAATTTAAGTACAAATACTTCAAGTACAGTTCGAGTACTTAAAAATTTAATTACAAATACTTGAAGTACAGGTTGAGTACTTGGAAATTTAAGTGCAATACTTGAAATATGTTTAAAGTACTTTGCACTTCAAGTTCTGTACTTCCAGTACATCGCAAGTACCGGCTACTTGAAGTACTGCCCAGCTCTCTGGTTTCGATTGAATCTTACTTAATGAAAAACGCTGAAAATAAATATTCATCTTCAGCCTGATATCAACAGTTTTCGATTAATCAAAACTAACCTGATCGAAATCACTAACTGATCCGTATTAGCCCAATTTCCTCCGGAGCCTGGTACACCCACAGTGTACACACATGTATTATAACGTTCTTGTGAGCTAAACTCCGTCGATCTTAATTAACGTTCTTAATTACTTTCGGTCGTTGTGCCGGCTGAGATGGGCTTCTCTGCCAACTCCCCACAAGCCACAATAGCATCTGTGTTACTGTATCTACAAAAGGGATTAATCGTTCTGACCCCCCATTGATTGCCATATCGATCTCTACACACTCTCTACAACTATATAAACTTTTTTTTAATGACAATAAATATAAATTATATTGAATATTTTTCCATATATAGTATATGAAAATGCATATACAAGTGTGCGGTAATATAGCAGGATTGGTAAAAATTAAATATAATGAAATCTTACCAACTTTAAGATTCATAGTACAGTAAATTGACCATTCATTGCTAGAACTTTAAAACGGGCTGAGGTAAAAAAAATTTTGAAATTAATTTGAACACATGAAATTTATGAAAAGAACATGAAGAATAAAACTTGTCAGGAGTCCTGCAGGGGGACCCAACTGACGCGCTACGTGAAAGGTTAGGGCTTGCTTTTTGAAATGACGAGCTCGGCTGGTGGACTTATTTTAGCAACTTTTACAAAAATATGATTTGTCTCAGACTCGGATCTCACATTCAATTCTGGTATGGTCCGGCCAACTATGTATACATCCATGTGCTGCCTCAATAATGAGAACTATTGTGCCCGTTCGTCATCCAGCGGCGTTCCCCAAAAACATTTAACCAATTTGCAAAATAAATTATATTAATTTCAGTATTCATGTGTGGAATAAAATTTTGTATCATTGATTTCCTATTGAATCGTATATAAATTTCAGATTTATATACATGATTTGTAAATTTAGGATGAATATCGGAAATGAATTGTAAACTTGATAACATTCTTGAAAAGCATTTTCAAATACAGCTATATTATTTTTCATTCGCGTTTTATCAAAGTTGCAAAAAAATATCGTGAGTCACGTTTACCCTTGCAAAAAAAAATTCTTCTCGCGCACGAGTTTATTATTTTTTGATATCAAAGCACGTCGATTTTCATACATACAGTTATTGAATTTGGAAAAAAATTATCAATTTTCAAAAGTAATATATATAAATTTTTATTTGATACACCCAATTCGTAAATTTTTTACCCTTTTGTATATTAAATTAAAAAAAAAATGTATCCTTATTCACTTTCAATAATAAATAATTATCAATAGCGATTTCAAGCGGCTTTCAAGTTCTTCAGAAGATGCTATCGCGAGGAACAAAACTTTCACGTTTCTGACTCATTTTTTCTTCTTCGAGATCAGGTCAGATTAACGTACGGTGAATCAAGGACGATTCTTTTTTTTTTTCTACCGTCGAATGTGCGTGAATCCATTGGTATAGCTCTCTTTTATATCCTTCCGCCCACCTTTCACCTCGCCGCGGTATCAAAGGCACATCATAGAATAGGCAAACGTGTATACTATAGGCGCTGAAGCGATTAGTCGTCATTGTGAAATCGTCCTAACGGCACCACTCTCTCCTCCTAACCCGGTTCCAACCTCTGCGGAGCTTCGTCCTCGCCCCACGTTTCGTTTTAATCGTTGCGCATAGCACCTAACGTTGTAGAACCTGCGCAACCGGAAAGTTCACCAATTCGCTTCATCTCCGCGTATTGGGCAATTTTTTTTTTTTTTTTTTTATCGAGTTTTGCCGAAAAGCTTTATCGTAAATCACGATGCGAGATTTCACGAGACAAATGCCTGAAATTAGTTTTAAGTTGAGGTGAATCGAGTTGACATTTGAATAGAGACATTTCATTTCCCATTTCGTAATATAGGATTTCGTGCCATGGTGTATCTTTTGGTAACTGTTTATTAAAACGGTTACTAAATTTAGTAATTAGTAATTAATAAGTGATTGAGTAATTGTATATTAAATCAGTTAACAAAGTGAGTGGGAGAATCGATAGGGTCTTCCGTATTCCAACATTATTAATTTCATGAAAAAAAAGAAACTACCAGAGAGAGAGAGAGAGAGAGAGAGAGCACGATCCTCGACCTCGTATCGTCCGGAATTATTATTTCTCTCTCGTCTCAGACTCAACTCAGAAAGGCACTTAACGATCGCACATTATGATGTGCAACAGCATCCGCTCCGGTAATCCGAGACTCACCTCTCCAACATGTTTCGATCCGTATACTATAAATACACGAACGTGCTTAATATAATCAGCTGTTCTCGAGTATGGTCTCAGCATGAACATGGCGAGAAAGCGGCTAGGTTGGGCAGTTTAGACGTTTCTATTGTTGGGCCCAACAATCCAACCACGACATCTTTTATTCCATGGCAATTAATCTCAGCCGGACTTCAACTATAGCTGTCAGATATTCTTGCAGGAAAATGTGCTCATTGAGAAGATATGGTCGATGCAGGTCATTTGAGGGACAATTCTTCTTTTACCTGCAGAGACATAGTTTCACTTTCTTATCGAAAAACAAATACCTCTTATTTCTTTTCTTCCGTTCCATATTCTTTTCTCATTGTATCAAACGTCAAAGAAGATCATGTATATTTGCTAGACGAAAATACAGACTCGAAGTCACTACATAAGTCTTGCGCATTATCCAATTTATTTCATGGAAAGAACAATATTTGATACTTCCTTCAAACTACGCTATACGAAATATCGAAATCCCGTCATCGCCCTTATTGGTTATCTCAGTTTACTCGTATTAGATGGTATATAGACGCACGTCATGAACAGCAAGGACATCACACCAACATTTTTGCTTCTTCAAACAGGAAACTTTATTAGTGCTTGCACTGAGTGGCTACAAACATTTTTTTTTTTAATTTTGAATTTCATGCATTAAGGGATAGTGAATGATCCTCCCAATTGGAAATATCACTGATAAAACTATGAACACATGTCAGTCAATAAAAAATGCAGATTCTTTCCTCATTCTTTTCGATTGTTCGTGTAAAGTTTCCGATAATAAATAGAACCAAGTTTATCGATCAATTTTGACTACCTCACGGAGGGAGCAGTTTTATCCGTAAACGATGGCAATGTGAATGAGAAAGTAGTACGGAAATTAAATTTGCCGGTTTTTTCCCTCCTCATTGATAGCTCGATAGTTTGAAGCCTGCTCGAGATTGAATACTTGACAACATTTTTTTTAAGGGCGTTGGAGTATCAGGTGAAATCTAAGATTGCGATCTAAATTTTGGGTGGTTTCGATGGAACGAGTAAATCTTGATGTTCGGAAAATTTGGACTAGATTCACTATTGAGTTTCTGAGATATTCGCTATTGAAATTGAGTCATTTAATATTGACTGCATGAAAGAACCATTGCGTTACAGCATGCAAAGGGTCTTTATGAAAATCTGAACCAAGATATATGACAAAAAAAAACTCATCTATGGCAAGAAGATGTTCGCAAATGGGACATGTCAAAGTTTGAAAACGATTCTCGATCTAGTTTTTGAGATACGAGAATTAAAAGGAGAAATTGGTCAGTGGAAGTGGGATGCTCTGGGTCACGTGACGCGGATTTCTCCCTGGCACGCTGTCTGCATAGCAACCCATGCATCCCGTGACCTACCCCCACCACTGTGCAGCGTCCCAATCTGATCAATGAATTACAATCTTGAAGAATCGAAAAATTAAACCGCCCAATGGCGTGCCAGTGTCTCGCAGCTTTCTCGTCTCACTTGTTACACTGCTGTAAAGTTATGAGTGATCTACAAGAATTCTAAAATTGGGAATCACCATTGAAAAATATTTGCCCGTACATTATTTACGAATATCGCGGCGCCTTTCTGGTGTCCTGCTCTCTGACTTCGACGCGTGCACTTAGGCAATTCTTCTATGATTAAAATATTTTACACCCTGATCGTCGTTTTCCCTGCGTAGCTATTATTTTTCATTTTAGCCAAAACTTGGCGAATAGTTTAGGTCGTATGTACAGCAGTGTTCTTCATACATAGTTAATTCTTATCGCCTCGAACTCGAGCTGCGCTACAATACATCTACAGCTTGTTGTTGTACAGTGGGTTATTATAGTACGTTTTAATGTCTCCGGTGTCACATTGACACACATGTTACGCGATTGTCAGTCATTGTCTCGCATATACACACTCGGTGTGCATCCGTGTGCATTATGCAGCTCTCGTGTTACAAGGGAGACCGCCCGGTCCGAGGCTGCACTCGCAACACAATTTTCTGGTGTTTGCACGTGTCAGGGCTAGGCTACAATCTATACCGGCCTAGCCTCGTTGTCTCGGTGACTATTTTTTTTTTTTTTTTCCTATCCAATTCCCTTGCATCTCCCACTGGCACATCGTCGTTTTACTTTGTGAATTCTGTTTTTATCTTTATGAGCGTCAACGACGAAAAGCTCGTAAAGTAGAAACCTTTGTTGACACGCGTGGTAGAGCTATAGGTTAGGTGCGCCTATGTTGGCCTTTACTATAGTTGATATATCCAAGTCAATAGGGATCACGGAAAATATGAAGAAGGTTTAACTTTAGTAAATTATATGCAGATTAGAGTCTCTGCGATTATGAATATCTCAATCGTGTATCAAAAAAAAAATCATGCAGTGCTAAAGACCGATAGCTAAATTTCCAGGATCGTACAGATCGAAATAAATGATTTCAAATATTATTTAAGTTTCGTTAAGCTGGTATTTCTTGCAAAAAATTTTTGTAAATATTCGAATGAACTAGTTTTCAGGTGTCTCATGTAAATTGTGCCACGATTTTTTTCTCGTTATTGATCATATATTATAAAATAAAAATAAGTGGTCACTGTTTCCTCCTATTCCCGTTGTGGATAGCCGGCGGTACATCCGATTTCGTGAATCTCGATTACTTTGCGTTAAAGAACGGTGTTAATTGGCTTTGAATGATGAAATGCATCATCAAGAGGAGATGATTCTCTCACTAAATAGCATCTATTTGGAGTCAATATTATGTTCAAGTAATACAAAACTATTAATTTGGTTTTTGACGGAATAAAAAGTACAAATTTTCCTGGATAGTCGATCCTTAATTTAATCTTGTGCGATTTTAATTAATCACGATGGTTAGCGCTGTACGTATACAGACTTTTGCACTATTACTGTACTGGTACTGTACTGTTCAGTTACTGTACTGTTACTGTGCGGTTACTATACTATTACTGTACTGATACTGTACTATTCATTTACTATACTGTTACTTTACTGTACTTTTACTATACTGTCACTGTATTTTTACTGTACTGTTACTGTAATGTTACTGCACTATTACAGTACCATTACTGTACTCTCACTGTACCGTTACTTGACTGTTGTCGTACTATTATTTTATTTTACTGTTACTTCATTGTTACTGCACCGTTACTTTACTGTAACTAAACAGTTACTGTACTATTGCTGTACTATTTCTATACTGTTATACTCTATTGAGTTTGCATATCAAAAAAATTTAGTTGTCGATACCAGCCTCTTAACATATATCTGAACTTTGACGCTGTTTCACTTGCATCTCTGATCGTTATGAGGTATTTCTGTCATTGCATCCTGGCTTTGCTCATTGAGTCATCTTGTTGAATAATTATTGATAGTTCTATGACAGACTATCGAATCACAAAGCGGGATGGAGAGAGAGAGAGATTCGCTTATTGCTACGAGATCCATGCATGATTATTTCATATAACGTCATGCAGACCGAGTCTCTCGAGATACACGCGATAGATTCATCCAGCAGCTTGAACTAGCCACAGCATGTGTGCTACATGGTGTGGCAGCGTCAGTGCGTTCTTTGCGTATCTCAGCTGATACTAATGCGAAACTTGCTGTTTCCATACAGTGCGGTAATGAGCGTGCAACGAGCTGCTGGTACATGGAGTAATGTGGGCCGGGACGGAGATACTAACCTTCAATTCACCAAATTTGTTGATAGAAAACTTACTCACCAAACCAATCGTGATATTGTATTCCGATCAGAGGGCATATTGTTAACTTTTGGCTGAACTGTTAGTCATATCTAAAATGAATACATAAATTTGTGTATTTTTTGCATGAAAATGTGCAGAAACTGTACTATGAAAATACCAAAACTGAGATGGTTTCTCTCAAGTTATATATCTTTTGATTTCCCAATTACATGTGTACATTAGAGTTCCTCGTATCATTCTACACGATGCATAATTACTTCAACCGCCTACGATATTTTGTCAGTGCAATAAATAATTGGGTACCCAATTTTACCCAACGTACCTATATCAGCTCCCTTTATCTTAATATATATATATATATATATATATATATATATGTATAACATTACCCTGTAGCAACAGAGTTCAAACCATGGCTCTCGTCGAAAATTTCGGTGCTCTCGGGGTAATCAATAATGCACCAGGTGTGTTGCGACTGACATGGAAGTAGTAGTTGGTAGAACAGGAGGCTATGGCTGGGCTCGTTGACTGACGGGGATTTCGCAGTAGAAACAGACGCGTGCGTGGCAAATCACGCTGGGGTTAGTAGATAGCTATAATGCTACTTCAGAGGAATGGGTAACCTCTATAGTTAGCTTCTCCCATCAAACATTTCCTGGACCATTTTTCTCGAAGATGCATTGAGATTTTTGGAAGAGAAATGGATATCTTACAAAAAACAGGGACTGACGGATGTATTTCTTCCCAGAGAATCTTTACCCCCTGACCCTTATGCATCCCTTCTACCCTTTCTTGAAACAGAGCCTTTTAAAATAAGTATTACAGTTTTTGCATGATAGGTCGGTGTTTCTAGTTACCATAATCTCACCTTATAGTTCGTTTAAGTGTGATAACATCAGGATTGCGAAATGGCCGGACAAAAAGAGGAAAAATTATGAGACGTGCAAATTTATATTTGCAAATTGTTTCGAAATAATTGGTTCGCATCCACTGATTATATTTCACCGGGGAAATGGTTTCATCGTATCTTTCTTCTTGCCTGCATAGATACAAGTTCGTGAATTCGAAAATATTGCGAGATAGCAATATGGAAGTTAAAATTTGCACCTTCTCTGGTAAAAAAAAAAAATTGACACTCTCCAGCGTATTCTTATCAAATCTCCCGTAAAAAAAAAATATTACCTGATACATCTCTTGAACTATCAAGAAGAGAAATGTATTCGATATTTCTGCTTACAAAAATGAGACTAGCAAAATCTAATTCTTCAGAAAATAGCACAAACAACCGGCACTATGATAAAGCTGAAAGATATAATCCCCTTTTCCAAAGTTCTCCTGAGATATAGCAGTAAACACAGTAATTTATATCGTTATTGGCAGATATTTACGATTTAGTTAATACGCAAACGAATCATTGACTTCTGCGATCAATTTGTGATAATCACTGTAAATTTTTATCAGCTCAAAAAAATGTTGCTTGATCAAACTGTGTTTGATGGCATTTACAGGAATTTAAAAAAAATTATAAATTTCGTAAAATATGAACTCTGTGAAAATATGATTCTGGTGGAACTCACTTTCTACCAAATACGCCCTTGACATACTGCTACACCTGTGAAAGCTTCAACTGGGTAGCTTGAAATTTGCACGAGTCAGCTTAACGTCCTTCCTTTTCAGGACATTCAATATTGAACAAAATCTCAAATGCTCGTATCAATTTCAACTAAAATCATCGATTCAATTGCGAAATTTTATTCAACGTGTTTGGTATATATATTTTTTTTTTACTGCTGAAAAAGTCTGCAACACCCTCGAATGAATGTAGAAGGTAGATCGAAAAGAATTTCTACAATATAAATAAGTAAGTATCGTTAAATGGAACATGAACTTATGCTTTCTCCAAGCATTTGTCATGTTCCAGAAATCTCTCGTATCATTCGAATGGCTAAATTAATTTCCCTTTTAACCAAAATAATTGTTGAAAGATTCATAAATTTATTGTTGTATTTTTTTTTTACCATACACTTTTTCTCCTTATAATTACTGTATTTATTCCGATGATCGTATCAACAATATAGTCCTAGAAAAGTGTTTTTCCGAATTCGTCATTTGCATCCGTCGCTTCTTGATTCAAATGTCGATCGAAGATCTACGATAATGATCCGCAAAATAATTGGCAAAAGTTATCACAACCAATGTTGTATCTGACGGTTTACATCGTGAATCTCGTATTCAGTATTTTGTGACTGTCGCAGGAGGAGCCGAGAACCCTCACGTAGCAACTCCCTAGTAAAATAATCATAACAGTGAAGCGTCCCGGTATTACGTAGCGAGTATCTAGGGTGGAAAAAAGGGGGCGGAACGTTATGAGAATCGAAATAAGAATATCCAGTGAGGGTTTTGAAGGATAGCGGTATGGATACGTTTTGAGATAAATAGGTGGGACAAAGAACGGAGCGAGATATCGAGAATGGAGGGTAGAAATAGGAGTGAAGGGAGAGGGTGGATGGTTACGAGAGAGCGTGAGGGAGATTCGGGGCCACATCGACCTCGACGCGCACGTTCTCTGCTCGTTTTCAGCCCTCCAACGCTCTTCTCACCCTAGCTAACATATCTCCCGCACTTCGCCTCCCGTTTTCTCTCCACAAGCCAAATCGCACCCTCTATTGCGCGTCATATCCGCGTGCACAGTTTCTCATCACCCTCTCCTCGAGTCCCCTGTCCAACCGCCCTTAAACCATTCCTGCTACTACCACAGCACCATACATACACGTTACAGGGGTATAGCTTCGACCCTCGTTGTCCCGACATCGCGTAAAATAATCCCCTCTCCCCCTGCGAGTCCTATTGTCCTTTCCGTTTTTGCTATAGCTCCTTTCCTCTTCAACCCTTTTTCTTTGTTTCTGTTTCTCACCCCCCCCCCCCAACCTCTCTCTCTCTCTCTCTCTCTCTCTCTCTCTCTTTCTTCGTTCAGTCTGCTACCCGGTTTTTTTCTCATCTATTTTCAAGCACTCCACAGCAGCATCGACATAACGCACACTCCGATCCTGTTATTTAATTAGTTCCCTCAATTAACTCGCTAGCCGTCTCAACAGCATTCCGAATGTCGACCGACCATTCGCAGAAGCACTAACGATGGCTTTTATCGTTTATCCTTCCGCTGTCCTGAAGGAATGCTAGAATAGGTATGCGCGTTTCCTTCTTGCTCTATCAAGAGATGTGACAGCATGTCGGAAAAATTAATTAAACAAAAAAGTGTTTACTCTGTAGACTATTTCACAGCAGTCATACATGCCGAATACGTTAGACAGATCTTGGGGAATGACGTGATATTAAGATTTCTTTATGGTAGATTATCCAGTAAAAGACTGTCTACCAGGCAGTAACTTCTGCGATGAAAACAAAAATTCTATATTGATAGATGAGTAGAGAAATTACTCACTATTTTCATCGTACCGATCCCAAATTACTCAAAGATAGCCTCAAAGAACACTTTGATTGAGACGAAAAATGGTACTCATCAGGGAGCCCTCACTGATTGCGAATCCGAAGTAAAAATAAACGAAAAAACACATAAACAAAAGAGCCGACCTAAGATGGTAGACTCAGACGTTCTGAAGAAATGAAACTCGGATAAAAAATTTCAAAAACAAAATTAGTACAGACGATATCTGGTCGTCTATACTACAAAGTCGATGCATCTATAGCATCGACGCCTTCGTTTAATGCAGCATCAATTTGATTGAAATCTTTGGGTGTAGCTCCTTAAAAAAAAAAAAACAATGCTGAGCTGATTTTGTAGACGACATGGCATTGCACACTTTGCCGTCTATCATTGTAAACACTATTTTTCACACAATAGAGATTTCCTTGCCATCCTCTGTTGTTGTAAAAGGAACAAAAGTGACTTTATACGTTATGTGTGCTGCACTTCGCTGACTGTCGATTGAGTATTTTCATGAAGAATCTCCAGTGTTAGTGTCAAATGTAAATCTGATTCGGTGTCATCATGAAAGAGCATACATTCTCTTTGACCGAAGCTTTCATCACAGTCGCATTCGCGAATGAGCTTCATTAGACGGACAATTCCTTGTGCTTCTAATTATCAAACTTTGCCACAGCAAAATACGATCGAGCCTATGGTTCAGTATAGCCTGAAACTTCGCTTTAGCGCTACTTTCTGTGATAGTAATAATCGGTTGAGGTGGATAACGACGTTTTCTTTTAATACGCTCTTGTAGAGAAGATGCAATCACCAAATGTTTTCTTCACACTGACTGTTCTCCGTTCCCGCTACAGGGATTCTTTGAGAATTTATGTTCAACCAAATCCGAGAATGCAGCATCTTGAGATAATGTTTTCTTTTTTACGGATAATGCGAAAGCCCCTCGGTACGTGGAAGCTCTTGATGAGCTCGTCATTGTTACATCCTTCACAATTTCCAGCACTGCCGGCAAACAAATTCTTCTTGTCAAGGCGATGGCTCATTTCAAAATCATATACGCTAACTCAATCATGATTAACGTTGTACGAACTTCTGCGATCTTTCTTCGTTATGTTCGTTCTACGATGTTTTACGGAAAGAAAAGGATATGGATTTCAACACAATTGCACAATTTTTGTATGTTTGCTCCACTTGGACTGTTTTTTTTTTATACATTCGCCCGCATCCTCTCGACCCTCCATTCCATTGCCAGTCACCGGGAGAATTTATTTCGTTCCTTCTACCCTAATGCTCACGAGCTCACACCATTATTAGCACCATCATTATCATTGATTGAGCCCAGCTGTTAGTGCATTATTCATCATAATCAGAACTGATAATTCGCCGTTGACGTTACGCTATAATCATACCGTGACCAAATGGTCGTGGGTATATTTATGATTACGACCGAATGAATTGATATTTGTTTCATGCGTAACAGTCATCGATGAACGAGAGTGTACCGAGAGACTTTTGCATTTTTTTTCCCCTTCTTTTCTTTGTTTCTCAACGGCCTTCTGCTCACTCTGGCCCAATGTTTCCCGCGTAATTCGTGCGGGCGTCTCTCTGGCTCTGTTTCTGATGGCTCGGGCAGTACTAAGTACTCATAGCGGTGTGAGATCGAGGTCGCGAGAGCTCACCCTCGCGCTCGTACGAACGAGCGATGCGAGTACGCGAGAGTAAGGACATACACACGGGGTCACGACACATCGCTTTTCGAATGTAGGTCGATGCTTCTCTCCCTTCTTCCCCCTTCCTTTTCTACCCCGTTACTCTCGTTCTCTTTTCTCGATGCTCCCTTCGTCCCTTTCTCTCGCCGCGTCCCGTCACCGCTGCTCTTGTGGCTCATTTTATGACCCTCTCGTAAGACAGCGATATATAGTATGTATTCGCGGGCTTTAAGGCTTTTTCAGTTTAATGGCTATTCAACGGGAGAGAGAGAGAGAGAGAGAGAGAGAGAGAGAGAGAGAGAGAGAGAGAGAGAGAGAGAATGTCCGCAGAATAATAAAGCATGGATTATCCGCTGGAAGCTCTCACAGACAGTCGCGCTCCATTGCACTCTAGTGATGTAAATGACATCAGGCGTGCATACATCGAGGTACAGAGATATCGAAATAAATTTTAGTGAAGTTACCCAGAAAATATTTTGTATGCTGCATGCATTAGAACGAAATGACTGCCGTTATTGCTTCAACTGTCGGCAGTTGAAAGTCAGATCGCGCCTTTCCAATTTCAGAGCAATTAACATCTTACGAAATTTGCCATCGACTGAAGACTCGTCGGGTTTTGAAATCTTCTCAGCTCACGTCAGCTTTGAACCCCTAAGCTCATTATTCGTTGATTTCTCATATGAAGAATATATGGCGACCCGATCGACCGATTCGAAAGATTCGCCGAATGGCAAACTGACTCGTTTAGCAATTTCAGCGAGGAATATTCCTTTCGAGCTTAATGAGAAATATTTTTGGCTCTCTTGTTTTATACGAACTTTCTCGTTTTCCCCAACTTTCATGATCTCGAGAATCTCTGAAATAGTTCTGATCCCCGTGAGACGTAGCCAGAGAAGCGAGAGAGCTGCCCTCGAGCTAGTCATCATGCCTCCGAAGAGAGACCCCCAGATTAGACTTTGGTCCGTGCGGACATTATGTCGGGTACTCGGATGGGAAACGAGAGATATCGACAAACAGATATATAATTGCGTGTACTTCGTTGGTAACGGGCCACCTATATATAAATGTGTCCTCTGTGTACTGTGTGTCTACGAACTTTCCGTGAAAGTTCTTGTCGTGTACGAGAATCTTGCTCCCAACTCTCACATCTGCGCTGCAACTGAAAGTAGTCCTCCATACGTACCATTAAATACACCCGTCTCGTACTATCACTTTTGCCGTGATCATATCGATATTTTCTGATGCTGTTACTCTGTGCAATTCCATGAAGGAGCATAGGAGATGGTTATCACTCCGATAGCCAAGAACATGTAATTTCAAGATGGAATAGAACTGGGAGGTAGATTAGGCTCATCGCGAAGTCTCCGGATCATCAATTATTTCTATGATTCAACCAAACATTCTGGATAAACAGTAGCCCAGTAAGCTGGGTCTCCTATTATATATGACAATCCAAGAACTATCGCTCACTGTCCTAACTACTGTGCGTTTCGAGATTCAACTTGACCCCAGCACCAAGGCACTTTTCCATGTGCCTTTTTTTTTTTTTTTGGTGACCCGCGGGTAATTTGGATTCCACTCGAGAAGTTGGGGGATCCACTCTGTTAAAGAAATTATCGCTACAGATCGTGCGATACGAAGACGACGAGCATGGAAAGTGCCCCTGCTCCAGAGTCATAGGAATGTCGGGTGGACGTAATTATTGGAATTTCCGAGGGTCCCTCTGACCCATTAACGATCGAAATAGTGATGTCACATGTATAACGATACCCCATGAAGTGTATACACGCATTTCTCGCATTCCAACATTGCTAACTGCTGTTGTGCTTTGTCTCTCTGCACAAAGCTGGCGAATAACCCTGGCAGGGCACATTGCGCAAGAGCATTCACCACCGCTCGATACTCCCTGAAAGTACTCCAAGGGACCGAATCTGCGGGAGGCCACAGCCATCCGGACATGGCTAACAGCATCTAAAATTTGAACTAGCGTATCGAGCAATCAAAAAAAAAAAAAAAAACAAAACAAAACGATACCAATGTTTTGATCATCCGCGGATCTCTCGTTAGCAAAACAATATCGAGCGCTAGCCTCGATTATCACGAATTCAATGAACAATGTTGTAGGTTCTCTTTTTCCCTTTCATACCTTGACGGAATTTCTGCCGGCACTGATGGCAAGTGCGCAGAGGATCTAGGATATATGTCATGTTCCCTCGGGGAAGAATTCTGTTTGGTGATCGGAGAACCCTGATTAGCGTTTATATCTACCGACCATAGTTGAGCCTCCAGTTTTTCTGCAAATGATTTAACGCGTAATGATGATGAAATTTCGCATTAGTTTTTCTTATTAAATGAAACATTGAAGGGGTAAAAAGAGATGAAAATGTGGAAAAAAAACCTTTGCACACGGGGTGCTGGATGTTTGGGAATACTTTTGAGGTTATATATTACACGTGGTCGTTCTGTAAACGAATCGATGCTTATTCGGTACTTCTATTATCGAACGTTGACTCATCTCTAAAATTTTTAATTTTCAACACAATCGGCTCTGCACTTGGGCTTTAAGGAATCTTGAAGGTGGCTACAACAGTGACAAAAAGTTGATCTCTATCTATGCAAGGTGGCCATAATTGGTGAAAACGAGCGTTTTATATTTGCTTCTAATTTTTAATGAACTGCATTTTCATTATAAATTATTAAGTCCGTACCTTCTGGGCATCACTGACCCAACAGTCGAAATATCCGGTAGATATTATTCGTATAAAACCATTATTTGACTGGCTCGAGAACTTTAACGTTGCACAAAACCGGTACATCTGCTCTGCTGTGGTGTTACTTTTGATACGATTTTCGAGAAAACCTTCTAATTTCTCGGGTGTGTCATCAACCGCACGTGACTAACTCAGATTCGATTCAAGTTGGGTAAGGAGATTTAATTTACCGAGCGAAGCTAGATCTTGTTTTTAACTCGACTAGTTGGAATTTCTGTTCGCTGTGTATTCCTTGAGCGACTACCGCGCCGAAAGTTCAAACCAAATTGTTTCCAATGAAACTCAAAGGCTCGTCCAGTTTAACACTCTCACTCTTAAACATATGTATCCTGGGAACAATTAAATTGGGCAACGATTGAAAGTGGCAGAGGCAACGTGATCGTGCAAAAAGTAAATATTGAAATTTCAGTAAAATTTGCTACCGAGGGTTTTATGACGTCATTGATATCAAAGTTAATGTTTAAATTGATAAATCACGATAGGGGAATCGGCATGACTGTTGAAACACTGAATGGTGATTATATTTGAATGAAAGGGGGAATCTGGGTGTTTCCCATCTCGAATTAGAATTCAGCCGAAAACATTTGAAAATTTGTAATGGTAAAAGTAATTGGGGTCTGCTGTTTCCTATGTTAATACTTGGATATGTAGCTGAACGTCGGGGCGCGAAATCTGTCGATATATTACGTGAAAAAGAAGATCGGGGAGAGGCACACACGCCCACGTTATCACTCCGCAAGGAGAAAGTGAAGGAGCTCTGCCTGTGGAGAGTTTCGCTTGGGCAGAGCCATTCCTCCTACTCCTGATCTCCCTATTGTCACCGCAAGAAACTCATAAACTCTCGCAGGCTGCTTTCTACACGATGCTTCTGTGCTTTATAACCGAAGCGAGTAAACGTGCTGAGCTATATCCGAAATTTCCTTTGTTTATACTGTGCCCTCTCTCGCTCGTCTTTGCCGAATACATTTCAAGATTTTGCGGTAACTTATGGACACCGTCATAACGGGGATAGGAGCAGCGACGAGCGCGGTGCGAGGCGTAGGCACGCGTGCCAGTAATATATCGCGTCTTTTGTTTCAATGGAAATTTCTCTTTCACTCGTATTATTAAGGATGTATGAGCACAAGGTGGCGGGGAATAAGCCAAAACGTGGGCGCGGGTGAGCGCGGTGAGCGAGGGGCACGCATGAAACAAGAGAGAGTCGGACCGCTTATTATGCGACGCACGCGAAAAATTTCCTTAAAATCGATAATTGTATGTCAAAAGGTTCGTTGACCCCCATTTTTTATGGAACGTATGTAATCGTGATAGTTTTCTGAACATTTAACAGTTTTAATATTGATCGGATCTGATCGTGAAAGATACGAATTTCTGTTTCAAAGTTGCGTCAGCCCAGAATTCGTATATGGCGTGGGATAAATATCTTGATTTGACGAATTAATTACTCGCGTAAAGAGTCGTTGACCCACTTTGAAATTTTGCAGGTTTTATCCTATAAACTTCTGCTACACCATATAAAAAATTCAGATTTTTATATGATCGTGAAGCTAGTGCTCATACATCCTTAAAATAACTAAACGGTGAAATCATTGCTAATTATGTACGACATATGCTCATTCTTAGAATATCTTTGTTCCATCGTAGAACTCTTTTTACGGGCTTTAAGGGCCCAGCTTTTTCCGGTACCAGGTTTATATGCCAATGGGTAAATGGCATAATGGCGATGTTAATATTCAATTCGTCGATTTTTAGATCGGGTATCTCGAGAATTAAGCTTCAATTGTTGGTTTCAAACGATCAAGTCTTTTAATCGAGTCAGTGAAAAGCTGTGGTTCAGGGTGAAAAGCTTTAGAGAATGGTAGAACACTTGTTTGAATTTTAAACAGTTTAGCTTGCAAAGTACCTAACCTTACTTCGTTTGACGATTTAAAAAAATACGCAAATTGACGTATTTTGAATTGCTGGAATTTTATTACTAATTTTTTGTTTTTTATTTGTGTTGTTCCATCGTACACCCTTTTCGGGTTTTACGTCCCATCAATTTCTCTACTCTAATTTTAATTCTATTCCTTGAGATCTTCTCCCCCTCAGAGTGCTGTACGCAGGCATTCTTTTCTAGTGCGCTACTGTATTGCATTTTCACGAGGGCACAGGGAAACTGCGGAAAACCTGGCCGATACAGGCGTCCATATTTTACCGAGTTTCAATCGTATTACCATCAGAAACTCAGTAAAAATGCCTCCAGTTCAGTAGTAGGCGCGCAAGCCAGTACACGGCTAAGCGATCACCGCACCCAGTATTGGCAACCAATACTATGCTTAACATTGGAAACCGCCGTATAGCCGCACACCGACCACGCGTCCACTGCTGGCCGGTTCGAAAAGTTAGATATTTAATATACTTTTGAGATACGTGCTGGAAATATTTTAATATGTATATAAGTCCGAATGGACACCTTAAGGACGGCCCCCAGAGAATGAATGCCCATGTAAAAATCGTTATACACAGATATATTTCCTTTGAACGTGTCCATTTAGCGAGGGCCGTCCATTTACTGGTTAAGCTACCCCAATTGATATGCTAATTATATATTCCAAATATACCCAAAACAATCAACATATATTTCATATATATTTTTGAATATGCTTTGACGTATACACTGAAATAAATCAACAGACATATGTTCAAGAAATATTTTTTGATTTTCTTATCGCAACATCTTACAGTATTTACTGACCCAAAAAAAATACAGCACGAAAACTATGAAATATTGTTTAAACATGCTTTTTCACTTGACATAATAAATTCTCGTCTACGTGGCTTGATGTGCATCATAATAATCGACAACAAAGTAACTTTTCGTAATTGGTTGAATTGCCGATGATGGTTGCTAACTCTACAAAAAAAAATCACTTATCTTCACTAACTGTAGCAAATAATCCACGAATAAAGGTGAAAATAATTGAGATTCTTTGGCTTTAAAATCTCCCTGTGTATAATCCTTGGAGCATCACTTTACATACGAAACGATTTCAATAAATTAATAATATCGTCGTCGTTGCCAAATAGATGACTCATGTTTGTTAAAAAAAAAAAGAAGAGTATCTTTGCAATTCGCATGCAGATGTGAACTTGCCGGGCGGGGTTCGACCTAATCCGAGATATGCTATATAGGGGCGATTGAGGCCTCCTAAGGTGAAACAGCAGGTGTCTTATATTTTCGTCGTGCCCGGCATAAAAGACAGGGACAAAATTTAATTAATGCGACACGTATGTATATTTCATACTGAGAAACATCGCTCGACTAAGCAGGAGAAGGGAAAAAATCATCAAGAAGGAAAATTTTATATTGAGGGTCTTGTCTGAGATCCTGTAAAGATATAAAATGACCCTTGGCTTTCTCTTCTTTATTGGAGTACACTTGTATATGTGTAGATAATTGCTAGAGTATACCCAACATGGTTGAGTTGTCGCCATCGGTTGTCAGTCTGCAATAAACCGGAATTAGTAATTCATTGTCAGTCTGTAATTTATATTTGATTTTGTCGTACACAAATGTACATTTAATCCGTACATTCTCCATAACTACAAAACCTCACTTTGAACCGTGTAAGGCATGCGTTTTCGTCTACTATAGTACATATACTTACAATTATAATTGTAAGAAAACAATCTACAGTTTGATTGTGATTGAAAAATGATTAGGAATTGTGTGGAATCTTTTGGTCAAAGACACATTGTGGAGCAATCCCTTGCGGCCTGAATCTGATCTCAATGCCACTATATTGCATTCGTCGACGAGGCAGTGAAATTGCGGAAAACATGCAGGGCAATATGCAGTCGTTGCCTGTCCAAGTCTCAGATGGTAATGCAAGTCCCACAAAACTCTCAGCGACCACCAGAGAGTGTTTATATGCTCTGCTGTATAGATAAAGCATGTTACTCTCTGCACTTACTTCTTGACAGTTTCACTTTTGTGTTGTTCTTTCGCAGGAATAGATGAGGATAATAATAAATTTAAAAGTGTGGAAAAAGTGGCATATTTACAATTCTAACCGAAGAATCACTGCTGAATAACAACTCTAACAGAAATTCGTTTCTCCGAACAAACCAATCAAATTACAACTCTATCACAAAATAAACTTATCAGACATGAGCCGCGAAAGTATATCGCGTGATCCTTATTATCCCACCGAATTCATCGCGCGAAATTGAGAATATATTTTTTTATTATTTAGTATATATACGAGAATATTGCGCATAGAACTCTCTACAAGGTCCAAACGACCCAGTTAACTTCATGGTATTCGGCGTTAGTCATTTTTTGGCTCCAATGCTACCCTGCATAACCATGTGCAGCTTTAGCTCTATATCAACAACCAATCAGCGTGCGAGTAAAACGACAACAAAAAATATCCCAAAAATTCGATAATGCGCACACTGATTATTTTTCTTTTTTAATAGGAAAAATGACACCCGAACCACCTAAATCTCAGCAAAACATAACGAACAAAAATGTGCCCATATTGTCTTCTCTCTCTCTCTCGCCTCGCATTACCGATCATTTTACCGCTAAAAAAAATCCCACCAACCATTATTTGTCTTTAATAACTCAAACACACCGTACTAAGAAACGCATACGGCTATATGCGAACAATGATTTTTTTTTTCTTTCCGTTCGTTCACCAAAGTGGTCCACGATGGTATCCTTTTGCCGTATATCGCGGAGACAAAATACGGCTGTATAGTGTAGGAGTCGTTTGAAGTTGCATCGCGTGCCAATACCTCTTATACGCTCGGGCATAAAGACCGACGAGGTGAAAACCTGGCACAGCATGGATCAGGGTAGAACGAGAAAGAGGATTCCTCTTTCGCTGTCCCGCCTGGCTCGGAGCATTTTTTTTTTTGTTTTTGTTTACGATCTCTGGTCGTCGAGGTGTAGGCGCAAAGGCTACGCGAGTTAACAAGAGCAAGTGAGAAAGAGATGGAGAAAACCACAGTCTCGCATCTTTTCCCTGTACGCGAACTCGTTTTATACTTTTATTACGGTTATTCTCGCGGTCGAACAATCCAACTGATATATATATATATACATATATAGAAAGCTGCATCGCGTATTTATTACGGATCTTATCTCTTTCTCTGTCTCTCGTTCCGTTCCCAAACGATACGACGGATATTATTCGTGTCGTATATAAATATATGTGGCAACATTATTCGTCCGGGCGAATTGTTCTCGTTTCGTCGAGTTTCACCAATATTCGCCCCCTGTTAATACGGAAATTATTTTGAAACTTTGATTTTTCGTTTGCCTTTATATATACGGAGCAAACTTTTGCAATCATGAATATATTTTCCAAAAAATACGATATTCGTGCTCCACACCAAATGGAATTCTTTGCAATATTATTTATTACGCGTCAGCGAGGACAATTCGATCCGGTGATTTGTCTCTTGCTTCCTCGTATGGAGGAAGCTTTTCGTTTTGGTGGAAAAGTTTCATTCGAGAGATTTCCGTCAGAGTGTCGAAGAGATTAAAAATACTCGGGAAAACAGATTTATAAAAATACTAAAAATAAAATCCTTTATATATCGAGGACGCTGACACTTTATGGCGAGTATAAATTCGCACCACCGGTTGATCGATCATTCGACATCATTTTTTTTTTATGGCTTACGATAAAACGCCCTTTCGCTCTTCCTGTCGTTGCTGTTTTTCAATTGTATCAACATAATTTTCATGCGATAGGATGCCGAAGATCGGTATTTCTTAAGGGGTATCGCCACACTCTAACGGCCGAACAAAAGGTCTAACTTTGACGATTTATTTTGGGAGTATGGAAAAAGAAATAGGATTTCTTTTCAGAAGGTTTATTTAACGCATATTGAAGTATGAAAGAAAAAAAATTTACTATAAATTTGATCCAAAATGGCGGCAACAGAGCCAATTTTTGAAATCGCCTTTTTTTTAAAATTCCTTCACAGAAGGACGGATTTCTCGTAAAGTACAAGACCCGAAACAAAAAACCAAAAATTTTTATAATCTATATACTATTGCCTATGGGACTGCGTAGCGGGATTTTTTTTTTTAATCAAATTTTGTAGAAATGGTACACTTTTGAAAAAATGAATCGATTTTTGGCAAAAAAATAAGAAGTAAATTGTTTATAAAAAAAAATTAAAAAAAAACGGTTACGTACTCCCATAGAGAATGTAATTGTGAAGCTACTGTCAAAATTTCAAATCGATCCATGCAACGGTGTTCGAGTAATCTGTCCTCCCAGTTTGAAAAAAGTGATTTTGAGAAAAATGCGCTCAAGGTTTTCGTCGTGCTCAGCGCGCGCTCCGAGGCACTGTGGCAAAATCGAGAATTGAACCTTTAAAATTTTTTTCTCACTATAGGACCAACTGAATATTGTTTTCATGACCTTAAAACAATTTTTAAGCCAAAATTCTAGAGTGGTGTTACCCCTTAAAAAAGATTTGGTGAATTTGCTGGAATCGTCTTATTTGGGACTTCGATAAAGTGTTCTGGGGGTCCGAAAAACGATTTTTTTAGAAAAAAAAAATCATTTTTGCCTAATCGATGAAATACCACATTGTAAGAATAGGCGGTAAGAGCCTAGCAACTCAATATTTTCTGTTCCAAAAACAGTCGTTGAATTGAGCGACCTTATTTTCCTTATTTCATACCGAATTTCACCATGTCGTACTCTATACGGAGTTTTTAGCGTTGAAATCAATTGTATTTTTATCATTCGTCATGCTTGTGTCATATTTATAAATTTGCATACATTTGTTCGTGTGTGTGGCATTTTTCTGTTTCAGAATTAGAGTCGATTGTCAAGTACATAAATATATTGAATTGAATACATTAAAGTATAGAAATATATGAAAAATTAACCCGTAAAAACCACACCTCTATTGAGCATTCATATACATGCCACACTATAGTGCAATTTGGGATTTTCAATTTTCAAAGTACCATAACCCTCGTATAAGCAATCAAAAACTATTCGATAACCAGTGTTTCTTTGGGATAAAAATTTCTCAGGAATCCAACGGTACTGAAATATATTGAAATTAAATTAAATTTTTTTTTTTTCATTGGTCACACTTGTGTCATAAATGCATTAATAACTTCGATAAATTTGTGCCTGTGCGTGCATGAGTGCCATGCGTACGTGCTCGTGCATAAAAGTGTGCACTGGCTCGCGAAACATGACGATAACCATTCCCCGTTCGGGTTCGTATCGAGAGTAGATGATAGTAGCAATATGAGCGAATGCAGTGGCAGCCTCGAAAACGGGGGCGTTTGGGTGTCTCTTTGCCGATGCAAGCAAAGTGAACCAGAGAGAGAGAGAGAGAGAGAGAGAGCACCGCACGGCGTGGAAGAAGCCCGGGAACACGCTTGCTCAGGCTTCTCGAGAGAGGCAAACCGAGAATCAGAGGTGGCGGATATTTGAGGTCGTGAGATATAAATAAATGGTAATATCAACTGTATAAAGCTTTTCGCTCGGCAGTATGACGCGATATCAAATGTCCGTCGAGCTCGCTCTCTGCGAATCATGAACATATCGCAAAGCCACAGGCCACAGAACCGCTTGACATGATATTCTGCAAATCTATGTTAATTGCAATACCCAAAAGAGAACGCTATTCGTCACTATAATTGCAATTTCGTGCAATTTCGTCGTTATGATAATTTATCCGTATCCAATTTTATAGGAATTTTAATCAATTTTTCGTTAAACTATAGGTAAACGAATTTCATTCGAATATATAACATTGAATTGACAACTTGGAGGTTTTTTTTTTTGATGGGGCCTTTCGCCTATGATACAAGTTGAGATATTCAGATAATAGAGTATCGTTTAGATGTTGTTCGGAGATGCAGTAAATGATTTTCGTCTCGAAAACTCAATTTTATCCATCGTCACGTTTTACTCTGTAAAATTAAATTTTTAACAATAATTTCGCAAAAGTTAATTTTTCATTGTTTCGTTTTTCTCATTTTAATGATTATATCGTATAAACAGAAAATAACTCATCGATACATATTGTTAAAAAGAATTTACGATCTTCGGTTTAGGGATCGATTTGTTTTTTTTTTTTCATTGCTACATTACGGTCAAAGGAATTAAGCGTGTTTATTTTATCGATATCATTGAGGATTAACAGAAATCCTCGAAGGAATCTAAAAGCAAACCATTCACACAGCCAAGTTCTCTTATCCAAGTATTACGAACTAGTTTCGAGAGATAACATTTATTTCTCGACATCGAGTAGAAACTACCAGCAACGAGCAGACGAGTGATGCGTATAAATATATACACGTTGTCACGTTGACTTGTTCACCAAGACGTACTGGTATAATGATGAGAAGTTGTGTGGTAGTTGTCCGTGTATCCACATGTCGACCGGTAGCAATCGAGCCCACGTGCTCGCTTGACAGCGCAAACGTTATACATATATATATATATATATATATATATATATATATATACATATATATTCTGACTCAGCCTTGAGTGAGACCGATTTTAATTTCTCTGATTTATTTTTATATTGTTAAAATCGGTTAAAAGGCCATCGGTGAATAATTTCGGATTTTTATCTTGTTCTTATTTTACAAATTCGTGAAAAGTGACGTGATTAAAAACTTGAAAAATCTAACTCCGCGAAAAAAAAAGATATCAAGAAATAAATCGCACGTCAATTATTCCAAACCAAACTATCCCAACCGCATTAAACTTGAAAAAATTCTTAATGATCATGGTGAGCATTCTTACCCAGTATAAGATAAGTAAAAAAAAAATCCACCAAATGATGTTGATTTGGAATTTTAAGTCTCGTACAATGATGCATAAATAATTCAATTTTTTTTTCATGAAGCTCGAAATTATAAAAACAAAAAAAATTCATTCTCAGTGATTTCGTCCACACCTGAGTAAACAAATCGGCAAAAACCAGTTTCTAATTAGTAGTACGTTAAATTATATTAGCAGACGAAAAAATTCCTCGAATTTCTGAATAGTTTTGAGAATAAGAAAAGATGAAGATGAAAATCTTGAAAATTTTAGTAATGGTCTTTTTATTTATATTAACAAAAAAAAAAAAAAACAAAAATCAGGGAAATTGTAATTGGTCTGACCCGAGATTGTATGAATTGGGATGGAATGCCCCACGTATATAAATATTACAGTGCTCGACTAGCTCGCTCGCACTCGTTTAAAACGAGCAAAGACTTATCTACGTAACCTACTCCACTATAACAGTTTACGGACACTTCCTCATTACGAGAGCTCGGGCCAGTCTATGCGCTGATATATGAACGTATAAGGCTGATTTTACGGTAGAGATGGTGACCACACCGTGCATTCATTATTGATCCAATTCCTATGCATCACGCCTTAACCTCAGACTAGTATTAAAATGATTAGTGTTACAATATTTCGTAGTGTTACAATTAATTTCGAGGTATTATTGTATCTAAAAGAACTTGCAGTTGCGAAAATATCTCGATTCTAAAATTATAAATTTTTGGATATGACGAAATTTTCTTGAATAGGTCAGTCCTATGGATCCAGGGGACACAAGAATTAGAGATTTTATATTGTGCGAAATATGAAATTGAGGCATCGTTTAAATTTTCAAAAAATCTGCGTATTATGAGCCTAATTCAACCAAGTTAATAAGATGAAAAAATTCATGAGATAGCAACCCAAAGAAATCTGAAAAAAATCATCAAGTACGTCAAAACTGCAACCAATTCGAAAAGTAGTTAGTGCCGATCGACAATATTTAATTTTTTTAGTCATTTAAATTTTTAACATATGGAATGATTCTTCGTTCGATTTAAGTTTAAAAAAAAAACTTAACAGTGATAAAAAAGTGTTTAGTATCAGTGGTTTACTGTTACCATAGACTGGATTAAGGAGCATTAATATTCGTACGAAAGACTGCCACGTAAGCTGCTTTGTGTTCAAATTGATCCTGATCGTCATGTGGTCACGTCCGTTCGATGTAGCTGTCTTAGCTGGTACGAAGATCACCATACGTATTTTAAACTGAATACAACAGCTAAAGGGATATATATTTCGCATGACATGTGCCTCTTAATATATACGCACAAAAAGTATACAGTATCTTAATGTTGTATATTATAATTGTGCCAACTTGAAATGACTACACTCGACTGTAGTCCCCACGAATTCATCTCCATTTTTCTTGTGCATTACAGTCGAATGAAATACACTCGAAATGAAGTACACTCGAAAAATTATTATTGGAGCAATGAAACAAAAGAAATTTCTTATAAGGCAATTGAATTTGTTTTTGCTTCAAGTGTAAAATTTTGCAGTTTTTGTTAATTTAACCAAACAAGTAGCATGCAAAAATAATTTAATGTGCAGTGCCGCCCTTTGAGCCCTTACAACTTTTTTCCAATCACTTGGAGTCAAGAACCTGCGGTGTCCCTTGGTCATTTATTCATATTAGACTTCTGCGCTTTGCAAGCTCTGTCATTTATTGTAGGTAATTTACTATCCACAAATTAATTAAGGTTTTGCAATGGCCCAACCTAGTCTGTAATGATCCTCCGCTAGCTTAGTGGAACGTCGTCATAAGACTTTTGTTAAGTCCAGCATACTCTTAGCACTAAGAGAGGTTGTCCATGTCCTTCCCAATGGCAATCCTGAGCTCTTCTAGCACTGAATGGTAGGGAAGAATCGGAGCAATTGCAAGATTGTCTTTGACGACCCCTGGGGGATCTACAGAAGATGGTTCAGCCCAGAGTGTTCATTCTTTAAGATGCAACCTCTTTTTTGGAATACGGTTCCCGACAAATCATGTTGCCAAAATTTTTTCCAGCTATATTTTATATTTCAACCGTCTCACATAGTTTTTCGTTGTGCATTGAAAAAATGGGATCCCGGTGAGCATCGCTCAATCAGCTATGCGACCCATCAATATATTCCATATTAGGCCTTGTATTCGGGAAGCAATTGCAACAGTTTTCACGGCATTGATCGCGTGCTACTTTTCTCCAGTTGTTTCAATTTTTTAAATGGATAATAGAGAGCAGAGGAAGGGGAGGGCAGTTTTGTCATGCAATTGTAAAACCCGTTGTACCGGTGAACAGTCAGTTCTCATTATTGATGTTCAACAAGCAATCCACAAATAAGCTTGACTGCCTTGCGAATCTGGCACTAATATAATTTACTATACAGACAAGAAACTGTAGTGCTATTGAGGTGGCTTGTGTGGGCGTTTAAATCGGATTCCTCCCACTTGTTGAGAAAATTTTAACGCCATTATGGCTGCATTTGAACAATTTTTAGAAATTTAACAGTTGAGTGTGTACCGTGCTGATTCATCCGCCATATTGAACGTAAAGGATGTCACAGTTCATCAATAAATCGTTTTCTTTTAGCTAATTATCCGCCTTTATGCCGAATTGACAACTGATAAATACATAGTATATAGATCGCTTGGAATTCTTCCCTTCTGTAGATCCAACTGATCAAAGTCGCGAAAATGTCAATTCGGCACAGTCCACTCAATCAACGCCGGCATAGTTGGTGGAAAAAGTTCTCGATCAATTATCATTGCCGAATAACCCATTGAGTGTCTTCCGTAGCTTGAGGCAGCTCGATTAAGAAATCATTGTTCAGAGACCATTCCTTTTGACCCCGTACGACCCAATGGCCGTCATTGGATGATGTATCGATACAATTCTCTTGAATTCGGGAGATCTCACGATCTTATCTATACTAACTATTGTCGACGATGGTCGACCGCAGTGACTTGTCGTGCGGATGCTCTCGGGACGGCCTACAGTGGCCTGGTTTCGTTGCGAACTGCCTTCGGAGTTATACCCAGAGAGCTTATAGCACATTTCCACAGCGATATGCTGTATGGACGAGTGAATCGAACGTGTAAGCGACCCACACATACTGTTGCAGCTCCCGTTGCTGCAGCCCAGACCGCGAGTATATTTCACCTCGGCGAAATACCTACTCCGCCTATCTTTGTATCCACGCTCTCTTTGGATCGTCCACAACCTGTACTAATGCATATATGCCCCATTGTACTATTCGACTCGGCCGTTCTTTTCGACGGTGCCAGTGACTGCGTCGAGCCACTTTGTCATTTGCTCTGCATGAAAAGCCCCGCGAACGAGTTTTAAAAGAAATAATAATAATAATAATAACCGAATGGCAAGCAGGAAGCTGGATGGTCAAGGAAACCATCGCCACATCATCTCCTGCGATGTGCTCCGGTGAAACTTATGTATATATATAGGGGCTGTTCCGTTATTCGCAATTCATTTCTGATGGTATTAACCACACACTACAGTACACGTGATATGTACTGTGGACTTTCGGTAGTTACAGTAAGTGATTGTGAATAAAGTAACAGGCCCCTACTATTTTATCTAACGTACGCGCTCTGCTGCACAAATGTGGCAGATAACAATTCTCCGGCAGGGTTGATGGCAAGTTATCGCCAGCTTACTGCGTTATCCAAGACAATACTTGCCGTTAGCCTCGTCGGAGAGTTGTTATCTGGTCGAGGTGTAATTGCCGAACTTTTGTGCCAAATTTCGGTCGAATATTCGAGGCCTTTGTAAAATTACGAAGGGTTCATTTTCAGTACTTCCGCCTGGCACGGCTCTTCTAAATGTTACTTTCATTATAAAGTAATTTCGTTGCATAAAATTGACATATTTTGTACTGTGTTTTAGTACCAGTGATATATATTCAGTTGATTGATAATTAGCGCTATACATATCCGTGTAACAAAATTAAATTGTTTCACAATCGTTATTCGCGATTGTTATCTGTGAGTCCGTAAAGTGGACGATAATTCATTCCTATGGTCACCGCAAGACTCTTTCATAACACGTTATTTGTGGCATGCAATTGTTGCATCCATATTATACGAAGCTGCATTCAGTGATAAGCGATAAGAATCCGCAACATCAGGTTCCATCAGTTGTTTTCGGCCTTAAAGCCTCATCGTTTCGACGAATCGTTGCTCCCGTGGTTCAAGCATATTCAAGAATAATCGATCCACAGTTTTCCAGATAGAGATCTCGACTTTCTAATATAATCTCAATCGATCGCCACAAAAAGGCATGAGGATCGGGGATACGAGGCATTGCAAGTTACCGGTATATCTTTGTACAAGAAAGTTGAAGTTAATGGAATATCATGCCACATTCGGGTATATATAAAAAGAAGGCGGCCTGATTCGATCTTACGAGCTATAATGATTTTTATTTTAATTGAATACTTGGCATCGTCGAGCAGGGATGTTGATGAGCTGGCTGTATATCTCTCTGAAGCCACCGCAGTCATCTAGCTCGATATTACTCAATGTCCGTACCGGTTAGCAACAATGCTTCGAGTTGATCGAGCCACTTTTGACATTTTGCTGGTCTCGAGCCACTCGAGCCAAGCTAGAGGTGCCCGAGCTTCCCAGTTCCCATGATCGGCTGCTGTATACGGTTTATTTCGAATCAAAATAGATTCGGAAACATTTAATAATTTCAAATGAATGTATCGAAGGTATGTAAAGATAAAGGCACGGAGAGAATTGAAAACGATAAAGGTATTCTAAATTTTCTTTGACAGCCAGCCCAGACAACACGAGTTAATATAGAACACACAGTGTGTGTGACTGCCATGCAGAACAGCAGATTTCCTTGCGAGAAAGAATTATTATCTACCACTGATAATATAGATTGTATCCCTGACAATATTAGAAGATATCCAACTCCCTAGTTCTAGCCAAACAATCATTGTCCCATAAGTGGAATTTCATTAGCGGCATCTTCGGTTTGCGAGAACAAATTTCTATCAGTTGTGTGCACTTGATTCCTAGTTTTCGTGTATATAATCAACTGCTACTTCTCGTCGATTAGTACAATCAAAGACAACAATGGGTATCAGTATGTCCGATGACTATCGCTGGGACCAAATCATAGTTTGATTTTTTAGTATCGCTAGATATTGGTGAATGATATGTCGTAAACATACTTGCTCTTACGATTTACACAGTCATAATCCTATGAAAACACAACATATACACCAAGGTAAATTGTTCTCTGAGTAAAAGTACATGCGCGCGAGAATGAGCGGAAAAGAGGGTTATGTGCGATTGTCCGTTGTTCGACTCGGTGAGGCATCGGTGGTATTCAATTCCGTTGAGCTCTCTTTCTCCGGGCAGGCGGGTTTGTGCTCTCAATAGAACGAGAACGCAGGTGACGGGTCACCGCGGTAAGCTATTTACCTACTTCACTCTACCTATCACCTACGTTCATGTACCCGCGAGCGAGTATAACGCGAGTGAGACTCCGTCGAGACTCCTGTTGAATGGCAGCGGTCGAATTATTTCGTACTACCGTAAAAATCCCGATATATAACCAACACGGTAGTACTCCTTCTTGGTGCACTGCTATAGTCAATGGATTTTTGAGCATTGCTTCGACAGCGTCAATTTTTCTCTGTGATACATTTTTTTTTCTTTAGAAAATCATGAAGAGCGTCAGAGATTATAGTGGATTATCGAATGTGATGTTCAATGATAATGTCTCTAGCTCTTTGCTGAGATTATAAAAATTAATTGCATCTATCGCGAAGCTTCTCAGTGTGAGCTACTTTAATTATCGGTTGAGAATATATTTGTAATTTATTGCATCAAAATTGATTCTTTGAGTTATAAAACGTAACCGTATTACGAATCCCTGTTGATGAACGAAGATTCGCGATGTTTCGGCAATGATTTATAATTTTTAAAAATCAATAAATCGTACGACTGAACCACACACGTAGTAAATATATTCGTGGCATTGTCATTGACCGATTTACGCTGCACATTTAAAGCTTTCATTGCGTATTGTATATGATAATGATACAACGAAAACTCAGTAAAATATATAGCAAACTGTATCGGCCAAGTTTTTCGCACTTGTGCCGCTCGTGCGAATGCGATACATTAAGAAAAAAAAATGAGGAATTAGGTGTATTAGGAAGAAAAGGGCTGCGGACAATACTTGGGGATGTCTCAAGAATGGAATGGGAATAGGAGCAAAGCTGAAGGAACGTAAAAACCTGAAAAAAGTATCCGATAGAAAGTACTAACTAAAATATATGTATATTCGTTGTGTTCCCATTAACCGTGGCTCCGTCATCGCATGACACATGCCGCACATTTAGAGCTTTCATCGGATATTTTCTGATGACAACTGAAACTCAATAAAATGTAGCCGCCTCTATCGGCTACGTTTTCCGCACTTTCCCTGTGCCCCCGTGCAAACGTGATACAGTAGTGCGTTAGGAAAAATTGGAAGGGACGTGATAAGCTGAAAAAGGTATACAATGAAAAGATGCACTAATAATATTGAAACCTCGATAGAGGTTCGTAGACCTTCATTGGCTGACAAAATTTAATTCTACCACGCTGACCCCTCATAAGTAATTCATCAATTAGAAGCTCACAAATAAATCCATGTAAAAGTGGAGGTCATCTGTTCACAATCTGTCAGTTAGAAATATCAAATTTGAAATGAATCGATTCTCAATATACTGAAATTTTCTATGCTTGCGACTTCAATGGAGAATTATAATAAACATGTAGAATTGGTACTTAAATTCTGAATAATTGTTGAAACCACTAAGTTACTCTCTGTTAAAGTTCAATGCAAAAGAATTTATAAAAACATACGTGTCTTTGAAATAATCACCAGTAAAAAAAAACGCTCTTCAATATGCCGATAATCTTTTTAATATTTGACGAAAAGATTATTTATTGCAAAATAAAATGTACTCTCTCTGCATCAGAAGCTGGGCCGTTAACTTTATATCGGTGTTAGCGATCCATACAAAAATATTTCCTTTCTGCTTTAGAATTGTCTATCGAATGGCTCGCTAGTTGATTTTCCATTCTGCAGAAACATATTACTTGCTTTGCACACGTTACGGAGTGTTCTATCAGCTGTACCGATGTACGCCCTGTTTCTCTCTGTGTACTCTTATTCGTGAATGCATTCTTTTGTCCGATTTTTCGCCCGATGCTCGCGTTATTTCAAGCATCGATGATGGTAGAAAAATTCGATGGAGATGAAAATCCATACCAGGTACTCGATACTGGCTCTCTTCTATTTTTCCGAGGGCGGATCCCTGTATAAGTGCAGGTATATATCCCATTTTTATTCTGGCTCGAGTGCAACTTGGGATTTAGTTTTTCAATCCCTTTTATAACTCCATTTCGGAGGTTCGAGGCACAAAATTATACACTTACGTTGGAAAACAAGATTCTATAGTTGAGGAGTGGATACTTTTAATCGCTTTCAATATATCCTAAAATCTAGGTGGGTTTCAGGTCGTGGTTGATTATATTTATAATCCGTTTGTTCGATCTCAATTGCCCCACGAATCTAGGCGACTTTATTATTTGAGCATAAATTTAATCAACAAACGATTAGAGCGAATATTTTTCATATTCTATCAAAATATACATTTGATCCAGAATAAAAAATTAATGATGATTAATCCTTTCGTTTTTATGAAAGAATCAACATGCTTAATGTTTAAAATCGCGTCTTGCTAATATCCTTTCTTCCGATACTTTGCACCAACGAGATGAATGCCTGTGAGTTAAATTTTACTGTGAAATGAATTTGGCACAGTTTCTATAAAACGCATATTGATATCGACTTTTCGCTGCCAAAATATCATCACGGCAAGTGAAAATGATTCGGACCATGTCTCGCTGGGATTTGTCGAATTAATATTTGTAATATATTTGTATCCTAGCCTCTTTTTCTCAACAGCGATTTGATTATACCGCATTGACGGTGCGTTGTATCGCATATTTGAGATTCAACTTATGGAAATGTTGATGCCCATCAAACTCGTAAATATTAAGACTGCAAGATGATATCATTGAGAGCGCAATTGATCTATGCAACATAATATTTTCATGCTCATTAAAAATAAAAATGCAAATACCTCGTAAATTATAAAATTGCACATTTTGCTTCTTCATTATTTTGTCTCGGTCACAAAGGTCCCTCTATGAGAAAGTGAATTTTTTATCTCACGGCTCCCTCAGAGAAAAAAAGCTTTTTGAACAAGCTAAAATATCGAGGAAGCAACAAGTTCTCAATTTTTTTGGGTTTTTTTTATTTAATTTTTTCAAATTATCAAATAGATTGAAATTTTGTGAAATCAGAATCCCTTTACCGGTTTTATCCGAGCTTAACAGACCTGGTTGTCTTCTAGCCTTCTTATATGTGACGAGTGCTGTCTCGAAAGTTACAAGTTTACAATTGGCAAATCAAAATAATTTGCGAAAGTCAGAGCGATCACAGAAATTTTTCGAAAACTCGAAAAATCCGAAACCCTCAATCGAACTTCTGCAAATGCGATATCAAACAATCCTATATTTTCTTCAACACACTCATCGGATATTTTTATTAATGTAATTTTTGAACTTCTCAGACATTTCCCAAATATTTTGACGAGAAAAGAATTGAGCCATCGAATATATTTGGAAAAAGGCAAAATGAAAGAGTAACTTCTGTTGCCTCACTCGCTACCCGTGTAGGTTTGAGTTCCCATCAGATAGCCCAATTGCGAGACTCCAAAGCTCCCAAGCCGCGTTTCTTCAGTTAGCAAGAATAATGACAAAGTAGATAATAATTTCAACGCCTTGATTGAAGAATCAGCATCTCTATCGGTCCAGAGTACTACCAGCATCACCGGCAAAATTTACAACACCAGTAATAGATTTTCGCTGCGTTTGTGCACGAAACCGTCGTGCCGAGGCTGCGACCGCGTTTCTCGTGGCCTATGTGGCACGAGCCTATCTGCCCTCTCTCTCTTCTTCCAGTCATCTCATACCGTCTCGTTGCTAATCTTCCGTCCCGCCTTTTCTCACCAGTAACACATAGCCTCTCTTTCATCGGACACCGTCTTCCATGATGATTTTTCATCGGGATCTTCATCTCGACGGTGTTCAGCAATAATTCTTCTGCGATTTCATGAATTTCATTTAATGAAATTCATTTCAATCTTTCAATTTCAGCTCAATGCTCAATGTCAGGAGCTCTTCAAATAAACTTGCATGAAGAGCCCATTTTGTGCCAAAACCACGACGAACGTGACCAAGCAGATTTGCATTAATGCTGAGCCTGCTGAACCTTAAATCAAGTGGTCAAACGTCAGTTTACGATTTCTATTAATAAATTGCGGATTCGAAAGTTCCCGATAGAACGTCGAGTCTCTCAGAGTCCTCCCAAAAATTCCTGGGTTCCCATTTTTTGCAGATGCAAAAAGACTTGAATATTCTCCATTGAATTGTGAGTGGCCCCATATATTGCGCATGACTGAATGATCAAAGTAACGGGAACAAACTAGGTGATACGAGGACTACTTTTTACGCGAGCAACTTTGCAATTCAAGGGCTCCCGGAACGCTCTATTCGTGTTCGTTATACCGGGAATGCATCAGGTTTAATTTTACGTTCATTTGTGTTTTTAATATCTTACGGATGTGTCCAAAATGAGACAAAGCTGCTCATTAGGTTGACTTTTACGGAGGGGTATACATGTAATTATGATCATCCTAGAAATTTCAGCTTTATATTAGACAGCGATGGGATTCGACTTATGCAAGGGTCGAGCCTTATTTTAAATATAGTCTTGTTACTTAGATTATGGGATTAGACCTCATGCAAGATGATATGGAAAACGAGCTAAGGGACTTGAGAGTCATGAGTTTGGTCTTATATTGGACCTTAGGAATTCGAGTCTCTCTGTAAGTGTCTGCGAGTGCCTGCATCTGGAGATCTATGCAATTTACTATAAAATCGAGCATAGTATTTACTTGGCTTCACTGACGACCCATATGACAAAAATGAATGTTACCCTAACAGTTCTATGTAACGCTCAATCTTTAACTACAATTGCACTTTTACTACAATTGTAGAGTCGATCTCAATCCAGTTGAGTAATTCTCTTTCTTTCCATTGAAATGCGACGAAAGACTTGAGACACTCGACATATAGGCACTGTTGAGAGATTCCATATTTCGCTTGAGGAATTTCTGATGTCGTTTTACTTCCTTAATCATCCGCGCCTAATCACACCGAGAATTCATGCTACGGGAAAACACCCCCTCGGCATCGCAACATCCGCTGGCGAATCTTTTCATCCCTTTTGAATTCTCCGCGGCCTCTATTACGTGCCGTCTGGTATTCTATATGCGTAAAGTTCTCTTCGAGTTTTTCGATTCCAACTCACAATCAGGGATGTTTATGGCTGCCTGTGGTCGCGCACAAATAATGTCGGTGATGGACGATAGAGGGGTTCGCCAACTCATGCTGTTTCTGCTTTCTGCAAACCAACCTCCGCTGAGCGTATAGCTGTTGTATATAACATGGATGTTCTTACACACACACAGAGCACTAAGGTACTCACGAAGCATTTCGATTGTATACAGTGTGGGTGTGTGTGTTTGGGATGATTGCGGGGATCTGATTTCAACTGCGAGTCGAAAACTAACCCCTCTATAACGAGACGAGTTATATTCTTCGCACTACCTCATCCTCCAATCTCAATATGCCACTTAATCCTGAACATATGATTAGTTTACTGTACCCGTACGAGATAACGGTAATTTCTGCTGTATTCGCAGCTTCCTGTAAATACCGTGACACATCTTTGATGAGTATTCCATGATAAAAAATTCACCGAGTCCGATTGAAACGGCAACTTCATTTTTAACAAGATGCCGAAATTATAAGTTTTTAATGAATCTGAGAGCTATTTGATAGCTTATGGATCATTCAAAATTTTAATTTGTAAATCAGACAGGAGTGCAGAATTCCATATAGAAAAGATTTTGTTAATCCTTTCGTGCTTTTTGAAGTGAACAGCACAAAACGAAGAATGTAAGACTTGTGAAAATTTTATTATTCGTTTGTAATATTGGACTACTTTTGGTTAATTGAAATTTATCGAGATCCCGCTTACTGTGGAACATTTCAGAGTTTGCAAAATCTGTATACCGATTTACCTGAAGTTATGGCGTCCCTATATTCCATTCAATGAGCTTGTTTGTGATAATCCAATTGCCTTGTTAAGTTAGCCCCGTGGTAGGACACTCTCTACCCTTGTATCAGTCAAATATCACTTGAACATTAAAACTTTTTTCCATAAATAACTCGGGCCAATGTATAAACAATCGTGCAAATTGGAAATTTGCACTTTGAAATTTGCAATTTGAAAAGGGTGGAAAAAATGAGAAAACAAAGACCTCGTTTATGGGCATATAGCTTTGTTGTAATTTTTTCACATTTACAAAGCTACCTTTATGGGTTTCTCAATTTTAGGTCCCCCATAAAGGAAGCTTTGTAAGTATGCAAAAATTATAACGAAACGATATGCTCATAAATGAGGTACTCGAAAAACATGGGGGAAAAAATGAATAAGCAATGTGAAAATTTACAATTTGCACTATTTTTTTAATTGGTTAATTTTTTTTTTGTCTGGTATTTGGGAATTTTTCATTTGGCGTTTGGTTATTATCGGTTCTTACCAAATTCAATGTCAACCAAGCTTCGACGATATTCTATATACGTATGAAATTTTACCCCGATATGGTAACATTTACGAATGTTCGAGTAATCGCGATAATTTGTTAAAAATTTAAAAATTTTGTAAAACTTGAACCCGTTCATCAATTCTTTCCCAATTTCATTACAATCAACTATTAACGACCTTTTATATATTTATAAAATTTCAGATATTATGTAGTATGTAATATGTAACTTTTTGAAAATTTCAAAATCTTCCACTATTTGAATCCCTTGATCGGTTCTTACTGAATTTAAAACAAACCTTGATTGTTACTCAGTCTATTTATGTAAAAAAAAAAACTTGGCTCATCACCCAAAATTTGGGAAAGCTATTGCATTTTCTGTGCGGGCAATATTTTTTTCGCTAGTATATACCTATAACTGGCCAACAATAACGGTATTATTGTAAATCCCGAACCATTTTTTTTTCAGTGCGGTGGTTATTCCCAAACAAAAATTGTTAAGTTCTCAATAAAATGGTCTTTTTGAAAGACAACTTTTCTGTTTTCCTCCCCATCTTCCACCATGAATATCGTTTTTTCTCGTGCATGCTTTTGGCTTCCGGGTTTTGCCAAGAGTATAGTCACTCATTGGAGCAATATCTTCTCCATTTCCCTTCCTCATGCGCGACGAACGAAATTTCATCGAGTATCGAAAAAATTCTCCCGTTGGATGAATACCCGTCTCATATCGCGTCCGTTTCATTCTTTTTTGCGCTGGGTAAAAAAGTACAAGCTACTCTTTTTTTCTTCTTATTCCGTTTTCTCTTCATCCATCAGTTACTCGAGATTATTCCGATACCAGCTTTTACGGGAATGTAGCGTACAAAGTTTCGACGAAACTGCCAGAATGATATTGCTCACGGTACTGCGAGGAATTGATTGGATTTTACAAAAATATAAAGTCAACAATATCAATAATAATCGAAAACTCGAGCAATATTAATCCAGAAGCCCGTTACAGTTGTGCAACCGTTCGCAGTAATTATACATCAATGCGTACTTCTGCCTTATACATTGATGACATGAGCCCCTTATGAGTCGCATATTAATTCCTGATGTTGATTTTTCAAACAACTGAAATTTCCTAGCACTTTGATCGATGACCAGCTGCCTTTACTGTTATGCTCTTCTTTGCGAATTTTCGACATTTAGGAACGCATGATCTAACAAAAAAACAAAGTACACTGTACTAAGTGTTTCAGTTTGATTATTATAAGACTAATTAGTAAACTTCACTATTACCCATAGCATTAAAAAAACTTCTTAACTCAATGAACGCAATTGACTTGATCTTTCTGTCACTAAATATTTGCAGGTCGTGGCTAATTGTTTCAACTCGCAGAGTCCCCTAGTTTTCAGGAAATTGAATAGGAAAGCAGAGGCTGACGTAGAGTATTCACAATTTTTTGGTGTTTTTATGTTACGTCCAAAACGGTCCGGGATATTATTTGTTCCCAATATTTTCTTAAACTCGACAGTCGATGTTTTAAAAAAGCAAGATAGACATAAGCCAGTGCAATCTCGCCATCGTTAGTAGATTCTTTATATATCAAGAATAATCACGACTATTGGACGATTCTTGCACTGTTCCCCATTGTTCTGCGAGTTTAATTGAAAATCTGCGACCACGATTTTATCAGTGAAGTGGCCATTTTCCTTCGGTATCTGATAATTTGATAATCCCCAATCGATCATACACAAACTGAGTAGTGTACACGCTTCTTACTGTACTTTTTCGATACTCGGTACTAGCTTTTCTGCACGAAATCAGTTATCGAATGACGCGTCTAGGATTATACAGAATCCAAACTATACAATTCATTATTCTACACACCTTTGTACTCCAGGGCTTAAACAAAAAAACTCCATAGTAGCCACGCAATGCGTTGAGCTTACTCGCTCAACGACGAGTCTCAAAATGTTATTCTGCCAACCTAAAGTTCAGAGATACTTTTTTTCGGAAAACGGTACACAAAAATTCGTCGTTTGAAATGTATAGAACCTTGAAATGTTAGATTCCTC
The DNA here is from genome assembly GCA_963564615.1 of Rhorus exstirpatorius. Classification (NCBI taxonomy): domain Eukaryota; kingdom Metazoa; phylum Arthropoda; class Insecta; order Hymenoptera; family Ichneumonidae; genus Rhorus; species Rhorus exstirpatorius. The sequence goes on along the minus strand of OY751319.1, from coordinate 19,544,355 downwards.
GCATGGATTCTCCAGCATCGAGTTTGTGGGATCTGTCCGGTTGTGGTTACTCATATAAGTCTCCTGATAGTTTCTTGCGTAAGCCTTGAAGTTCAGGATGGTTCCACACTTTTTACGATCCAAATCCATTGTTTCGTAGTTTTTCATGTCCGCGCGGATTCATCGCGCTTCTTAGGGTTCGGGTGTCCAGGTCCATCGCTTTCCAGTTCTTCGATGTCCTTGTCTACGGCTTCATACTTTTTTTTTTTTTACGTCTATCTACATTGTCCGACAAGTGCCCAAAGAGCAGACGTTCTATCCATCAACATAGCAGATACGCCCTTTGTCCTTTAAACCAAGCTTTTAGCGATCCAAACCGTTGGGGCTCAGGCAAAACACTTCGTTGTTCACCGAGACGAACAATAATTTTCTCAAATTTCGCATTATTTCCCGTCAAGTTCGACAATAACACCAAACTGCCGCTGACGTTGCTGGCCAGCTCCCCGTTCATCCGTCTTTCGGAATGCATGAATGATTCGGCGTGCCTTTAATCGCTTAGCATTAAACAAAAAAAAGGACATGGGGCCTAATATTATATCGCGTGAGTACGGGGCGAAAAAAAACATTCGACGCCATACGGAATATCTTTCTCCCTTTTTCTCGTTCATCGCCTTTTGGAACTGATTGATACCGGCGGGTGCCCGATAAAGAGCCGACGATGATGTGACACGGCTGGGCGGTGAAGCTCACGTCAGTGGAGTATGAGGACTCTGATTGTTGACTACCGCTGCGCTCTCTGTTCCGTCGAGTGTAGAACGCTTCGCGCGTACATGAAGATCGAATTATGCGTTGATGGTCAATCAGCCCCTAACGTCGCTGATGTTGAGAGGCCGAAGCTCGTGAAGCTTCGCTGTGGCTGTTGTATATCTGTCATTGTGTGGGCATACACAAGCGCTCCATGTTCTGTCGAACGCGTCGGAGAGAGGAGCACTCTCTGCCGATTGAACGTTCGGGACATGTCGCAGCGGATGATTCGAGGGCACAGCACTCACTCGCAAATAACTCATATATATATATATATATATATATATATATATATATATATATATATATATATATATATACGCTTACGAGAGGTAGATAGATGATGGAACGAGTGCCCGTCAACACTGAGGGTACCGCGCGTCATCGCGTTCATCGACCGCGAAGAATACACTCGCGATGTATAGGCACACGGCTCTGTCATATCGTCCGTTCAACGTGCGTGTACAGGCTCGTTGGCGAATGAGAGCGAACGGCGGTGAGAGATAACGACTAACGAACCGAGGGACAATGCGCGGGAGTTTTAATAACGGGAAAATGTGTAACGTTTAACTCGCGACGTAGCCGGAGGGAATTGCAGTTTGGGGGGGGGGGGGGGGGAGTTCGCGTCCGTGGAAAATCCGAACGAGGCTAATGGAAAAAGGCAATAATGAGAGTCGACTGTGCGCTCGAGGTAAAAGTTGCGAGGGCATTGCGGATCATTCAACACAGCTTTATTGTTCGGTTGAGAATAAACCTTTTTTTTTTTTTTGGTTACTAACCGGCTTTTGGTATTAGTATTTTTTTTTTTACTTCTACATAGGGCGATCTTTGTGATGGTGATGAAAGTTTTTGTTTTTCATGTTCTCCATGTTGAAGTCCCGAACTAGCTCTGCCTGGCAAGAATAACGCTTGCAGACAAGTTTGAGATTTCCGGCTTTTGTCTATCAGAATTATTGGAAAAGTGTTATTCTTTGGCGAATGTTTTAATGGAGAATTGTGCTGAAATTGCCAAATTTACAAATGAGCTGTTCGCTCAAAGAATGGCCCAAGTCGAATTTGGTCGTTTTGAGAAAAAGCGATTTAAAGATTCAGCATTTTTTTTTTTTTTAATCATCAAAGAAATTACTTTTACTCTTACGCGGATTCAGGGATGAATAGTTGGTAATATAAATGTATTCGTAAAAAAGAAATTTGCCTTTAGAAGTTTTCGTGCCATTGAACAAGTAGCTTCGTAAATGCAGCCTCGGAAATTTTTGAAAACGGAAAATCCGAAGAAGAGAAAAAATAATCGGCAAATATTCATATCTGCATTCGTATAAAAATCAACGGATTTATGTTGCACGGGAGAAAGAAAAAGGAAAACAAGTTTTCGGATGATTTGGCGAGGAATTTTTTTTTTTTTCATCCGATATGTTTGAAACTTTTCGGCATCCTTATTGTTATTAAAAATCAATGTTCTTAGTATCCTTCATATGGTTAATTTCTTTCGATTTTAAAGCGAATGTTTACGCGTCGATCAGTCATAAAAAAAAAAGTGTACATTTAAAGTTGCACGCCGTATATCGTCATAATTTTCTCACATTGAAAAAAAGCTGCCTCTATGGGAAAGCAAAAGCTACGATTTTATTGCCTATACATTCTCAACCAGAAGCAAAATTTGCTAACAATTTTTGAGCAGTTTGGTGTGGGAGAAACATCGAAAAAAATCTGATATTTTGAAGATGCTCAAGAAGCTCGCTTAATTTTGAATAAAGTTAGTGCAAAAAAATTATTAATGAATTTTTTCGAACAAAAATTGTTTAACAAGTCATCGGACAACTTCTTTTTATGATATCAAATTAATTCGTCAATTTTTCCGAATGCATATGAATTTTTTTTTTTTAATTTTATCCGTCTTTCGAAATGTTCGTTTTCGAACGTTTCCAATGGTCCTTTCATCCATTACTCGAAATTCAAAAAGAAAAAATAATTTTCAAATGCCGAAAAATCAATAAATTCATTTCATATTACAAAAAAAATTATCATTCATTTCTTAAACATATTTTTTCGAGCAATTTATTAATTACTTTTTCACACTGTTATTATTGAAAATCAATTTGCATAGGTCCTTCGAGACATTTTTTTTCCAAATTTTTTTCTTATCGCGAATTACTCAAATTCCGATTGAATCAAACCTTCGATTGTACCAAAAATACATCGTTAAATAATTCAATTATTATTCATAGAGAAGCTTTGTGAGCGTGAAAAAATTATGAGAAAGCAGTGTGCTTATAGTTTCAATTAGCATCTATTTTTGAATTATTTTGTTCGACCTCTAATTTCTCAAAATTTCAATTCATTTTTCAAAATTTTGCATTTATCCAATATGTTGCGTCCGAGTGAACGCGAAAACAGCCCAAAATAAGTTCATCGCGTAAGATGATTATCCGGCTCATGTCAGTTTGAAGGATGATGAATAGCTTGTAAATATATCGGGTCTTGTCATGAGGCTTGAACAAGTAATTTCTTGAAATTCTACGCATGTTCATGCAACAAGGCTCCCTCGCAATCACCATTGACTCGAATTATCATCGTCTCTGCGAGAGTAGGGAGAGCAAGCTGAGAATCATAGGAAGAGAGAATAGTCGCGAAATTTCGATGGGGGAAAGAAGAACGAGGGCGCGTGTACGAGAGAAGACGAAAGAAGAACTCAAGCCCGAGAGAAGAGCTATAAGAGAAAAGATGCTCGGACGAGGATATCACGAGCGAACCACGCGACCCTGTTTCTCTTTTTTTCCCATTGCTTCATTCTCATTCTCCATTTTTACTCTTCGTCTCTTTTTCTTATTCTTTTCTTTTCTTTTTTTTTTTTTTTTGTTTTAATTTCTGGCTCTCGTTCTCTTTTTTCACTCATCCTTTGCTCCCAGCAAAATGGGCGAGCACGACAGAGCCGTTACACTCGACGACAGTTGAAAAAGACTGCTCTTTATAATATTTAAGACTCGCGAGACGAGAGCGTGTCTCTCGGAGTTGATTTTACACGCTCTCATTCGAGCACTCATACACGCGCGAATTCTCTCGGCAACCTTTTAAATCCTCATTTATCTCTCGCGACTTGACCCTTTCAATTCGTGACTTATTTCGGGACGACAAAACGGAGAAAAAAGTTGTTCCATCACGACGAGTTTTTATTTTTATTTTTTTAAGACAATGAATGAATGATGCTTGGAATATAGTTCGTTTTTTTTTTTTAAACGCAAGGTTTTAGAAAAATAAATTAGCCGGAGTGTCTGATCATGCCTGAATGATACCATGTGATATGACGATAAGTATCGGAATGCATTTTTAACATCATGCTATGCATCAAATTAGGTAAGAAAGTGCATGTGTACTGCATTGCTCATTTTTTTTATTACTACTATAATTGTTAAACATGTTTAAGAATATTATTAGTATTTTTTTTTTCATTGCCATTTCCAACGATTTTTTTTCTTTTACAAAATGGTTGCACAATTTCAAAATCATTTTTTCGTACAACTTATTATTTCTTTAAAAATGGTAATTTTCAAATTTGAACGTTGTCCGTAGTCCGAACGCGATACAGCGAGATTGTGCTCTTAATGCGCACTCCAAATTTGAAGTCACCTCGCACCACTTCAAGGATTTAATATCGTGTGACAAAAAAATTCCTTTATCATGTAATATGATACCAATGAAAATATTCACGCAGTTTCATTGCGATAGGCACACAAATTTTCTTCACAAATATGCCTGATGATACACCTGAAAATTACCGAAAAATTGGCGACTCTGTCCTTAATAAAATTTGAAACCCCCAAGAAATATTCATCGGCGGATAGTCGGATTTATGAGCGATTCGGTAAAATTGTTTTTTTTTTTTTTTCATTTAAACATTTGCATCGTAAACCTTGAATTTCCTGATGTAAATCAACTTTGTTACCTCAATATTATCGTTTCCCCGCATACAATTTTTTGTCGCGATCTCGGCGTTACGTGTTTTTTTTTTTTTTTTTATTATTATTATTCAATTTACAAATCAGCTGACGTGAGCGCGAGGCAGTTCCTTGTCAGGGTAAAAAGTAGTGACGAAGGATTTTTCCGGACAGCCTTGACGTTGCTTCCTTTCTCCGTTATAATAGTTGACGGAGAACGGACGACTCCCGTCATCCCGAGAGTGAAAAAAAAAAAATTTAAATCAGCTACGAGCCTGAGAGGAAAAGTGTGCTGTGGGAGGTTGACGACGAGGGGGACCTAAGAGGACCTTCGTGAGTGAAATAAAATCGAAGCAACGCTCTTTGTTTAACTTCGGGCGAAAGAAAGATTCCTTAAAAGAAAGAGGGTAAAGCGTAACAGTAGTTGACTGTGAGAGACTAAATTCTCTCTCGCGATGGCTTGCCCGTATTTACTTTAAGGATTTTTCATTCAAAGTTGAAAAAATACAGAGAATCACGTGAATTTTAGATACATTATCGCATAGTCTACAATTAACATCTTTGCAACATAGAAAGGTCATAGACTGTATTTAATATTTAAATAATTTATTGAGCGCTCGGATTATTTAATGAAAATTATAAATTGTTAAAAACTCTTCAAAATATGAAGCGATCTCATTGCAGCAAAGAAAAAATTGAAACAATATTTTTTTCACGATGAAATTCAATTTTTGTCAATTATTAACACGATATTCTCTCAAGAAATACGTGTACTCGTTGAAATAGATTTTAAAAAATGTATAATACGTTCGAAGAAGAAAAAAAACTTAATCTTGCATTTTCGATGGGGTTCCCAAGTTCTCACGGTACTGAGCTCGTCGTTTCTGTGTTTTAAAATCTCTGATAATTCAGCCTCTCGTAACTCCTGCAATTACAGTGTTATTTCATTAATTATTTATTTCATTAATTATTTCATTAATTATTTCATTAATTATTTCATTAATTATTTCATTAATTATTTCATTAATTAATTCATTAATTATTTCATTAATAAATTTTTCAATGAAATGTTAGTGAGGTATATTTTGAAAAATTCTGAACTTGCAGCGATAAAGTTGTCTTGATGAATTTTGACTTGAAAAAAAAAAAATGTATTTTGTAATGAAGAACTGCTTCACCGCACGAAATAAGGGTTGAGCAACATTTATCGTTCCCCCCCCCCCCCCCATTTGCCAAGGCTTTCACCGATAATACATGCAATATTAAGGTGAACAGAAGAGAAATCGATTTTGCTAATGTATCTAATATCCCATGTCGATAAATTTGCACACCGTTCATATATACGTGGGGCACCGCACCACACCGACTCTCGACGCAATCGAGAACAGGAGACGTTGATTTATGGCAATAAGGCAAATTAACGCGACGCTGCCGTTATATAGCGTATATATAACTGCAAGCGGGGGAGGCACACATGATTAACGTATCGCCCTCGGCCTCACTGCATGGTTATATGCAATGCTCGCGCGTGTACGCACAAAGAGGCCCGTTGTGCGACACGATATGACTTCTCATTCTCTCTCTCTCTCTCTCTCTCTCTCTCTCTCTCTCTCTCTCTCTCTCTCTCTCTCTCTCTCTCTCTCTCTCTCTCTCTCTCTCTCTCTCTCTCTCTCTCTCTCTCTCTCTCTCTCTCTCTCTCTCTCTCTCTCTCTCGTCTCGGTCCACTTATCTCAGCGAGGTGAGCACGCGCATGGTTTCTCGATATAGATTACTATATTACATCTAAACCATGTGTCATACTCCGACCGACAATCTGATCACGTTCGAATAGTATTGGTACTGCATATACTGCGATGCAAAATACGGCAGCACTACTCCCCCTCTGAATGACCGAATGATCGATTGATCGCGGATGATCGAATGAATTATCGAACAACCGCGAGTGAGTGAAAGGATCCCGTGACCTTTGAGCAGTATGAAGAAAAAAAAAAAAAAAGAAAAGAAACAATCGTAGCAGCACAGGTGAAATAGACGAGAAACCGCGATGTCTCGATTCATGGACCCTTGTTCTGCTGAAATAACTCAATCTCTTGGCTTACGAGTTGAATCGAAAAGTCATTGCGGAAGCCAAAGAAGATCCGGCACAGGTTTTGAAAAACTTTGTATTATGGAACGTCTACTGTTAAACATTCATTCAACACTTGGGGGGAAGACGAAATTGATAAGACAGCCGAACGAACGTGTCGTATCAGAACTGACATATAGAGTTGGCTCTGTAAGGTTAGGCAGACGCCGTTTCATGAAATATCGAAGCTATTTACGTGAGCGATGAAGTCTATATATATAAACGCTTGCACAATGAACAAAAAGTGCTATCGGCCCGTGTGTTAGCAAAGTTATGAGAATTTCAAACACAGAGGGCGCGCAGCTCTCTCTCTCTCTCTCGGCAAATTCGATAGTCACGCAATCATCAATCGTAATAGGACATTTATATATATATATTCCTCGTCATATAGAGCCTCAATTAATATCCACAAGATAATCCACGCAATGAGAATGCCAATGAACGATGCGCTTCGGATGTATAACATCGAAACATGTTACCCAAGTTTTTTTCAATGACACGGCGAAGCCAGCGCCTTTCGCCTAGGTCAGCGTTCTCGCGAAATTCTTCTGACAAACGCAACGAAATTATTCCGCAAGGCCACGATACAGTAGAAACGATTCGATGCTTCAGTGCGTGTGTGCGTGTATGTGTGTGTCCTCGGGCAATTCGCCGCACCGAACAAAAAAAAAAAAAAAAGCTCAAACGCAAAGTAGAGCCTCTCGAGCATCGAATATATGTATATCATGTGGACTGGCCTATTTCGTTCGATAAAGCGAGACCGCGAAGCATCGACTGCGGGGCCGCGTTACGTTTCTGTATAAACCGCGATATGTTGGGCTTGCCTGAGCCAGGCCGATCCGACGACGAGGTCATGTAGCCGCAACTTGTGCGCCACACCCACGTCGACCGTGCGGGCACATATATACACAAAAGAGAGGCTGCATATCTCGCACACACCTTCAGCCATCAACATCCACGATATCCTTCTTCGTGCGGTTGTATATATTCAACGGGCATATTCATAAATGCAGGAAGAACGATGCTCGTATGGAAAACGTTGCTCGAGAAACAAATCAGTGGAGCACGAACAAGATGACGGCCGTACGATAAACCTCAATCGAGTCGGCTCCCTCGCGGGTTCGTTATTTCCTACGGTGACAGCTTAACCTAGAGTGGATCTCAGGTTTATTGCGGAGGGGAGGGAAGAAGCGTTATTATGATAATAAGGGAACCGAGGTTATTCAAGATCCTATCGATGTGTTTTAAGGATGTATGAGCACTAGCTTCACGATCATATAAAAATCTGAATTTTTTATATGGTGTAGCTGAAGTGTATATAATAAAACCAGCAAAATTTCAAAGTGGGTCAACGACTCTTTACGCGAGTAATTAATTCGTGAAATCAAGATATTTATCCCACGCCATATACGAATTCTGGGCTGACGCAACTTTGAAACAGAAATTCGTATCTTTCACGATCAGATACGATCAATATTAAAACTGTTAATGTAAGAAATTCTTAAAATGTGTTTCGAAATTGATTCTTTATATAAAAGTTGATGTAAATGAGATACAATATTGATGATTATAAGGGAAGAGATGTTGTTCCGTTCGCGTCCGTTCTAATTCTAATCTGCCTCGTCCTGTCGAGGCGTCGAGGCGTCGAGGCCCCGATGAGTCGTCAGGCCCACACAAGGCCTCTTTGTTCCCGGTATATATAAGGATGTAAACAAGCGTCTCCGCTTCCCCAAACAAATTTCGTGCGAGAGCCGGAATATCGCCTTCAGTTCGGCCGTCCTGATGATCTCGCGTCCTCGCGTAGATGGAAGATCCAAATCTCAATACCCCTTGTACTGCCGGCTTCGACTATCCTGCACTTGTAGATGGATTGGCAGGTGCCAATGTTCCCTGCGCCGCCATACTCCGAGTTACTCTGCGTTCTTTCATGAAACAAAGGACAACATTGAAAAAGTTGCAGTGTTGCCCCTTTTCGCGTCCCCATTAAGCCCGTTGGTTAACAGTGATTAATAAGGATCTTCAGTTATAGGGTTATAATCTGCTCTCAACACTCTTAGACTAAAGTCATGCTGCATCTACTATACACACACCAACAATCAAAGCTGGGCCCCCTTCTATCGCTCAATGCCTATTGAGCGATTCATGCAACGACCATCACTGGTCCAACAACCGTTGATCTTGACTCGACCGTGTAGTCGTCACTACCAAATGTGCCATTACTCTATGTACCACATTGTACCAGTATACTGTTATAGTCTGGATGCGGTTTCAGTGTACTATGCACAACCTATGTGGACTGCCGCTACTTAGCGCACCATCGAGTCCACGATGTAACAGCCCCTCACATAGTTGCTACATAAAGCGTATTTGACGCCAGTCGCCGACAGGTCAATCCGTCATTCCGGAATCAATGACCCCAAACGACTGCACCTACACCACTTCGCCCAGACACAGCGCCGAACGCCCAGTAATACCATCTTGTACCCCGGCTCGATCAAGGCTTCAACGGCTTACCCTCTACGCCTTGCGTAGCAAGCGGGCCTGAAGTCCGCATCCCCTCCTCGTCGCTATCCGAGTCAGTGTCGCTAACTCCCGTATGCCAAAGCTTCAGCTTCTCACTTGGGACCACGGCACAGTATGGCTTTTGCGTGCGTTGAGCACCTTTGACGTCCTCAATGACATATCTGTCACGGTCTAGTACCCTAGTGACTTGATACGGCCCAGCGTACTTCGGCAATAACTTTTTACTTGAGCCATCATTGCTGCCTATTACCCGTCTACTTACTACAATGTCTCCATCGCTAAATTTCTTAGGAGGGGCTCTTCTTTTATTAAAGTTTATTTCCTGTTCTTTCTGATTTCGGCGAATAATTTCTCCAGCCAGCTTTCGAGTCCCTTCTCTGTCGCTATTATAGGAATGCTCTCCAATGCTATTAAGAATTTGTGACTCAACTGCATTACGAGGCCGGTAACCTAACAACAACTCTGAAGGACATTTTCCAGTTGCCTTATTAATCGTATTATTTAATCCCCAAACGACCCTTGATAGTTCCTGATCCCATTTTCTTTCTTCATTCAAGCTAGCCGCTAGTGTGCTAAGAATGGTTCTGTTATAACGCTCGACCTGACCATTTGCTCTTGGAGTAGCTACTGCAGTTGCCACATGTTGGATCCCTCTCTTGCTACAGAACTCTTTAAAACTTTTACTTGTGAACGCACTGCCACGATCGCTGATGATACGTTGAGGAAAACCAAACGTCTCGCCTATTGTGTTGAAAAATCGTTCGACAAACACCGTCTTCGTATTTTTTACTGCTTTTGCAAACACAAACTTAGTAAACGCATCTACGATTACGAGCAAATACGAATTGCTATGGGTACTTTTTATGAATGGCCCCAAGTGGTCTACGTGTACCGTATGCATAGGCATTGGAACCTTCTCCACGGGGTGCAAATGACCTGGCTTTTTCCCAGCCGGTTCTTTATTGTACAAACAGTCTAAACATGCGGCGACGTACCGCTTGACGTAACGCCTCATTGAGCCAAACCAATAGTCTGCCTGTAGTTTCTCTAGCGTCTTTGCTGCCCCAAAGTGACCCATCTCGTCATGGCATAGCCTGACGATCCTTTGCCTTGCCGCACGTGGTACTGCCCACTTGAGACCACTCGGAGTATTTCTGAACACCCGATTCTCTTTCAACGCAAAATCTCGCTTGATTTGATTTTCCTCGGAATCATTCGCTTCTCTATTGAGCACCTCGTGTACGTATTTTAGTCGCGGATCTTGTAATTGAGCGGTCAATAACCAATCCCCCAGTTCGATGTGTAACAACCCTACATCCTCTATCTCCTCACAGTTATCAGCAGATTCAGCCGGGTTGCGACTCAGTGCATCTACGTGTGGCATTTTTGCCCCGGCTCGGTACTCTATAGCACAATCAAATTCCTGCAATTGGATCCACCACCGCGCCACACGTGGCAGTAAATCTCGTTTAATAAAGGTCGCTCGCAGTGCACTACAATCACTAACAATCTTAAACCGAATTCCTAGTAAATAAACTCTGAATCTCTGTAAACTGTTTACCACTGCGAGCGTTTCGAGCTCATAAGAATGGTACCTTTGTTCTTCTTTGCTAGTTTGGCGGCTGAAGTACGCGATCGGCTTCAAATTTCCTTCGACTTGTCGCTGTAACAAAATCCCACCAAAGCCTAGCTGGCTTGCGTCTGTATGTAACTCAGTCTCGGCACCCTGCTTGTATATAGCTAGAATAGGTCTAGATATCAACATTTGTTTGAGTGCATCGAAGGCATGCTGTTGCTCTTCGCCCCAACGCCAAGCTACAGCTTTCTTTGTCAACTGTGTTAGAGGCCTGGCTATCGTGGCAAAGTCACGGATGAATTTCCGAAAATAACTAGCTAGACCGATGAATTGCCTCACGTTGTGTACGTTTGAAGGCACTTGAAATTTCTCAACCGCCTCGATTTTATGGTCACCCGGCCGTATCCCTTGCTGAGAAACCTCATACCCGAGATAGTCAACCTTTTTCTCGAGAAATGCACATTTGCTGAGCTTCAACGTTAGTCCTGCGTCCCGTAACGCCTGTAATACTAACTCCAAGGCTAATAAGCCAGACGCAATATCCTTCGAAGGGATCAGAATATCGTCCATGTACGCCAGGACAGAAATCTGACCCTTGAGAGGGTTTATGATTCTGTTCATCATACGTTGAAAAACCGCTGGTGCATTCGCGAGACCAAAAGGCATTCGAAGAAATTCGTACTGGCCGTCTGGCGTAACAAAAGACGTTTTCTCTATTGACCCTTCTGCGACCGGTATTTGATAATACCCTGAAGCTAAGTCTAAACTCGTAAAACACGCACTCCCCTGAAGGCTATTTAATTGATCTTCGATTAGCGGTAACGGATATCTGTCCCTCTTCGTAACAGCATTCAGAGCACGATAGTCCACGCACATTCTGGTTTCTCCATTCTTTTTCCGTACTAATAGAATGGGACTCGAGAACGGAGAATTCGAATCGCGAATAATTTTGCTTTCTTTTAATTCATCTATAATCTTACGGACTTTTTCGCGCTCCGAATACGATAGTCGATAAGGGCGATAAGTTACTACCGAGTTACTCGTTAGTTCAATACGGATCTCCGAGGCTTGTGTTGCTCCTAGTTCAGAGATGTTGAACGCAAAACAATCACGATAAGAATCAAGGAGTCTGAATAACCATTTCTTTGTTTCTTCTGTAATGCCAGGGTCTACTTTGATTTGCTCTCTCGGAACACCACCCATCTCCATTTTATTGACCCTACACATTAGTCGACTTTTATTTCCAACGTGGGACTCTTCCCTAGCAAGCTCGGCCCTGGCAACGATTTTCTCTTTGCAAATTCTTAACGACTGATCTGACAAGTTTAGTACTGGCAATAATCCCGTTTTTGCATTAATTACACATCTCGGAACGCAATGCTCTCTACCCTCCTCGCCTCGTACGCTAAGCTCTATGTATAAGTCACCAGAATAATCATTTTTGACCACTACCTTGACATCTGCTCCATGACGTGGCGGAATCACGGTCTCCTCCACAGTCCACAGAGTCAGCTTCTGCGGTGGCAGTCGCTCCATTTCTGGCAAGGTCGCCAGAGATTTGTCGAATACTCGCAGATGACCATCCCTCTGCACCGTCGTGACACCTGGCAGACCCAAGAAGGGTTGTCCCACGATGAGCGATACATCCTGAGTCTCGTTTGGAACGACAAGCACGTCAACCGGCCCCTCAGCTAGGTCGATCTTCATTACTCCCGTGGTAACACCGTACGGGCGGACCTCACCACCGCCGTATCCTCGAAGAACAACGTCGGTTGGTTTTAAGTCCAGACGCATTTTGTCTGAATCGTCCTTTCTCAGAGTGACACATTCACTCCCTCCATCGATATAAGCCCGTAGAGGAGTGCCGTTGAGGATCGCTTCGTGAAATCGCGCATCTACAGTCGTCCGTCCAGTGCCGATACTCCGGACCTTTTTCACCGAGTCATCCTTCATTTTCGAGCATTCTCTAGATAAGTGTCCCGGTTCGTTACAACGATAACACCGTAGCGTTGTCAATTTCTTCGGAGGATTTCCCGACTCTTCGTTCGGTTTTCGCTTCTCCTGTGGGCTTTGTCGCGGGACCCACTTAGACTTTCCATCCGCATGTTGTCGTATACGGTCATTGTCCTTTTTATAACCGTCTTTGTCACTGGGCGTCTCCGTCGTAGTATCCGTCTTGCTCAAAAAGACCCGTAGCTCCTCGGGTGTCTGGAAATCATTTCGCTTAATTGTCATCTTCAATGAATAGTTAGAGAGTCCATGAGCGATGCAAGCTGCAGCGTCCTTCCCTTTAATGCCGCATGCGTTTACGAGGGCAGCTTTCTCGAAAAAGTACTTCATCATGTTTTCGTTTTTGGCTTTCACCCGTGCTAACATCGTAGCAAGCTTCTCTGGCAATTCTGTATGATCGGTAAATGCTGCGAGTAGCTTCCCCTTCCACTCTGTCCAGTCGAAGTCAATCGTTGTTAATCCATCGTACCAACTTTTAGCCACGCCTCGCAAATTTTCCAGCGCAAAACTACTGACGGTAGTATCATCCCAGCCGTGAATCTTCCTTAGCTCTTCCACTTTTTGAATCCACACTTCGATCGACTGGTTTTTCTGGCTCGGATCGAAGGATGGAATCGACTTCTTGCCGTCAAAGCTTTTTCGTGGCCCCTGATTTTCTACGGAGACGGCCACGGTCTCAATCAATTTCAAAAATGCTCCTTGCCAGTCCGAAGTGCCACTGGTGCTGGGAGTATGCTGATCACTCGGTGAGTGATGTCTACCGCGAGACCTCCTGCGAGAGCGTTCACGTTTCCTGCCTGACGACCCTACCCGATCATCAGAACGTCTCTCGCGCGAACGCCCCATCTTGTCTTGCAAAAACAGTAGCACTTCACAACACCGCTTAATTTAACAAGTAGTTCACAAGGAGTTCACACACTTTAATTTCTCACTATAACGTACACGTCACAATTAACGACTATCGCGATAAACTGAATTCTAATCCCACTTCTGAGCTGTAAGAAATTCTTAAAATGTGTTTCGAAATTGATTCTTTATATAAAAGTTGATGTAAATGAGATACAATATTGATGATTATAAGGGAAGAGATGTTGTTCCGTTCGCGTCCGTTCTAATTCTAATCTGCCTCGTCCTGTCGAGGCGTCGAGGCGTCGAGGCCCCGATGAGTCGTCAGGCCCACACAAGGCCTCTTTGTTCCCGGTATATATAAGGATGTAAACAAGCGTCTCCGCTTCCCCAAACAAATTTCGTGCGAGAGCCGGAATATCGCCTTCATTAAATGTTCAGAAAACTATCACGATTACATGCATTCCATAAAAATTGGGGGTTAACGAACCTTTTGACATACAATTATCGATTTTAAGGATGTATGAGCACAAGGTGGCGGGGAATACGCGAAAACGTGGGCGCGGGTGAGCGCGGTGAGCGAGGGGCACGCATGAAACAAGAGACAGTCGGACCGCTTATTATCCGACCCACGCGAAAAATTTCCTTAAAATCGATAATTGTATGTCAAAAGGTTCGTTAACCCCCATTTTTTATGGAACGTATGTAATCGTGATAGTTTTCTGAACATTCAACAGTTTTAATATTGATCGTATCTGATCGTGAAAGATACGAATTTCTGTTTCAAAGTTGCGTCAGCCCAGAATTCGTATATGGCGTGGGATATATATCTTGATTTCACGAATTAATTACTCGCGTAAAGAGTCGTTGACCCACTTTGAAATTTTGCAGGTTTTATCCTATAAACTTCTGCTACACCATATAAAAAATTCAGATTTTTATATGATCGTGAAGCTAGTGCTCATACATCCTTAAGGAAATTTTTCGCGTGTGTCGCATTATGAGCGGTCCGACTCTCTCTTGTTTCATGCGTGCCCCTCGCTCACCGCGCTCACCCGCGCCCACGTTTCCGCTCATTTCCCCCCACCTTGTGCTCATACATCCTTAAAGTGTGCAGTAATGACGTTGTTGGTATAAGTGCATAATGTATATATTGGTGATCTGAGGTAACCGGGGGCATTCGTTTATCGTTCGCCGTCTTGGTCGTTCTCCTAAGTGGGAGTGCAGCCCCATATCCTCGTAACAACTTGCTCTCTATGCATCTGTGTACCAGGCACTCTCTGACCATGCGGAGCATCCGCACTTTAACATACCTCGACCGCATGTATGCATTACCACTTACCACTATACACTGCTATATAGACACGGATGCACGCGCTCAATGATGGAGTCTTGAAAAATATTTCGGTGCTCGAGCAAAAGTTTTCCACGGCAGAGTCTGGTAGCTCATTGTATATGCGAAGTGGCGTATAGCTCTACGCTACACACGTTCTGCCGGTTTTCTTTGCTGTTCCGTTGGATAGAGAGGATGAAAAATGAGACGGAATATCTATAAGCATTACGGAATTTATGGATGCAGTTGAAATCTATACCGAACTTTATAGAACCACCAGCAGGTACTTGGAGTGTATACTCTGCTGGGTTTTCTCTTCAGACGGTGTGACAAACAGTCCCCAACGTACCGTGGCATGTCCTCTGCCATTGGAGAAAGAAAATCCATGATAGCGTGTTTCGGTAAGTCTGTTCCTCGTGCACGTCCATCCAAGCGTGATCTACCGTTCCGCTCGTTGATAAGCCACTGAGCTTGCATCATCGCCTTATTAATAGAGCTCAATTAAATAATGTGGTCCGCGTTGCCGGTTTGTCACGAAACACGTTTAGCGAGCGTTACGCCAAGTATATTATATCGGATCAAAAATGAGAGATCCGTCGTCGGGACGCATATATTCACGAACCGTCCTGAATTCGAGGCTGATGCCCTCTCTCCTCTTTCGCCATAACTCTATTCAGGCTCAATCGAGTCAACCAGAGGCGAACGATCCTTTTTTTTCGTCCCAAAAAGTCATCTCACCTCGAGGCCACCTCACCTCACGCGCGTTCGTGTATATGTCTCTCCGTGTGGCAAGCGTATGCGTGTAGATGTATAGACTCTCGCGATTTTACTGCGTCCTATTAAGCTCCAGTTGATTCCTTGGATAACGAAGCTTATTCTGCACACGGCGAAGCGCACTCCGAAAGTTGCGCTTTCCGGGCAGTGGCGAGCAGCGAGCTAGAAGTTTTTCTTCAAGATTTATAACTCGATCTGCCATACAATCGAGTCCGGGATATTCACGTTGCTCATCGTTATATTTCATCTTCATGACTTTTCTATTAGCGTTTGAATTTTTTCGTAAATCTGAGATCAGAATAGTTCGGGAAATTGGCTGTTAGAGAGCCTTCCGAATTCCCGCAGATCTTAAAGTTCGAAAACGTTCAATGAATTTATTCATATAATCTCGGTGATTCTTATGCGCGCAACGCATCGCATGCAATAATGGCGAGCTAGACTGGTCTCTATGCTTGAGCAGGTAAAAAGAGAAAAACGAAGAACCATTAGCAGCAGCTAAACACAATGCGAGATGAACAAGGTTGCGGCGGATGCCAAGGTGACGAGGATAGTTTGCGTGCCATACTGATTGATAATCCATCGTTCGCATGTTCTGATGGCGCGCGCGCGCGCGCGTTTGTTTGCGTGGCATAACTAAAGACACACGTGAGTCCGCATGTTACCTCCAATAAACCGACTTCTGCCAAGGTGTCGGAAGATCGATACAACTCAACTATATAGAAATTACAAAGCCGCGCACCTGCATATATCGTTTGTTTGCTTGCTTATGTTTGCACACACACACATACCTCTGACATATTCATGGTGATCACGAGAGGTTCTATTACACTTTGTATATTGACGAAGACACTGCATCGTTCGTTTGACTTGTCAGTGATTTTGTAACTTCACACTTCTTTTCATGCAATCCAATTGTAGCCGATCGAGGCTGATTCAACAACAACAATCCGTCAATCTGCATGAATTCTTTATTTCCTTCAAACTTTAGTTAGGCTTTGGTTACAATTGTATTATAGGAACGATAAATTTTTCAAGAATTATCGACAAAGAGTAGCGAATTCCTTCCTCTGGCTACTGGTCGATTTCTTGGCCTTCGTAGGTGCTTCTGAATCACCGGAATCTCGAAAAACTTATTATTTTGCGCCCTCAAGATTATCATAGAAATCTTGTCCTCAAGCCAGACGTACGTTTGCCTCTCATTACCGGGACGACGAAACGAACGTACACTCCTCTCTCAATTGAAAAGGAGCCTGAGTGAGAACGGTATTTTAATTACCCGCTGCTGGAATCGAGAGAATTCGACTCGAAGTACCGTACACTTCTCTCGCTCTAAGGATCATCAAGATCTCGACTCGATGATAAAGTTATATAGATTGCATCAATGAGGAAAGTAGAGTGTGCTGTAGATGGATTTATGCCGATGCGACTTGATTGGCTCGTTGTGCGAATGCATGCGATTTAATAAGTACGCGATGCAGATTCATTTATCGAGAGACTCTTTCCCAGTTTGTTCGATTTCAATTAAAATAGAATCCGAGAAACATCGAGTCGTTGTAGTTCGATGCGATCGCAGCTGGTAAATATGTTCGGGTGGGTTCATTGGCGATCTTGTTGAAGCGTATCACCTGCCGGCGAATGCAATCTTGCTCTCCTTCGCGGTCATGTAGTTTTGCTGCACGTGCGTCATTCAACCTGCTGCATGGATTTAGTATCGCATGGAAACGGCATCCGTAAAAGAGGATCAACCATATACTGCGGGCGAGGACAAGGTACGATGGGCCTGATATTATGAATCCTTTGTTCGCCTTCAGCAGACTGCACTTCCGCAGGGTGTTTCCATCGCTTCTCTTTCTCTCTCTCTCTCTCTCTCTCTCTCTCTCTCTTCCGATCTCTTTTTTTCACTCAAGCGAGATACTCAAACATTTTATTCGTAATTTCAAAGTATGCTGTCTCAGGCACGTTTAGCCAAAAGATAGTGAGGAAATTTCTCATTTCCATTGTTCAACATCCTATTTGACAAACGAAGCAAATATTTTGCGTGAGTTATGCAACGTGAGCCCGGAGAAAATATGCTTACCGCGGAGATTTTGAGATTAATGAACTTGAAGGTGCGATCCCGTGCAGAAATTTCGGTCGGGATCCAGGTGGATTCTGAGAAGGATCCCTATTTTCTGATAGGGATCCAGCTGGTCATCGGATCAGATCCCATGACTGAATGTAACGTTTGCACATTGGAATCCGACAGGGACCCCTGACTGGATTCCAATTATGGTATCCAGTCAAAACCCGATCAAAATGTGGTTTAATCTGGCATATATATAAAATCCCGAATAAATATTTATCTTCCGCAATTCAGGTTATAGGCAATTGTTTATTATTATCTGAGCCATAGAAAAAATTTAAACAAAAAAAAACGTCGACACCGGGGTTTGAACCTACGACGTCTCACTAGCCTTCGTTTGCGTATTGGACCCGAAATGAATGACAAAAAAAATTATATTTTATGAACATTAATGTTTTTGACATTTTTTATTGATTGTTGTTGTTCCGAGGATGATTCCGGTCGTTGAAAATTTATTTGCTAACCCGGAAAATGATTTAAGGACAACCTACCTACCTATCTGCCTACCTAATGAACTAACGCTCTAACCACGACGCTGTCGAATGCTTGTACATTTACTTTATAAATATCTTCTATACACTATACATGAGGCTGAAGCTAGCAGCGGTAGCGAGAAGCCAAAATTCAGAAAAGAATACGCATGACGGGAAAAATCTGAAAAAATTAAGGAGTATTGTCTATCGATCCTAAAACACGATGGCGTTTCAACTTTCGAGTGGATGGACTCCTTCGTTGATTTGTTTGTTAATTAACAATGGCTGCTGATAATTAAAATCGCACACATGACGGGAAAAATCTGGAAACATTCAAGAGTATTGTCTATCGATCCTGAAACACGATGGCGTTTCAACTTTTGAGTGAATGGACTCCCTTGTTTATTTGTTTGTTAATTAACAATTACTGCTGATAATTAAAATCGCACGCATGACAAGAAAAATCTGAAAAAATTAAGGAGTATTGTCATTCGATCCTGAAATACGATGGCGTTTCAACTTTTGAGTGGACGAACTCCCTTGTTTATTTGTTTGTTAATCAACAATAACGGCTGATAATTAAAATCACACGCATGACGGGCGAAACCTGAAAAAATTCAGGGGTATTGTCTATCGATCGTGACTAAAAGTATATATTGCGCTTGAGACTATCCTTACAATTAATAATGAATTAAATTCCGCGCACAAAACTACTTTCCGTTCAGCAATATCCTTTACAACTTTTGAATCATCGAAGGTTCTTTTTATTTGAAGTACAATCCCCATGGTCTCAAATTTTTCCTTCCAAAAAGTTCGCCACAGACGTTAAGTGGCTGTTATAATTAAAAAAGTCCAATGAGCGGCATCTTCCACTTAAGCTACAAAGCACCCTTTTCGCGATGATGTCTTTTTTTTTATCAAAACTTCAGTTTAAGGGGATGGGAGCATGAAAAATCAAAATTTGTTTTTTTTTATGAAAAACGCACAAAAGTGGCTCAAAAATGTAATTTTCGCCACACTGCTAAGTGGTTAAGGTGGTGGAGGTTCTCGATCATGAAAAACGACGTAATGATAATTAATGTATAGTAATAATAACGGCATTCACCACCACCACCGCCACCACTACCACCACCACCACACACGAACAAACGAACACACGAACTAACGAACACACGAACTAACGAACGCACGAACGCACGAACGCACGAACGCACGAACGCACGAACGCACGAACGCACGAACGCACGAACGAACGAACGAACGCACGAACGCACGAACGCACGAACGCACGAACGCACGAACGCACGACCGCACGACCGCACGACCACACGACCACACTACCACCACCACCACCACCACTACTCATTATTATTATTATTATTATTATTATTATTATGCCAATCGAATAATGTGTCAACAAGCTTTATTCGGAATATGACTGGGCATTTCGCAAATTAAAATTCTTCGATCATCCCATTAAATCATCGGAGGATACTCCGGTCTTGAGGAGCTCTCAACAAATCCTGATTCAGAACAAACGTGAGATTGGGATTCAATCGGTACACCCTGAAAGAAAGTGGCGCCATAACTTACAAATTTTGCCACATCCACCAATCCGATTACGAGACGGGAGGCACGATCGAATTCGATCCTTCGACTTCTACAATTTTCCTCTCTCATCACCTTCGTAGTTCATGCGTACATGTTCAGGGTTTTTTTAAACGTATTTGTACTTTATGTATGCTCGATTTCGCGGGTTCCGTTTCCGGAAACACTTTTTCCCCTAGGCCATAAATCAACCGCACACAAAGATTGGCGTTGCGATGGCACATTTTCGTTCGCGGTGAGTCGAATTCGAATTCGATCGTGCCCAGAATCCGCCTCCGGATACGATATAGATTCCTGTGGGGATACCGGTTTTGGGGAGTCCATGGACAATCCCGATCGGGATATGGTCGGACTTAAGGTATCCCTAAAAAATTTCTGCACGGGATGTCGTATATACTTTAGACGTTATAGTTTTGGATGGGAATCATGGCAACCCAAAAACCCAGTCGTTTGAAAGTTGTCATTTATTTGCATTTAAAAAAAAATGCGCTGAACATCGAAATCGCGGATCCCACCATTTTAGGTTACGCTGCATGGATATGAAAAGAGGAATAATCTCAAAGGCGTTTCAAGCATTTTATCTGGGGACACAATTCTCAGCAGTCGCGTGTCTTCTGTCCGTGAAATATCATAATTGGAAACGTTCAACTCGATCGGTTCCATTGTTTTTCCAACGAAATTGAAGACAAAGAAATTGATTCAGTTGCAGCATATTCCCCGAATTTCAATCGTATCAAATTCATAAATTCGTCGTTGCGTATGATAGCTGTCACGAACGTTCGATCATGTTGGCGCTCGTGTCGGTGGAACTTAAATTTGTCACGAAAAAAATCGTTTCTCCCCCGTTGGACGATCGTTCTCACGTGGCGGTCCCACGCAATTTTACGTTGTACCCACGAGAATCAGCATAGTGCCGAGATGAGAGGCCACAGGGGGGGGGGGGGGGGGGGCTCTATGTGGTGATCAGCCAATTGCCAAGGCACAATCTCCAAGCTAAATGTACCTGGGCCGTTGCAAGCCATCGAGGTAATGTGCAAGCAACCAACGGAGCACACGGAGTGAAAGCGAGACTATCCGCTGCCACATTGCTGCTTCTGGTGCTGCTGCTGTTTTCTGTTGTGTTAGGAGCGCGTGGCTGACTTCCCCCTTCTTCTAGTCCCTTGCAACGGCTCTCGCTCGTGGTCGTCACGTTGCGTCTCGTTCGAAAAGTCGCGACGAGGCTGAGCATATGCACTTTTACTCGATCTGAAAACGCGAAACGCTCTTTCGATTACCGGTACTTCAGTCATATACCGCGCGCCTCAAGTCATTATTATAATACCGGAGACACGCACAGTCACTGGCCACCGATACAATGAATATCAACTATTCTTGCACTGAAGCACAGACATAGCGACCCATATACAGGGTGTTCACGATAACTTTGGCAAAAATTACAGGGTGGGTAGAGGACCCAAAAACAAGGATTTTGAGTATTGGAACCCATGTCCGGAAATGTACCCATACAGAGCTATGGCCATTTTCCGATTTTGGTTTGCGCTCCCGTTGCGTACTCGAAACTCGCCTCTATCAGGTGTGCCGCGTGTAAAGGAGATAACAGTCATAAAAATGGCAAGTTTTGCGTCGACATGGTGGGGTCTTAATAACATAAACAACGGAAAGAAAAACAAAAACATCATAATTTTGTACTAAACTCAACAAAAACATCACAATTTTGTACTAAACTTGAAACAAAACATCTCAAGGTTTCATGGAACTTAACAACAGAAACTGAAAAACGGAAAACAAAACAAAAACATCATAATTATGTACTAAACTCAACAAAAACATCACAATTTTGTACTAAACTTGAAACAAAACCTCTGTCAATCGCGTTTTCCGTTTCGTTTTCCATTGTTGAGTTGCGTAAAACCTTGACATGTTTTTGTTGAGTTGAGTTAAGAATTACGTTGTTTTCGTTAAGTTTTCCCTTTTTAAGTTTAGTAAAAACTTAAATGATGATTAAATTGATGAGTTGAGTAAGAAATTATGATGGTTTTGTTTTGTTTTCCGTTTTTCAGTTTCTGTTGTTAAGTTCCATGAAACCTTGAGATGTTTTGTTTCAAGTTTAGTACAAAATTGTGATGTTTTTGTTGAGCTTAGTATAAAATTATGATGTTTTTGTTTTTCTTTCCGTTGTTTATGTTATTAAGACCCCACCATGTCGACGCAAAACTTGCCATTTTTATGACTGTTATCTCCTTTACACGCGGCACACCTGATAGAGGCGAGTTTCGAGTACGCAACGGGAGCGCAAACCAAAATCGGAAAATGGCCATAGCTCTGTATGGGTACATTTCCGGACATGGGTTCCAATACTCAAAATCCTTGTTTTTGGGTCCTCTACCCACCCTGTAATTTTTGCCAAAGTTATCGTGAACACCCTGTATATATATATATATATAGTTATCCTTTCACACGCACACTCTTTCGCGTAATTTCTTTACGCGATAGTTTAATGCTTATACGGAGCATAGTTTGTAGGGCGCCTGAAAAAATAGCTGAAACTTTCCGAACTGCGTTCAGGGCAAATACACGAAAAATATTTCGCGTATAGAAATAACCGCGAGTTTTGATAATATAAGAACGTTATAGATTTTTTTCGGGTGTTGAAGAGAGATAGGTCCTTGGGCTTGAT
This sequence comes from Rhorus exstirpatorius, assembly GCA_963564615.1. NCBI lineage: Eukaryota > Metazoa > Arthropoda > Insecta > Hymenoptera > Ichneumonidae > Rhorus > Rhorus exstirpatorius. The sequence continues at coordinate 19,521,573 of OY751319.1, read as the reverse complement.
TGAGAACTTGGTTGAGGTGCTATTTCGCAGATTGCACCAGCTTTCGAAGTAAAATGGCAATGTGGCAAAGGACCTTCGACCTGTTAACTCTCACTGGGAATACGCTCTCTGACGACCTAGCTATTATTTCATTTGTTATACTTTCCATGAACGAGGCAAATGACTGCTCACTCACGGATCATGTATTTTTGTAACGTGACTGCATGATTCTACACTGAAAATAGTCTGCAAATTGACCAATCTTGCATGTGAAAAAGTACTGAGGTTAAAGGCTGTTGCACGTAACGCAGTCACAACCAAACATCCTACTAGCAAATTCGTCGTATCAAAAATACTAATACCATCGATATTTGAATCAACCCTATAATGTTCGTAAAGATCTCCTTGACGCAAAACATTTTTAAATTATTTTTCGTAAACTGTGACGTGTAATTCACAAAAATCTTCAGGAGATAGTGAACTTATGGGAAACTGGCCTGTCGCTTATAGTGAAAAATTGGCAAGCGTTGGGATACTGTCTCGAGATAATCTTAATACACGCTAAAGTGATAAAAATTCAATGAGAAATAAATATGATGATCTTTGTAAATGAAGTCTGAAGAGAAATGAAGATATTTTGGTAAACCATTTTTATGAAGAAGACTAATGCAATTTTTTTTTTTTATAAAAGCATTACTTTGTATGCTGATATGATTCAATTTTCGCAGCGTCTAATCAAAATTTTTTTTTCTCGGTGAAAAAGAAGATATTCGAAAATTTATTAAATAAACGCCAGTTTGATCGAGTGAAGAACAAAAGTGGGTTTGGAGTTTGCGAAAGTAGACGTCACGAAAAGTCTTCATGAGACTGTAAATTGGAATATTCCGTACGGTGTGAGAATGAAGCAGAGTGGAGCAAAGAGAGATAGAACTTTCACCCGCTCTAACGATTATTTGCTCCGTGAAACTCACGCGCGGCCTCGAAACAAAAAAAAAAAAATGAAATGAAAGAAACCAAGCAATGGGATACATGTACAATGTTCTAACACCGCAGGTGTACGTTCACGTTACAACCGAGAGTCGAAAACCAACAAAAAAAAAAAAAAGTGTAGCTTCCTTTATTTACCGTAAAAATATCGTAGAATCTTTCGGGGAATAGTCGTTTCGCAAGGCGTGAGAAGAATGAAATTTGTTAAACTAGCCCTCCAGATTTTTACCCGTCGTTCGAACGAGGTATGATGTCCTAAAATTTCTTGAATCCTTGGCGTAGAAAGAAAGTAGAGAACAAAAAATAGATATGCGACAAATGTATTTTTATTCTCGCGGAACAGGTCAAACAGGTTCGTGTAATATGGCTTAAAGATTTTCGCGAGAGTGGGTCAATCGAATATATTATGGCAAAGTATAATGGGAATTTAGCTCGATTTCGTGGCAATATATGTTCACTTTCGGGCTGTTATGCAACGCGTAACGTGTACACGGTTGAACGTAAATGTATTATACATAATATCTTTCTGCTTTCTAATTATTCGTATTATAAAGCCAGCACCAGGAGACAACTTATTCCAGCTAATTATCCAGGCAAATTTACAAGTCTACCCGAAACTACACTATAGTATACCCAATAACAACTCTACCACGCAATTATCGCCCTTGGGACTAACCAACGATATTACAACACTATCGCGCAAACAGACATGAGCCGCGGTTAAAATCTCGATCCGATAAAATCTCTACTAAAATATGGCTTTTGTGAACATCTCGACCCAATTACAACCGTCAGCATGTTCGGCAGGGCTGATAGCCAAGTTATCGGCAACGTTTCTGTGTTAACCAACAGCCTCAAAAATCCGTGAAAGCTTGCGCGAGATTCGTCAAAACTTGTCCTCGAGATATAAGAATTAAAATTTTTTAGCTTGTCACACTCACGCACACACACAGGCACATTTTTCTAAATAGGTTTTCTCATCTTTTTCGGACATTTCCTGTACGATGGCATTTAAAACTTGAAAAAAAAAAAAAAATTACTTTACGAAAACAACCCTTACTTTTGGGAGAAAGTAAAATTAAGAATTTTTACTAAAGCAATGAAAATTACTTGACAAAAAAAAAGCATTCTTCATATATTCACTATTGCGATAGTAAAATTTATCCAACACTTTGCTTTCGTATTAAAAAATCAATCTCAAAGTCATATAATAACATAGCAGGAGAATTTATGCGCGCACGGAAAATGGAAAATAAAAAATAAAATATAAAGAGCCTCTCATCCCTCGTTTAAAATCCTTCGAAGCTTGAGGTCCTCGAGGGTGTTTCATTGTCATTGGTTATTGCTGGCCTGGACTTATCAAGATCGTCTATTCGCGAATAAAGACGAAAGGGGAGAAAAAAAAAACCAAAAAAGAAACAAACGATGAACAATCGATGGGGCGTGCGAACGGTATAGAGAGGATGAAGAATAGAAATAATCGTTATCGACCTGGAGAGTTAGGGAACGAGCGATGAAGGGCGAAACCTGTGGAACAAAGAGCTGTACCATATGGGCGCTGGTACCCGCGGGTACTCTCGGGAAAAACTTGAATAGTACTTCGAGCAGGGATTCGCTGAGGGAGGACGAGCAGAGGGGGAGCAGCAGCTCTGTGAATTTTCTATACAACGTGAATAGACATGAACCGAGGTATAACCGAACGAACGAACGGGGAGAACGAGATGGACAGGGTACCATTGACCGCGTGTCCCATTCAGCAAAAGCAACCCTCGATATGTGTATTTATATATATATATATATATATATATATACGTATCATGTATATGGGACACTATGTATTCACTTTGGCCTCGTGTATACATACAAAGAGGTAGAATTTCTCGATTCCCTTATTTCAAAATGGCTCCCGGAACCCCAGCATTGCTCTCCTTTTTCTTCTTCTTCTTCAATCTATCGTTCCATTACTCGCGTCCGCGCCATATCCCCTCAGAGTCATCGTCGACGACCCTCGCCTGCTTTTTCCCTCATCGTGGTTGCCCTCGACCCTCGTTCAACGAAGCTATATTATACATCCTTCACAAGCTTCGCGTGCATAAACTTTATATATTGTACAAATATTTCATCGTCTCTGCCGTGTACGAAAATTGGCAAACCCAAACCTCCCTACAAGGAGTGTCGAAATTGAAAAAGATGCGCCTCTGTTTGGGTTCACTCGGATTCGGCTTTCTGTTTAATGCTTGTATATAAACGGCGTATCCAAATCGAATAGGATCACTGTTCCAGATTTGCTTGAAGCTGGTGAAGCTACAATACATTCATCGCCAACTTTGCGCATATATACAGTGAAATATACGCGCATACAGCTGCATAGACTTCTGATAAAACCACTCTGCGGTAGATTTGTATGCTATCTGGTATTCTCCCCCCCCCCCCCCCCCCCCACCAACCTGACAGCCTTCGTCGCAACGTTATTCGAGGGCCACCACGAGTGAGCTCTCTATTCACTCTCGTTTTGATCTGGCATCACGAGATTCCGGATGCAACGGAGATAAAGAGAGAGTGTGAGAAGGGGCGAGGAAAAAAAAAAGGAATACACTCTTTTTCGCAACTTTGAAGTAATATTTGGACGAATAAATGAAATGCCATCGACGTCAAATTCATTTTAAAGGGAAAAAGACACCCCCCCCCCTCCCTCCCTAGGTTGTCTCACAGCTACTTTTCCGGAGTGTCTCTATATGCGTGTTGTAAGTTAATCCTTTGCACTCGAGGCCTTTTACTTTTTCAACGTAAGTGGTGACCGAGAGTCACCTCTCGAGTGCAAAGGGTTAATAATAACAAACGTCAGCCAAGCCCACAAAAACTTGGGTTATTACCGATAAGCATAAATAGTATGTTTGCATACACTGAGAGAAATCTGTATTGTTATCGTAACTAAAATACCACGACTATAAAAATACAGTACAGACAAATACCTATTTAACAATATCAACAATTTTATTATTACCGGAACTGAGTAAATTAATTGTGGTAGGCGTAAAGTGCCTTTGGCACTTGTAGCTATAAGAAAAAAATTTGAAACCCCCAATTTTTACCGAAATTATGGATGCTGATTTAGTTAGTTGCGGAAGCAGCCGCTATGTTGCGCATCCGCTCGAGATCGTTCTCGCAAGGGAAAGTCAGCACCGAGAGATGTGCATATGTAAGCGAACAAGCGAACCGAGATTTTATTACTCTGGCTTCGGTCAAAAATAAAATGTATTTGCAGCAGAATGCTCGTTTAGAAGGGAGAGATTGAGGTAATGAAAATTCGCTCTGCGAGAAAATACGAAAAAAAAAATATATATAAAACAAACGCCATACGCAAACCCTGTTTCAATTTTCTCTTTGACAATTTCAACTATGCAGATGCAGTTATAGCTTTTGTAGTCGTCATGACATAAAGCAACGTTACCCAATATGATGTAATATAGTTAAGGAGACCACCATCGCGTAGTCATTCCAACTAAGAATTTGATTTTATCGATAATACTTTTCAATCGTTGACTTATCCAAAAATAAATCGTTACTATATGATTATGCGAGTTCGTAATACCGACGGATTGGCTACAGTCAAGAGTGAATAGTTGAACGAACAAATAATAAAATTACTGAAACTATACTATCTAGTTGTCGTAACTATACATACAATTTGTTCTGGCAACTCGAAAAATGAAATTGAGATCTTTTTAACCATAAATTTACGGCCCTTATTTTAATTTTTTCCTCACAGTATATATCTAATGAAATCAAATACGATTAGCACTGGTCTGAAAAAAAAAGTGTGGCTTCTATTTTCATATCCGGTTTTAGTATTAATGTTATTCCAGGTGTGTCACGAAGAATTGATATTCGAGACTCATCCATCTCGCATTATACGTACGAGAAAAGTCTTTGATAAGTAAGATTATCCTCGCTTACTTTGTTCGTAATAAAAATAAATGCGAGGGGCAACCTTGTAAATAAATTCTTTGAATTATGGCTGGTAATTCGAAGTCGTCAATTTTTATGGTCAATGATGAGCGAAGCGCGACAAATTCTTAACGCTCATTATTTATCCCGCTAACAAAACATAGATTTTATATCGCATATCTGAATCGTATATCTGATCAGATGCTGATGTAATGTCGTATTTTTCTGATAACTATATCATGAAAAAAAAAAAATTCATAACTCAATTCTGGCCCGTGGTGCCTCGATTCTCATTGATACCTCGTTCTACGACCCGTATATACAGCAGAGGCTAAAAAAATCGGAAAAAAATAACCAAAATCCCAATGACTCTCAGTTCGCAACTAAATAGAGGCAGCATTCAAATTTTATGGTTCATCAATTATCGACGATGAAAAGACGACAACACGATAAACGCACAAAATGACGGTCGATTTTCATTGGAAAAAAAAGATGCATATAGAATCGTAAGAGCGAATTGGCTTTTTCGTTGAACGACCGTTTGAATGATCCTATGACCGAGCGTTGATCACTTTCACCAATTATCTTTTAACTCGGGACAGACACGGAGCATTCCATGGCAAATCGACAATTCGAAGTGCTAAATTCGAGGTTTTTTTTTTTTTTTTTTCATTCTCGCCAGAAAACGTCAAATAAGTTATTCCCGCTGGCAAAATCGGTGAAGGAACCCTCGGAGTTTCGGTCCCTTGTATATCCTGCTCACGGGCCACCCTCACCCATACGAATCAGCCTCCCCTCTGCCACACGACAGTGCTAACGCTTTACCATATATATATATATATATATATATATATATATATATATATATAGTCCTTTTGCCCGCTGTCTGTCTGTCTACACCGACGAATTCGTTGGCTATGAGGGGAACACAGGCGTAAAGGGATCCCTTCGAAACTAACTCCCTCTTATTTTTTCTCTCTTTTCTTCCCGTCTATTCATCTTTCCCGTCGCTCTTCTCTCTTGCGCTTACGATCCTCTTATATCCCATCTGCCACCCACGGCGTCGAGGGTGTGCTGATGCTGCACCGTGAAATCCGAAATGCCAAAAAAGAAACCGAAAATCCCACCGAGCAGTGCGATCCAACTCATGCGGGAACGGAAATCCTCTATTGTTCGCCGAGATAGGATGTTTTCCGCAAAGATTTTTATTCGAATATGAAAATTGACCGTTTCGTAAATGTAATCACGAGAATATGATATGAATCGTGAATCGCGATCCCCATGAATGTCTCATTTGTTATAAATATCTTGAAAACGGAATCGCGACGAATGCCTCACAGTATTCATACCTCACGAACTCCATATCAATACATTTCCGTTTAATTTATTCGACCCTGATCGGGTATTTTGTAAGTTAGCATATGATCAGGCTAACCGGATTACGCCCAGATCCGGAATGGATCATATTTTGATACGTCGTCGGTTGTCGGACTAGCATTAACGTTATTTATAATGTGTTCAGAGACGAATCAGCCAGGTAATACGATGAAGTTTCCCAATTCTCCGCTAGGTGGCAAGTGTCGCGGTTGTTACGCGTTTGCAGAAGCTGGCTCGCCGGCTATAAGACTAGCTCAAATCGGTGCCGAGTTTGGGCTACGTGATATACGCTCAAACAAGCCACATAAATGTTTTTTTCAATTTCGTCAAAAGAGTTGAGTCAATTGAGCTTGAGTTAATGTATTATATCATTATTTTAGTTAATGAGAATAAGAACAAAGAGCGAAGGACGTAAATATCTGAAGACGTATACGCGATGAAATCACTAATATTATTTCATATTGATTGAATAAACCGGATCAGGCGAGGATCCGAACCCGATCAGGACCAGGTTCAGTCAGGTTTTCCGTTGTTTCCCTGTGCCCCCGTAGAAATTCGATGCTATAATGCATTAGGAAAGTGTATATGCGGACATCACTCCGGTGGGATCTCAATTAGTGCAATGCAAATGGTAATAAAATTGAAAAGGGAATGCAAAAAAAATTTGGTTATATCACATCGAAACAGTTTTGATTTGCAAAAAGTTAAAAAATGAAATAAATTAATGAGTCGGTTACGCCGCAGTAGGCATAACTCGGATCAACGAATAACTTTGAATTTATCGTCATTTTGGACTCGCCGCACGAGACCAAAACATGAGAATGAGAAAAGATTTTAAAAAAACAGGCCTTACATTTTCACTTTGTCTGGTTCTTTTGAGTTAAGCAAAGCTCCAAGTAAACCTAAACATGTGGCAATTATGACGTCAGGTAAATCTGTACTTTTACATAATTCCTAGATTCATTGCGATAACACTAACCGCTGTTTCCGCATTCTTCCACAAATTACAATGGAATTTAGGGAGTTAATTGGAAAAATTCGTAAATGGGAACCTTTCTATCAGCGATTCAGTCTCGTTTGAACCGTCTCCCTTCTAAACATACCTATCTTATCGATCTCGTTATAAACCGAGAGCTCCTTGTGGGAGATTCTCTCTCTCTCTCTCTCTCTCTCTCTTTCTCTCTCTCTCTCTCTCTCTCTCTCTCTCTCTCTCTCTTTCTCTCTCTCTCTCTCTCTCTCTCTCTCTCTTGTCTTCGAGCTCACAGCGGCCGACCGGCATCTGGTCGACCTAGTGATACAGTTATAGGTGAACGGTGTGGTAGTCGTGTGATGCGCTTCGCGAGTATTAACCTCTTGGGCATATATACACGTGTATGTATAGTCGCGAGAGCAGCCGAGTATATGAGCCGAGAGTCGAGGAAGGATCGAGGTTAACGATAAGACCTTTCTTAAGACGCCACATCGCGGGGCATTCTAAAACCATGAACCAGATGAGCCGTTCTTGTAGCACTCTGTGCTCGAATGGGAAGAGCGAGAGGGGAAAGAGAATTAAAAAAAAAAAAGGAGAACGGGATTGAAAAGAGGATACCGAAGTGTGTCTCTGTCGTTTTTGTTTTCTCTCGCTTCTTCGACCACTGAGAGAAAAATACATTTTTGCCATCAACCGCAGCTGTACACGCAATATTTTTCACGATAAACAAGACGCGTGTGTATGTATAGGGAGAAACTATAACCCAGGGTATTTATAAGCTGCGAGATTGGGTTTTTGTAATTCAGTGTGAAACGCGTGGAGTAAAATGGTTGAAAGAAGGCTCTTTCGCTTTGCAGAACTTGTTCATGCGAGAGATAGTATTCCAGCATGTGTAATGTATAGTTGGTGAGAGAACGAATGGCCAGTGTGATTGCATACGGCTCTTTCAGTTTATTTCACCAATGTGTACACCGAATAGATATAACTGAACGATAAAGTATAAGCTATGACGCTCCTGCTGTATGGTACTGCCGGATAAGCCTACGCGTCTCTCGGGAATAGGAAAATATCAATTTGTCCTCAGTCCCCCGATCGAAGTTATCGAAAATGTTATAACATTTTCCGTACGACGCCAAAACCTGGATCGAAGTACAACCGGTGATTCACAAACTGTCGAGAAAGTTATTTTCATTCGTATTTCAATTGATTCAGCACGTAATAAGACAGGAAGTGATAGCGAATATTATAGTCGATGCGGAAAAACAATTCCATGCGCATTATTTTCGGACAGTGATTGCTTTGTGGCGGCACGGACACCCTCAGCCCATTGGCGCTCCACACCTTGATTCTATACGTCTATGAGACGTCTTCAGTCATGTCGAATTGTGGCCCTTGCATTGGCCGAAAAATCCGAAATTGTAATACTTCTCATTTAAAAACTACGCTCATGTTTATGCTCAGAGTAACATACAGAACCAAGAAATTCAAAAGTTCATACGTATTCTGAATCATCTGTTTGTGCATATAAAAAAAAAAATACCAGAGATCGCTGAAACCGCGGACCGACTGCTCGTCCGCTACAGTATATTTACAATATTATGTGTACCAAAATTTGTATTCAAATATGTTTCGTAAGTCCTCAATCTGTTTCAAATATATTGTAACGAAAAGCCTCAGCCCTGTCGTGCTATCGATGTTTCCACAAAAATCCGCCAGATGGCTCTGAGCGGAGCGCTCTCGCGTAAGCGAAGTGCCGCTGGAACGCCTATAGAGGATTCCCATAGATTTAACTTATTTTAGCCTATCTTCGTGATCCTACCCACGTCGCATTATGTACTGACATTCTTATTGTTGGGAGTATAACTCTCGGTTTCACTGCTCGCATTGCACCATCTTTTCTAAAGTATAGCCCAAGTTTCAGAGAACGTTCCACTAATGAGATTTTTCTTGACCCAGTCCAGCTTCTCAACGATACGATGATCCAAAGAATCCGAATTTCGACAATTGAATTCATTGAAACATGGAAACGTTCCGATTTATTAGTATTAACATGGCTATAGCCATGAGAACGCGTTTAATGGCTGTTGTCACCCTCACGACAGAGTTGTTGTCAGCCTCACGACAGATGCAAAAGAAAAAAAAATAATAATCCAACGAATTACGTCGTATTTCATTCTCCCAATTTTTCTCAGTCTCACAAAGAATTCCTTCCTCAAATCCCAACTTTGTATCGCCGCTTTCTTTGCTCCGCTATACCTGAAGTCTTCTGCCTTGCGCCCAGACATCATTGTGAGACCAGGTCGCGGAGCGTTGAATCCCTAGATCTTCGAGGCTTCGTAAAACATAATTCTTCGCCCGCATAGCGGTAGAAAAAAAAAATGAAGAAAGAAAAAGAGAAACGAGACAATAAATTGTTTACAGCACAAACATGAAGAATAGATCGGAATAAAAAATCTTTTATCTTTTCTTTTGATCCTCCTTCACAATCATGCCACTCTTGGATCGTGTGGCCATCGACCACGCCTGGTTGCATCACAATAAAGGTATTTTATTCGTTGCCTGAAGAAATTGTACCTCTTTTATAATTTGACGAAAAGAAAAGCAAAGCAAATCGATTCAGAATGTATTATCATTGTGACGAAGATATAAGACTGATATTGAATAAATTTATCTTCCGCATAAAAATATGAATAAAATTGCAAGTCTGGTTATCCGCTTGTTATGGAATCAGAAATTAAATGTGAAAAATTGACATTTCAGTGTATGAGAACTTATGACAGAATATACGAATTGTGCCTTCAGGTCAATAGTTTATACAATTGGAAGCAAGATTGAGAAAATAGAAAATGCATTACGTGTTCATTCACCATCGAACGTTGTGTGATAAAAAAAAAGGTAAAAAGTTCCAACCCAGATTTCAAGAAGGAATCTCGCGTCGAGTATACGACCCTGACCTCTGCAAGATATCTAACCTCAATAACCCTAAAATTTTTCAATATGACGTCCCTCCAAACGAATCAAATCCAGCACACAAAAATAATACACTTATGAGTATTTGCATTAATTTTGCAGTAAAAATTATTTACAATTACTTTATGTTTCTTCAGATTACTGTAACGAGCTTATCTCGATTTTTTTTTCCATCCAACAATTTTTATTATTACTCGAATCTCTTACGAAAAGATGTCCAATGTGCCATACTTTGATTTTTTTTTTAATTCCGATGATCTCTCGGAAAATCATAAACCTGATTAATTGTAACGTGTCTTTTGAAAAATTAAATAAAAAAGACTCGAACCAGGCAGAGATGCAATGGATTTTGTTTCAATTTTTTTTTTTTTTTTTCAATGTCCTTGAAAACAAGATTATCCATTGTTTTAACGGCCATCGATAAAAATTTATTATCTTGAGCGTTAAAAAAAAAAACTGCATTACGACTATCAGCATTTACTTGCTGGCATCGAATATCGAATCCCAAGGTGAACGGAATAACGTAAAATTTTTCAATGTAAAAATTTGCATCAATCCTTTGATTGCCAACGAAAGGATTTTTAATATTTCACGCGTTGGTTTTACGTTCTCGAGGCAAATCATATGCTTGATTAACTGTTACATAAGTTTTTTTTAAATTTACGTAATAATTTTGAAGATATATACATAATATCCAACTTTCGTTGATTCATATATATTAAAAAAATATTGTAAATTTACTCAGCTATATAAATATCGCCCCCCATATATTTTGCATACGTCTCAAAATATAAATTATAGATATTTAACTTCTCGCCGACGATCTATTCGATATATCTGACATATATCGTGCTCCCTCATGCGGGAAGCTTTGTTTTTGGGAAAAAAAAATAATAATTTTGAAATATTTATGGCATAGAGGGTCATAGGTGTCTCAAATCGATTTTTGAATAGGAATTCACAACCGATTCAAACCGGATCATATTTACAACCGATTTCAATTAATTTAAATTAATTCACGAACGCACGCAAAACCAAACGAAGTTTTCGTCTGAGACAGTCCACAAGAAAATCCCTGCTCACTATTGTATATAGTGTTTCCTTGTCGCAGCTATAAAACGTTATCAGTGGGCTTGCCTGCGGGTATATATATTATTATCGCTACCGAAACACGTGTAAGCGATATCGAGGCTTTGAATTCGCAAGGTTGAAATGCTCACTTCCTAACAGAGAGAATTCAAACTACATCGCTAACGAGAATTGCATATTATTTTTTGTATCAGTGACCTAATAGTTTTCACGGAAAATGGATTTATCAACATATGATCGGTTTATTATACGTATAATGTTATCACAAATATATTAATTATGCTTCGTCACTCACGATTTTCATTCAAAAAAAAATTTCTTCCTTAAATTACGCTCATCAAAAAAAAAAAATTAAAGCTATAAACTTAATAAATAAAGACTGCCATTATTTCTGTATTCTAAAGAGCAACCAATAATAATTGCAGCTACTTTATTATCAGTAAAATTATAATATTTTTTGGCCTTCGCTATTAAGACATTGTGACAAGGGATATGAAAAATTGCAATTAGCCTAATTACTAATTGATAACGAAAGTTTGTAATTGTTAATAATTAATTACTAACTAGAGACCTCAATTAGTAATTAACTCAATATAATTATTATTGATGGCAATGAGTAATTAGCGTCCACTAATTCTCAATTTCCATTGGTAATTTCCCATTAACGCTAGAACATTTTGCTCTACAAGAGATATTATAAAGCCCAATGTGGCATAAGGGTGTCTCATTACGGATTTGGACTTCGGGTGAAAATTTTAAAATTCATAATGCGAAACCAAAATTTCAGCTAGAAAAATCAAAACTCTGTCCGATGTGGACATAAAAATTTATTACTCGTCGGCTTTCGGGGAAGCCTGATGACGTTTCTGAAGTGAAAATTTGAAAAAATAAAAAATAACGAATTGAAAAATTCGAACCTCACTCGATTTGGACAAACAAAATTATGACAATTTAAAAAATTGAAATCAGAAAAAAAAATTTTGAACCTTTTTTTTCATGAAAATAATGCATCCTGAATGAGGAAGCAAAAAGAAAGTTTTATGTGTTCGAACACTTGTAAAAACCATATTTATATATTCTATGCAAGCATCAACAAGTTTATCGATTTACGCAATTCAAAGTACTTCGAAAAAAGTGGACAAATTACTCATAAAAACATAAAAAATTGTGTTGAATCACAAATAGCGAGAGAGATAAAGAAGCTTTACAGCACGGGGTCTGATAACAGAGATGATGGACAGGATGGGGGGGGGGGGGGGGGTGTAGTCCAGACGATGAGCCTCTCTTGAACGCTGCTCGATTTTTTTTTAACTAACGGGGTACGTAAGCGGTTTGTTCGAGTTTCAGCAGTTGTAATACGACTGCGCGTGCTCAGAGACGATATTTGGCCCTTAAGATAAAGACAATTCAACCAATTGTCGACGCTGTTATTACCAGTGGACAAACTAGTTTCCTTCTTCTTCGGGACACTAGACAAACAATTGATAAAGAAGAAGAAGAAGAAGAAGAAGAAGAGAAGAAGCCTGTGTGCAAAGTTGTGACGCAGTACTTCACTTTGTGAAGTATGAAATGCCGGCCGTGAGCCGTGTAGAACAGAGCATTGTTTACCGTGACAAAAAGCCACCTTTTGACGATATGGTTATCTCGGCACTCAATTTTAGCCATTTGTTTTGATGCCTATTGAACTACGACCGAAATCGCGCGACCTTGCCAATGGCGCTACGGATATTATATTCAACTGTGATAAAATTTAATGTTCCTCCAGTCTTATTTACATTATTTACGCATGATACAACTACGCTCCCTCTCTCTCTCTCTCTCTCTCATTCTCTTTCCTTCTCTCTCTCTCTCTCTCGCTCTCTTTCTTACAATGTGTGAAAAATGGTCAGGTCAATAAAAAGTCAGTCAATAGTGTAAAAGGTTAGGTCAATTAGGTCCTATTTATTGTACTCCGTGTACTTTTACATTATCAAAAATACCTACACATAGATTTGGGTTAACCCGGCGTGTACGACTACTGGTTCATGTCGAAGAACTGGGAACGTTCACGTGAAATTCTGAGCGAAATATCAGTGTCACATGAACGATGTACAAATCAAACTCTCGATGGTTCGTAGCAACCGCATCAACGATCACGCAAAAATTGGTTTTGCGCGGAAATAGATAGCAGCGGAAATTGAGAGTTTCAGTCATTAACACTCGCTTTTCTCTTAAACTTCACTCACTTTATTTATCCAATGAGTGTTGTCCACCTTTTTCGGAAAAGCTTCCCTTGGGTATTTCTATTCGGCCAGTGGATTTCTCTTCACCATCCTGCCGGACTTGATAAACCAACTTTTAACGTGCGAACAACCGGTTGGTTAGTTCAAAAATTCAACTAAAGATCAACCAAGTTTCATCCACTCTTACGTCAAATAGTTAAAAGTCGGTTGGCTTGCGTTAAACCAACCTTAAACCAACCGAAGACCGCTGCTCGAGAATGTTTAATATCTGGTCGCTTTCAGTCAAACCAACCACCCAATCAACCAACTGTTGATGAGCTATACGCTTGAATGGTCGCTACTCGGTTGGTTTCCGTAAAATAACCTGAACAAACTGTAGATATTACTCGATAATGGTTGAATTTGGGTTGGTTTTTGTAAAAGCAACCTTAAACCATAAACTATCTATACATATGGGCAAGTATCCATGTCCCGATAGTCAATCTCGAATAGATCGATCCGTCCATCCGGGAAAACATACTCGGATTGATCGACCGCTGATGGGTTTTACTTTCGAATGGTTGTAACGCGGTTGGTTTTGGATTGAATTTTTGCAACAAAACAACCATAATTGAGATTTGTCCAATCTGCCAGGGGCAGGAGAAAGTGTTTCGCTGAAAGCAGGCCCAGAGTGTGCCTCAATCCAAGACCGCGAAGCCACCGCAGGTGAAACTGCCCCGCTTATCCGCCATTATATCATCGAGTTATTGCTTTGTTTCGCGAAGCTTAACGCACACGCTACGCTGCTATAGCAAGCGTATATGAAGCATTGGTTACGCTGTCGTTGGCACACACGTGGCTTCTTGTAACAAACCGAGAGAAGCAGCCAATGCTTCGTCGTCGTCGTCGTCGTCGTCATCGTCGTCTGGAGTTTCGACGATGCCGACGGTGGGTCCCCGTAGTGGCTCGAAAACGAGGCAAAGTGAGGTGAAGAGAGCTGACCTACTGTCGCAAGTGGCTCAGGGCCGCTGCTGTCCAAATCGCCTCTTCTCTCCCCCCCCTGCCAGTACCCAGAGTTACAGAGACGCGCGTCGAAACTCCGCTTCCTCCCACTCACTTTTTTTTCCTCCTCCTGCCACCGCGATATGCTTGTCAACGTGCAATTCTCATCCGGCACACCGGTATCCAGGTCTCCATGGCCTATCTAGCCCTCCTCGTGGCCTCAGATTCGGACAGGCCACCGATGATACTTCCTCCTTCTCCTCTCCCTTCTCACCGCTCCATCGTGCTCCCCTTTTGCGTATTTTCAAGGGAGCACCAGTGGTAACCTCGACCCTTTGCCCTTTCATCAGCGTCTATTCAATTCTCGTTGGCTGATTATTTCCATTAAAACGATGAGGAATGAAGGGATATAATAGTTCTGGCTTTCGTTTCAAAGACAAACAAAAAAATATGTTGCTTTCGACATGAGCGAAAAGTTTAGGGTTTTTATCAACTAAACAGGATACAGGTATAGCGATTCAACGTATTAATGACGAGACTTTTGGTGAGAATTTTAATTTAATCTTATGGGTAATCACATCATAAATTCCACCAGTCCTCGGTCACTCTTCGATCGTCAAATTAACAAAAAGAAATTTTTTTATTAAGTCACCAGAGTCAGTGAAAATAAAATGGAACTTTGTGTATTCAATATTAAATACATGCAATTTGTTTAGTCGTTGTTAGGATCCACTTTGGCGATTTTGGCTGACTCTGTCCCCCTTAATACTGGCTCGGAACTTATTCTTCTTTTTGATCCTTTGACAAAAAAAGGGATCTCCTTAAATATGAGAAGCAAATTGTCCTTTTGATGAAAATTTTGCTTCATTTTTGCTTCATGTTTATTGTGCAAATTAGAAGAAATTTTGTATTTTTTTCTAATATCTTAATCATGAAATGAGATTGGAGGTGGGTGACCGGTAAAGCTTCTTTTTCGATGCTATTAGCTGGAGTTTTTCGCATATAAAAGTTTCGTCAATTATATCCTTTGGCTCATCCTGCTATTACACTTTCAATCGAAATTATCATTATTTTTATTATTATTAAAAAAATATTCTTTACATTGAGAATCGAACTCAACTCTCACGCTTTTATGGCCTTCTCAAGTTTCTATAATTTCCATGTGTAACACACAATTTATATAGAACGCACCGCTTCAGACTACTGCTGCAATCTCTCTCGCTCGTATTGCGCCAATATATGTGGCTTTAGGTGTGCGGCCCCATATGCGCACTTTCGATATTAACTCCCGCCCACAGGGCAGAGTGAAAATCAGGCAGAGCTCGATTCAACGATGTCGATCTGAGAGGCGCTCTTACCCCACCATAAACTCCACAGAATATATATTCACGTACACGCGAATCTATATGGGGCATTAGCTAAGAACTGGCCCAGTTCTTCGATCGACGAGCTTGGAAAAAAAAAATCACAAAAAAAATTTAAAATGAAATAAATAATGAGTAATAAAATAATAATGATTCGTGATTGTACCAATTATAACAAAATTCCAATTATAATAAATATAAGTTAACGTAAACATTTTTATTTATTATTCTCATTCTAATAAATTTTCGATCTATAGCCGGAGAGAGGATCTTCCTCGGCAAAAAGTAATCTTCATCTGAAAAGATAATATTATCTCAAATTTTCAAAATCTTATATTTATCGAGCAAATTTTAGAGACTGCTTCAAAACAATTGGAATTAAAATTCTCAGCAGGGGACTTATTATATGATTTCGAAATTCAGAAATAACAACAAAAAAAAATACGAGAAACCATCGTATGGATCGCGGAATTATTTTAAAAAATTTCTCCATCCCAACAATAACAGATTTCACGCACGCAATATCAAATATAATATTTTCCAACACTCTGCTAAGCTCTCCTCTTGCTAAGCAAAAGGAAAGTGTATTCGTAGACAAAAATAATAAGCTTCACTTTTTTCTTTCGATAAAAATAAAATTCAATCGTCTGTAAAATTCTAATTAGCGCGAGTTCATTAGAAAGGAAATGCATGAAAATATTTGCATATTAAAACTCTTGGTGCGATGAATGGATTTTCAAGATACAGCGATTTCGAAAAAGCAATCCCCATGCAGTTGTGCATGCAAATCTGAACGAAATCAAAACTTTTTTCAATATGGCAAACCGTACTTCGATTGCGAATAATTACGGCAAAAGAACATCGAATGGACCGATTCGATAAAATGATTCGCTCATAGCTAATTCCCCGATACGTACATGTATGGGAAATTCTAAAAAATAATAATCCTAAAACTATTGTAATATCATATAAAATATATGAAAAACCAAATATATTTTCAGTAAAGAAATAGTAAAGTTAAATAGTAAAGATGAATTTAGTTAAAGTTAAAGTGAAATAGTAAAGAAAAATTAACAAAAAGTTTCATTCTGCCTTCCCCAGTTCATTGTGAAACGCAGAAATGTGATATATATATTTTTTAATTCGGTCTTGTTTTATAATTTCGAGGATCGTACAAAAAATTTTTTGCCTCAAACAATATCGAGTCCACGATGCACCTTATATATAAATATATATATATACAATACAAATTTTTATAGATAAATACACGACTCTCTACTCTCCTATGGTGGTCAGTTCCGTGGTACTTTCAAATTGCCATTCTTTTAAACTTTACGGGGGGGGGGGGGGGGGGGGGGTGAAGGGGACACACAACCGAGAGAGTACGATCGCAATTTTCACTCTTATACACGCCCGACCGCGATCTCTCGCTATATATCAACGAGGTTTCCATCGCACACCCATTTTTCGAAACTAGCTTCAATTTCCATCACGAGACCTTCGGAGAGACGTCGAACTCCCGCTTTTGTTCTGAAAACTTTGCCACGTCAATCTTGAATCGCGAGCAGATTTCGAAAAAAGAAAAGAAAAGAAAAAAAAAGTCTGACTGTATATATAGCAATGGGGAAAATGGATCAGGAGAGCGCCGAGCGCGTTGGTGAACGGCGGAAATGTTGAATCTTGCATTCAAACGTCGGCATATAGAAACGTTATATATGTAGGTTGAAACTGAGTATTATATCTTTTTGCTATCGATAAATTATTTGCCGATCTCGTTTCTTCAATATACATTCACGTGTACAAAGCAATGAACGACAGCAATTCTTTGTCGCTCGAGATGTTTCACGAGCTGATTTCTCAGCCATGGACAATTCGTTTCGTCTCACTCGGTTTATGGCACGCTATTAATAATATAATTACGCGCGTTAGCTGAAGTCGTATTCGACGGAGATTCATTTCAGTTCGACAAAATAAAAATCAAAATCATATCGAAGATAAAAAATTTCGTTCAAATGTAATAATAAAGCCTGGAAATAAATTTCTATAGAGATTAGAGGATAGTACGTGGACAAATTTGATTATCGGTTGTGGAATTTTTTATATTTTTTATGTGCAATGAATAGTGAAGCTCATTCGTGTAGAAACTCAAGCGCGACATTATCGGCTTTATTTGCGGTACATAAAACGAATCAAAGTCAAAAAGGACTTTGGCATAACTTCTCGCGAAGAAGGCTTTACGATCGCGCACTTTCGTTCTCATTTCGCGATTACGTGCAGCGACAAAAAGTTTCAAATTTTTCGGAGATTCTAAGGACTCAAATGAAAATACGAGATACTGGACTTGTCGAATTTTTTCAGTGCAAATTCCGTAGTTAAAGTGAGCAAGTCCGCCGAAAATGATGATTCGACAACATTTATTTAATAGCTGTTCTGAGTAATTCTGAGTAGCTGTCGGAGTCCGATGGCTCGAAAAAATATGGGAATATGTGAAATTATGAGAGAATTAATAATTTCCAAACGTCGATTGTTAAACTATATGAATATAATCATGCCGTGCCACGTGTCTTGTAGGTTATGTTCACGCGTCAAATTTTTCTTCAAGTCAAAAGTCGTCCTCTCTTAATATTCTACAGTTCGTAAATAATAAAATCTAATAGTCTCATCCACATTTAAAATTATAATTCATCATGTTTCAATGTTTTCATAATCCAACTCTCATTTGTCTAGCTAATTTGCTCGTACTACCTCAAAAAAAAAAAAAAGCTCTTTTATCAAATGCTCGGATCCTTTGTATTCGGTGTGAGCGAGGGTCCACTTCGATGTGCGCAATTCGTCTTTAATAATTCCATATTGCACTTTTTTCTCGAATCCTCAAGTTTTACGAAGGTAGGAACCAGTGAAATAAGTGCAGAGTTTCTCTACAAAAATACGGGGGGGGGGGGGGGGGGGGGGATTTTCTCTCGTTTCACGATAACTTTTGAATGAGACCTTGCATATAAGTGCTAAGCATTGTTAATCGCACCGATCGCAAGGTACGAATTTTTAACTGCTTCCGCCGAATTTGAAAGCCCCTCCGGTGCAATCGGACCAACGCGTTTGTTAATATGCACGGCATGATTCTCATGACACGAGCCACGCCGATTGCGAGTGTGCATTCGGAATACGAAATAAAATCCTCTTGTCGTGTACTCGAGCTTGTTTGTGAAAATTTTGCGTCCTCTTAGACACTATGAAAATTAAAACAAAAATTAAAACAAAAATTAAAATTAAAATCGAGCCTTACTCATTGCTTTTATAATTCTTTTTCTGGATTCAAAAGAAGCCTCGTGCTCGCAGTAAGAAATATTCGTTGATTTTTGTCAAACTAATCAGAAAATCCTGCAAAAAAAAAACTAAAGCGGTGGCACGTGTTAATGCGACAGAACTTGACTGCATACCGCTGTTGAAAGACTCCATCACTGTCCGAAGCCATAACTTCCCAGCGGGTTTTCAGTGGCCCAAATATAAGGGGACAATTGAGATTCGATAAACTTTTGAATTTTTCAAAAAAAATTCCAATACGTAGCTCTAACTTCGGCAAATTTTTGGCCATCGGACCAAAATTTTGTGCATTAACAAGTTACAGGACAAGAGTGCATCGCTCTGAATTTCACAAGAATTATTCAAGGGGTTCCAAATTTAAAAAAAGAAATGAATAAAAAAAAAAATCTGTAATCGTTTTAATTTGCGCAAATTTTGAAATATCGGGCTTAATTCGGGGGCTCATTTTCGATATGCAAATTAGAAATTTGCACGAAACAAAATGGTGAGGAAGCAATGTGAAAATTACTAATTTATTTTTTCTCTTTCGTTCGCCCTCGCTCAATGCATCGCTTGCCCATTTTTCGTTCGACTATGTTTTTTTTTTTCTTTTTTTTTTGCTTCCAGATCAGCTTTTGTTTGTGACAAGTACGCGTAGACGAACGAGGACAACGCGCGATCTGTCGAAAAAATGTTGGTCTAGTCCCCGACGCAACTGAATTATCGCCAAAGTAATAGTAAATATCCCGTTTTTCGTTTTCCACGAAATTGCAAACGAGCCAAAAAATACCCGAGAAGCGCGTACGGAGATCCCGCGGCGCGCGTTCATATCCGTGAGCTATGCCCGAGAGTAAGTAAAAGTCGTAATAAAAAAGCTGTCTCTGTATCTCTGTCCCTCTGACGCAACGTCCGATATGTCTGTACATGTGATATTTTGTTTACGTTTTCATTTTTATTATTTTCTCACGCTTTAGTATACGTATAGATGTTCAGTCATTCTAGCCAAAAAAAAATAGGTTTATGATGCAATCTTCTACGGAATTGATTTTGCTTTTGAAAAAGGTTCAGGGGTGTCCCCTGAGAGTGTAAATTAAAGTTAGCGGGACGCGGGAGGGTCGAGCTTCAGCCGCCATATTGGAAAACACGTTTCATCAAATATATCCCGTGAATCGTGCATCGTACGACAAAAATAGTAATATTTTTTTTTGTAGATGATACAATTCTCTACAACTTTTATCCGAAACTTTTTCCTGTACAGTGCATGGTTCTAGATTTACAGCACGGCAAACTTTTCCAAACATCATCATTTTTACTGTTACATCAACCGCGTTAGCAAACACTATATGCTTGGAAAAGTTTGCCGCGCTGTAAATCAAAAACCATACGCTATACAGGAAAAAGTTTCCAATAAAAATTGTAGAGAATTTCACTATCTACAAATAAGGTCTGAACTATTTTTGTCGCACGATGTAACGATTACGAGATATTTGATAAAAACGTGTTTTCCAATATGGCGGCTGAAGCTCGATCCTTCCCTGCGTCCCGTCAACTTGAATTTACGCTCAGAGGACACCTCTGAACCTTTTTCAAAAGCAAAATCAATTCTGTATAGAAAAAAAAATGGCTAGGGTGACTGAACCAGTGAATGAACGCATAAGCCTATTTTCTATTTCGATAAAGCCGTATAATTTAACTTATTACGAATTTTTTTATGAGCTAATTAGATCTTATAGAACAATGTTCACAGAATATAAAAAAAAATATTCGAAGTGCCATGTTCGCAAGGATTTGGTAAAAAAAAATTATAATGAACGAAATTACCAATTTCCCAGTGAATGAACAAAAATTCCAATGAATGAACTCTTATCTTTCCAGTGAATGAACGTACAATGGAACCAGAGATGCGTACGCATACTCGTGCGTTTTGAGGTTATGAAAAGCCTCTTCAACGCTCGTTCAATCACTGGAAATAGGTTAAAAAGCTGGACCAGTGAATAAACGGCCATATATCGCAAACAATATTGGGTTTTTGACCAAAAATTCATTAATATAATTGAAGCTTAGCAATGTATAACGTTGAAAAAATTATTGCATATCTTTTAAAAAGATTTATCGAGGTGATATGGAATATTCTGGTATTCGATGCACAGTCAGATGGTTATAACAACATGGCTGTCTCTTATGAATATGCGCCCCAAGTACGAAAAAAAATCCATAGCATCGAAAATCTTTCACAGCGTCAAATAATATCACTACTAGATGTTTTCTCAGAATTTTCACTTAATTATGAATACAAAATTCTTCATAATAATAGAATCATACCTCTGCCGTTTAATTAAAATACTAAGCCTGTTCATTCACTGGTAGGTGTTCATTCACTGGTTCAGTCACCCTAGAATGACTGGACTGCTAGGCTGACGTTGAACGAGAAACTTTTATATACATTTCATGTCTCTCCCACTCTTCGAGGTTCCCTCTTTTGTATACAACAGTCCAGCAATGTCCCTTACGGGCTTTCTCCTTCGCCTTTTTCGTGCTGCTATATGGCCTCTCCGTGTCTGTCCCCGAGACTCTCTCTTTTCGTTCTTATTTTTCTTTCTTCCTTTTTTTTTTTTTTTTTTTTTTTTTTTCTTTCGTTTGTTCGTTAACCTTCTTCCTTATCCTCGAGTACCACGTTCGTTGCCTCAGACGCGAATATAATATAATATCGTTCTTCGTGGATTCATATTCGTGCTGCATACTCGAAAATTTTTGTGTGCTTATGCGACATTGCGAGTGATGGGGGAAAAAAAAAAAAGAATTTTTACCGCTTGACCTTTTTCCCCGAGGGGAGAGACCATCCGAGTTGATGACCGAAAAAAATTGGTCATTTTCGAGAATTTTTTTTCGATAAATATTCATGCAATTCGATTAGGGGTTTTTTAAAAATTCAATTGTAAATGTTCCAAGGTACATTTACCATTTTTTTTTTTGTTTTTTTTTTGCCCCCGTTATAATTATATCATTAGAAACATCGTTGTATGGTCGACGTAAATCATACCCTCGCCTTTTAACAAGGTTTGCGGGTGTAAATATTTCGCGGGACTGGTTCATCCAAAAATTCAAATGGATTTTTGAAAAACATTGTTGAAAAATTTGGTAAACGTCATGAAAATTTGATTGTTCAATTAGCATAACTAATCAACGCTACACGGAAAAAAATGTTGCCTCTCGGGAGGAAAACTTCGGAAATTCTTTTGAATTTTGAAGTGGAAATGATTGTTTTTACAATTTAAACCGGCAAATATGGTTTTACAGATAGTACAGAAGTATATTCCGCACATTACTTTTTGATCAAAACACTAAAGAGATTAATTTACCGTGTTAAACTGCATTTTTTTCTCTTCATCGTTGTATTTTTTAAATTTTAGTTATTATTTTTTGAAATGTCTTTTTTTCCGTGTAATCACTTCGTAATTACTTAATGCTAATTGAATTGAATGCGCAATTGAAATGCAACAAAGCGTTTATACTAACGTTAACGTTAGTAACGTTTAATGTTAATTAGCACAATTTGGAGTATATAAATAACGATCGAATTGTTGTACTTTGTGCAAATGGCAATGCTAATATCGTTATGTGAGTAAACATTTTCTCATTTGGCGAAGATTTTAATTTTTAACAAATTAACGTTATCGAACGAGCCGTCGAAAAAAAAAAAAAAGAAAAATGGACCAACAGATCCATAGATTAGCGTTTAAATACATAAAAGAAAAATGCGAGTTAATAAACGCGCTGATTTAACCTAAACACTCACCTAAATGGGACAAAATGGTTCGTCATACGAGGTCGAACAAGCCTAGGATCTGTCGCCGCATTAAATTCACTTAGCACATGAACGATAGAAAGAACATAAAATTTGTTGGACTAACGAAAGAAATGATTCTTCAAGTTCGTCAGAAATGTTTACGTGCCCTAAAAAAAAAAAGCCTTCGGTCATTTACTATCAGCCGTATCTTGACTCTCGGTGAACTTATTATTTGCAGATGCTTAACTGCTAATTTTTTCGTATATGGCAGAAAAAGCTGCTGCGGACCAAATTTTGTGCAAAAAAAAATTTTCAAATTTTCGCTTCTCAGCAGACTACTGCATAGATATGTGCAGGCACCTTGATTCAGATGTAATTTTCATTATCAAAAGTACATCATTACAGCACACAGCGAGACGCATATAGCGAATAAAAAAAAGATACGAAACGACTATATATATATTTATCTGGGAGGAAACTTGGCACATGTGAGCCTCTTCGTTTCCTTCTTATCTTCTTCGCCTTCTTCTCCTCGGTCGATTGAGAATTAGTTCCGCAAATTAGACGTTACGTATGGTCATTCCGCGTGCTACCTCTCCTCGTCCCTGGCACACCGTGTGTGCTTTAGATGCGTGTATACATGCACTCCCGATAAGTGACATCACTCGTCCTCGTCGCCATTACGTAATTTAGTACAGTCCCATGAGCAGTTGGCAGTACCAGTGATCCGATTGCAAAAGACAAATGTTATTAATTTTTGTTTTTTTTTTGTCCTGCGTAAATGCAAAACAATGACGAGAGGCATTTTTTTTTATATTTTTTTACCATTATAACAACCTTTGATCAAATTTTGGTCACCGAGCGATCTAAAGTATATACCAAACTCTCTGTAGAGCTCTACTTATTCTGGATTACGTGGCCCTGGGGCTACTTGACGCAGGGAACAGATTTTTAAAACTTAAGCAAGTCTGCATGACGACAAGCTTCATCTATCGATTCGTATTCACAATTATTTTAACGAGAAAATGGAGCCCTGACTATCCTAATTGTAAAGCCCAGTGCCTGACCCATAGCTGGAATCGTCAATCATAATTTCATTTGAAGTCACTTTTGGATCAGCTAATTCGGGGCTGCCTTAACTCGTCGATTAGTTCTTGCGGTAAATGGTACGATACTATTTCATGTAATAAGCAATTTCAGCAAACCTAAACTCCTTAATCGTATACTTAACGCATTCGTGGTAGCTTTGATCCTTCAAAAACAGTACTGGACAATGAAAACCCCGCTGATATAAATTTTGAACTCGCAGTCATTCTTGCTGAGCTTCAAAATCCATTTTACTTCCAATCGGTTTGTCCAAAACAACTATTCGATCGACCCAGGAGTCGTAATATAGTACGCAGTCTCGTTGGGATTCTGGTCATCTTCAAGAGAATGCGTCAGGTAATTTCGTACCTGAAGTTCATTGACGAGCTGGAACTGCCAAAGTTGCATGCTAGCGCTAAACAAGCCGATCGAACAAACAGTCCCGCGGCCTCTTTTCTTATTTTGATAGGAAAATTGTCTGCACGAAGCCTGACGCCTGAATAATCCAAACGATACCGACATAAAGATAAAAATCCAAGTATTAAAATTGCGTCAAGTATAGCCCTGGCCTCACCCATGATCGAATCACAGAACCATATCGAGTAGATCATTCTAAAGATTCATTTTGGCTACCGTGGAAGAATCGCGATGATAATGCGGCAAAACGACGGATACACGGAAAAAAATTTTCTGTGAATTCTAGTCATGTTTCCATCATGTTTTACAGTTTTGTTAATAGAGAATGCCTCTCGGGAGGAAAACTTCGGAAATTCTTTAGAATTTGAAATAGAATTTGAAAGTGATAGAATGAATTTTTACAGTTTAAAAGTGTAAATAGAGTTTACCACTGTGACAAATTGTACAAATCGTGAAATAAATTATAATATAAAATAGCGCATCTTTTTGGGTTTAATGTTTGAGAAATTGCAATGTGAACTGTAAAAAATAAAAGTTTAGAAGATTTTGAAAAGCGCGGTTCGAATTAGCATAATAAATGTAGTTTATTATCTACAAATTAGCAATTAAATCGATGAACGAATTTAAAACTGCTGTTCCATTATCTTTGAAAAAACTGTGAATTTTGCAAAAAAAAAAAAATCGTCATTGACCGGGATTTTTGAACCCGCGATTCTCCGCAGTAAACGAATTCAACACTTTCGATCCTTAAATAATCATTAAAAAAAAAAAATTAAAGATTTGGAGATTTTTTTTTTACGAGTGTTTCCGGCTTGGTGGTCCGGACGTTTTTCCGTCGAAATTAATTTTGAGCCTACCTGAGATTTTACCTGAGACCTACCTAACGACCGACACTCTAACCACTACGCCATTGATTTTATGAACGCTTATTGATCCTTATGAATTGCTTGTTTGCATCGTATTTTCCATACACATTTTAAAACTGTAATTTTTCCATCATTTTCACAGTTGAATTCGACGAAAGCGTGCTACAATTTTTCTTTATTTCAATTTCTGTTTTTCATAGAGAATTTAGTACTTTTTGTTATGTCTTACATTCGTAAAAATACTCTCTCTATACAGTTCATTTTAATGCGTCAGTTTAAAAAATTTTCTTGTACAAATCTATTGGTTTTTCATTTTATCTAAAGCAAAATTCATTGCGAGCATTTTAAATTTTTACAGTGTCACTTTTTTGAAGTGGAAATAGTTGTTTTTACAGTTTAAACCAACAAATATGGTTATACAGATAGTGCAGAAGTATATTCCGTACATTACTTTTTGATCAAAACACTGTAAAGAGATTAATTTACTGTGTTAAACTGCATTTTTTCTCTTCATCGTTGTATTTTTTAAATTTCAGTTATTATTTTTTGAAATGTCTTTTTTTCCGTGTAAATATTGCACAACAGTGACTGATCGCGATATAGGGTACGAACTAGCAGTTTTGGTTGTCTCCCATTTCAATAGCGATGCGCCAGCTGGCGTATCGGATTGCTGAGCCGGAGGTAATTGTTCCGAGGAATAGAAGAGTTCTTACTCGAGTTTACTCGTAGGCAGACCTGAGGAATCATTGAATCGTGACGCCTCTACCGGTCGAGTTTTCCCCCGGTTGCCCTGTGCCCTTGCGCAACCGCAATCAAAATTATTGGGACTCAGGTCGAGTGGCTACGGACCTACTTCAGAGAGAGAACTCTGGGGTATCGAATGGAAATCAGTAATATTATATAATAGTGGCAATCCCAACGTACGTTTTGCGTTGGTCAAACACGAAAAGTTTACCCTGTTTAGTCAACAAACTGGACATTGGAATTCACGCTGATTCAAATTATTAACTCCATTGATCTGGAACAAGAATCAACCACATACTTAGTCTCTCACTTGAATATCTGACACCTGATAGAAGTCGAAATGTTGATAAATGTCGTTTCGATGTGGTTAGAAATACTGAAAGGTGCCCACGAGGGCTATAATATCGTCCGTCACGTAATTATATGGGAATTAAAAATGTCCGTGATATGCCTGGTACGACACTGATTGTTCGTCGATTGAGAGAACATATATTATATAGGATGACTGAATTTTGGGTGGCTGAAATTATTCGTCCACTTCATTGCCGAGAATTTCTGCCCAAAGCAACATTCGTTCCACGGATATTGTCGGTACCATACGAGATATAAGAATAATTTTTTTTTTTCAAAGAAATATCCGACTGTTGGCTGGCAATTATCCCTAAATCTCTTATACTGTTCATTGAACATTCACGTTAGTGCCACGATAAGCTACGACTCGCTCCAGAGCTTCTTACCTCTCCCGCCAACGATCGATGCGGATTTATTCTGCTCGTGCTTTTCCGTTCAGCCATTTCATATAAAATCCTCAGGAGCTTATAAAGTATACAAGCGACGTATATCTGATATTTCTTCTGCTCATTCCTCGGCCTGCTCTTATCTCTCTAACCCAGCTGAAAATCGAATTTCACACTCGGGGGTGAAATACCGATTCGCACTTGCACGGCTCGTCTATCCGTGCGCCACTCTCACAATCAGAGTTTTCAATCTGTATGGATTCGTGCGAGTGCACGGGCGCACGTGCATGTATCCTCGATCATCGGATTTTTCTCATCGCCTTCAGCGCCTTGAGCTTTTTCCACATCGATGCCTGGCATACGTATATTCGATCGAGATTGTTCAGTATAGGATGCTGCGAGGCTGAGCGATTGAGTCTGCCATTGAATTGTCCTTTGTGCAAAAAGAGGCAATAAAACTTGTGCGGCTAGGAGGGATTTTTGTGTCGCGCATCTTTTTTGCGGATTTCAGGCATTTTTACGAGCACAAAAGTCGTGTAGATTCGAAAAAATCAGTCAACTTTTCGTCATTGTTATTTTCTAGACTACATTTTTCCGTAGCAATCTTTTCTAATGCACCACTGTATCGCAATTTTCATGAGGGCACCAGGAATGATGAATTTTCATTTATGATTAATCAGGAAAAATCATGATTACCTTGTGCAAATCATCTTAATTTATCATTTTTTTTTCTATCTTGAACTTGTACAAATTTTCTTCTCGTTTATTGGCTTGAATTTATTGTTATTGATTTTCAAATTTGTCGCATGGATTTCGATCATACGCGTGCATACTTCAGCCGAGTCGAAATTTTAGACCTCGTTAAAATCTGAAGAAAGTTTCGAGCTTTTCGAGGCTTATACGAGACCTTCATAGATGGGAAAATTCTGAATAGCATAGACCGCGTTAGAACCTCGAAAGTGCACGCAAGTGCCGATTTCGATATTCGAGGTTTTAATGAGAACCGATATTTCGGGCCTCGAAAGCCTCTAGTGCCATATTCCTGGTTTGGTCCTGCATTGATTCTCCAGATTTATTCTTCAGTTCCGCGCAGCTTTGAGCTCGGGAAAAAAAATTAAATCTGCTAAATTTTCCAGGTTTAATTTTGCTTTCTTTGCTTTTTTCGTTGACGCACCGTCGTTCGTTAGACGTAATCTTTTCTATATGATAATAATTATGATTATAATTATTAGTCAATATGGTGATTGAACTGTGTTGAAAACCTTGAGAGTTATAACTTCTGCTTAGAGATTTGGAGAACTTTGAGATTTCGGTCGAGTTCGACTGAGATGAGAGGTCCTTGAGGTTCAATCTCGATCTAAAATTTTAAGAGACCTTCGGGGGTTCTATTGAGTCAAACTGGACTGTGAGGATCACGAGGGTGTGTAGTTGAGACCTAAATTTGTATCGGAAAATGTGAATTATACAAAGAGGAACACAGTGGGTTAAGCGGTTCAAACAGGTCTGAAATTTCGACTCAGGCAAATCTTGAACAAGCAATATAATCTAAAAATAGCGCACCAATCTTGCCGGTTGTACAAAATAATGCAAACTCTTAGCTCTGAATGGAGGTATTGGTACACAATAAAAGTGTCGATGAATAATTTGACTCTTGCGGACAACTATAAGACGTAGGAAAATTACCATTTACCGAAATTCGTATGATGTGCCAAATTAAAATATTACAATGTTGTACCATCCGGCATGGGCAATGGCCTCCCATAGTTCAGAGAAACGCGTGTTCCCTTTTGTATCATCCTAAATTCGTAATGAGTTGCTGAGTTCATTCTGTTATATACGGATGTAATATAAACACGTCATGATTCTCAATGGCTATGAATTTCGTTTCTACCGCCTCCGCTTCATCCGGCGTGACCCTCGTTATTACGTGACCCTTTCCTCGCTTTCGTCTTTCCTCCTCTGTATCCAGCCATCGTTCTCTCCTTCTTTTTTTTTTTTCTTCTTTTTTTTCATCGCTCGACGCTCGAGTCTGCCGACCTCGATTCTCGAACACCTCGGTTCATTCTCAATCGGCAAACGGACTCGGACTTTCGTCCGTACCGTTTCGGGAGGTGCCCTCTGTTCTATTTGACTTTTGGCAGCTTAACACGGAGATAATATACGATTGGGGACACCTCATTTATGGTAGAAATCAATTGTTTACCCATATCGACTTGTGGTATAACCACAAACGTACATTCTCCAAGTGTATAGTTTCAACAACTTCCGGAGAAAATAATGGGAAAAAAAATACAGACTTCAGTTTTTGAATAAACGATGAAAATCGTTGAGCGAACGATTTGCGAATAATTTACAAAAAAAAATTCGTTTGCATGTCACCGTTTGGTTGTAAAGTTATGACCCGTTCGAACGTTTTAGCTTTTGCCTTTCTTGCAAAACTACGGATTCATTTATTCACTCTGTCGTTGCTTCGATTTACATTTTCTCGCATATATGCATGAGACGATATGATATTTTATGTAAATTCGCCAAGTTAATCGACAAAAGCTGATTCTGTTCACCTCGTTAATTATCACGGAGTTCAATCCGGTTTCATAGTATTTTCTTCCGGCGATTCTCTGTCGAATTTCATTCAGAGACCAAAAAGTGCCAAGGCTCATCTCGAACGTTCGGATCATTCGGAAGCAATGAAAGTTCCATTTTAACGAATTTATCGGCAAATTTTGCAGCGTTCTGTTCTTCCTTTCAACGAAATGAACAAACTTTGTTCATCATCGTTCGATTAAAATGGTTCGATTAAAATTAAAATGGTTCGATTAAAATGGATTAAAATCATGCAAAGTTCAAGAATGCCCAAAAAAAGCGTGAAAAGCACGAACCAACCTAGCAGGTCGTTATTAATTACGTTTTCACGTCAGCACACTTCACTCTGCTGTATCTCGTCTCTGTTAATTGGGACGCATCTAATCTTAAAACTATATATACGCTTGAAGACCTCGCGAAGGGTGCACTTTTGCGTTAATAAGCTCAAAAAGTCGATCTGTCATCATTCAAAATTGATTACGTTGGAAAACAGAAAGACCCTTTTTTTTTATCTTTACGTCAACTGATACTTCAACTTCACTTAACGAACGTTTGAAAAACTTGAGCAAACTTGAGGACCCTCGATCACGATCGTGATTCACATCACGGATTGTTCGATATCATTTGTAAATTAAATGGCAATGTACCTGCTGCGGATTGACGATAATTTTATCGCAACATTGAAAAAATACAACTCACAAAATTTCAATCCTGTGGACGATTCACGCTCAATCAGGTATAACAAGTATACTGTTTAATCAAAAAATTAAGAAGACACAATGAAGCCTCCCCCTGTTTTTACTTGCCCGCCAAAATTCATCGCAACTCTTCAAGATGTTTCGTGTGTATTAAAATAATTCCAATCAATCGAGAAATGTTTTTTTTTTTTTCCAATGTGCATAACATCGACATTCGGAGATCGGAAAAATATTTTTTAAAAACTGACGCAAATGAAGCTTCCTGTGCGCGAGAAAGCGACAAAAAAAAAATCTTGAAGCTCATCAGCCATGAAAGAATCCATTAGTCAAATGAAGAGGTATAGGACAAATCGCAGAGGTCGACACAATGCTCGTATTAATAATCTTCTAAGCTGTGAATAAATCGCTTTGCGCCAGGCGTCAAAGTATGCTTATTTTAGACGATGAGGTCGAGCCTCAGACTAGAGAGAAAGAGAGAAAATTGTGTATAACGAGCAAGCGAGCGAGAACTTGGAGGCCGAAGCTGTGCGTATATGCGAGTGTGGCTTTATACCACGTTTATTATAATATGTGTCCGTTACTTTGGCTGCTCGTCTCGTTTTGCGTACATCCATGTAACCGAGGTATAATACCCGTGATATGGTTCTTGAAATTTTCATCGCTAGCACCTTCTCTTACACTGGTCTAGTCACTGCTTCGTTTGGTTGCCTCCATCACACACATGGCGGTCCAGTACTCGCGAGAGAGAGAGAGAGAGAGAGAGAGATAACGATATAATCCCCATGTGACCTCCAATGTTTCCGGCTTGCCTCCCTTTCCTAATCGGCGCAATCGGCCGAGAATACTTGAGTTTTTACGTGAACCCGCGCGTGCGCGCGCGACTCATTCGACCACAAAGCCAGAACTCACCAACTTGCTCAGAGATCTCGTCGTGAACGTTTCGGATCGACCGTGATTGATTTATTTCCGTCGTGGTGTGCATCCTCGGGAATGCAACGCGTGTGTGAAACGCCACGAATATATATATATATATCTTGCTGCACACGAGCACACACGGCTCGTTCTTAACCCTTCGTGGTCACACACGGAAAAAAAGACATTTCAAAAAATAATAACTGAAATTTAAAAAATACAACGATGAAGAGAAAAAAATGCAGTTTAACACAGTAAATTAATCTCTTTACAGTGTTTTGATCAA
Organism: Rhorus exstirpatorius; assembly: GCA_963564615.1. Lineage (NCBI taxonomy): Eukaryota > Metazoa > Arthropoda > Insecta > Hymenoptera > Ichneumonidae > Rhorus > Rhorus exstirpatorius. The sequence goes on along the minus strand of OY751319.1, from coordinate 19,490,270 downwards.
AAAGTAATGTACGGAATATACTTCTGCACTATCTGTATAACCATATTTGTTGGTTTAAACTGTAAAAACAACTATTTCCACTTCAAAAAAGTGACACTGTAAAAATTGAAAATGCTCGCAATGAATTTTGCTATAGATAAAATGAAAAACCAATAGATTTGTACAAGAAAAATTTAAAAACTGACGCATTAAAATGAACTGTACAGAGAGAGTATTTTTACGAATGTAAGACATAACAAAAAATACTAAATTCTCTATGAAAAACAGAAATTGATATTTAAAAAATTGCAGCACGCTTTCGTCGAATTCAACTGTGAAAATTATGGAAAAATTACAGTTTTAAAATGTGTATGGAAAATACGACGCAAACAAGCAATTCATAAGGATCAATAAGCGTTCATAAAATCAATAGCGTAGTGGTATAGAGTGTCGGTCGTTAGGTAGGTCGTTAGGTAGGTCTCAGGTAAAATCTCAGGTAGGCTCAAAATTAATTTCGACGGAAAAACGTCCGGACCACCAAGCCGGAAACACTCGTAAAAAAAAAATCTCCAAATCTTTAATTTTTTTTTTTTTAATGATTATTTAAGGATCGAAAGTCTTGAATTCGTTCACCGCGGAGGATCGCGGGTTCAAATCCCGGTCAATGACGATTTTTTTTTTTTTTTGCAAAATTCACAGTTTTTTCAAAGATAATGGAACAGCAGTTTTAAATTCGTTCATCGATTTAATTGCTAATTTGTAGATAATAAACTACATTTATTATGCTAATTCGAACCGCGCTTTTCACAAAATCTTCTAAACTTTTATTTTTTACAGTACACATTGCAAGTTCTCAAACATTAAACCCAAAAAGATGCGCTATTTTATATTATCATTTATTTCACAATTTGTACAATTTGTCACAGTGGTAAACTCTATTTACACTTTTAAACTGTAAAAATCCATTCTATCACTTTCAAATTCTATTTCAAATTCTAAAGAATTTCCGAAGTTTTCCTCCCGAGAGGCATTCTCTATTAACAAAACTGTAAAACATGATGGAAACATGACTAGAATTCACAGAAAATTTTTTTCCGTGCACGGAGTATAAAATTGACCCATCGATCAACTTTCGGCGTCGCCATTTTATTTCTTATAAATCAATATTTCGTACATCATCCAGAATGTTTAAAGCATGTCCCGTATAATTGCTTGAACCATTTCGGACGGATAGTTTGGTCACAATACCTTTTTGATAACTTTTACTGGGTAGAATCGACCGAGTGTGAACACCGTGATTGAATTTGAAGGTGTGACCACGAAGGGTCAAGGAGGTTCACTAAGATTTGCGGAAGGTGAATATGATCGGCGGAAATCCTATGCTTATACATGGGCCGATGGCAACTGCTGCCAACTGTGAAAATAATTTGCCATGAATCGGAAAATCATGAAATTGAGATGAATAAAGTAACGATAAATTAATACTCGACCCTTTTTGACAGTTTAGAATCGATAAAAGTTATTTTACATTGTTATAAATGAAGGAAATTCGATTCTATGGTGTAAATAATTCGCAAAGAAGTCTTGGCAACAAGGTGTGTATTTCTTACGGTTGGCACGCTCAAGTGTCATAACCACGGGCACCAGATAGCAGTCGAGCTGTCGAGCAAATTGCGCTCTCAACCTAACCCAACTGCTTCGGCTCTGCAGCGATGTTACCGTGCTTATCCCCCCTCTTTGCATCCCTTTGCTGCGAACAACTATGAATTCTGTGGGTTCATTGAATAGAGTTTCATAAACTGAGTACACAAATAATCTGATTTTTGTCATGCTGCTTTACTCACCTACACTTTATTGAAATAATATTTTTTTTTTAAATTTTCTCTACATTTTTTCCGGAGTTACAAAGGAGCAAAAATTGCAATTTCTGCTTAAGCCATAAGAACACGCGTTAAACGAGCCTTGTCAGACACTAAAGTTTTCATGTTAATGGTATAGATGAAAATTCCCAAATAATTCAGGCACATTTCTAAAGTAGTAGTGAATGTGTGATAAAAAATTCAGATTTTTGCGTGCATTTTTCTCTACCTGGTGAACCTTCTTAACGCAGATTCATCGAAAATCTCGTTAAAGCCATCGCAATTATGTGGCATCAACGAATAATGTAAATGTCCAGCATAGAGTTTGACCCACATTGTGACTAGCTGTGGAAAGCTACGCACCGATACTTTTTGACAATTATTCAAGAAGATGTGAAACACGCAATTTTTACATATCCTATAGCCAAAATTTTGATCCGATACCTGCTGTATACCTGCAGATAGTAAACTAAACCTTATTTAGCGCTTTTTGGTCCTCGTGCCTCATTCAGAACCTTCATAGTGCTATCCTTTTTTACATTTGTTCCTCTTCTGATTATGAGAATCTATGTAGAGTCTTTGGGTTCTCGAAAAGTACGACAGTATTGTAGGTGTGTGTGATACGATAATGGGTTCGAGGTTCGAACGAGACCCACTGAGACCCATTGATTTTCATTGCTAGCGCATAGTTCTGACAACGGCCGCAACGCGTCGCCCACCCTCGAGATCTTTCCCGCTGGTGAACTAGCATCCGAGCAGTATTTAATGGAACCGGTGAGCGCACGCTGTGTTCGTATATTACGACTTCGGTCATAGAATAAACTTTGACGATCAATAGTAACTATACACCTTGAGGGCTTCGAAGATCTACCATTTTTTTGTGTTGCCACTCTGATTGCAACAATTCATTTCCAGTCTGATTAATCTCTCATCTGCTTAACATTCGTATTAATGCTCATTGAAAATATATCGGAAAATCCTGGGCAATAAACGCATTCACACCGATTCATTTTATTTTATTGGTTGCAATGGGATTTTCTGTTGCAAGGAGGCGACCTGTAGAGGTTTTATAAAGACGTCCTACGTCCAGCCTAAATGTGACAGAAACGCAAATATCCGCTGAGTTTAGGCTTGGAATAGGACAATACAAAATTGTCCTCTATTTGCACGTCCTATTGATCGTAGGACAATGCAGGATTGCCTCAGGGCGAACCTTTCGGCTCGGGTGGTCTTACCAATAGCGTTGAACGAAAAAGTATGCTTTTAGTTTATCACGCAGTGCCCAGTGTCACAAGAAAAATATCGCAGTAAAATACAAACGCTGCAGCTAACAATTATGCTCTCGCTTCTCCAATGCGTTACTCGAAAAATGTATAACTATTTTAACGGAAACCTCCAACAGAGACGGTAAAAACAATCAAATTTCGTAAGATCTCGCTGTTGCTCAAAGTCATGAGGGTCCTGAGTGGTGAGAGCTCGTTGCTAATTACCCAGATGGTGTGTTTTCGCACGATCTTTAATGGTAACGACACTTTCTCAAAGTGAACTTGAGCTGTGAGCTATCGAAAGCTTACGCACCATTGGAGATATAAATATCGCGGTGTACTTGAACAAGCCAGTTTGATTCCCGTAGTTTTTTTTTCGCGATAGCTACAGAAGCGAGCATGAGCAGCGATATAACTGTAATGATCCGAACGATATGTTCAGTTTGAACCACGTATTGAAACATCCAGTGCTTTCCCATTCACTTATTGGCGAGAGTTCCGAAAGGACTTTCGCCTATTACACAGGCCACGTTCTCCCTATGCTGTCTACAGTGAAGGGATAAAAACTCTAATGTAGCTCTGGCTGCATTAATGGTATCTCTCACTCGGTATCTTGTCAAAGGAAAGAAAAAAACCTTCCGCAGTCGTCATCGATTCGTTTCACCTCGTAAAGTAACGATGAACTAGCTGAATTGCCAGCAATGCTCAACTTTCATCTTGAATATAATATGAATCGCACAAAAACAGGAGATAAAGGACAGGAACGGTATAGCGAACGACCCTCGAAATCCTTCCAAGTTTTCCGGTGCCTTAATACTTTTGTGGGGGTTCCTCGACGCTCCAAGTTGAACCGTTATCGCCCCCTATCCTCATTCTCGAAATTACTCCTGGGGATAACTCCTGAAATTGCTCCCCTCGCTTCTCTCTCTCTCTCTCTCGCTCTCTCTCTCTCTCTCTTACAGAACACCCTTCTCACTCAACCCTTTCTTAGAGCAGCATTTTCGACCTATAGCACACCACACTCTCGGAAACTTTTAATCAAGGGAACTCTCGGTCATCCAATTAAATGTATGCAGCAATCTTTCTTTCATCTCCCTTGTCCCTTCGATCTTAGTTTAACGAAATTGAAAGCATAAATGATTGGGCAATTCAAGGAAACTCAATGATCTATCGATTCAAGGAAACTTTAGCAAATTTATTTTACAAATCCTTGTGAATCTTGCATAGCTTATGGTTTGTGCAGTTTTTTTTTTTTTTTTTAATAATTTACCGATTACTCTTGTGTGGCCTTATTACCTTGTTTCGCGGTAAATCACAGTTATATGTAATCAAAATTTCCGGCTAAACAGGGATCTGGCATACTGAACTTTTGCCGTGATAATATGACTGCTTAAAACCCTGATAATTTACCCACGTAAACGATTTTGTACGAATGAATTACTAGAGGGCTTGGATCATCGTTATAAGGGACGAAAAAAATCACGTATTTTACTCGATGTACTCGACTGTTGTCTGTCAATGTGTCTTGGCAAGATCAATTTGGCTTTGCATATGAATGATTTGTGATCGCAACTCGTGACACGGTGCTCCGATTAAAATTCCTATACATAATTCGATTACAAAAATAATTGCATTCTGAAATGAAGCCAAAGTCATTTCAAAATCAACATATTCTTGTCCGATTTGTATTTTGGCTAATAGATTGACGAGGTTCTCTAACAATGTCCTCATTAAATGTTCGATGAGCCAATAAAGCTTTTTCCAAAATGGTTCTGATGTAGCCAAATATAAAATCTGTCATACGTCCATGTTACCCAAGGCACCTATACTTCCACCTTTTTTCTCATTCTGTTTCATTTATGCTTTTTTTTTTTTTCAATCTTCACAAAGACTGAACTACTTTATGCTGTTTTCGTGAATTAAGTTAATGAGCTAGCTATTCACGTCGGCAATCATTGGCGAGTGTGACGTACAATAAATTTATTTAGGAGATCAAACGAGAGAGCGAGATAAAGTAATGGGTGAGTCGCGTCCTTTCTTCTTTATTCAAAGCGCTGCTTTTTTTTATCTCCTCGACGAGGCAATATTGAATCTTCTCTCAGGCAAGAAAACTCCCGAGCTACGTCTCGCGTGTAGGTACTCATAAAGTTATAACTACCACGGTGAAGGAAAAGTGGGAAGGGAGCTGGGGTATCAGCGTGGGAGCTGAACTAAACTTTGGTGAATTATGGGATAGAAGCAAGGCTGGAGCACAGAGAGGAATGGAACGAACGAACGATCCCCCTCCCCCCCCCCCCTCCCCTCTTCTGTTGGGCTACATGCTCCAGCGAACGAGAATGAGATTGCGGGGCAAAGGGTGGATCATTGATCCAGCGGCAAGAGGGTCAGGGGATGTAGACGCTCCCGGCTTCCGCACTGCCAACTGGAAGTTTTTTGAATGCTCGAAGCTCCCGAGAAGGGTGGCCAAGCACTCAGGTATCCTCTTCTGACCCTGGCATTCTGCATTTATCTTGCTCCGCTAATGCTTCGCTTCTCCATACCTTGTCGCATTTTCATTACAAAACTGAACAGAGAGAGAGAAAGAAAGAGAAAGAGAAAGAGAGAGAGAGAGAGAGAGAGAGAGACATAGAATAAAGGATGCTGTTAATTACTTCGGTATTTTCATATCTTCCTGTCGAGGGAACATGTTTAAGGCAATGAGCATTCTCACACTGTACGATTTACGAACCACCGTAAGAAAAAATTCAAATATCGGTAGTGACTTGCCACACGGGCGATCAATGATCCACAGGGAAGATTTGTCTCGGAAACTATTTGTCTTTTCACTATACTCAAGATAATCATTGGAAACAGCAACTTCAATCGTTTTTTTCTGACCTCTCACGCATATTGCCTGTACACATATTCAAAGGGTGACATCCAATGAAGGATAACGTCACCCCGCTGTAATAGAACACCATCACTAAAAGTTGCGAGACACGTTAGGCACAAGATGTGGATTGTGGAGCTTAATTGCTATAATTAGCTGGGCCAAGAGTGGAAAAGCTTCTCCTGAAAAAAAAAACATATCGAATTGAAGCGCAACAAAAAGTATCTACGAAGTTAACTATCCATATGAGCTAGGTATATAATGAAAGATGGCAAGGCATATATGAATGATTGATTTCGATCGATTGGATCAGGTAGCCTCCGATTGTCCGTATTTCGTGAGCAAACGGCAACTCAATCGGAGTGGCCAATGGATGAAGATGAGGTCAATCCCTCTTCTGCTACCCGAAATCCGTATTAATTAACCACGCGATGAACCCCAGTGCTTGCGGATTAATTGGATGACAGAACGGAACCCTTGCAATGGCCGCAAAATCGATCTACTGCGAGTGGTATCGTTGCATATATATGACCCAAGAACGGTACAACCCACCAACTCGAAGAGTTCGATTCAGTTTCACCCACTCTTTCGCTTCTTCCCTTCCTTGTCCCTTTACTTATCTATGTATATATTACATACGTTATAGGTATCATATATGCTCACCACTAGCTCGTGCCACGCACGTTTCACAACGCGCTAATAACAGTTTTTATCCGCATCACGCACGAATTCACGATTCACCACCATCTGTCTATCTTCAATCAGGTCATAATATATACATAATGCAAGGTCTCCCTATCCTAGAAAAATAGATCGTCCGCAATCATGGCTAACTGCACTTCAGAATTCACTACGACGAGACACGAAGCGGTTGGCCCTTCGAGCGAAATTAATTAAAGGGGTTTTCTGACTTGCTCGAATCAATTCTACCTCTCGGAAATAATGCATTTTCCTTCAAACCAACATATACACCTAACAGGTGTGTGTGCGTGTGTGTAGAATTACTAATAACCGGTGCTTATACATGGAGAACGAATATATTACTCCTCTATCTGCTTTCTTGCCCCGAGCGCATTAAAAGGCTGACCGCAACTTCCAACTCATAGAACATCACTCGCCGGACAATAGAACTTACCTTATATTCGCGAGTATGAATGTATAGTACTATACATGATAATAATCATCGATAATAAGAGCCTAATCCGGCACGGGAGTTTCGTGCCTTCACGATGTGTATAGCTGTATTATTCGCGTTGCCCAAATTACCGTGAATTCGCGATGATGAGAATATCTAAATGTTCGCGCGATATATAAGTGTCTGCCGGCAATTGAATGAGTTAGCGCGTCAGATTCTCCGAGTTTTCCGTTGCTAGCGACATCGAGTTTTCATCCGTGTGTCTTTGAGCCATGCCGTGAGTTTTTGCTGCGATAGTCTGACCGTGTGCGCACGTTGTCTTTTCGACACTTGACAAAAGCATTGATCGAGGAAAACTGATTGGTCATCGGAGGGTTTGACATGAGCTGGACTGGAGTGCAAAATTTTATTTGAATATCTCCAAATTTTCGGAAGTTGAAAGCAATCCCGAATATTTTTCGAAAAATCAGAAATTTCCCGTTAAATCTCAGCTGGCTGAATTGTTATCGAAATGAGACTGAATAAAAGTTTTGTCTCCTTGAGGTTGGGGATGGAATTGCAGGAGTGTAGCTCAAGTTGTTCTCCAGCTATGAATTCATGGACGAATTAGCCGTTTCCATTTTGCAGGGCAGAAGCGCCACACACACACACACACACACACACACAATCTAAATGTAATTTTTCGACGTTGCACATTTTGAAAAGTCGAAAATTATTGTTCTCGCCATCACAAAGCTTCCCCCATGAGAAAGCGAAATACGAATTGATCGAAAAATAGAATTGAAGCACAGTTAAAATCGGTGCATTTAACCTGCTCATTTAGTGCATTGCTCATGATCTGAGTGAGAGCACGTATATTCGTGAGAGAGATAGATCTATAGTCTTCTGCCTTGACCGAGTTGAGCGTTATCCATATCGGATATCCTCTATCTTGACTTTGACCCTATTATCACCATACACATACAGCGTAAACCTTTAATCTCCGTTGCCTGATTATATATCTAAAGCTCAGTGTCGAAATATCAGAGCCCCCCTCCCTCAGAGAAGAGTAAAACCCTGACACACCGACGACACACACACATATGACATTTTTTGATATTTCGGCTACTCAGTGACATATGGGCATACGTCTTTAAAAAAAAATATTCATTATTCAATATATTTATTTATTATATAAGATTTATTATATATATTATATATATTATATATATTATATATATTATATATATATTATATATATATATATATTATATATATTATATATATTATATATATTATATATATTATATATATTATATATATTATATATATTATATATATTATATATATTATATATATTATATATATTATATATATTATTTATTATTCGATTATATTTAGTCTTATATGCAGTCGATCTATGAATTATTATTGCATTGATCCATAACTACGAATTGACATTTGTGCATTTTTACACTTTCGAACAAAGAGCAATAATTATTGGAAATGCCAAGAACCCCTGGCGATAGCTGGTATGGTTACTTCCGCCAGGTTCGCCAGAAGTTCTTGTGGGCTTTCCAATATAAAGTCCGTGAAGTGCCTATCTCTTATTCAGAACTTTATTTCAATATGAAAGGATAATTATTCATGCGCAGACTCACACGACGAAAACTTTTCTTCTTAGTGATATAGTTTTTTGTTTTTTGTTTTTCGTTCGAAATCTATACTTGCTTTTCTTCTCACGAGCTGCTCTCGTTCTCCTCGTATTGCCTTTCTCCGGCAATATAACCGAGCCGAGACATGAGCGGTCCTCACTTTGGATCTACTCCAATTCACTTGACTAGATATATATATATATATCGGCGACGTATATATATATAAAACCGCATACCCTCGAATCCTCGCGAAGCAAAAGTGCCAACAGCATCTCTCGTCGTCCGTTGCGGCCTTTCACCGTGAAAATCTCTTTAAATCTCAATCCTGTGAGACAGATTTTCTCCGGGTGAAAATTGTGAAAGGATGCGAGAGCCAACGGGCGTTACGGTAGAGAAAATTGCATCAACGAACGTTGAGAAAATCGTTCTCACGAAATCAAGAACCGTCGTGTCAATTATGCGAATAAAATATTTTCTATACTATTACATTTAGCGCGCACGGTAAATGCAAAATAAAAGACGATCATTCATGTGAAAAATAATTTAAAAAAAAAAAATCAAAAGATTCCAATGACTTTTACAATTTCGTTTTCTTCGCGATGGATCGAAAAACAAATTCGCAGTTTCATTATTGCAAACGTTTCACGAAATATTCACGACGACAGTTGACCGAAGCATGTTTGTCGTAAAATAGAAAAGTAATATATTATGGATACGCGTAAGAAGAATTTATGAAAAACTCCAGAGAGTTTTTTTTCCACCAAGAGACATATGGCAGGGTCTTGACGCCAGGTAATTGAAAGAAAGTTTTAAGTAGGCTTGCTGCTTGCACTCTCATATATATCGACGAGTCTAGCGATGGTGTGACAAATTTCAAAAATTACTCACCATATAATTATAATACAAGACAAAGGAAAAAAGAACTATATGCTGAAGTTGCGATGCAATTCGGTCTGGAGCTTGTGCATCAAGAACCATAGTTATTAATTCGATTCACGTAGAAATTTTGTGAGTTTCCGGTGGAAATACAACTGAAATTCAGTAAAATATGGGCCTACTGTATCGGCCAGATTTTTCGCAATTTCCCTGTGCTCTCGTTATCGTTAAGAGCGAGATAGAAATCGACAATCGTCTGTTCGCAGAATGTTTTAAATATTCTATAAAATCAGAGAATAATCGTAGTCTGCTGAAAAAAATTTTGGTACAACGACGTTCCATCATTGATTTATAAATTCCACAATCTCTCGTCAATCCGAGCAACTTGTATGCCACAAAATATACCATCGGTCCAAAACTGACCTCAACTGACGCCATTTTATTTCATGCGCATAGCGAATGTAACAATTCCAAATGTTGAACCCAATTATCATTCCAACCGTGGTTGCATTATTGATTAGAAGTTTCTTCGACTGTACAGCTTCCTTCGCCTTTTACGCGTCCCCATCCCCATACCTCTGTCGCTCTTTCTATTTTTGATATTCCATTCCATTCACTGAGACAGCCACCAGAGTTATTTTCGCAGCCACTCGTTCCTGATACACTACTTTATTGCATTTGCACGAGGGCACAGAGAAACTAGAAAAACCTTGCCGGTGCAGTTGCCTATATACTTTACTCAGTTTCGGTTGTATTGAAACCAGAAACTGAAAAAAAATCCGCCTCTGGCTCATCTGGCTGTGCACTGGCACAGCCTGATTTACAAGTGACCACCCATCCGAGTGTTGACCGCAGCCAATACTGCTTAACGCGTAAATTCCCTGAAGCCGGATAACGACCGCGCATCCACTCTCTGCTGTCAGTTCCGACTGTGGTTGTATTATTCTGTATTATATCATTCGGATAGCCGTCGTGTACTCTTTTTGCCATAATGAATCTTGTGTCAAAATTACCGGGGCCAGCGCATAAACTGACACCTACCTACTCACCTATCCGAATCCCGTGTCAATTAGCGTTCGGCCTGATGGATACACACCTAACCCAAAAATAAACACAAGTCACAGAGACATCGGGCGGGTCTTGACATTGAGCTAAGCATACATGCTCTTTTATTCTAGACGATACATCACCCGGAAGATTTCGTAATTTTAGACATAACTCGAAAAGTTATGAGAAAGAAACGATCTGCACTCTCATGCCCTTAAGCCAATTATTTTGTTTCGATTCACGCCATTATATTACACTGTTCCATGATCCAGCATTGCCCGAAATAATTTTCAAAGCTCATGGGAACCGAGATGGGAACGGTTGCATGAGATACAAACTTTACGCGTTGATTTATAGCTGGGACAATTGTACACGCAAAGGGCCCTGAAAAATAACGCCACACGCTGAAATTGCAACGATTGAGAACTGCCGCTGCCACCTATTTCAGGGGTGTGTGTTACAGCCAGAACAATGGTAAAGTCCACAAAATTATTTTGCCCTCGGTTGATATTATCTATTGATATTGATATATTCGCGAAATCAAATGTATTTCAAGCAAACCAATCCGCGATTCTGACGCGAGATAAATACCTATGGATGGTGAAAATATATCAGAGCTGGGCAAAGTACCTTAAAGTACTCTAAGTACAAAGTACTGTAAGTACTTTAAGTACAAAGTACTGTAAGTACTTTAAGTACAAAGTAATGTAAGTACTTTAAGTACAAAGTAATGTAAGTACTTTAAATACAAAGTACTTTGAGTACTTGAAGTACTCGTGCATTTAAAGTAAATACCAAGTACCGTAGACACTTGAAGTGATAAGTACTTCAAGTGATAAGTACTTCAAGTACTGAGTACTCGAAGTACTAAATATTTTAAGGACTTGAGGTATCAAGTACTTGAAATACGTCAAGTGTATCAAGTATCAAATACTTTTCAAATTTTCAGGGATACATCTCGTAAGTTCTAGTATACTTACATTTGATTTCTTACAATACTCTTTAAACTCATTTGATTTCGATTCGAGTATACGTTTTGTATCAAACTATATTTTCACATTGTGCAATTCACTCAGGCTAGGCAGATTGGAGCAGAAATATTTGAACGAAGAATTAGAAGTAATTAAAGAAATAACATTGACGATCGTAATTGAGATTTATTTAGCTTCAGGTTTGAAAAAGAAAAAATAAAGAATATGATACACGGGTTGTTAAAATTGAACCATGCATTGACAATGACACCGTAACTACCGTGTAGCTTGAGGCTTTGAACGGTCATTCCTTACAATCTTAACCAAAGATGGCGCCGAAAGTTCCTCCGATATATATTCAAAGGCGTTATACATGCAACCATTAGCAAGACGTATTCAAAACTACTTCATACTTGGTACTTGAAAAACTACTTGAAGTACAGGAAAGTACTTGAAAATTGAAGTACAAATACTTGAAGTATAGATCGAGTACTTGTAAATTCAAGTAAAATACTTGAAATACTTTTAAAGTACTTTGCACTTCAAGCACTGCACTTCAAGTACATCGAAAGTACCGGATACTTGAAGTTACTGCCCAGCTCTGAAATATATCGCTTGCCTCTTGTTGACTGTCGCTACATATCACGTCTATTCTCTTGAATATTTTTCTTTTTCGTCATTACCGTCTCTTGTTATTCTCATTGTTCGCTACGTTCATTCTCAATCCAGAAAGTACGAAAAATTAAATACCTAACCTAATATGCTAATAGACTCCTAAAATTGACTCTGCGATATGAACTTTTGCGAAACACCAATTAAATTCATAATACCTTCGGCTGGATGTACCTTATTGCCGTTATATGAACACATGATATCGTATAATTAAAAAAAAAAAAAGTGCTCTGGATATTAGAAAAACATAAACAGGGATTATAAATGACGCGTGAAAGCTGCGTAAGAGCCGCGCGTACAATAACGTTGGCTCTGTAATTGCTGTGATTAGGTCGGTGTACCTATAGGTGGGTTACAGAGAGTCAGGCGAAAGGTATAAGAGGGAAGCATTGTTGTTTCCTCCCTTGCTTGGTTCGCGGGGTGTATGTGGGGGGGGGGGGGGGGTGGTTATTCAGCCTTTCCCAGCTCTACCGTCGACGTTCTCTCGTTGTTGTCGCTGCCGAGGTCGGAACTGATGTGCAGCGATGCGACACGAACGGTTCTGCTCCGCTTTGTGTGTGTATATGTACATATTACGTCTGCACCGTATATATATATACCTATTGTAATGTACCTACACGAATGCTGGATAAACGATGCCCGAAGCATACACGAAACACAAAACGACATCGGGTTATAGGTATAGTCAGCGAGTGGGGCTGTATAAACTGGGTGGTACTTGTGACGTTACACCAGCGCATGAGCGTGTGTTGTGCATTGTATTACGAAAGGAAAAAAAGTGAGATGGAAGGGCGTTATTGAAGATGCCAAGGAAGGGAAAACAGTTGAAAACGAGGGAGAAACAGGTATAGATACTTATACAGTAGCGTCCCTCATGACCGGAGCGAAAATTTCAACGGACGATACCAATGTATCACGAGTTTCAACCATCAGAGGTTTTTTCTAGTGAAAGTATCAACGAATGCTCCATATATGGAGCTGTCATAAACCGAGAGCTCCATCTCAGCTTTATTTATTTTATTCTGCCAGTAAAGTTGATGGTTCATTTCGTCCTTCTTACTCTGTGCTAGTAGCCCTTAAGAAACTTGCATATCTTGTCCATGCAAAGACTTGGACTATATATGTATCCTTGTATTATGCAGTAAGGCACAATGGTATCGCTCTCGGAAACGTAACTTTCAAATAACAATACTTCCATCATTAAATTCTCCCGCGACATCTCTGCCCCGATCGAGTTGCAATACTGCGAACAGATATATTTACGAAAGAAAAGCAAACGGTCGGATAGCGAGGGCCATATCGTGGACAGTGACCAGCCAACTCGATGACAGGCAACTTTGTAACATTATCACCTCAATCGCGATCATGGATAGAGTATTTCCCGTTAAAATTATACCCGCTGAGAAAATTAAGTGAAACACTTCCCATTTTGAGGCCACAATCAGACTGGACCGATATAGTTCACCCGAGTTTGCGGAAATGCCAAGCACCTAATTGAGCAATTCCGTTCGAATGGGTCATATGATACGGATGTTCAGAGATTCTCGCATATAGTCCTTCTCATCCGTCGAAATGGCATCCCCATATTCACGATCCTGAAATGTTGGCTCATGAAAGGGACGCAACGGCTGAGGTTAACAGCTCGAGGGCTTTTTGTACAGGTTAACTCAACTCTTTTGTCCTCGGTTACCCGAGTTATGTTTCGAATTATTTCATAAAGCAGCACAAAGTACGGTGTCAACTGTATTCTACGATACCCACCCTCTGTCTTAGATATTTGAGATACAGAAGCAGAGGACGGCACACTGCGGAGTAAGAGGTCTAGGTTTAGGAACATAAGCCCTGGATTCCGGCATGACGTTCTGATTCGAGTGTATATCTGGGAAACATCACACAAATGAGTGGCACATGAATCCAGAGGTATTTGCTGGAGTTGGGTAGCACATGAGGCTAACAGGATTCACAAATTTACGACGAATTGCACTATATCGATAGATACAGACATAGAATAAAGATAGAAGCGAGAGGTTGAGGCATTCTATCGACCAGTCAGCCAGCCATCCAGAGCTATACATCCAGCCAGAGCCAGCGGCTTGTCCCGTGACCTGACCTCGTCTGAACCCTCCATTCCACTCTCTGCCTCGCTCGGCTCTAACACAATCACCTCCAGGCAACATCCACCACCTCTCTGCAACACACGAGCGCCAGCGCAAACTGTGCCCTGTCCTCTGTATGCAACCGTGTGCCAGTACCAACCACCCTACATGTCCCGACTTCTCTCATCTCTCTCTCTCTCTCTCTCTCTCTCTCATACGGATTCTCGTTCTCCACACAGTACCAATGCTCGCAACCGACGCTTCTCGGTGCGCACCCGACGGTTTCTACTGTACAATATTAACCTCCCCGCCCCTACCACGCAGTTTTCGCGACTAGAATTGAACTGGAGCGACGAGCGCGGGTTCGCCATAGCGTTCCTATACACCGCGTTCACCATCCCCCTTGCCGAAACTACCGCCATGATCAACGAATGCGCCTCACGCTTTTGTGGAATGGGGAAATCTATCCTGTGCCCTCTGATGCTGTTACCGCTCCCATTTTCCCGGTCTCTCTTTCCGGCTTTTCTCCAGTTCTCCCTCCGTTTTATTTCCTCTCTATACACTGCCTGTATCGGATTTTACAGCTTTTACTCCGTGGATATATATTATTGGAAAGAATTGTTGGAAGTATATATGCGCCTCGCTGGAACATTTATAAAAATCATCACCCGCGGGGCCAGAGCGTAAATGTGGATACTTGCTGATATTATTTTTCACTCGCTCCATAAAACGTTGATATTTTTGCCATATTCGTTTATGCTCCATATCTGACTCAACTTTATTTCCGTTTCGCCAAAATTAATATATATATATATTTATATATTGTTCCATTGCTTTTCGGGGTCCTTTCCCTTTAAGCTGTCATCTTTTTATTCCCTCCATTCCGTGAGATCCCCCCCCCCCCCCCCCCCCCAGAGTGTTGTCCGCAGCCACTCTTTCCTATCCCCTTCTGTATCGCATTCGCACGAGGGCACAGGGAAACTGCGGAAAACCTGTGCCGATACAGTCGGCTCTCTTGTCAGAGTTCGTGCTACCTAGGCGGGCGCCCAGACTCTGGCAAGATGGCCTCCCGCTCAGCGATTCGATGCGCCAGCCAGCGCGCGGCTAAGCGGTCACCGCTCCAAGTATTGGCCTCGACCAATGCTGCTTAACTTCGGTGATCGCCAGAGCCGCACGCCGACCGCGTACCTATCGCTGTCGGTTTAAAATTAATTTATATATAACTTTGGTGGCATCGATTCGAAGACTCGTGTATCACGTTGGATTCTTGCGCGTTTGCCTCTTCAGCGCATGTCCACGGGAATTGACAAACTTTGCGCAACGTTAATGGGTAATCGTCTCGTGGTCATGTAACGCAACTTTGTAGCAACGGATTTTTTCATATCGGTTCTTTTAAGCTATGTTACTTCAGCCTCTCAAAGTTTTAGGGGAGAGGTCATCGACCTAACAAGTCTCAAAACAATCTTAAAAAATTCCTCGTTTAACACGCACTGCTGTCAATGAGAATAGCGGTTATAGTCACAACTTATAAAGTATAATTCACCCTCATTAACCCAACTTAACAGCAATTTAAAAGGTATCTTGTATTCACAAGTCAATTATAAATATGATGGCGTGAAAAACAAAACAGAAGGTCATCGACTTTGACAAAATGATATTGCGATCGAAGTAAAATATATTTGGGCGATATTGTGTCGCCACGCTGCTAGTGCTCTTTAGTGCCATCGCTCCTCTCTTTTTCGCCGTCCCACATGGCGCGCGCATCACACCGCATCTATATCGCCTCCGCGACACGGCGAGACGATTGCCTTAAACTAAAGTGACCTTTAATCGCTCGCTGAAGACCCAGAGCAGTTTTTTTTTTTTTTTTTTTTTTGCTTAACGAAAAGTTTAAACTTTCGATTAATCGCGAGGAACTTTGAGCGTTTTTTCTCGATAAGTCCACTGAGTTTTCCCCACTGTGGCTATCACTATTCGTGTGTATACGCACTCGTTTTAGGAGCTGCCACAGAGTGAATCGCGAGTGTCTGTGTGGGTTACCCGTGGGAGCCTCGAGGGTAAAACGCTTCTGGCGGATGAAACGCTTTCTTGCGAAGACTGAGCCTTATAGGGGAGGAATAAAGAAAGGAAAGTATCCTGGGGGGACTATAGCCGATGTTAAACTCGCGACCAAAAGCTTTCACGTATACGTACGGTGAACCATTATATCCGTAGCACACGTATCAACGGTATTCGAATTTCGCCGATAAATTCAAACGGAACTCTCGGCTCTAAGCCACATTGGACACTCCAATTAAAATAAAACCATCGAAATAAATCACGCTACTCATTTTCATTGCCCGGAAATCCTTGCAAATTTCCATTCATAGCTTCCCTATCGTGCGTGCTAGCGATAATTAAGAGATTTATTAATTCATTAGAGTTCAATTTGTCCACTTTACACAGCGATCTTTATCGTCGGCTGGCAACGAAAAAAATTAGTCCTCGTTATGAAAATCTTTGAGATCCGATAATTTCGGTAGTTTTTTCGCCCCCCCTCCCCCCTCCCTCCCAAGGATACCCCGAAATTCGATGATCTTTCGAATTTTTATTTTCATATGAATCACCAAATTTCAAAATGATTTTGCGATTCCGCGAAAACGATCGCGCACTCAGGCAATCATTGCGCAAACGGAACGATTATACGCAAATAAGATTCATTCCAATTTGGGTTTATTTAAAGCAGAAATGATAATCTTGTATACCTGTGAGCTATCTCAGTTAGTCGGGTGGCAATAAGCGACACATCATTATACTGAAGGGGTATCGGGTTATATAGCGGCGACCGAGTTCGAGGAGTCGACGGTAAAGAGAAAAAAAAAAAAAAAAAAATTCGCCCGCTAGCACATTCACTCTTCTCCGATTCATGCGAGAGAGAGCAATATGCAACCCGAGAGCAGCACAACCGCATTCGGTGGTGCAATCGCGTAAATAGGCTTTAGAAAGCATGCATGTGTGTGTGTGTGTGTGTGTGTGTGTGTGCATGCGGCAATAACGGGCGGCCCTCGGGTATGCTGCGTCTGTTCCCAATCTCCATACGAACGCGTATCACATGCTGTGTATATGCTTCACATCAGAGCAGGGCAATCGTCTCCGTAATCTGAATAAGGCCGATCGATATCTCCATTATACGCAGATAATACACGTCGATATCTCCATACTATAAGATAATTTCGAAAAACAAGAAACAAACGAAACAAAATGTGTCGTAGAATTTTTTTTTTCAATCGACGCTCGAATCTACGTTAATATACCGAAATTTCTATATTTTGGAACTGCGGATCTCCGTGATACGGAAAAAAAAAAATACTTTTGGAACAAAAAACCTCAAAACGAAATATTCCTTTCTAAAGAAAGCTTCGCCCAATCGCTGAGGAACAGAAGAGTGTGCAACGACTCGCTTCTGTGTTTCCTTCATTCTTTCAATCAAATGGAATTTGCAAGCTTTCACATCGCCTCGAAAGAATTGATAAGATGTGCGAATTTTTACAAATACCAAACCACATCGATCATATCGTACTTTTTCATCGACAGTCCAATAAATTTTTCGTATCGATTATTTCAATAAGGATATTATTATCGCTGCGGTATAGTAAACGTAAATATAAATTTCGAATTACTGGCATGTATCGCAACAGTTCTCCGGTAGAATATATATAGTCGTCGTGACAGCGAGAGCACTATGCTTATTATCCTGTTGCAAGGGTTACCAGCACAATTCCTCTCACCGTTTCGTATAGAAATCCGATGAAATACCTTGGCTACCTACTACGAGCAGGTTAACCGGCAAACGTTCGCAATTCCGTGAACAAAAGCACAGCAGAAGCGAAATCTGGTAGTTTGGGTTGCCTCGCGCACGTGCAAAGTTCTCCATTCTCCATCATGGGGGAGAAGGTATTTTCGCTTGTATGCCTGTGTAAGCCCGGGCACAGATATATATATATTATATATATATATATATATATGTTTGGAACTTTCTTTTGTTGTGTAATATGCATATTTTTATCGCGAGGATGGTAATTTCTTTAACGAATGAATCTGAATTAGTACGCTGAAAAAGGTGATTTTCAGGAATTTTTATTGTGAACAAATCATACACGTCGTAGACGTAAAGAAACTTAAAAAAAAAAAAAAATAATAAAACACACACACACATTGACATCGGAAATTGAACAACAAATATTTTCCCATGCAGATTCCTCTATACGAGGAAGCGGAATAACGTAAAATGGTGTTTGCTTCGTAAGAATTTCTTTTTATTGTTAAATTGAGATCTGTTGAAGTAGCAATGACCTACGGAAATCACATCGAGTAGATTTGTCAGAAAAAAATTATCTGTAACATCGCGTTTCGCAGTTTCCCCATTATTTCTTGAGCGTATACAGAGGATAGGCAGATCTGAGATCGAGTTTTTCATAGAAAACTACAGTTGGTCGACTTGCCCAAGAATTATGAAGAAAAAAAAAAAATTTCTGTAAAAAGTTGTAAAAGATTAGCGCTGTGTGAAGAACCGTCGAAACCATTATACAAAATATACGCTGCCTCGTGGCAACCTTTACTCTAAACATGTGGTCAATTTCAACGTGCGAGTCTTTTTTTCCTTCTGCTTAAATTGTAAAACGCAGCCTACTATACAGAGCACTCTCATCCGGAATCGATGAAAATGCCAGAAGCGATCCCCATTATCCAATCCCTTTCCGCCTTCTTGCGCATCATTTTCCATAGGTATTATCCATGAATGGAAAAATAAGAGAAATACGCTTTTGTCCTTTTTCCCCGATTTCGATAATGACTGCATAATTAATCGCGACTTCATCGAACGGTACATTGATGAATACATCACAAGTAATTCTGAAAAATTTAAGATGTCATCGCATGAGCCCCAGTAATAAAAAAAACTTTTGAATGAAATTCCTGCAATAAAGTCGAGCAACTTGAATTGTAAACAAAAAGTTCAAAAACTCCGAGGCCTAAAATGGAATTCTGATGGGCTTCAACATGAACCTCATCAGAATTTCTTTCGCTATATCTTTTATAGCCTTTCGTCTTGGCGGTGTCCACAATATTTACTGATTCCCTGACAGACTTGAACTTCCAACCCGAAAAGAAAGCTGGTTGATTTGTCCAAAAATCCTACCATAAATCAATCATATTTCAATGACTCTTGCGTCGAATGACTGGACCTTGGTTGGGTTCCGTAGAACCAACCGTATACCATCTAGAGACCCTACTCTCGAATGGTTGAATATCAGTTGGCTTCGATTAAACCAACTGTCAATCAACTGTTAATGTGCTATAAACGTTCGAATATAATTGTAACTCGATTTAGGTTGGATATTAGCGCAAACCGACCATACTCTACGGTTGGTCCGGTTCACCAAGAATACACGACAGAGAAGTGAATATAAAAAAAAAGAAATCTGCCAGTCATGTTACAATTATCTCGTTCTTGCTGCATCAGCGGTAACAGAGACAAAAAGAGTGCGCGTATTATTTTCATGCAAAATTTGTAGATTCTCGCTGTTTCTTTATCCCACCTACGCCATCTTGTCTCGAACATGCCGCGATGGTTTATATATTGAGCGAGGGGAGAAGGAAAATGAGTAATAAGAAGCCATCAGAGCGAGAGAGTTCGGTATTCTGACGTAACGCGATGAATTTATTCAGTCGGAGGGATCGGCATGAGTGGGAACGCGAGAGCCGAGTGTGGCCACGCGCGTTGTGTTCGAGACTCGCTTTTAAGGATGTATGTTAGTTAGGCAAGGAGGGGGAAAGCGCGGCGCTGTGGCGACGTGAGAGGCAAGCTGCGCAGGAGAACTGCGCGCGCGACATAAATGCTTTCTTTTCATAACGCGAAGTTTAACTCATAATATTTCGGAAAGTATGTGGGCACTTAACAATTTTTTTTCTTTCACGTGTCTCAAAAACTACAGGGTTACGTTAGAACATTTTTGTAACTCAAAAAGTAGTCTGGAAATACTTGATTTTCTAGAATAAATGCTATTTTCCATGGGCTGCTGTATGAATCCCATGTTAAATGTCTCATTTTGAGCTCGTATATCTCAGAATTCACATGGGCGAAAATTTGGCAAAAAATCCTTAAAAATGCTATATATCGTCTTTTCTAACATCCAAAATTTTCAATTAGAAAACTATTAATCGACTTAGCTAACATACATCCTTAACTCGCGCGCGAAAGTTACGTGACCCAAACGAGTGTGTGCGGCGCCGCCTTGCTCCTCCGACGTTCGTTTGCTCTCGAACGTGTTCACGAACGGGGTTCCCAAGCGTCGAATCGAGATATCCTGACGGGCGCGACAACGAGAGTTACGAGAGACTCTCTCATCTTCTCCCTCTCTGCTTCTCGAGCGTTATTCGCAAAAACGTTTCCTAACGAAAATTCACCGTGAAACAGAGGCGTAGCTTCGTGACCGGTACATATTATATTCATCAGCGAACCCTGGGGAATCCGGTATGCACTTTGGGGCGGATTTTTTTTTTTTTGTTCCGTCAAATTCGACGAAGCCTTCTAACGCAAGAGTGGCACTGGCCTCTTGACCCGGAAAACTGAAGTACGACTTCAATTAACTCGCTGGGCATCGCCTGGCTAGCGAGCTATATTAAACCGCTCTTCGAACTAAGTATGTGTGGAGAAGGAATGAATCGAAGAACGTGGCCATGTATGGTCGGTAAATTGGAGGAAAAACCAAAATATCGATGGCTGACTTGGCTCCTTCGGATTCTGGGCACTTTGAAAATTTAATTTCACTCGTTTTCAGTTGAATAAATAATTATTTAAACATGCTTTGGGTTATCGTTGATAGTTACGGATTGTCAGACACTCAGGTTAGTTCGGATCATGACTCCAGAAAATGATGATGCCCAGCGGGTTAATTATTCAAAAGATATAACGTCCGAGCAAAATTAATAGAAACGTGAATATGGCTCACGAAAAACGTTCTCACACAATTTGAATGTGAAAAAAAAAACAAACAAACATTCGAAGCAAATTTCAATCTTTTCGATGTTAACAAGGAGATGCAATGAACAAAATACGAGTGTGGGATAATAAAATATCCGAAAAGTTTATCAGTCTTTAATTTTTATAGATTTGTAATTGTCGACAGGTATGCGGTGCTCAATTTTCTGATATTGCAGAACAGTTCAACGGGTCAAGGGAAAATATTGCCGATTATAGCAGCTGTAGTAAAACCAGAGATATTGACGATAAACCCTGGGCTTGGTAATATCTCGAGCCCCTTACTCCTTACTCCTCTATTCTTCAGCACAATTTTGGCACTGAGAATTTCCGAGGAATATATAACTGGTACAAGGGGAATCGCCCCGTCTCTTCATCTCGTTTTTACTCATTCCCTCGCTTTTTTTTTCCCAGACTGTGACTATCCCACATCAATATATGCATGGCTCAAGTTCGAGATCAAAATTCATCGTTCCGTTGTTGATAAAATTCAAAAGAGCACGAGACGATACATTGAGAGAAAAAAATGATAAGAGGAATAAAAAATTTATGATTGAAAAAGACCTCAACTTCATTTTTTGAGTAGCCAGAACAAATTCTACATATTTGAAGCAACTCGATAATATAGTTTGGGCAATTTTATTATTTGTTCGTTCAACTATTTATTCCTGAGTACAACAAGTCAGCGTTAAAAACTCGCACAGTCATAGGAGTAACGATACATTTTTAGTCAAGTCATTGTTAAAATAATTGTATCTATATATATGCACATTATACACCGTAGTACATTATATTGCGTAAGGCTGCTCTAAATCGCGACAACTACAAAAGATATATAACTGTATACATAGTTAAAAATATCAAAGAGACAATTAAGACCTAGTTTGCGTAGGATGTGATTGTTTTGTTTTTGTATTTTATGCCGAGCGAATTTTCTTCAGCTTAACTGTTATTCCTTAAAAGTGAGCATTCTGCTGCCAAGTACCGAGAGGTATCAAAAATGGTCCCAAAAAAAGTTTTGCGATTATGTCAAAATAGTGTTTTCGATCGAAGCCAGAGTAATAGAATCTCGGTTCTCCCTTGTTCGCTCACATACTACTCGGTGCTGACTTTCCCTTGCGAGAACGATCTCGAGCGAATGCGCAACATAGCGGCCGCTGCCGCAACTAACTCAATCATAATCCATACTTCTGGTAACAATAAATCGTTTCAGGCACTAGTCTACATCAAAAAGGTCACTAGAATCAATTTATTTAGTTCCAATAACAATAAAATCCTTGGTATTTTTAAATATTTGCCTGTATACCATATTGTCATCGGTGTGGTCTTTGAGTTGCGATAAATATCCAGATTTCCTTCAGATTACAACCTCGAATATTGTACGTCACATGAGCATTTCTCGTTCAAAGTGTCGTTGCATTCGAAAAGTTTCACAATGTACAGTCAATATTTTACCGAAATAGTTGAGTGTCGAAGGACGATTGAAAAAAAAAAACGAAGAGGAAAAAAAATCGACGAATGAACAGACCTTTCGTAAAGCGTAAATCTTGCTTTTCGATCGATAGACGATCTGAAGACTCAATGGATAGACGGTGGAGTGAGAAGAGAAATGAAGAACTCTGCTGAATGCCTTTGAAACTATGAGCACATGTGTAACTTCTATGCATATAGATAGGTGTACAGAGATGAGCAGGGTCAGATATTTTACGATGACCAAGGTCGTGGTGTATTATGATGTTAAAACGAGAGTCGTTAGTATTTCCTATACTGGCTCGATGTTATGAGCAGTTGAGAGCAAAACAAACTGAAAAGTGAACGAAGCGAGTAGTAAGACGTCGAATGGAGATAAAGAAATATGCAAAGAAGGGAGAATCGTTCAGGCACTAGAGTCAACCGAGGCCACGACGTTTGCCACTGTTTACTATTGTCAACCGCAATTGCCGGGGACATTGCCTCATGTGCCACTCTTAACTACTCAGTCGCATCCCCCTCCATCATGGCTGCTGTACGCTCATGTTTACAGCCGCATTAGAACCATAGTATATATGTTCATTTCGTTGAGCGTTCAGCACGTGTTGTGATGGAAGACATGAAAAGGTTTTTCCGGATTTCATACATTTCCAGTTTGTCACACGCAAACCTGAGGTCATATAACAGGGAGAATATTTCCCAAGACTGGCAAAAATGCTTGTTAATTTCTCCATCGAGGGAACAATAGAGGACGCTACAAATTTCTTTACTGACCCTGCGAATTAATCCCAAAGCCTTATTGAGTGTGACAGCGCTGGTCGCAGCAAAAGGTCGCAGTAGATACCGATCAATGTTCCTGGAAGAGGAAGGTCAGATAACGCAACTTCCAATGCCAATTTCAGATCGTGAGAACCAATATTGCACGGAAAAAAAGACATTTCAAAAAATAATAACTTAAATTTAAAAAATACAACGATGAAGAGAAAAAATGCAGTTTAACACAGTAAATTAATCTCTTTACAGTGTTTTGATCAAAAAGTAATGTGCGGAATATACTTCTGTACTATCTGTATAACCATATTTGTTGGTTTAAACTGTAAAAACAACTATTTCCACTTCAAAAAAGTGACACTGTAAAAATTTAAAATGCTCGCAATGAATTTTGCTATAGATAAAATGAAAAACCAATAGATTTGTACAAGAAAATTTTTTAAACTGACGCATTAAAATGAACTGTATAGAGAGAGTATTTTTACGAATGTAAGACATAACAAAAAGTACTAAATTCTCTATGAAAAACAGAAATTGAAATAAAGAAAAATTGTAGCACGCTTTCGTCGAATTCAACTGTGAAAATGATGGAAAAATTACAGTTTTAAAATGTGCATGGAAAATACGACGCAAACAAGAAATTCATAAGGATCAATAAGCGTTCATAAAATCAATAGCGTAGTGGTATAGTGTCGGTCGTTAGGTAGGTCGTTAGGTAGGTCTCAGGTAAAATCTTAGGTAGGCTCAAAATTAATTTCGACGGAAAAAAGTCCGGACCACCAAGCCAGAAACACTCGTAAAAAAAAATCTACAAATCTTTAATTTTTTTTTTTTATGATTATTTAAGGATCGGAAGTGTTGAATTCGTTCAATGCGGAGGATCGCGGGTTCAAATCCCGGTCAATGACGATTTTTTATTTTTGCAAAATTCATAGTATTTTCAAAGATAATGGAACAGCAGTTTTAAATTCGTTCATCGATTTAATTGCTAATTGATAAATAATAAACTACATTTATTATGCTAATTCGACCCGCGCTTTTCAAAATCTTCTAAACTTTTATTTTTTACAGTTCACTTTGCAATTTCTGAAACATTAAACCCAAAACGATGCGCTATTTTATATTATAATTGATTTCACAATTTGTACAGTTTGTCACAGTGGTAAACTCTATTTACACTTTCAAACTGTAAAAATTCATTCTATCACTTAGTGCTTTTTATTTCAAATTCTGAAGAATTTCCGAAGTTTTCCTCCCGAGAGGCATTCTCTATTAACAAAACTGTAAAACATGATGGAAACATGACTAGAATTCACAGAAAATTTTTTTCCGTGTGAACTATCGACATTCACAGTTTTTTCCCCGGACCGTCGTATGACCTACCTTATGAACAGAGCTTGATACCCATCAGCTCCGTGACCATCGTCCTCTTATAGTTATATAGCTGGTAGTATAATCGGTAAAATGGTTGACGACTGCTGACTGTATGACTGTAACTCGTAAGAAATGGTTGACCGAAAGTCCAACCATGTGCGTATTTTAGCAGACAGTACAGGTATATGCACATAACAGATATATATGAGCTCGGTTGCAAGTCATAAAAAAACTCGTGTCTTGTACTTTAGAGTGTGTGGGTCTCACTTTCGGAATAAGGAGCCTGAGAGCAGTTATTGGGGGTCGGGATTTCTAAGCAGAACAACGAGCCATCTGCCCGGTGCTTATTCTCACTGGGAAATGGACCTGGGTCAATATAGGTTTTAACCCGATCATTAACCGTCCTAAAACCCTGCCATATTTAACCATTTGCGACACACATTTTTTTCATGAACCCTAATTTGAATAAAAATGCGTTCTCGGGGCTTCTTTGATCACTTGTTATGAATATAAGGCTGTAAATTTAAAATTATCAAAATAGTGCAAGTAGTAAAGTTCAGCATTTTTGAGCTTCGGGGTTTTTTTGCTATTGTTACCGCACTTTTAAAGGTTGACCAAGTGTTTCAATCTGTGCTCTCTCGATGCACAACGAAAAAGATAATTCTTGTGGAGATATATTCATTGATTTTGTTTCTATGTTGGCAATTAGTCAATTGACTTGTTATCCCGTATTGCGCTTCGTTGAAAATACAAGCAAAACAATCATTTTATCCCTTTCTGATAATTACCAGGCCCGGCTGCTCAATGGTACATTCACTACAACCGTTACAAATACGTAAATGTTCCGCAGAATTTTATTCTCTCGCGGATATAGATCGACCTAGGTGTATATCCATGTCGCGAAAATCCATTAATACTTGCAAATGCGACTTTAATTTACAATCGACCGTGAATTCTCATAAGAAAAATAAAAAAATTTCAATTATTAATCGTCCCAATTATCAAGGAACCAGCATTCAGTCATTATTATACTGGTCGATATTTCTTTTTTTCCAATGTAAAGGCAATTATCTCCGAACTACTGGAATAATCGCAAGTTCTGATACATATTTGGCTGCTTTCCCTTTATGTGCGAATACAAAAGCTAGAACTACACAGTTGTGCAAAGGCAAAGAGTGATTCAGATTGATGTGAAATGCACGCATCAATAGTCAAAAAATCAACTATACTTACATTGCAATGGAATAAAAATCTGAATAAAATCCACCATTTTACAGATAACTACATCCGAGACAAAAAATAGATCCGATTTGCTGGAAATATTTTACTATTTCGTCGTAAAAGTGTCATTTTGCATTATATAAGCAAGATCATCATGACCCAAGTAGATCAACTATCGTAACACGTGTGTCGTTGATTTTCAAGAATTTATCACGAATCTCTGGCACAAGAGGCAATGCAGAATTATTTCTATTTTTATCCTAATCATTTTGTTTACATCGACAAAAAAAAACGTATATACTCGACGATGTAAATGGATACACATGTGCAGATTAAATTGACCACGAATCGATTTGATTCTTCAACTCGTCTAAAAACGTTGACTTTGAACGCTCAAAACTGCGTAAACATATTAATACGATATAAAAAAAGCCCTTTTTCGCAAAACTTTTTTTCCTTAAATTCAATAAATCGCATTAAAAAAAATAATTATAATTATAGTAGAGGTTATCTCTTTTTTTAAAACATACGAATTTGTTTCAATTTCGAAAGCAACGCGGTCTCGAGAATGTTTGGGAAGGCTGTAATACTTGTCAAACGCGTCAATGGCATTCGCAAAATTTTCATAATACGGAGTCTCTCCACGGAAATTGCGAACAATAAAAAAAAATTGTTGATCGATCTTTTAATTTCCATCGACGCTCGCGAGTTGACATGAAATTTTATATGCAACAATATTTTCCATCGCTCGCGCAATATGTACTTTCCGATAACTTCAGCGCGATTGTAATTCATCTTGCAATATCATTAACCGGGACCCTCGCCTTTAGGTCTCTTGGTAATAATCAGTCCAAGAGCTCGGTGAATGCAAACTTCGAGAGGCGAGTGAGGGCGAAGCACGATAATGCGTTTGCCACCGTTTGTATGCGCAAGCCGGACCTCGACACTGTTTACCGCCACTTTTCTTATTTGCAATTGCCCCCGTCTATACCATTGCCACGGAAACTTGTGTGTGTGTATATATATGTACGTACGGGTGCGTATAGATAGATATATATATATATATATATGTATATATACACATGTCCGTTCCCTTTTTTGAGCTGTGCTCGTTATTGAAGCACACGTGCATCGGCACTCTCGTTTCTCCCAACTGAAATAATACAACTCTCGTTGAGTGTGCGGCGAGAGTTATTCTCACACGTGCGTTTCGTCGTGTCCTCAACTCCGGACGTACAGCTTCGAGCCTAACGCAATAACCTTACGCTTAAAATGGCGAAAAATAAATCATTTTTTACTTTATCGGTTTGAAAAAATTAATTTTAAGGTCGTCCTTGCACTTTGTGGTTATATACCTATTGGAGAATTGTGTGTACATTGGAAATATTTTAATCTCAAACGTGCACTCTATATTTGAGACTGCGAAGTTTCTGATCACGTTTTGCCGACTCGTTCCCTCAAAAAAAATTTCAATTTTAAATTCGCCGTTCTAGCATAGGATATGCGGGAAAAAAATCAGATCGCTACTCGTTAAATTGAGAAGCGGACCTATGTGTACTTGAATACTGGAGAAGTGATTCATATAGCAATGAATTTGTTCACGAAATTATGAGCTTTATGTCAGTTTATGATATAACCGATCAGCTGACAGGCATCTCCCATGAGCTGTGCGCGGTCATTTATGCGGATTTTAATTATTTATTAATATCAAACTGCTCACCCCTATTATTTCCGTACGTGACAAAATTATATTATAATTATCAAAATCAATTGAGAGTCATGTAATCGTATGATATATTTATTGCAAAACCTTTAGCAGTTTTGAGTTTAGCCGAGGTGAAACGATTCAACGGACTAGTCAAGTGGATGACGAAAAATCGAAATTACTAAAAAAAAAAATTAATTCAAGCGCTACACAGGACGTCTCCACAGTTATCATAAATCGTAACAACTACTTTTACGCGCTATCAGATTTTATAACTTTCTCCAACAATTATTATTATTAAAATAGTCGGCCACATGTTTATATGGTCTGCCACTTTTGGCTGTACTTGTGTACTTGGCTACTCGTGTACGTGTATATATACGTTCTCGTGAACTGAACTGTCCCAAATTGGCCATAATTAATTAATAAGAATCCTTATTGTCGTATAAATATTCTCAATTTACGAATTTTCTTTGACACTTCTCGGTCGGGAGTTTTTTTATTAAAAAAAAAATTCATTTCATAAGGTTCGAAGGTTTGGCGGAACCTTTGAATGAAAAAATTAGCGCATATGATCTTGAATTGAATTCGTTCGCGACGAGCCTAAAGAAAACATTATTAATATCGCGGTTTGTCATTTTTTTTTCTTTCCTGCACGCACTAAATAAACTGCAATGAATGTCAATAAGGTTCAGCGTTTTTTTTTCTCGCTATTCACTGAACGCGCTAACAAAATATTCACAGTCAGTTTTTTTGTTAAACTGTCCAGTGAACAACTTGCCATCAACATTGTGATAACATTTCAAAATATGCTCATGTTTCTATTATTATTGCGTAAAATCGTAATCATTGTTAAGAAAAGATATCGACCGTAGATCGTAGCATATCGATGTGCCAAATTCTGTCAAGTAATTTTTGGCCGTTTGCGCGAACATAATTTACAACGAAATCGTCAAAATAACCTGGTCGCTGTGACAGGCGTAGTCCTAAAAATAAGGAAAAATGAACTTGCAAAAAAAAAAAAAAAAGGAAAACAAACCAGTAATGCAGGCTCTCGACGATGAAGCTGTAGATTAAGGGCTAAACGTAAATTATATGTGTGTGTGTGTGTGTGTGTGTGCCACTTTGCTTTAGTTGCGGCCAAGCAGACACTTTACCGCTTTCCGGCGTTGACGGTAGCACAAACGAGCGAGACTTCCAGGGCCGTTTCCCTAAGGGGGTCAAGGGGACCTTTTGCCCCGGGCCACGGGCTCTCCTTCCGTCCTTATTTAATATTGTATATACATCATACATTATATGTATATATATGTAGGGTAGAACTCTTGTTGGCAGGTTTCTCGTAGCGCCAACCGATGTTGTTTGTGCAATTTCAATAGTCACGAGGAACACGTAGAATTCTATATAATAAAATTAACCGAATAGATCTGAATTCAAATATTTTATGAGTGTCATTCTCTGGGATTAAGAATTGTCCATATTTTTATTCGTCAATAAAGGGTAAGGACAAAACGCTCTAGGAGAGTTATGAAGTTTTCCAGACTTTGTATTTAATTTTTTTTTAACTGAA
This sequence comes from Rhorus exstirpatorius, assembly GCA_963564615.1. Classification (NCBI taxonomy): domain Eukaryota; kingdom Metazoa; phylum Arthropoda; class Insecta; order Hymenoptera; family Ichneumonidae; genus Rhorus; species Rhorus exstirpatorius. The sequence goes on along the minus strand of OY751319.1, from coordinate 19,460,741 downwards.
GGAGACTCTCGTTAGTGACTAAGTGGCAAATTTCTTTAATGAAAATTGAGTGATGGTTGACGACAATTGATATGACAGTAACCTTTAATATTATACAAATATTCTTATTCGACATTCATATCACCATCAATTGTGAATAGTACTTTTTATATGAAATATAAGTGGCTGCCCACAATATGCTTGAATATTGGATCTAATATTAGTGGATAAATAATGTGTTTCGATGGTAGGACAAGTTCTAAGGTCTCAGCGATAGAATACGGTTAATCGAACAATATTGTTAGAAAAATTGTGTTTGCTAGCTTTCCTAACAAGAGCGATACTAGAGGGACTGTGAATTTTGAGGACGTCACTAAATATAAAAGAAAAAAAATGACCAGTAATTTTTTATCAATTTGGCACAATAATGCCATTTTTTTGGTGATATTTCCCTTTTTTTTATTTAGGTAAAACCGGTAAATCGGTTTCCATTTCGACGAGTGACAGCTCATTTAGTTCACCGAATTGGTGCTCTGCGAATGCCTCGGATGACTTTATTCAGCTCCTTTTTCAGGTGACAAGTTCAAAAATTCCAAGTTTGAGATATTATCTAATAAACAAAATACTGCCATTCAAACTATTAATACTAAATGTTTAGCGATTAATTAAATAGAGCATCTTTTAACGAACCAAATGAGCCATGACTCACTGAGATCTGAAAAATAATGCAAATTAAATTTATAAATTTGAGATTCAATATCTGAGGATCCTAGGCAGTGTCAAAAGTCTTTAGGAGATGAGGACGACAAAAAAAAATGTATATATGCGGTAGGTCCGCATCCGCATGGATTCGTGGGTCAACACCTGCTTTTTCTTTTCACTATCCCTACCACCGTTCCTGCAGCGTAACCAACCGGTTTAGTCTTCGAAATATTCAGTGATAATTGCTCATACCATGGAAAGTGTCGACACCATTCGAAGGGATCAAAAGTGTTAGCCCGAATACGAATTACCGAAACGACGAAAGTCCGAAATTTAACAAAAATTATAAGAATCTATGCCAAGTAACTCGAAAACTTTACTCTTGGAGAATTTTTTTGGAATTTTATGAAAATTAACATAATTGATATTGACAATTACCAGATTCCTGAACTAATTAAAACATCGTGCTGCAATGAGTGTGAAAAATACTTTGAAGTTACCATATTATTATTATTATTATTATATCACTCGGGTTATCCCCCGTAGTCTCATTTGGAAATTCAGACATTTGTAGAAAAATTTAGTTCGAGATAACGCCACTAGATGGCGAATAGTCGAAGCCATTCTCGAATGCGAGGCAGCACTTGGATGTATTGATAAGTGGGCTCACCCGGCCACCGGAACTATGAAATTTGAGACTCGCTTCCGCATGTTTCTGATGTGATAACATCTTTAGCGGAATTCCAAAGTGAAATGTGTTCTCAAAAAGCGACACGGTCCTTCAAGGGATCGGGTAAAAAAAAATGATAAGTCTCATCAAAAAGCGTTTCGGGCCTTCGAGGCATTGAGTAACGTAACATTTCTCTCCGTTGTAACGCGTCTTTCTGAATAATAATAATAACTGAATTCTCGCCCGATCTTAAAGCTACTAAAGATGTTTTCACATAAAATTTTAGTGAGTACCTCCGGCGGTTCTCACTACTTTTGTTTTTTTCGACCCTTCCCCCCTTCCCCCCAGACCCTTATTGAACTTGAATGTCTGTCAGATCTGTCTAAAAGACTCCTGAAAAGTTGAGTCCGTTTAGTTAAGACTCGTCATCAATTGTCAATAAAAAAAAAATAAGATAATTCAAAGAATAAGTAGACTTTCAAAAACACGCTCCTTAATTTAAAAAAAAAAAACAACTTTCTACGACCATTACAAGCGGTCCTTTTTCGCCGTCCCCTTTCGGGTCAGTTTACCTGTTAAGTGCAGTCAAAAACATGTGTACCTTTTCAGGGGTTAAGGTAGTACCTTCAAGGAATCATTTATGTAAGAATTTTTAAAAACTTAGCTTACACATTATTTAAAGTTTACTAACTGAACGCTTGTGAAATTTAAAACAAGATTGACCATTTTCAAATCGAAGATAATTACAATTCAATTTAGCATGATTAGCATGTATTTCCAATACCAAGCGTGCACGAACGAGAATATCTCAGAAGAGCATATGACACGAGTGGGCGAAAAAAAAAAATTGACAATGGTTTGCGGCTTAGTTTTGGAGATATCGTGAAATTTTATCCGGATTAAGATTAACATTAATCGTCACGTACCGTGTAGTACTTTCTAATAAAATTATTCCCAAGTCCGTTATCGATCCATTTATCGCTGGATATCACAAGATTGTGGCTGGAGAAGAATTATAATTTATTTATGGACATACAACGTTCATGGTATAAGTTTTCATAAAGAATACAACGAAGCAACTTTTTTATGAGTACCCTACGATGAAATTTCAATCCTTGATTACTCGGATTAAGTGACTCTCTCTCTCTCTCTCTCTCTCTCTCTCTCTCTCTCTCTCTCTCTCTCTCTCTCTCTCTCTCTCTCGATCTTTTATACCGTGCTACATGCGAGTATTTATCGAGCTGTTGTGTCGAAGTAGACCAAATATAGGGCCAGCTCGGTTTTCTTTCTTCACCGTTACACAAGACGCGTTGGAGGCGCGATGCGTGATTCCGGCACGGTTCCTCCTCGACCTCCTACCTCATTCTTCTTCATCGTCACGAATTTCGTCGTCATGTTCGTCTCTCGTCTCGTCACGGTTCCATTAATAACGCTCCCCGAAACGGTCCTCTCGTCGGGTCCGCTTCCCCCAGCCCCTATGTTTTGTGTGTAACGTGTAACCCATCTCGGTCGTTGTTGCTGCCCCGATACCTACGTCCTGCCTGGTTCTCGGTTTGCTCCCAATCCCATTGTCGTGAAAACGTTGGGCATCTTACATTCTTTCTCTCTCTCTCTCTCTCTCTCTCTCTCTCTCTCTCTCTCTCTCTCTCTCTCTCTCTCTCGTGGCACACAAAAAATATTAAAGATGACATCTTTAGCTTGAACACGCTGAATGCCAAAACGCCACATTCGCCACATTTCTCTCCGAAGCTTGATACTATGTTTTAAGGATTTTCTAATAGTTTTTTTTTCTTTTAAATAAACCTTGAAACTAACCAATTCTCGGTATGACCTTCTAAAGTATTTTTCCATGAAGTTATGCCAGTTTGTTTTATTTCCGCTCTTTGACCTGACAGTGTGGGGACTTGGAAAGGAATATGAAGAACTTTTTTTGAAGTGTATATATATATATATATATATATATATATATATATATATATATATACGACGTACCATATATATATGATGAACATATTTTTGCCTGCCTGGATATGGACTAAGCTAAACAAGCATGGTTTGCTCGCTGATCTTAACATTTTTCGTATGCTTTTGTACCCAAATTACCTCTTCGTTATAATATTATAATGTTTACGAGACGCTGGAAAGTGAGAATCGACATGAATGTGTCCACAATCAATTTTTCTTTTTTTGCATCGACACTAATCCTGCTGGATATATTTTAAGTATTCCAAAATGTCCCAACGGAGTATTCGAAACTTTTTTCGCAAATCGAATTTAGTTCCAAAGAGATAAACAAAGAAACCGAAAGTCACTTAAACTCATTATGTACGTGAGACCATGCACAGAATTCGTATTTCATTCCATCTAAGCCGGGATGGTTTGCTCTTCAATGGCGCTGCCATGAACTGATAAATATTGGGTCAGTTTGAAGATGACTGTTTCACTCATTAGTGACATCTCGCGAAGGGAAAGTATACAAGTGAAATGATTTAATTTGGCGTTAACTGTACGTGTGTGCAAATGTGAATACAAACACTTGACCCCAAAAAACATGAAATTAAGTATAGCCCAACGCCATGTTTGCTGGTCTTTCATGAGTATAAAATTAAAAATGCTTAATGCATGATAGAAGCCACCGAACGAAAACTCATGTTTTCGCATTAACTCCTTCGTTGGCAGAGAGAATTTGACAAAAAGTGCCCAAAATGCGGCAGGAAAATTTTGTTTATCCTGAAAACTTGTACCCTATTGGGTTTTTGAGGGTGCTGATTACGAATCTGAACTTGAAATTCAAAAATTCAAAATGGCGTATCCATTATGGCGGACGAGAATGCAAAAAACGCGGCTTTATTTAGATAAATCTTGGTCCGCCATTCTGGCGCTGCCATTTTGAATTTTCGAATTTAAAGTTCAGTTTCGCAATAAGCGACCTCAAAAATCCCGGAGTACCAATTTTCATCTAAATCGAGTAAAGTTTTTGATTTTTGTCCGACATATTGGCGCCGCCATTTTGAATTTCCAAATTTTTTACTTCAAATTCGGATTCAGCGAGCCCAAAAACCTCCGAGCGAGGCTCGGATACCAAATCAGAGCAAGTTAAACAGGGAAATAAAGGTTGACGCACTATTGCGTCAAATGCCAATGAAAGGGTTAAGGTTTAAGGTAGTACGAGCACAACTGTGGGCGGGGAATAAGCGGAAACGTGGGCGCGGAATAAGCGAGGGGCACGCATGAAACAAGAGAGAGTCGGACCCGCGCTCATAATCCGACGCACGCGAAAAATTTCCTTAAAATCGATAATTTTATGTAAAAAGGTTCGTCAACCCACATTTTTTATGAAACATATAGGTAATCGTGATAATTTTCCGAACATTTGACAGTTTTAATATTGATCGTATCTTAATCGTGAAAGATACGAATTTCCGTTTCAAAGTTGCGTCAGCCCACAATTCGTATATAGCGTGGGATAAATATCTTGATTTCACGAATTAATTACTCGCGTAAACAGTCGTTGACCCACTTTGAAATTTTGCCGGTGTTATCCTATAAACTTCTGCTGCACCATATAAAAAATTCAGATTTTTATCTAATCGTTAAGTTCGTGCTCGTACCGCCTTAAGCTCTGACTCTGGGTTCAATAAAAATTAATAGAATTCGTAATAAAAAAAATTTCTATTGTGAAAAATCGTTTGCTCTTTAAAATCCAGACTTAGCCAGCACATATACGGGCTGTGAAACCCCTATGACAAATTTCCTAAATCTCTGTGAGCCGATATGGATTGTTTTCAGTAAAAAAAAAAAAACCGCAGAATCTTACATTCCGTAGAATTCGTCACAGATGTTCGTGACTTTATCGGTGTTTCACACTCTAACGTTATTATATGAAGTGCCTGTGGTTGCAATTGGACAATTTCGCGGCTGCCTAGTCGAGAAAGTGAAATATCAAAATGAAATTTGTTCTTGTCCTATTTTCTTCACTTTCTCACGACCCACAAACGCGTGAGTGTTTCCGTAAAGAAAAAAAAAAAACTTTCGATAGCTCAAAATTCGCAATAGTTACAAGCTCTCGAGGCTATCTTGAATCCGAAAGTTTTAACTGACCTAATCTGCACGTATGACGATCATATTAGGCCAAAGGATTGCAAATCGATTTGTTTACTCGTGAAATAATTTACAGAATAAACATGCAGTTAAAAAAATGTCAAAACCGTAATAATAATAATTTCCGTTGTTCGATTCTCCGTTGCCTCATTTATGCAGCGACATTCTGTTGAATGTTCCATCGCAATTTTAACTTTTTGATCGAAGACTCTCATCTCACATGGAATACTTCTCGAAAATAATGAGCTTTTGTTTTACAATTATTAATTAATTCCTCGTATTTCCTGAACTAGAATCAAAGCTCGCATGCGATTGTCATTTTTACTCGATCATATCGAAACCTATCGTCAATTAAATCAAATAATTTCATTGATTTTAGCGAAAATTTCATTATATTATTGGTATTACGTGTGTTTACCATTTGTGCGACATTTATAGCATTCAAATTGAGCGCCAAGCGGCGTGACGAGCGCTATAGCCAATCGGAGAGGTCATACCGAGCTCAACAGCCAATCAGAGTCACCGAACAGCGGTGACCTCTGGCGGTGACGTGTCTTTTTTAAGATAGGAGATAAGAGAATTTAGAAATTTAGTAAGATTCGTGTCCCATTTTGAGTTGCGGCCATATTCATAATCGTCCCTCAAGGGATAAGGGGCCCTCATTGTATACCTCTTTAATATTTACGAGGGCTCTTAATAGCAATTATTCGTTAACGGTTAACTATTTTTTTAAATATTCAAATTTTATGTCGAATAAAATTCAATCGAGTTGTTCAATCTTCAATAAAAATTGTGTCACACACACGCACACTTACTTATACTCATACATACGACCGGAATTTTTTTTATAAATGACGTTCCGGTACGTTCTACGCACACTGCAACCCAGAACTGATTTTTTTTTTTTTTTGCGAAAATAAAGCTTCCTCTATGAATAAGCAAAATTTAATGACAGGTTTTTTTTAAATTCACATTTGGGCTATACATCCTTCCTGGACCTCGATATAGTCCACAGTAATAAAGGCCAAAAGTGAATACTATTTGAGGGAAGAGCTGCTTTTTTTTTCAAACCGAAGCTAGGTGAGGGCATACATAAATATATTACAATGAAATTTTTATCCCCAACCATCAGGAAATCTGTGATTAGAGGGTTGAAACATTTACAACAGCAATAATTGGAAAACTAATGTCTCGGTTAAAAAATGTTTTAACGAAAAGTTGTTTGCAATTTAAAAATACACAAAAAGTTGTATAAAGTCCAATTCCGTATTTTTTCAAATAAAGGCGCTAGGACGATTTAAAAACTCGAGGCTGACTACAAATTAATTTTCTGCGGGAGCACCACTGCCAGAGAGAGAAAGAGAGAGAGAAATGTCTACTCTGTCGCACTGGTTGGCGTGGGTAGTCCGAGGGTACGCACGAATAAAAAGGTTTTCTCGCAGTTTTCTTTTAATTTATCCCAAACGAGGCAGGGAATAGCCGTGAAATTTTCCGATATATCTGTCAGTATATCGATATAGCGATCCGATGTTCCGATTTTCCGATATAGCTGTTACTATTAAAAATGTGTAAATTTTGAGTCACCCGGCATTTTTCCTTCGATACTATTATATAGCCTGACGGTTTCCCATAAGAGTTCATGTTAAAGCACGAAAAATTGAAAAATTAAATAACTTCGGTACGGATTAGACGATCGCGTCCAAATTTCGCACAGATGTTCAGAATACAAGTATAAGAACAATCCGTATAATTTTCATCGTCTTGGCACTATTTTTACCTGCACGGCCTGTAAATCCTTGAATACAATTTTATCTTATCCGTCATCATTTTTTTTTTTGCAGAATTTGACACGAAACGTCGCGGCGCGTTGCATTTTATTGTATCATATACGCGGTTATACATAAGCCTATCTCTTTTTGCACAGCTGTATTATATGCATATAAAAGCTTTCTATATTCTTTCGATGCGGTATATCATATCGCACTGTCTCCCTTACTGAACAGCGAAAGTCATTATTCAAAGTGCACATAATTCTTTAGACTTTGCTTAAAAAATCATAAGCTGCATGTCTCGATCTCGGATACGATTTTTTTTAGGATATTCAATGAAATACGCTATTGAGCATTATGCCGAGAGACAGCATATACGCCCGGAAGATCGACGCATACGCAGAAGCGTCTCAGTGCGATCGGTACGGACTATAGCATGTCTCTCTCTCTCTCTTTAGCAGTGATGATCAACTAGTACATTGTCTCGTTTGAATCAACATAAATTCCATGAATAAACGATAACAAAGGCTTAGAAAAAAAATATATATATATTTCTTTAGAAATATGAAGCAACTCGTTCTGTTTCGATGTGATGCCAAATGAAACCAAGTAATACGCAAATTTTTTGATTTTTTAAAAAGTTTTACCGTTTGCGCGTCAATACCGAATGTTTAAATCATTCTAGCGCGCCTTATTTTCAAAAATACGGACTTGGACTCGATAAAAAGTTCGTATATGTTTTTAAATTCAAACAACTTTTATTCCAAACGTTTTTAAATAGACATTCGTTTTTGAGATATTGCGATTTTAAAGTTTTCACCTCCTTAAACTCAGGGTTCCTCATGGTTAGGGATAAAAATTTCATCTTTGAGCATCGCCTCATCTGGCTTCAGTTAAAAGAAAAGCAGCTCCCCCACCCAAAGTCTTCACTTTTGAGCTTTTTTACTGGACTAAACATCTCATACATACTTACCCAAATTTTTCTGTTATCCAAAGTTTTCGAGAGCATGTACGTTTTCTCGGTTCTCGCTCACCGCTGCATCGAAGGCAGTTTGAGGTCGCGAGATCGACCGCGAATTGTCGAAGGGGGCAAGGGATGAGGATGAGGTAAAACACGTAACATACGATGAAAAAAAAAAAAGCGCGTTCTCGTACTTCTTGACAGCGTGTTTCATTTCCTGCAACGCGAATGTCTTTTTTTTCCCCGATATCTGCCAAAGCGTCGATCTGCCTCGTCGGTGTTCTGCCTCTCCCCTGGTTCCCACTCCCCAATTCTCTCGTGGCGGTTAATATCGCGCGCGCGGTCGAACATGTCGAACATACCTGGAGCGCAACACGAGGTCGAGTGCGCGCGCTAGGCCTGGTCGATGAGACAGAGCGAGCAGCGCCGCCGAAACGGCGGTGGTGACGGCTAGATTCAGTCGTTGTTTACAAGCGGTGGGGGTTTGCCATCGGTTACGAGACCCGAGAGCGCTAGTTCGGGAATACTCGGTCATGATCGACCGGAAATACACGAACATAGCCGAACGACGAGAATCTCGTTAGTAGCGCAGGCGAATGGGTGGGGAGGGCTTCGGATTCTCGACGACCGTTAGCTCAGTCGTGCCAACGACGAGGTTGGAGTCGGAGTTGAGACTCGCGATCGGATACACAAAACCCGGCCACACGGTCGCGCCCCCCCGAGCCATCCGGTAGCTTCGTCGCGACCAAATTGTCCCCACAACGAAACAGTGATCATCCGAAAAAGAAAAAAAAAAAACGAAAGAAGAGTAATGAAAATTTGAGTGTTCCTCCGATTTTATCATAACCGTCGATTATCATTGTTATCCTTCATCGTCGAAGCATAAAGTGGAGCGAAATAGAGAGAGAGAGAGAGACGGAGTAACGAAAAGAGTGCTCGGTTCACCGGAAATAAGGGGTCTGGGAGAGCGAAAAAGAAGAAAGAAAGAGAACCAGAAATTCTGGGAAATTATTATTATTTTTTTGTTATTTTGTTTCATCGTCTTTGTCCTTCGTCATAGGCGCATCGTGTGGTTTTAGTGGACCAAAAATATTAAACGGCAGTTCGCCTGCTCGGCTTCGCTTTTTCGTGCATCATCCAAAAGCTGCACGAACCGCCGTCTCCCCCTCCATTATCCGTTCAACGATAATCGTTCGAACCTCGCGCGTGTGACCTCGCCGCGGGGGACAAGTCCAAGTTTCTTCGTCGAGTACCGACTCTCATCGCGTATACACGCGAAACTCCGTATAACCCGGATTCGTGATAAATCGAACGTGGGTGGATAAAAAAAAATTAAAAAAAAACGGAATTGAAATCAATATTGTTCGAAACGATAAGAATTCGCGAGTGGAATAAAGAGGAAGTTGGAGCGAAAGAGAGAGAGAGAGAGAGAGGGAAAAAAAAGTTGTACACGAAGAAAAAGAAGATAAGAGGCAGTGTTACTCTCGTGCATACAGTGTGATACAAATCTTCGTGTATATCGATCCTATATTAATAATACTATTTCGTGTATATCAATGTATCAACATATCAACGAATAACGCTTTTTTTTTTTTTAATTGAGATTGTCAACAGTGAAATTATCATTATGGCAATAATTCTTCGACGAGTCCGACGGTTGTCGTTGTTATAGGCTTTGTGAGAAAAATCTCTGTTATTTGGTGATCGAACGGAAGTGCGACGCGTCGTTGGGTTGGTAAAAAATTTTATAAAGAAGAGAGGAAGATTAACGAAACGCAGTGTCGAGGGGGGGATAAATAGGGGTGACGCTGAATTAGCTGGGTGTTTTGGAGATATGACAGGCTTGCCTCGTAACGGCCAAGGATTGACAATAATAATACGTGCGCATGTGTCCAGTGGGATTTAATAACAAGACGCTCGTCGCGTATCTGGATACCTTGACGACGCCTGCAGCGGGTCTGCCCCATGTTAGGATGGCGCTGGCGCGGTACGTATATGCATATATATATATATATATATACACAAGTGTTATGTACGATAGAAATAAAATTCACGGAAATGGAAAGGCAATTTTTTTTTTTTTTTTTGGGAATTCGTGGGCTTTGCGGAATACAATTCTCAGCAAAACGTTCGATTCGATAAGGATTTCGGTACTTCGAAATAACGACGAAAATGTAAAAAAAAAAAATCAACTGCATCAACGATCATTTATTTAAACCAATATATATATTTTTTTTCATTTATTTTGAGAAATGATTGAAGAATCACGAATTGTGTCTCTGTAGAAAGGGCGCACAGCACACTTGAGAAGTTTTCGGGTCATTAAACGTCCAGTTTTGTAAAAATGGTGCCGGAAAATTAAAAAAAAAAAAAAAAGGGGGAAAAAATTTATGCATATTCAACGAAAAAAAAAAAAACGAATCCATTTTACGAGACAAAACGAAAAATTTAATAATCTTTTGACTACACAACGATCGGAAATCAATGCTCATTTTGCATGTTCCATTTGATTGATATATTTTTTTTTTTTTCCAAATTGTTATTTTCCTGCAGGGTAACTGTATTTTTCGGTCGCACTACGAAAAGTTTGCAAAATTAAGAAAAAAAAAAATATATATTCACATGAATTTCCAGTCACACGGCGCGTTCAATGAAAATCATTTTGAAAAATTTTTCAAAATGGTGCAATGGTCATTACAGAATTGGAAAAAAAAACTTCGAGTTTCATGGAAATATTCAAATTTTTCAAATATTAAAAATACGAAAAGGAAAATTGATGGAAAAAATTTTGTGTGTCGAAAAAAAAAAATCAACCGTCGCAATTCGCGAAGAAGCAAAATAAATTTTCCGATTATTCAGTCAACAATTTTGTTTTTTAAGTTTTCATCAACAACTTAAAAAAAAAATTACCAACGACTTTCTTTTGCATTATCGTCGTTGAAACTCAAAATATTCCAGGTGTCTTTGATGTCGTTAATTTGATTTTTTTTTAATTTTTTTTTTATATCATTGAAATTCGTTAAAATTCATAATGATTATTTTTCACATATTTTATTATCATTTTTTTTTTTTCATATTTTTATTTGTTATTTGGAGATTTGAATGGGTTGAACTTTATGTGGAAAATACCATCTTTAACGTTGATTCGTTGTAAAGTTTGACTAATTCGTTGCGACGGAAAGATATAATTCTGTGAAGGTTTTAGCGTGTACAGCGTCGTCCAAAAGTCGTATTCGATGCAAATAACGAGAGACTCGTGAGTTTCGGGTTTACTCGTCGCGCAAAGTTTTCGGATTACACTTGCAATTTTTTCAAGGCCACCGGGCATTTCGTAAATACACTCGCGATTTTTTAAGTATAACGAATTTTGAAAAAAAAAATGATTTTTTTTTTTGAGTTAAAAGAGAAGAAAGCACAAAACGGTTTCCGTCCTTGAAAAAATGAGCAACTACGCACTTTATGAAGAAATTCATTATTTCGAAATATTTGGTAAATAAATTTTATTTAAAAAATGCTTTGTCAATATTTTTCTGGCATTCGCGATTGTTTGGACTCGATTTTTTTTTAGTATGCACGTCGTTGATATTTTTTTTGCAGATATATATTTTATCGCCATGCATTGAAGCTCTCGTCGAGTTCAGTATTTTTCGTGTCAGCACTTTATTATTTTTTTTTTTTACATATAATTAGCAAAATTGTCGAGCGTTGCGAGTCTTTGATTGAAACTGCGTGTTAAGATATACACGAGTAGCTCTGTTACGAAAATTTCGATGTAAATTTTCGATCGTTATTCCGCGTGGCTTGACTAATAAATTTTTGTTTGTCTGCCTCGACGCTTGAGATAATTTCGAGATCTTTAAAAATTGTTAATTATTTTTAATAAATGCATTTTTGTCATTAACGCCGGTTGAATTATTGGTTTAAGCAGCGTCATTGATGATTTTTGAGACTTGCACAGGGAAGAATATAAAAATAAGAAGAAAAAAAAATATCATGAACGTTGGATAAATTTTGGTAGATAAACTTATAATGTTACACGCGAATCATATTGCAAATTTATTTCCCGACTAGTTTTCTGAATATAATTCTTCTGAAGAATTTCGACAATGTTCTCTTTTTCCCCATGTTATTCATTCTTGAAGACGCTTGCTCAATATTGAGAATGCAAAAATTCTTGACAATCGGCCTAAAACAAAAGGTGCAAAAATTACACAAAAATATTATGCCCACTCACCGAAATTGGCGATACCAGTGTATTAAAACACTATTTTTTTTAAATCGAAATTCCGATCGAATAAAACTTTTGGCTGGTAATGTACAGGCGAAGCGTCCTCAATTGGGATTTAATCCGAAATTGAATAAAAATTTATTGGATCGAAAGAGTTTCATTGTTGAGTCCTTGAAACCTCAAATTGCCCATTGTATATAGAATGAAAGTCCGGAAAAACGTTTATTTGATACGAATGCCATACACATATACATGCGTATAAATTAGACGGAGCATCATGTGCTTGCGAGAATATCTTTCTTATATATAGTTGCCCTGTCGTTGGTATTCGTTGGTTGATTGCTCGCCCGATTGGTGAGCCCCAAGACACCGTGTAAATGCCCTCGTGTCTCTGAGGTCTCGCAACACGAAACGAGCTACGATATAACACACGAGAGCTCCGATGCGTAAGCGAGAGAACCCGTCGAGAGACAATTAAGGTCGTGTGCGAGCAACTGACTCCATTGCTTCGTCGCTATATGACTCCTCGCTACTCCAACATTTTTCATTTTTTCATGTTGCTCCTCCGACGAAAGAAGAAAAAAAAAGAATAAATTATCTTAATTAATGGATACATGAGATCAGAGCATCTGAAAATCAATATAAATTTAAATGAGACAACAAATTTGCCCCAAAATCGAAATTTAAATGTCTAGTATTATTTCGTATTATAAAATTATAAAATTACACTGAAAAAAAAAAAACGTTTGTCATAATTTGAAATAATAATGATAGAAATAATAATTTTTATTGTTATTTATATGAGGACAGACAAAATTAATGAAATCTTGGATCGAATAATTTTCCTGCTGTAAATTTTCTCAATCCGGAAGAAAACTTGCGCACAGGCTGAGCATCTTCGAGATTGTCTTTCTCTCAATCATAATAATTTTTTAGTATTAAAAATAGACAATTTGATAACTTTCACCCATGGCAGAAGTGAATATACGTGGACAGTGTTCTTTTTTTAAATAAATATTGTAATAATATTATGGAAAAATCTTGAATAATTAATTTAAAAAAAAATTGCACCGTCCATTTACATTTGCACTGCGATAATGGAGTTGATGAAACTTTTTTTTTTCGGCCTAGGATTTTTCGTAATTTAATGAAGTAACATTCTGAAGCTTGGAATTTTAAATCTTTCGAAAGGGAATTTTCAGGTCGTCCCTCTCGCTATTCCGAAATTTGATTTTTATTTCTGAACGATAGAGAACGATAAAGCTCATAGTCAGTGTCCTCGTCGAGTTACGCACGCGTTATTCACCGAATTTGAAGAGGCCATAAACCCACGAGTATCCTAATGAAATAAACCGGAATAAACCTAAACGAGCCTCTTTTCATTCTACATACACACACATACACACACGGGAATACTTATTCCTTCACTATATATACATGTTTAATACAATAAAATATTTATTGGTCGTTTCGGCGTAAAACTTCACGGAAGTTCGACACCTGAGGTTGAGTAGAAAAATATTTTGCTTCTCTTCCATGAGTCATATGATGTTGGCATTGAATAAATTTTTTCCTTTTGACGTACAAATATCTCGATTTTCATTTTAATAATGATGATACCGATGACAATAATAATTTAAATATGAAAATATCAATAGTTATAATTAAAGCTGCATTTATCATTATAAATCACCTTTATTATTGATAAGCTGTAATCGACTCGAGGTAAAAAAAAATCATTTAAATCATTTTTTAAGTATTTGCGATTGATGAAAAACTCACGTTTCGTTTATTTCGTAATTTTTTCACGATAATTCCGATTTTTTTTTCCAAAAAAATAATCGTGTTACTTTTACTTTGTATCTAATCTCATTTTCTCTTGCTTTCCCTCGCGACTCGACGACGACGAGAAAAGAGGGAGAGAAAAAAAAAGAAATTTAACCGAAGTGTCCGACTAACAGACACGAGTTGTTTCGACCTACTTGTGTTGCGTTCTTCAATACTCGTGAGTCTCTCTCCCTCTCTCTCTCTCTATATATATATATATTCGTATAGCACACTTTGTCCTTTTTCGTGCTGGCCAAGCTTCCTGTCTGTTATAATGGATTATAACAACTCCAAACATTAACGTTGGCCCCCTATAACTAATAGACAAATACAGAACACCCATGGCTTACTTTGGCTATAAACGATCGTAAAATTTCGAGCGATCCAGCTTAGAACGGATCGACCTTTTTAATCGGGGCACTGAAATATTTCTTTTTTTTATAACCCTTCCAGTAATAATCGTGCCTGCTATGTCTCCATGAATTGTGGTTTGTCGTTGAGGAAAGTTCGCAAACACATTCACAACCAAAAGTTTGATTCGGAAAAAAATTTTAGTATTCGATAAAGAATTTTTACTCGGCGATACGACGAAAATCGGAAAAAAATCAAAAATCGATTTTTAATAATAATAATAAATTAACTCTTCAGTTTTTCCTAATCCGTATGCATTTTCTTAAAAAAGAATTTCATCCTTTTTTTCTCGACTTTGAGAAAGTATTGTTGAACAAACAGTTTGAAGCTTTGAAAATATTCGAAAAAAGGGAATCTCGAAAATGAGAGATAATTGTGAAAAAATTCATACGAATTTAGAATAATCAACGAATTCATTGCGCACGTAAAGAAAAAAAGTTTTCGATTTGTTGAAATTTTTATTCATTAAACAATTTTTTATTGACTTTTCGATATTATTATTAAGTCAATGTTTCTAGCATCTTCCGCAGTGTTGATTTTTTCAGATTTTCAATTCCGTTGCAAAGTGCTCAAGATGTTCACTGAATCTCACTTTTGGCTTTGGTATAACCAAAAAACAGGACGATTTTTAATTTTTTTTTTTTGCGCGGCTATTGGGATTAAAAGGTCGGGCTTTTACAGACAACTGATACATGGGATTACACAAGTTTCGGTTTTTTTTATTGGAAAATATTTTTAAAAAACAATGTAGTTGTTATTGTTTAAACAAAAAACATGTCTAAATATACAAATATAAATACACATTTTAATTTAAAAAAAAGCATATATGCGGAAAGAAGTCGTACCACTTTAGAAAAAAAAAATGTTTATACGATCTACATGGCCATTCAATTATACTTGAGCACCTGAAAGTTTTTGAGGTGGCTAAATTTGAGAATCTGATGTCACAATATTGAAATTCAAAATTTCCAATCCAACATGGCAGACCACAAGCTTGAAGAAAAGTAAAAATCTTTAACATAATAATATGACATCTCAAGGTTGGTAAGATCACAGAATTCGATTTTCAAAATAATTCAAGATGGTGACTCGAACGTTGTGGTGTAAAATTCGAGAAAGACGTTTGGATTCAATAAAGATGAATATCTCAAGGCTTATACGATAAATCCGAATCCGATATGATTTTTAGAAAATTCAAAATGGCGGATCTTGTATACAACAGATTGTGAATTAATCAAGCTTGAAAAAAGTTTTTATACTCAAATTATGCTGATATTCGTAAAAAATGATATTCCATGCATCAGTTCCTACTTTTTTCTTAGTCTTTTCATCGAGTAATTTAGAACGCTGTATATATATTTATATATATATGTGTGTGTGTGTGTGTGTGTGTGTGTGTGTGTGTGTGTGTGTGTGTGTGTGTGTGTGTGTGTGTGTGTGTGTGTGTGTGTGTGTGTGTGTGTGTGTGTGTGTGTGTGTGTGTGTGTGTGTGTGTTTGTGTGTTTGTGTGTTTGTGTGTTTGTGTGTTTGTGTGTTTGTGTGTTTGTGTGTTTGTGTGTTTGTGTGTTTGTGTGTTTGTGTGTTTGTGTGTTTGTGTGTTTGTGTGTTTGTGTGTTTGTGTTTGTGTGGTGTGTGTGTGTGGGTACATATTACACATTCGACTTTCCGTTTCTCTCAAAACGTGACTAAAGTGTCAGCTCGACCTTCGTATACTGCCGCGGACAAAGATTTATCCCTGTTTCAGGTAGACAGCTGTGCGGCTTCTACGACACCGATGTATACATAACTCCTCTACGACTTTACTATATACCTGGAATATGTATGCCCGGTACAATGTGCACCGAAAAAAACTTTTAGTCACTCCTTTTTCCGTTTTCATTTGATTTTTTTTTTACAACTCACAACTCGACTCTCGAGCACGTAAAAGCGATCCTTTCCAGCCCAAGCTTTTTCTCCATCGATGAAACACACACACACACACACACACACACACACACACACACACACACAATCCAAGTATATATTTGCCTCAACTGTTCACGTATGTCAATCGATCTTGGGTATAAAAAAAACGAGGACTTTGCACGTCCAGTCGAAGATCGCCGGTCACTATTTACCGACTCGAATAACGAGGAAACGATTGTTCTTTGTTCCGAAACAAAATTCATTTACAGTTGGGAGAATAATCATCAAACTCGAAAATTCTTTTGAGAGGCCGCATAGAATGAATTTTCAAGGGCAGAAAATGAACGAAAAAAATTCATTCGAATTTCAATTAAAATCATTCGAATTTTTCTCGAATAATGCGATTAATAAAAAAAAAATTATTGGACTTTTTTTCGAACGATTCGTTTTTTTTCTTCTAAAAATTAGTTTTTTTTTCTCGAAAATTCGTCTTTATCGAATAGTTTTTTTTTTTAATTTGATTAAAAAAAAAAATTTTAATACGTTTTTTTTCTTTCGAAAAAAGTTCGAATTATTCGTTTGAAATTTCAAATTGAATAATATCATTTAATTCGCTTGGACCCTAACTTAGTTTATTTAAAAAATTGCACAATATTTAAAACGCACATTATACAACGAATGAAGTTCCTAAATATTTCTCAAACAAACATTTTTTTTTTCACTGCTTAATGAATAAATTTTCCGCATTATCATTTTTTATACTCAATAATTCTAAGATCTTCGGAATTATCGATCTTATTTATATTTAAATTTGATTACCGTGTCAAAAAAAATATCTTACAAAATTTTATCACGATATGGGACTATTTTTTTCTCCTTCCCGAATTACTTTTCGAATCGAGTCGAGGGCAGATATATATACGAAAGCAACGAACAATTATGTTGGACGAATATGGAAAATCTATGCGATTAATAATATTCAACGAGTATATTTTGTTTTTGGGTTTTTTTTTTTAATTTTCAAAACGTATAATTACGTTGAAAAATGTCGTTTAAACGACTTGTTCAGCCGTACGTTATCTCGTTCGTTCTTTCGTACAAGTGACCTTCGTTTATGAATCGGAATAAGCTGGTTTGCTGGTGAACAAACGGGCGCGCGCGTGTGGCGTCCTTTGTCCCGTGGTCTGACGTACACAGCTGTCGATTTATCGTTCGACGATAGGGACAGTCCACTTTTTTATATTTTTTATTTATTTTATAGCCGCGGAAATTATTGCGTGCTAGTTTATTGTGTCTGTGTGTGTGTGTGTGTGAGAGAGAGAGAGAGAGAGAGAGAGAGAGAGAGAGAGAGAGAGAGAGAGAGAGAGAGAGAGAGAGAGAGAGAGGTAAGCCTCAAATGATTGAGGGAAATTAAATATCTTGAGAGTTGACAAATCGGGATTAAATTCTCGTACGACGATTGAGTGATCGATCATTAGCGACCTTATTCGCAACGGCTTATCTATATCGGTCATCCTTCGTCTCCCTTACTATAATAACGTTTCGGTAATTTTCTAGTTTGGCTATTTTTCCGAATTTTCATTTTTGCTTCCTCATAGAGGAAGCTCTGTTCTCTGTTTTCGAACGTCTCTATGTTTCGAAAACTACTGCAGCAATCGTGAGCAAACTTTGCACACAGCATGAGTGTGAGGCCCCCTTCGTTAATTGAAAATTTCGTTACGATCTTCAACGGATGTCCCATTTTACATGATTTTTAATTTCTCCAAAAATCTTTGTTATCGCTCCAACTTTCGTAAATTTCCATTTATCGATTCGAAATTTTTGTACGTGAACAGAGGTCAGAGGACAAGCTTGTTTGGTATTAAATTTGGCGAGAATATTTTGAGGGATTCAGATTTCAAAATTTTTTGAATTAAAAAAAAAATTCCAATAGCTCCAGCTCCCGCAAATATTCGGCTATCGCGACAAAGAATCGCTCAAGGTGTTGTAATTTTCGAATGTTATTAAAAAAATTTGTATCAATTAATGTATTGTAATACCTCGATATGCGGTGGCCAAAATTGAAAATCCCACTGGAAAATTTCGAATTTGCACGCTTTCCTCCAATATTGTCAAAAATATTGCCATATAATTATCGTTAATATTGGATTATTGCTGATAAGTTATCATATAATTAGTACTTCTAAAATACATTTTAACTACCCAAGGGCCTTTTCGAGGATGTTTCGCATATTCATGTCCAGCCAAAAACACTAATGCTCGTCCCTGAATCAGAAAAAAAATGGTGCAATTTTATTCTCCAAAAAATTGAAATATCGTTGTAGCATGCTTGCATGAAAAAAAACATGCAAAATGTTTGTAGATGTAAAATATATAGGACATGCTTTTCACAGAAAAAAATTCCATGTGCAGTGGTAGGTAATTTTCGATATAAAAAAAAAATTCATTACCATTATTCTCCAAGCCAGCTGGGTTATTTATATATATATAGATAGTTTTATAATAAACCCTTGATCAATTCGCACGTACTTGGTGCATCGTCTCCATACACGTCTGACAAAAAGGTCTGCTTCACGTCATTATATATATATATATATATATATATATATATATATATATATATATATATATATATATATATATATATATATATATATATATATATACACGTCCGGTGGAATTATCACTTGAGCGGTTGTGGTTGAGCTGTGGCTAGCCAACGACGACAACGGCAGCCCGACGATGTGGAAGCCAATCGATGCACCGTTCAAACACACACACACACACACACACACACACACACACACACACACACACACACACACACACACACACACACACACACACACACACACACACATCCACACATCCAAAAAGTAAAACGCACACCCGTTCATAATACCAGAAGCGTCAGCATCAGTTCTGCAAAAGACCAGCACAAGGTGGAACGAAACAAGACAAGTACAAAGCAGCCGAGTGCAAACGCGAGGAATATCTGTCCTGTTGGGCAAGGAAAGAGAGGGGGGGCGAGAGAAGGAAGACCGAACCGTAGCAAAGTGGTTTTTATTAGTATTTGTGCGGCAGTGATTGGAGTATTGGTGTGTGCATGTAGTTTTATCCTCATACAGGACAAGGCATTCTCGTGTGCGCTTGGCAACCTTCGTTTCAAGGGTACAGGGCCGTCCGTCCGGTCTCAGGGATATATAACTATCGTTGAAAAACCCTCTTCACCTCCCCGCCCCTCTCACTCACTCTCTCTCTCTCTCTTTCTTCTACTTCTCTTGGCATCTATTCGCGTCGTTTCCCCGTCCCTTATTTCTCGCAGAGACGATATAACAACGTGTTTCATGAAAATATGGCCGTCTGACAAACTCGGGGGTAATAAATAACGCCAGAGTTGAGGGATGAAAAAATGAAGCGTTCGTTTAGACCACTCAAAATCAATGAAAGTGAGAACTTTTTAGTACATTTCTGAAAACTTGATCTAAGGTCAATTTGATGACGCTGAATCGAATGCCAATAATAATTTTGCCATCAACCCCCGGGAACATTAAAAAAAAAGGATTTAAATGTTTAACTCAGAACCTAATTACTTTATTGAAAATTATGTCAAACCAAAGTTCTCGAAAGCAAAAAATACGTAAAAAAGTATATAACGTTCAACTTCGTATCTTCAAAACTAAGGAAGATAGAGAATTTTTAAAATTTGTTTCAAGACAAAATTTATTTCCAGCGGAGGTCGCTGAAAATGGATGAGTACCCGTAAGTAAGAGTGCATTGTGCGGGTGCATAGCACGACAAGTGCAACGAAGCAGACAGTGAGAGAGAGAGATAGAGAGAAGGTAATTTCGGTGGGACCGCCGGATATACCTGCCAAACGTTTTTGGACGGTACGACAGTACGCAGCTACGAATCAGTTTCGACGCCGTTTCAATGTACGCGAAAGTGTTGTCGAATAATTTTTGTGAATTTTGAACGTGTGTATGGGGAAAAAATTATACCAAGGTAAGTTGTACATTGTATGTATTATTGATATGGCATTATTATTGTACCAGAAAGAACTCGGACAGAATAAGTTCGTATAAAATTTCCATAAATTTGCAATTTTAAGAAATAAATATTTCACAAAAAAATGCATCGCAACTTGGAGATTTTGTTGGTCATTTTGTTTTTATTATTTTTTTGAACGTCAATATCAGTTTCTGACAACTTTTGTTTTTTGTTTTTTGTAATTCATTTTGCTCTAATTCATTTTACTCCGGTACTATTTTACACATAGCTGACAGATTGCACTTTAATTTATATTCCCTATATACGATGCAATTTAATCACGCTGTAATAGCCTAATAGCCATGCAATTTAATCACGCTGTAATAGTCTAATAGCCAGTGAATTTTATTTAAGGAAAAATTCTTAGAACTTTAAAATGTGAGTTTTGACTTTTAATTTTTTAAATAATTTTCAATTTAACTTTTAATGTTCAAATTTTAAAATAAATTTGAATGTAACATTTTAAATGTTCATTTTTAAATTGTTCAATTTTTTAATTACGTTACGTACGTAAGTCTGTTCGACAAGAGCGTGCACGGCTAAATTGTTTCCTAAAAATCGTTACGGGGTAGATTTGAGCGCGAACAGGTAGCAGGACCTTTCCCCGAACATGCTTTGTATAGAAAGCGTCAGTTGTTGTCGCCCGTAAACGGCAGGTGCACCTCATTTTCAAAGGGATAACATTTTTGATTCTATCAAATGAAAAATTTTGAAACAGGGGCATTTCACCTATCTTGGGTCAGATAATAGTAGATTTTCAAATGAGAATAACTTTTATTGTCCGTACTAAAAAAGTATATTCATACGTAGCTTATAGGGTAAGTGTGGGTATTACTGCGATTTTTTTTTATTTTATCACAATGTAATCTTGTCTCATTATTTATAACTTGAAAACATTCAATATTGAAATTCAATATTGAATTGACAATCTGATTTTTTCAAGCTATAAATAATGAGACAAGATATAAATACTTCTGATAAGATAAAAAAAATCGCAGTAATACCCATACGTGCAAAATACCCACACTTACCCTATTCTTATTTTTTAAATTTTTTACTTTTTATTTTCAAACTTTTTGTAGTATTTATCTGTAGTTTTATTTTATTTTATTTTATTTACTTTGATTTTGTATATTTCTCTTACTCTGGGGTCTTCTGAGCTCGTATGACCACAACGGGTTAAGGAAGTGACCAAGAAGGACAATAATAATAATGTTTGAAGATTTTTCTGACGATTCACAATATGACCTTCGTTATTGACGGCGGATTTCTATTGCACAATGTCAGCTGGCCACATGGATCATCGTTTGGAGTCATTTGCGAAGTATATTACTCGCACATAATCAGTGAATATGGAGAGAATTCATGGGTCGTTTTCGATGGGTATAGCAACGAAAATATTGGTATAAAATCCTACGAGAGGTACCGCCGGCGTCAGCGAAATATGGCACCGGATATTGAATTAACAGAGAGCACACTCGTCACTTTGAGCCAGACAAGATTTCTTTCCAATGTGTCGAACAAAATGAAACTAGTGCAACTACTCTCAGAATATTTACGTACACGCGGTATCAAAATAAAAGTTGCACGGGAAGATGCGGACGCACTCATCGCAAGAACAGCGATTGAACTAAACCAATCTACAGGCTGCACGGTGGCAGTTGTCGGAAATGACACTGACCTGCTTGTTTTACTGATCGCTTTGGCACATCCGAGTCCTTTATATTTTTATAAAATCACGTCGACTGCGAAAAAAAATGTTTTGTATGCAACAGACGATCATTCGAATCTAAAGCCATTCATTTTATTTGCGCACGCATTCGCTGGGTGTGACACGACAAGTGCCATGTATGGCAAAGGAAAAAAGGGCCTGATCTCCATCCTGCAAAAAAATGTCCATCTAGAGACCGCTGTAAAAACGTTCTACAACACTGAAAGTACGATTGAGAGTCTGTGTGAATGTGCAGAACAATTGATCGCATATTTATACAGCTTCAACAATTTGAAACAATCTCTCCATGAAGCTCGATACGAAAAGTTTTCATCGCTGGCCGTGCATGCCAAAGTAGAAGTTCGATTGGCGCAATTACCTCCAACCCGACCTGTGCTGCGTGAGCATGTCAAGCGTACATATTACCAGGTGCAATTGTGGTTGGATAATGAATTAAATCCAGAGGATTGGGGCTGGAAACGAACGAGTACCATGATCATACCAGTCATGAATCCTGAAAATTCAGCGCCTGAGAATTTACTACGAATGGTAAGTTAAGGAAAACATTTCGATAGACAAAATATTTGAAAAATAAGAATCTTCAGTGGGGGGAATGTAAATAGTAGAAAATGAGGCGAAATTTCAGGATTTATTTTCAACGCAACTACTGAACCATCGATTTTTAAATTTTCAGGGTACTTTATTGAACATTTGAAGATGTGGAAAATGTCAGTTAATTTTAATGAATGGTTCAATAGCTTCGTTGAAAATAAATCCCGAAATTTTGCCTCAGTTTCTACTATCTATATATACCCCCCTAATTGTGGGCGCAGACTAGATTTCAATATCCACAGACGTGAGAGTCAAGGCCTCCACACATTTTGTACTAACTCAGTACTCATCAATTCCCCTAAATTTCTATGTTGCAGGTTATTTGTTCGTGTACTGGAAACTGCCAAACTGTCCGTTGTACTTGCAGAAAAACTGGAGTACCGTGCACTCGACTGTGCAAACATTGTGGAGGCGATAGCTGTTCTAACCTTGCTATCACCACCTCCGCAAATAAATCAGAAGCTATTGCTACAATAGAGCAATATGATGATATTGATGATATGCCCACAAATGACTTCATCAACTTTGCAACTGCATTGGACTCAGATGATTCACAAAATTATGAGGAAAACAGCGAAGAAAGTGACAACGAATATACTATTACCGAAGACACGGAAATCGGAATGGATTTTAATGATTTTTAATAAAATAAAGAGATTTTTTTCTATAAAATACTTTGTACCACTATCGCCTTTGAAAAAAATTTCACACGCCCAAATACCAAATTGATCACGTTAATTTGCATCGATTTTGAGGTTTGTTGCGGACTTCTATTTAAAATTCTAGTTTTCATAATTTTAATCAAATGTAAATTTTATCTTCAAAAATTTTCTTTCAAATCAATTAAACTCACTTCAAAATCACAAATCAAACATAAAATCACAATCTTATCTTTCGAAAAAAATCCATTTTTCGTCGTTAGAAAAATTTTTCGTGACATTTTCTATCAATTGTTCAATATTACATTTTGTTGAAAAAATCAATGTTTCCTACCGCACTTGGAAATGTTTCTTTCTACTAAAAAAAAATCTAAACTATGTACAGGCATACTATGTACAGTAGGGCAAGCTTCCCCCACTCCGACTCTCTCGGTGTGGGCCGCTACCCTTCTAGTCCGAAGAAAAATAGTCGTGTGACAAAAGTAAAGGCATTTACCACGATAGGAAGAACCCATTACGAGTGCGGACGGCATAGCCATATAGTGCGTCTTCTTCTGACAGTGATTCTCAACCAGTAATTTTACAAACGTTTTTTTAAATGTTCCCGGGGGTTGATGGCAAAATTATTATTGGCATTCGATTCAGCGTCATCAAATTGACCTTAGATCAAGTTTTCAGAAATGTACTAAAAAGTTCTCACTTTCATTGATTTTGAGTGGTCTAGTTGCAGTTGATTCAGAAGACTTTGAGAGGTCAGTTCGAAAAAAAAAACAAAAAAAAACAATCAATTGGATCTTTTCCAAGGGACGTTATTGGAATTTCGATAAAGGCGACGAATTGGTATGGTGGTACCAGCGATGCAAAATTCTATTCAAGGACGATAAATGGCACAAAAATCATTGTCATTATCTCCTATCGATTTCGTGAATGAAAGATATTTTTACGAATATCTTAAACCGTGTAAAGTTGAAAATTGATAATTATTGCCGATTTTTCAATGAAAAAAATTCACACGATAATTCACATTCGAGAACATTGCTTGGAAGTGCATTATTCTGTTCATTATTTTGATTAGTTTTATTTTTTTGACTAGTTTTGATTAGGCTAGTCCATGATCATTTCCGGTATTAGAGACGTTACTCCAAAAATATAAGTTTTCCCACTCGAGTACTAAACTGTTCTATGAAGATGAATGTATCAAATTATTCTTGTACTGAAAAAAAAAGATTGTTAATTTCGATTATTTGGACGGTAATTTTTCAAGTAATTTTCAGTTTAATCGTAATAATTGATCCAAAAAAGCACCGCGCCATAATATATACACTACTGCGACGGTAAATCTGAAAAAAAAAAAGTAAATTCAATCGTCACGATTTTGCGAATTTTTTTTTTACAAGAACCTCTCAACCATAAAACATTAATGGGACTGTAGATGAATATGGACAAACTTTGTTTTCAAAGAACGTTTTGCCAAAAAAATAAATTAGAATTATTCTGAAAGAAGGAATAAGATGTCGTTTGCTTTTTCTTGGCTCACACTATAGTCCATGGCGAATTACAAACGCCAAAACTCTGGCGCGAGATTAATTTCTTAGTCACCGAAGTCGGCTGAGCCCAAACCGCACATACATGCACGCGTACACACGAAACTTCTCGTTAATGGTCACTTGGAAAAGCCGTCTCGCGCCAGGCCACGGGAGAATGTTGTGCAATCTAGCGCCCGCACGATTATCGTACGCTCCCTGGTTTATGCCTAAACGAAACAATGTTCTTCTTTGCAATCGAATGAAACGAGGGCCTCGCGTTTAAATGTCGGAAAAACGTAATAAAAAATAAATTTTAATTCCCAAAATAAACGTTGTTTTGAAATATCGAATTATTATTTTTTTTTTTTTTACCAGAGCCCATTTTTAATTACATCTGTCGTGAATGTAATTACCCAAATAGATAATTGATAGTTAGCCTGAAGAAAAAAATCTTCAATTTTTCTTGAACGTTTTCTCATCACTTTTATCAAGCCCTAAATTATTGCACTGAAAAAATACAAAAACTATGAATTGTTAGGATATTCGGAGAGACACTACTTGAAATCATCCATAAGAAGTTAAGATTTGATTTTGCAAATAAGAAACTAGCTGCCAGCGAAAATTCGTTAGCAAATTCCAGAAAAACGTGAAAAAGTGTCTCTCAGATCACAAACTTTTGGCATCCGATTGAGCGATTTATGAATACGTGCAAGCACCGCGTCGCTTATGAAAAAGACATTGTCCGCTCGCCATCTAGCGACGTTTTCGCGAACTACACTCATCTACAGGCGTATGAATTTTCAAATTAGACTGCTGTGGTACCGGTAGCGTTTAAAATTTTCCATCAGCCGCTCGTAAGAAATTACAAGAACATAATTAATAAAAAAAAAAAAAATGTTCACAGTGATTGCAAGACGTGGCAGTCTACGAATCTTGTAATTTTCAATGTCAATTATGTCAATTCCAGTACACATATTTAATAACATGAATTATTGATTTCCCATTGGATTTTATATAAATTTTAGATCATTATACATGATTCATAAATTTGATATAAATTGTTTGAACTAAATGTAAATCGGATGACATATGCATGATTGAAAAGACATTTTTCAGATTCACAATCCAGCTTTAACAATATAAAAAAAAGTCTATAAATTATATTTACCCTTGCAGGGCACATAATTATCGTGTGTGTTTATATCAACGACCTTAATTTTAATATACAGCTGGTTAATTCATATCAATTTATCAACGTTTTTTTTTAACGGCCTATCATAAAATGCTCAATATCTTAATACTCGATCTTTCTATTTCACGTGAATTGTCCATGGGTCACAGTCGACAGGGAAAGAGTACATGATGTTGGCATTGTTTTTTTTTTTTTTCACATTTTTTTCCCATTTATCTGTTTATACGTCCCGAGGGAGAATCCATATATCGCGAGGCCGTTGAAATCGTGGGATTTCGGTTTATCGACGGATATATTGATGTACTTTTATTTTTATTTTTATTTTGTCACCTTCATTTCACCTTCGTTCGCCCTTCGCTCTCTTCAATTCTTTCTACATACGTTTTATTCCTGTTGGAACCAACGTCTGCACCCCCGCAGGCAATTTCGTCCTATATCCCTTTCTTCGTCTACCTCGTTGCTTTTATGTCCACTGACGCTGATGCCCCTCGTGTTCTCTCACATATTATACGTATATCTTCGCGTTAGAGGGCCAGTGCCCCTGGGACGTGTGGGATACTCGACGACCTTGGGCCTCACGGCCAATTTCGCGAGGTTCCTCACCATTGAGAAGGCCTGCATCTCTTATCCCTCAACCAATGCTTTCATTATATAGCCCTTTTTTTTCAATCATGTGGGCTATTATTATAATTTTCGTTTCTTTATCGATTTTATTTTGTTTTTTTTTCATCAAAATCATTATCCGTCCAATGAATAATTCGTGTATATACTAAATTACTATAACATAGAGGTGTACCAAACGATGAAAAGTATAATTTGTCTTGGAAACAAAATCTACGGATGACGCGAATGAGTCGACATGATAATTTAAACACATGCCGTTTGAACAGAAATCCATAATAGAGTTAACTATATATATTACACGTACAGTTTACGTTATATATGCTAGTTGGCAGATTTGAACTTTACGGTCGGATCAAGAGGCGTGTAGTGGATAAAGCTAGTGTGTTATGCGACTAATAGCCCGTGATATTTATGCGCGATTATCCACAACAAGGCAGTTGCACATATTCAACGATTTATCGATAAATCGATGGATCAAATATATATAGAATTATTGAGAGAATCACGCTTATCGTCCATAATCATATATCGTGCATATATATAAATGTATATATATACGCTTAGTACAGACTCGTGTGGCCCCAACACGAGATCTAAACTATCGCTGATTCATTGAAAATCAGATATATATATATATATATATATATACACATTGCTATGGGAAAATAAGCAAAAAAACATTACCATAGCACGATCGGCTAACCGCACGAGGAATCGAAATTATTCCCCCTATTCTGGTACTCCCTGACTGGGTTGTGTGTGTGTGTGTGCGTGTGTGAGTTTGTGATACTCTAGCCTCGTTGTATTCACGTTGCAATCAAGTAATCGAAGAATAATGACGAGGCTAAATATGTATATATATATATATATACACACACACACACATCGATCTCTTTCTCATGGAATTCTGTCTCAACATAGTTCACCGAGTGTGTTGATTTACGCTGTTGTATTGCGGAGCGTGAATACATGCGAATGCACTTCCAATGTTCGACCGCCATCATGCACTCTTGTTCGTGCGATGAATTTATGCTACACCGCGCGCAATCAATACTGATTAATCGGTGCCTCTTATCCCCCACCTTTTAATTGGCTATATAATATATATATCATTGCTATATTTGATTCATTAATTTATCGTAACAGAAAGTATCAATGTTTTGCTATAATCTGAGTTGGTATATTAATATGTTATTCTCAAAAACATATTTTCAAAAGTTATGCTACGAACCGAGAGTTGTTGAAATGAAATTGACGAAACAATGAATTTTCAACCGTTGCAAAAAGGATTGACTCTTCAGGGTTAGCTTGACGAAAATTTTATAGCTAAGAGTGCATGGTATTTATGGTTGAGTTGAATCGAAATTATTCATTGATGGGAACCCAACTTGGATAATTATGTTTGAGAATTTAATCTGTTTTTTCATACTGATTGACTCAAATTGATCGTAAAACGTTTACTCAAACTGCCGGAGGTATGTAACCCAATATGGCTAAGCTAGTCCAATACTGTCAAGTTAACCTAATATGGTTAACTCAACACAATGTTATTAAGTTACCCAAATATGGTTAATTTAACTCAATGTGGTTGAGTCAACTCAACGCAGTAAAGTTAACCCAAAATGGCTAACTAAAACCAATATATATAAGTTCAACGAACATACTGACGTTGGATCAAAATAGTTTGCGCTTCTTAAGCGCTAAACTTACATTAACCAAAAGTAGTTAACTCGCACAACCTCGACGTTCACCCGACTTACGTTTATCCGAAATAGTCTCGCAAATCAACCAATTGCGTACAGCGAAATGGTTGAACCCAAAATTATTATTGTCCTCAATCTCGAGCTGTCAACTTGAGTCAACCCAAAATTTTCAACTCGCTGAATGCCTAAAGGCTCAACTTCTATCAATCCAAAGTTTTAAATTCGCTCAATCTCGATAGATCAACTCCAATTGACCCAAAGCTCTCCCCCCCCCCCCCTCATCCCCCGAACATTGCCTTGAGTTAACCTACACTCACCCTAAGTAGTTAACTCATCCTCATCTCGCACGGTTATAACGCTTCCCCGACCGAGACGTGCCAAATTGCTCAATCTCGAATACTCAATTTGCATCAACGCGAAAATATTGACTCGCCTATTCTCGCTGAGTTAACTCATACGCTAACGCAAAATTATCAAACTCGCGAAATCTCCAAAGGTCAACTCGCATCGAACCAATGAGATTATATCGCGTAATTTAGCTCTAACTCAAAGTTGTAATTCGTGCTAACTCGTTAATCATTGAGTCTGTCGACTCGAAATGGTCCATTCGAGTGGCGCGGAGGGGCGCTCGGCTCATGAATTATCGAACTATAGCAAAGTACTCGATTGGCAACTGACAGATTGTGTCGCGAACCCATGGCTCGGGCCAGCTCTCTGAAGCTAATGGCTAATAACTCATAGTGTTGTAGCACTCCCTTTGCCATTATGCGCATTGGTTATACTCGCTGCTTCTTTATACATAGGCGAGCTCTCTCTCTCTCTCTCTCTCTCTAAGATATTGTACTCTACTCTGTTCTTGGTTTATCGCTTTATATTTTTGGGTGTACTGCCTCGGTATAATCAAAAATGATTCTATTCTATTCTATTCTCTATGCGTGTATACGAAACGCGTGTGTGCACGACAAATCGGACGCGTGGCGTTTTGCCGACTACATACACGTACACAAACGACGCATACACATTACAATTAGTTTATATATATATATATATATATATTTCAATGGCAACATCAGCATCAGCCGCATGCAGAGCAACTCGCTAAAGCCAAGGCTCGTGCTGCCCTTGAAGAGACTTAGCCTTTGTCTTATCACAATCGTGGTGGGGGCACAGAGGCAACTCTACGGCAGCGGATATTCTATATAGCATATACATATACTTATTTATATATATATATATATATATATATATATATATATAAACATCGTGAACAGCGCACCGACTAGCCTTGACTCCGGACTCGCGAGTCACTCCCTCGAGCAAACTGTAATACTGTACTGACTTTCCTGCGAAACTCCGGCCCCTCTCTCGTGTGCTGGCACGCTTGATGCAGTCGTCGCGCCCAAACGATATCGTTGCCATTGTCGTATCGTGGCTTCTGATCCGAGGCCTCGTCCGTGGAGGGGGGTATTTTTTTCATCAGAGGTCATTTGTTTTTCCGAATCTTTCGAACCCTCGAAATTAATAGTTGATTTTTTAGCACATTGATTTCATGCAGCACGAACGACGGACTCGCGCTACGCAAATTTATTCATTCGACTTATCGGAGATCGACACTGCATAATTCGTAACGCAGTTTTAAAGACTCCGTCGTGCGTTTGGGCATACGAGAGAAAAGAATTAGCCTTAACCCAATAACATTCGGAGCAAACTCATTAAATCCGGGCATGACAAAGAAGAGTATTTTACCTCACAAAAGATCGAGGGATTTTGTATACTCCCATTCAAGACGCGTTTGAATCATTTAGGTTTGAAAATTTTCATAAAATTGGGTTAGAACGCTCGTTTTGTATTGCCAAATGCCGATAATCTCGTGCCGAATATAATCGTTTTTTTTTTCAATGTTTGAGAAATTACAAGAAATACGAATAGAGGAATTTCGAGTTTTTCGCGGTTACCCTGTGCCCTCGTGCAAATTCGATACAGCAGTGCATCGGGAAATTTTGCCCGTGGACAATGCTCTGGCTGGGGTCTCGACGAATAAAAATGAAATTTGGAAATTTGAAGGAGCAAAGGGGAAGACACATAAAGAGCGAAGAACGCCTCGCTATTGAAAAACTAATGAAAAAAAAAAAAATTAACGACGTTCAAGAGAAAGTAAATTTTTTCATAAAACGAAATCGCATCATCGATCACTGAATGATGCTGGCCCAGTTATCAGGGACCAGCAGTAATTTATTAACAAGCCTGAATAAATATAAATGCCCTGTGAAGTCTCCGCTGTAAATTGTTTCGTTTAACCTTATACCCTGGTCCGATGGACCTGAGAAAAAAAACTGCACTTTCACTCAAGTATCATATGACACTTTTTTTAAAGGCTACAATTTTCGAAAAAAATTATTTCTTTGCTTGGCTCATCGTTCGCTCTCGTTAGTCAGAGTCTACCGTTTCCATTTCACTATACTAGCGAACCAAAAAACATGCATTTATCGAAAGTTTATAGGGCAATGAAGTGCATTAGTCTGACAGACCATGTTAGTGGACGGGCTGAGCTTAAAACAAAGATCGACGAACTGGGCTTAATTTTTTCAAATTTATAATTATCATAATCATAATGATTGATATAATGATTGATAATTAATTAGAACATTTATTTTTGTTCATTGACAACATTTTTTTGAGGCTCGATTCTCATACAATTTCCCCGATCTTTCCTTCAAGGATACTCGTCGTCTTTGCAAATCTCGACGCGACGATAAACAAAAATATAAAGAAGCCTTTGGTAAACACATTGTTTTTCGGCAAAGAAAATAATGATTATTCATCGTGATCGTTCGATGAACGAGAATAAAAAGTGTGGAATTGAAAACGAAAAAGCAACAAGGCTCATCGAAAAACATTATGGAAGATATCTTTTTTATCCCCTGCCCATAAAGCAGCGTCCCAACATTGCTCGATCATTTCATACGTATGTATTTTTTTTTTTTTATTCATTCCACACACGTATTTATGTGAAACTGTTCGTGTTGCGTCCGACGTGTAAAACGATTATTCGTTCATCGTCTCGTCGATGCTCTTCGGCCCTGACCTCCTCCGCAATTGCTGCTGCCTCTCGCGTTATTAAAAAAAAAAAAAAAAATATAGAAAAAATAAAGGAAAAAGGTCAATTCTCGTCTAGATGAATAAAGCAACGCGACGTCCGACGCGACTCACGCACCCCGTTTCTTCCTGGCATTGCCAACGGAGCAAAACACACCGAGGCATATGAAACGCGGTCGCATCTCCCGCGCGATCGCGCCTTTTTCCCGCCCAGGCCTTGCTTTCGTTCCACATTGATACCGATCTGACCTTAATAATTCTATAATGCTATTCGCAATTTTGCTCGAGACTCTCGATTATACCGGGAGCATCACAATTACCATGCACAGAGGGTCAACGATATAAGGACCGAAATATTCGTCCTTCTCACGATTGAATAATACCCCGCTTGTACATTCAATATGGCGCGAATTAATCGTGTATGAAAATTAGTCCATCGATCCGTGATACGATTCATAACTAGCGACCAAAAGTTATCGCGTACGCGAACAACGAATCCGTTGTTATCGATATAGTTCAGAAAGTCCCTAGACTTGTCTCGGAAGCCACCATTTTGAATTTCACAATTTTTTTATGATTGACTCGAGATCCAGGAGCCTCAGATAAAAGCATCAGATTCTGCCAGGCTTTGCTTCAAATCAAATGATCTTTTGGTGTCCGATCGGCCATATTGAGTTCGAGATCTTTTGTATTAAAGTTTTGAATTAAAAGGAGAGCTTGAAAACAGCGGTACCATTTTTTCATCGATGTCCAAACGTTTTATCGTTTTTCCAATCTGTCAGCCATATTGGTTCCATAATTACGTTTCGTCGTTAAATTCCATTAAACTTTTTGTACACACGCGTCTTTAACTCGAGTGTTGGCAACATCGAGTCTTGAAAGTTTTATGAAAGTAGGTTTACGCCTTATTCGAGCGCGTAATCTCGTCCAACGAACATAAACACAACGCGTCGTCAAAATTCCGATTATTCTCGGTTAAAACAGAGACCTTGCGTCGTGTCGCTCGATTATAATCATTTTTTAGGATAATTATTGTCAATCGTCATCGTGATTATTCGTAATATAGCGTAGGTGGTACGTTTACATATCTACCCTATAAAACTTCACTATACCCAATGACATCTATACCAGAATTTAGGCTTTCCGAACAAGCCCACCGCAAAACAAGTCTAGCAGAAATGAGCGGCACATATAACATTCCTGACCCAAAAACATTTCTACCTGAATGAGACTTTCGGTAACATCTCTACCTAAGCATCACTACCAGAGAACAACTCTCCGGCGTGACTAATGGTAAGTATGCTTTTGGATAAAACAGCAAGAGCTGTGGGTATTAACCTCGGCCGGTAAAGTTGTAAGCCCATTTTCAACATACTACAGAATTATCTTTCTCGAGTTCAGTATTTCAAATGGTGGCTCGTGGCTCTGGTCATGATTTAATATTAAATAAACGAGCCACGAGTCACCTAACAAGAATACTGGACTCAATAAAAAAAAAAATTCTGTAGCCCGTTGAAAATCCGTGTAATGCTTCACCGGTCGACATTAATACCGACAGCTTACTGTTTTATCCAAAAGTAGACTTACCATTAGCCACGCCGGAGAGTCGTTCTCTGGTAGTGATGTTATTTGGTAGAGATGTTAGCGTGTTGTACCCTTCATTCTAGTAGACATTCTGATTTTTGGGCAGTTATCTTATGCGTTGCTCATTTCTGGTAGACACGTTTTGTGGCAGGCTTGTAATTTCGTAGACTTGTTCGAAAAGCCGAAAATTCTGGTAGAGACGTTATAAGATAGTGAAGTTTCGGGGTAGAGATGCAAATGTGCCGCGCAGATTGGGAATTTGTGAATACTTTTGTCAAGTGTAGTCAATCCAAACATCGTTTATTCAGTGCCTTTTCAGTGCCCGTTAGAAGTCTCTTGGAATTACATATGTAAACCCCTCTCTGGAGCGTCTGTGGACGTCCCTGAACTTTGCACCTGGGCCCAAACGTGTTTCAAGTAGCGTGCGAGTCGATCTCAAAATCGGGTCCTTCATTTACATATTATTGCGTTGACACAATGTTAGGGTACTTAATTTACCCAATATTATGTATCTATCCATGATTACGAGAGGAGACGAGGAAGAAAGTACGAATTGTTCAAAATCGTGCATAGATCGAAAGAATAACAATTGATTAATTTTTCAATTTTTTTGTTTGTTAATTTTTGTAATACCATTAATTTTTAATAATAATAATGCCAAAAAGTTATAAATGAATTGGTTTAAAAAGAAATTGCTCAACAAGTCATGAAAAAGATGAAAAGATTCCTTTGTCGTATGAAATAAATCCATTGATTTTCCCAGATACGTGTGCATTTTTTTAACCCCTTGAGTCATAGTGGTAAATATTCTTACCATCTATTTTATATTTATTTTTTCTATATTTAAAGAACTTTTCAACATATTTCATTGCGGTTTTTTGCTATTTCTGATAGTATATACTAACAGGCTTTCAAAACCCAAGAGCAATTATCGCGATATAATGTAAATTATTATTGTTAGGAACAAATTGATTGAAAAAAAATCGTGAAAATGAAAGGAATAATTCATTTCCGAGAAAGTTACCCCTCTATACTATTATACATACATACAAGTTACCCCTCTACATATTATACATAAATGATATGTTTTTGGGGTCACTGATTACGAAGCAGATTTTGAAAATTCAAGATGGCGGATCCAATATGGCGGACGAAAATTTCAAATTTGATCGAATCCGACCAAAGAACTCTGTACAGAGGTTTTCGGGGTCGCTGATTACGAATATCACTTCCGATTACGACGATTCAAAACTGCGAACCCAATATAGCAGAAAAAATTCCTATTCATTATATGGCATGGATGAATTTTGAAAATCACCTAAATTTGAATATACGTCTGTATGAAAAGGTTTATTTGTCTTCTAAAGGCTTTCCTCTTCCCCTCGTCCGTCCCGCCATTCTCCTTTTCCCTCTCTGTATCCTTCCTCTTTCTGCACTCGCTCACTTCCGCCTCTCGTTTCTCTCTTTTCGTCTTTTTCCACTTCCCCA